>CANJKZ010000799.1:1200000-1860000 GCA_947471745.1 Closterium sp. Naga37s-1 | reverse complement strand
GACGTGCCATGCCATGACTGTGCGACATGGTACATTACATTGTCTTGCCACACTGCATTTTTTCCATGATTTCTAATAGGCTTCCCAGATATCCAACTACCAGGATGTGGTTTGTGCTGGTTTGTAGGTACGAGCAAATAAATCGTGTTGTGTTCCTCAATACATCTCCTACTCTCGATGTTCCTTAATGTTCCTCTGCTCTTCCCGGTGCCTGTCGATGCTGCTCCTTGCAGTTTGTATTTGGGGCGGAGACCAAGGACGTGCCGCGGCTGAGGGAGGAGCGCCGCACCTTCACCCCCTGCCGCAACTTCACTCGCGTTGTGGGGTGAGTGCCTGCTGCTGCTGTGCTGTGTGTGTGGTGCGATCGTCAATGGCAAAATTGTGGGATGGTGGGTGTGGGCCAGTGAGTGCTGCTGCCATGCTGTGCCTTGGGCTGCGCTGCAATGGTAAAATGATGAGGTTGTGAAGTGGTAAGATGGTGTGATGGTGTGTTGCCTACTCCCATGAGGCAGTTTTTTTTCATTGCTCCATGCCCTCCCTGCCTGGCTCTCTGTAGTTCCTCAATTGAAGCCCATCTTACGGCTCACCAATCAATCTCCTCTTCGCCTCTCATTCAAAAACTGTTATCCCTCCCTCCCTCTCCTCATCTTCCCCTCCCTCTCTCTCCCCCGCACCACAGCATGATCCGCAGTGGGTACTTCGGGTGGACGGAGTTCTTTGCGCCTCTCATGGACTCCATTGACGGCCCCGGCAACGACTACTACCTCCTTGCCAACGACTTCCCCACCTACCTGCAAGCCCAGGTGCGCTCTTCCCCACCTACCTGCAAGCAAGCCCAGGTGCACTCTTCCCCACCTACCTAAAATCATATGTATGCATCACCCTCAGCCTGCTCCTCTTCCTTTGCTACTCCCTACTTTCCCCATTCCTCCACTCCCCCCTTTTATTTCGCTACGTCAGTGAATCTATCACGGGCCACAGTCACTCTCCCTTCTCTCTGTGCTTCCCCTATACCCAACCCCTGGGAGGCTGCGATAGATGCAACGTATGTGGACATGCCCAAGTGGAGTGGACGCGCATGAGTATCAGTTCTGATCAATCCACCATCCTCAATCGCCCTCCACCTCTGCCGTCTTACCTTTCCCAGGCGGCCATAGATGCAACGTATGTGGACGTGCCCAAGTGGAGTGGTCGCACATGAGCATCAGCAGCGTGGCTGGCTGCTGACCTAACCACCCCTCATTCCCCTCTCCACATCTGCCCTTTTACCCTCTCACAGGCAGCCATAGATGCAACGTATGTGGACGTGCCCAAGTGGACGCGCATGAGCATCAGCAGCACGGCTGGGTGCGGGCGGTTCACTAGTGACCGCACGATCAAGGAGTATGCTGAGGAGATCTGGGACGTGGAGCCTGTCACCCGGCCGTACTGAAGCGTTAGACAGTTTCAAGAATGCTCGAAGTATCAAGTGCACGATCAAGGAGTATGCGGAGGAGATCTGGGACGTGCAGCAGCCTGTCACCCGGCCCTTATGAAGCGCTTTAGATGGGTTTCAAGAGTTCTCGGAGTATCATATCAAGCACACGACTAAGGAGTATGCCTAGGAGATCTGGGGTGTGAAGCCCGTCACCCGGCCCTTCTGAAGCGCTCCAGGTGGTTTTTCGAAAATGCCTTTACCGTAGTATCAAGCAGAGTCAAGGAGTATGCTGAGGAGGCTGGGACATGAAAGGCGGCTGCCTGGACTGAACCAATGCACCTTAGCTAGTGCCTGCCATTGTGCCACCCTACCGTATATCATACCTAAACCCTGATTTCCAAGACATGGAGACCAAGCATACCGTATGTGGACGGTCGGTTCCTTTGAGGCATATAAATTCCGTTATTACGGTATGTGCTGGTGCTACCGTATGGCCCCGGATATAGGCGCCGTCCGATTAAGGGCGCCGGCGCTTCTATCTGGAGCATGGCGCTTATGGCCGGAACTCGATTATAAGCGCCCCCCCTCTAGTAGGTGTACATTGTGAAAGCTTGCTTATTGCGACTTTGTAATAGGCATCGTGCTTCATTTCATCTGGGTAGAGTACATCAATCTCATCCAAAGGTCTACAACATGCAATTTCACTACATAGGGTGGGAGGGTGGGGAACTCAAACTAAAAATCTGAAAAGAAGAACGTGGGTGAGGCCGAATGGCCTCCAACCCCTCTTTTGTAGCCAAAAGAGGGCGAGTAGCGATGCGACGCTGCCTTTGCTGCGTTGGCAATCGCTTCACTATCACAATACAAAATTTTAGAAAGTGAGTATACTTTAAAAAAATATCATTTATTTTAAGCGCACCCTTTTCACGTTGTGGAGAACTTTTTACAAAAAAAAACATCTCTAATTAACATCATCACTGACAATTCTATCTAGCTACAGATTGCAAAGTTTAGCATCTCTACCTAGAAAATCTACTCCTCCTCGTCGGATTCGGGCTCCTGGCAGTTGTTCCCAAAGAAGCCATCGGCGATGATGGAGTAATCGACGTCCACCTCCGCGGTCAGCTGGCTCCGCCTGTGCGCCATGGCGAGGCCGTCCTCACTGCCGTCAAGCGCGTTGCTGATGCCACAGGTGAGGAAGGCGCGCTTGATGAGGTCAGCGGGCACTGCTTTCCAAGCCCGTGAGATCCACCTCACGACCACCTCTAGGGGTGGCTTCTTCAAGTTCCCTGTACCAACAGAATCACACAATATATAGTTAGCGCAACAAAAGGGGGGAAAATCATCTACGGTAAGATAGGGACTCGCGTGGCTACCGTACCTGCTCTGGTTAGCTGTTCTTGGCCTTCTTCCTGAAACCACTTCTGATACTGCTGGCGGACGCTCGCCTTAAAGCTCTTGTTGATGGAGACGTCGAGGGGCTGTACCTCCGCTGTGCAGCCAGACGGGATGATCGCCGGCACGCAGTTGAGCTCGCGAAACTTCTCCTTAACGGCCTCAGTGAGGTGACCGCGGTACGAGTCCAGTACGACCATCGAGCTCCGCGCATGCCTCCCGAACCCAGGCTTTAGAAAAGGCTTGACGCACTCCTCAAGCCATTGTATGACGCCGTTGGCGTCCATCCAGCCGTTCTCGTGACACGACACGACCACATCTGCATAACAAACAAGCTTCTGTAAGTCTCTTTAAAAACAGGACCGGTGTAAAGCAAACAAACAAGAATCATGACTCACCCGGCGGGAACACCCCTTTCAGCACGGTCTTCCGCTTGAAAAAAACCCACGGCCTCAGCTTCATCCCGTCCGCCGTGCACGCCAACATCACGGTCACGCGCTCCTTCTGGTACCCTGCGCTCCTGATGGGCACCGACCGAGCACCGGTTTGATTGACGGTAGTGGTGGCGGGCATCTCCAGCCACAGCGGCGTCTGGTCGGCGTTGATAATCCACGTCGTCTCGATGCCGCGCTCCCGACGCTTGTCACGGACGAATTGCCAGAACTTCTTGCATTGCTCCGCGACATCTGCGGTTGAGCACAGTTACGGTTACTGAGTAACAAGTGCATACACATGGCATAGAGAATAAAAATGATTCTTACGGGCGGCGGTTTTCTGGGGACCTTCGTCTTCATTCGCACGCTGAGTTTCCACCGCCGACGGAACTGGTCCGACCACCGTTGGCTCCCTTTCCACTTCACGAGGGGGTAGAGAATCTTCATGAACTCTCGGGACCACTCCTGCAGGCGGCCGACGGACACCGCGGTTCCCTTGCGTCGCCAGTCGAGCAGTCGCTCATACACCTTAATCTCCATCGGGCGGTACCACGATGCCCCGCTGCGACCGTGCATGCGGCACCTGGCAGAGTGGGCTTCCTTGAGGAAATCAGCGGCACGCTTCCAGTTGGCGAGGCACTTGCGGTGGATGCCACTCTCGCGAGCCAGAGCGCGCACCGACACCGCCACATCCAGCTGCGCGACCCACTTCAACTTCTCGGCGGCAGTATAGGCCTGACGCTTGTGGTCGTTGGGCTTGTGCCTGGGAGAGGGGGGGCGAGAATCACGGTTCTGTGAAGAAGGGTGAGGTCGCTTTCGATTATGTGGAGGATAAGTTGGTATTGGGAGTTTCTCGGGGAGGCCATCGCGTGACCAGTATTCGACGCCGTCGTCGTCGTCACCGCCCGGCGCACCCTCGGGAAACACATCCTCAGCAGTGCCGGCCTCGGTGTCGGCCTCAGTGCCACCCTCGGCGCCGGCGTCGCCCTCAGCGCGCCAACCTTCCTCGGCGTCTTGCACGTCGTCGACAGCGCCAACTGCAGATTCATCCCACGTGAAATCTTCTGGCTGGCCCCAACGTGGTGCTGGCGCTGGAGCGGGTACGTCAACATCGGGGCCCTTGTCATAATCCGGTTCCGACAGATACTCGTCGAACGCCGATGGGAGCAGGAGCGTGAGCACGGGGTGGTTGTCGATGTGAGGGGCCACCGGACACGGAGGAACAGGAGGAGCAGGGGGAGTCGGAGGCACTGGAGGAGCCGGAGGAGCAGGCGGCGCAGGAGGCTGTGGTGGCTCTGGAGGGTGTGGAGGTATGCGGCTATACCACCCGTCAGCTGTAACACGGTACGCGGGCCTACTAGAAGGTTTTTTCTTGAAGAGAAAATGAGTGCCTGTGAATTCCGCCATGGCTTCCGCAGCCAGGCGGGCGAGAAAAAGAAGACTGAATAAAAAACTGCACGCCTGGGTGTTGAAATGGGAGATTGAAGGGGACCCCTTCTGGTTTGCGGCTCGGGGTCCTCGTCGATGAGAGACGAGTACACCCCTGCCCTAACCCGCAGAGGAGGGTTGGGGGCACCATCCATGCTGCGCTGGCACGGCAGATTCCATCACGTTCTGGATGGTTCTCGGCAGAATAAGGAGCATCTCGGCAGAACCATCACAGGGGTCGTGCATGGTACAGTGTTGTATTCGCCTTATTCACGGCTTCAGAATGATATCCTTTACAGAGAAATTCATTTTTGCCTTAAATAAAAGCGCCGGCGCTTATGGCCGTTACTCAATTACAAGCGCCCCCCCTAAAAAATAATAATTTATTATAAGCGCATATGCGCTACCATCCGGGGTATTACGGTATTCCAGATCTTTTCACTGGTGGTGCAGCAGCATGAGAAACATTGACACAGGCTCAACATGAAGCAGTGCAACTCTATTAGCTAGCTTGGTCTATGCTATGCACACAGCGGATAAACGCGCAGAAATAAATAAAGCTTGCCACTACAGCTCCCCTGTGTACAGCTGAGGATTGCCCAGGTCAACTCTGAACAGATTCCAGTGTGAGTGCTGCTGCTGGTAGTCAGATTGGAGATTGATAGAAATGTGATGAGGACATAGGCTCCTCCCAGGCATTAGCTTCAGCTGACGCACCGGGGGGGACCAAGGAGCCTCTTTTCAAGCCCTGCTGCTCTCTCTGTGCGTGTCTGGTTGATGTGCTTGGGTCATCACATCAGCCCCCACTCAAGACGTGAACCAGCACCTGAAGTTCCACCTGAGCTCGTCAGCAGAAACAGAGAGCCACATGGGTAGGAGATGGGTGTGGGAAATACGAGGGTGAGAAAGGCAAAAGAGTGCAGAACGTTGGTTAGGAAGAGAGGGGGGACGCTTGAGAGGGAGAGAGCGACAAAAAGAGAGCTCACGTGGGAGTGCAAGGGGCTGATGAGGGAGAGGGCGAGGGTGTTCGAGCAGGAGAGAGTGAGAGAGTGAGAGAGCGAGAGAAAGGGAGCTCACATGCGAGTGAAGGGCGTTGGAGAGGGAGAGTGCGAGGCCGTTGGAGGGGTGGGGCAGGGCGGTGAAGAACCAGCTTTCTGCGAGATCCAAGTCATCGTTCAGCAGCAGCAGCTCGCCTCCTTCTGTTGCCTGCAGGAACTTCCCTCCCGCGAAGACTGACCGGCACCCCAGCAGATCCTGTGAGACGCGTGGAGGACATGGGGTATGGCATGGGATGGGGAGGGGTGGGGCAGGGGTGAAGAACCAGCTCTCTGCCAGATCCAAGTCGTCATTCACCAGCAGCAGCTCGCCCCATTCCGTGGCCTGTAGGAACTTCCCTCCTGCGAAGACTGACCGACAACCTAGGAGATCCTGCCGTATGGGACAGGGATGCATGAGGTGGGTTTGGAAAGTGTATTTTGAGGCGCCTCAAAATACATCCTGCGGTATGAGACAGGGATGATGAGGTGGGTTTGGATAGTGTATTTTGAGGCGCCTCAAAATACATCCTGCGGTATGGGACAGGGATGCATGAGGTGGGTTTGGATAGTGTATTTTGAGGCGCCTCAAAATACATCCTGCGGTATGGGACAGGGATGCATGAGGTGGGTTTGGATAGTGTATTTTGAGGCGCCTCAAAATACATCCTGCGGTATGGGACAGGGATGCATGAGGTGGGTTTGGATAGTGTGGTATGGGATGGGGGAGACAGGCGAGGTCCAAGTCGTCGTTCACCAGCAGCAGCTGCTCGCCGCCCTCCGTGGCCTGTAGGAACGTGCCCCCCCTTCAATGCAAACATTGACCAGCAGCAGCAGCTCACCGCCACCCCAGCAGATCCTGCACGTCATCTGGAAGAGGGGTTGGTATGGTGTGGAATGGGATCAGGAGGGAGCCGTGTGTGGTGCTCACCAGCAGCAGCTGCTCGCCGCCCTCCGGGGCCTGCAGTAGTTTTGAGACGTCTCAAAGCAGTAGAGGGGTGCGATGGGATGGGGAGGACGCATGTGAGGCGAAGTTGTTGCTCCGCAGAGGCAGCAGCTCCGCTCCACCCAACCACCCACCTTGTTGCACACTGACGGCAGCACCCACCCTACCATCTTGCCACACACTGTCAACAACACCACCTGCCCACCTTGTTGCCCACCTTGTTGCCCACCTTGTTGCCCACCTTGTTGCCCACCTTGTTGCCCACCTTGTTGCCCACCTTGTTGCCCACCTTGTTGCCCACCTTGTTGCCCACCTTGTTGCCCACCTTGTTGCCCACCTTGTTGCCCACCTTGTTGCCCACCTTGTTGCCCACCTTGTTGCCCACCTTGTTGCCCACCTTGTTGCCCACCTTGTTGCCCACCACCACCCACCCACCTTGTTGCCCACGTTGTTGCCCACCTTGTTGCCCACCTTGTTGCCCACCACCACCCACCCACCTTGTTGCCCACCTTGTTGCCCACCTTGTTGCCCACCTTGTTGCCCACCACCACCCACCCACCTTGTTGCCCACCTTGTTGCCCACCTTGTTGCCCACCTTGTTGCCCACCTTGTTGCCCACCTTGTTGCCCACCACCACCCACCCACCTTGTTGCCCACCTTGTTGCCCACCACCACCCACCCACCTTGTTGCCCACCACCACCCACCCACCTTGTTGCCCACCACCACCCACCCACCTTGTTGCCCACCACCACCCACCCACCTTGTTGCCCACCATCACCCACCCACCTTGTTGCCCACCACCACCCACCCACCTTGTTGCCCACCACCACCCACCCACCTTGTTGCCCACCACCACCCACCCACCTTGTTGCCCACCACCACCCACCCACCTTTTTGCCCACCACCACCCACCCACCTTATCGCACACGATCACAAACTGCACGCTCGGGTGCTGCGTGGAAATGCCCTCCACCGGAGCAAACCGCCATGACGCCCCCCCGTCGCGGCGCTTGGCGGCAAAGAGCGCCTTGGGGAAGGCGGCTGCGAAGGCTGCTGGGAGCAAGAGAGAGGAGGAGGAGGAGGAGGCGGAGGAGGAGGTGGAGGCGAGGGGCTGTAGGGCCACCAGCATGCCGTCTTGAAGGGGACAGTCCGGGAGATGCTGGTTTGGGGGGCCAAGGTGGGGGGGAGATCGGTGGGGCAGAGAGAGGAGGGGAAGTGTGAGCGGAGAGTGGAGGGGAGAGGAGAGGGGCTGTCGGGCGACTAGCATGCCGTCTTGAAGGGGACAGTCCGGGAGATGCTGGTTTGGGGGGCCAAGGTGGGGGGGAGATCGGTGGGGCAGAGAGAGGAGGGGAAGTGTGAGCGGAGAGTGGAGGGGAGAGGAGAGGGGCTGTCGGGCGACTAGCATGCCGTCTTGAAGGGGACAGTCCGGGAGATGCTGGTTTGGGGGGCCAAGGTGGGGGGGAGATCGGTGGGGCAGAGAGAGGAGGGGAAGTGTGAGCGGAGAGTGGAGGGGAGAGGAGAGGGGCTGTCGGGCGACTAGCATGCCGTCTTGAAGGGGACAGTCCCGGAGATGCTGGTTTGGGGGGCCAAGGTGGGGGGGAGATCGGTGGGGCAGAGAGAGGAGGGGAAGTGTGAGCGGAGAGTGGAGGGGAGAGGAGAGGGGCTGTCGGGCGACTAGCATGCCGTCTTGAAGGGGACAGTCCGGGAGATGCTGGTTTGGGGGGCCAAGGTGGGGGGGAGATCGGTGGGGCAGAGAGAGGAGGGGAAGTGTGAGCGGAGAGTGGAGGGGAGAGGAGAGGGGCTGTCGGGCGACTAGCATGCCGTCTTGAAGGGGACAGTCCCGGAGATTCTGGTTTGGGGGGCCAAGGTGGGGGGGAGATCGGTGGGGCAGAGAGAGGAGGGGAAGTGTGAGCGGAGAGTGGAGGGGAGAGGAGAGGGGCTGTCGGGCGACTAGCATGCCGTCTTGAAGGGGACAGTCCGGGAGATGCTGGTTTGGGGGGCCAAGGTGGGGGGGAGATCGGTGGGGCAGAGAGAGGAGGGGAAGTGTGAGCGGAGAGTGGAGGGGAGAGGAGAGGGGCTGTCGGGCGACTAGCATGCCGTCTTGAAGGGGACAGTCCCGGAGATTCTGGTTTGGGGGGCCAAGGTGGGGGGGAGATCGGTGGGGCAGAGAGAGGAGGGGAAGTGTGAGCGGAGAGTGGAGGGGAGAGGAGAGGGGCTGTCGGGCGACTAGCATGCCGTCTTGAAGGGGACAGTCCGGGAGATGCTGGTTTGGGGGGCCAAGGTGGGGGGGAGATCGGTGGGGCAGAGAGAGGATGGGAAGTGTGAGCGGAGAGTGGAGGGGAGAGGAGAGGGGCTGTCGGGCGACTAGCATGCCGTCTTGAAGGGGACAGTCCCGGAGATTCTGGTTTGGGTGCAGACTGGGTGGGGGAATGGTGGGGGGAGAATGAAGGAAGAGGTGAGAGGGAAAGAGGCGTGAGAGGAAACGAGAAGTGGGAGCGAAAGAGACGTGAGAGGGAAGGGGGGCATGAGAGGGAAAAGAGAGGAAAGAGGAGAGAGAGAGGAGGAAAAGTGTGAGAGGGGAATGGGAGGGAGCAGAGGGAAGACCCACCTTCTCTACAGAAGCTGTTAATGCGTCCGTCTGTGTGTCTCCCCTCCTCTCCCCCCCTTGCTTCTTTCCCCCAGACGATGCACTCTTGCTCCCATCTCCCCCACTCCTCCTTCCCTCCTCCGCTCGCCCTCCCCCTCCCCGTCCCGCTTTCTTCCCCCCCGTCCCACCACCACCATCACCACCATTCGCAGCACCACCAGCGCCGGAAACACCAGCAGCACCACCACGAGCAGCAGAAGAAGCAGGGAAGAGTGCGTGTAGCGCTTGCCATTGTGACTCCTCCTCCTCCTCCTCTTCCTCACCCTCCACCCCTCCGAACGAATCATCCAACACCAGCTCCTCAGGCACCTTGCCAGAGGTTAGGAACGCCCGAACCACCGCCACAGCCTTGGACTGAAGCGCCTCCCAAACCTCCTGGCTGTAGTCGGCACTCCGAGGCAAGATGAGGACGTTCGGGAACTCCCGAACCTGCGAGGGCGAGGCGAGGCGTGGCGGGTTGGGATGTAGGAGTGATGAGGGAAGGTCAATGGATGGCTGATTGTCTTTGAAGATTCTACCTGGAGTGCTTTGAGCGACTTTGAGATGCTTCAAAAGGTGCAATGGAGGAGTGAAGAGGGAAGGTGGGATGGATGATTGGCTCTGACCACCTCACCACAATGATTCACTCACCCGCGCCTCCAGCCACTGGTTGCCCTCAACGCCGTCCAGCGCACAGCTGAAGCCTACTTACTGCTTCCCACAGCCGCACCCACTCATCACAGCCTATCACCACATTAAACCATTCTACATACCCACATTACACTACTCCACTCACCCACGCCTCGAGCCACACTCACTCACCCACGCCTCCAGCCACTGGTTGCCCTCAATGCCGTCCAGCGCGCAGCTACCCAGGCGGCCGCTATTGAGTGCCCTCTTGATGGCGCTGTCGCTCACCAGGTGGCAGCTGCTCGCATTGATCAGCATGGCGCCTGGAGCAGAGGGAGGGGAGGGAGGAGAACAAGGGGTCACGGAGGGAGGACCTGCAGTCATCAACTGCACACTCGTCTTAATTGTTGCCACTCGTATCCAACTCCCGCCCCTCTCTGCCAGCCAGCTCTGCCAGCCTCACCTCCTCTCACATCCCTCCCACCGCGCACCTGTCACCTCTTCCCCGCCAGCCTGCCACCCCCCTCCCACTTCCCACCTCCCTCAAACCTCCCACCCCTCCCACCGCCATCGTCGCCCGCGCGCCGACCTTTCTTGAAGTGCTTGGCAGTGTCGTCGTTGATCAGGTGGAGCGTCGAATCAGTGAGCGCCACGTGGAGCGACACCACGTCACTGGCGGCCAGCACAGCTTCAACCGTGCTCCTCTCCGCCCCCACTGCCCGCATCAGCGCCGCCGCCCGCGGGGAGCGCTGCAGCTCCTGCTTTCGCAAGGGGGAATGTGGGGGGAAGGAAGAGGGGTTGGGGAAGGATGGGCGCGTGTAGGAAAGCGGCGCCTTTCCTGGTGCGCTCATCGTATCTCAAGTACCCTGTGCTTAAAACTACTCCTTAATCCGTCTACCCCACCACCTGCTCTGCGCACACCAGCGCAAGCGCCTCACCCCCTCGGGGTCGCAGAAGACGACGCGCATGCCGAACACGGCGGCTCTCCGCGCGACGGCGCGCGCAGCAGCGTTGGCGCCGACGAGCCCCAGCACCATCCCGCGCAGCCGCCGCATGCCCTGCCACGCGCCCTTGAACCCCGCGAACCAGCTCGCGCTCGTGCAGCCCTGGCGAAGCGGAGGGGGGGCGGGGGGCGGGGCCGGGGGAGGAGGGGAAGGGCAGGGTCGGTTGCGGCGGCGAGGGCAGGGGAAAGGTGGGGAAGAGGGAAGGCGAAAAGTTGGGTTTGGAGAATAAAAAGATGCGACATACGTGAAGTAAGGAAAACGAAGGTGAGGTAGAAAAAAGAGCAGAGAGCGCATGTGCGTGCGTCGGAGCGCCGTACCTGCGCCGCGAGAACGTGCGTGCGACGGAGCAGCCCGAGCATCAACGCCATCACGCTGTCCGCGACCTCGTCCGTGCGCGGCACGTCCACGTGGACCAATCGCAGGCCGAGCTCCTCCGCGAGCGACGACTCGACGGGGCGCGTGTCGGCGGACGACCCGAGGCACAGAATCAGCTGCGACGCGGAGAGCTTCCTCTGCGCGGCGCGCGGGAGGTAATGCAGCGAATGAACGAGCACCACGTCAGCGCGTTCCAGCTTGTCGAGCATGCCCTCGCTGAGCCCGACATTCTCGAGGACGCAGAGGTCCGCGAGCGCCTCGGCTTGCGCGTGGCAGCCCTCCATGCAGTTTAAAGCCACCACGTATGGCAGGCTGTTGGGAGGAGCTGTTAGGACCGCCATTGCGACGACGCGCGTTGCTAAGAGTAATTGTTAGAGGTTTCGATCAGTAGCGTTTTAGAAGACTTGAAAGGTAGGTGACGCGCAGTTGCGCTACGACGAGCCCGACGCGCGAGAATGGGACGCGGCGAAGGTGACCAGTGCGACTGCGCGAACTGCTATGGGAAAAGAGGAAATGTGGTAACTAGTTATGCTTCAGCGGCCAGGGCAATGTTATCGGTGTGCGATCTTGAAAATAAAAGCTGGTCCCTAGGTTCTTTGGAAGCCGCATGGAACGCCTAAGGGACACGATTAATGGCCAAGGCTCCTCACTGGTCCCACGCAACTAATGTAGGACCCAAAATCAACTGGCATCGGGAACGCTGCGTGGTACAAAGAAAACCAACTTCAGTCTTGAAAAAATAGGCAATTAGTTTCTCGTTTCTGGAAGGGCTATTTGACATGGTGATTGTCGTCGCACGGTCCCATCCCAAAGCGCTGATGCTGGGCAACTGTTTCTGGAGTTGTTGTGAGATCGCAGAGAGTCGCTAAGGACCCGCCAAGAGGGGCAATCAAGAGATTTGCGAGAGGAACTGCTGAGTTCGTGAGTTTTCGTCAACTATGCGAAGCTTCGGTTGGGTTCACGTATCTGCGATCTGGTTGGCGGACTCTCTGATGCGATGCGACACGATGTGGAACTCAGATGTAACGCCATCTGCCTACGACCCACGCTTTGGCTTTCGTGCATCAGATCGCAACGACTTGTAACAGCTCTCGTGACATTTGTTCCCCTGAATCCTGCGAACAACAAACCCCATTCTGCACCAGACAACTGTTAGGCGCAAATTTGAAGGCGCCATTTCATCTTACAGGCGCCATTATTCAAGCAAAGCGCCAAGCGAGCGGGCGGGCAAAACGCTCATGAAGCATGTAGGGATTTTTCTGGAAGTCGTGTAGGCCACATCGTCCGTTAGGTTTTGATCCAACTGGGGCAGACCGTGGCATGGATAGCAGTGACAGCATCCACTCAGGCGGGGTGCAAGGATCACCTCCGTTACAATCACCCGCTGGAATGATGGAGGTGATCGCCTTCCGCCCATATCGCATGTGCGCCCCGGTGTATTCTGTGTCGACTCGAACCGCCCCAGCCATCCACTCGAATCATTCTGTGTCTGTCGTATCGATGATTCTCGGGTTCAATCAACTCAAACTCTCTGGCTTTCTAGGAGCATGCTGACTTTTGAGACGTCTCAAAAGGCTTTCTAGGAGCATGCTGATATTTAGATGAAAATCATTCACTGACATGCCGCCTGTCCACGCGCCCGCCAACAGATGCTGAACGACGCGGAACGAAGCGCCATGGGCGCAGCAGACGCTGTGAAGCAACTATTGGACGCTCTGCGAGGGCATCTCAAAGAGGTGCGTGCGTTCCTCTTGCCAGTCACCTCAATCTGAGCATGGTTGACTTTTGAGTCGTCTCAAAAGTGAGCGGCGTACACTGTGAAGCAACTATTGGACGCTCTGAGAGGGCATCTCAGAGAGGTGCGTGCATGCCTTTTTGAGTCAACTCAGATTAGTTTGTCGGAAATATCACCACACTTGTGCGGCCTCCTTCAAATAACTCTAATTTATTTGTCGCAACGTTACGCTGGGCGATTGAGCCGTGATGCAGGTGACGAGCAACACATTGGCGCACGTGGAGGTGGAGCGAGATGCTGCCACGCGCCTGCAGGGCGCAGGTGCGTGGTTGGTTAGGTGGGTAAATGAATGGATGCTTAGATGAACGTGTTGCATGGGGCATGAACGTGTTGCATGTGGCATGGCTGCGGTTTGGTCCCTTCACTCCAAGGCTATTCTTGTTCCCACCTCTGCCCATTCGTGGCAGCAATGGAGGCAGCTAACAGAGGAATGAGGTTCATCAATGCATGCATGAGGTGAGCATGGGGTGAGCATGGGGTGAGCATGAGGTGAGCATGGGGTGAATATGCATGAGGTGAGCATGGGGTGAGCATGGGGTGAGCATGGGGTGAGCATGGGGTGAGCATGGGGTGAATATGCATGAGGTGAGCATGGGGTGAGCATGGGGTGAGCATGGGGTGAATATGCATGGGGTGAGCATGGGGTGAGCATGGGGTGAATATGCATGAGGTGAGCATGGGGTGAGCATGGGGTGAGCATGGGGTGAATATGCATGAGGTGAGCATGGGGTGAATATGCATGAGGTGAGCATGGGGTGAGCATGGGGTGAGCATGGGGTGAATATGCATGAGGTGAGCATGGGGTGAGCATGGGGTGAATATGCATGAGGTGAGCATGGGGTGAGCATGGGGTGAGCATGGGGTGAATATGCATGAGGTGAGCATGGGGTGAGCATGGGGTGAGCATGGGGTGAGCATGGGGTGAGCATGGGGTGAATATGCATGAGGTGAGCATGGGGTGAGCATGGGGTGAATATGCATGAGGTGAGCATGGGGTGAATATGCATGAGGTGAGCATGGGGTGAGCATGGGGTGAGCATGGGGTGAATATGCATGAGGTGAGCATGGGGTGAATATGCATGAGGTGAGCATGGGGTGAGCATGGGGTGAGCATGGGGTGAGCATGGGGTGAGCATGGGGTGAATATGCATGAGGTGAGCATGGGGTGAATATGCATGAGGTGAGCATGGGGTGAGCATGGGGTGAATATGCATGAGGTGAGCATGGGGTGAGCATGGGGTGAGCATGGGGTGAATATGCATGAGGTGAGCATGGGGTGAGCATGGGGTGAATATGCATGAGGTGAGCATGGGGTGAGCATGGGGTGAGCATGGGGTGAGCATGGGGTGAATATGCATGGGGTGAGCATGGGGTGAATATGCATGAGGTGAGCATGGGGTGAGCATGGGGTGAGCATGGGGTGAATATGCATGAGGTGAGCATGGGGTGAGCATGGGGTGAGCATGGGGTGAATATGCATGAGGTGAGCATGGGGTGAATATGCATGAGGTGACCATGGGGTGAATATGCATGAGGTGAGCATGGGGTGAATATGCATGAGGTGAGCATGGGGTGAATATGCATGAGGTGAGCATGGGGTGAATATGCATGAGGTGAGCATGGGGTGAGCATGGGGTGAATATGCATGAGGTGAGCATGGGGTGAGCATGCATGGGGTGGGCATGCATGGGGTGGGCATGCATGCGGTGAGCATGCATGGAGGGTCGCACCCACCATAGTTGGACCTCGGCTTACATGTGTCAAGGAATGTTGACGAATGAGCTTCAGTGCTTGCATTGTGCGGCATGCAGGATGAATGAAGAATTGCAGCAACTGCCACACCTCAATGCACAAGTGTGAGTCCGCTCCTTCACCTTCCCTCTGGTTATTCTTCTCCTGCCACTCTTCTCTTGGGGCTTCCCCCCCATCTCCGTCTCCCTTGGACCATTTTTTCTGCTGACTTTGCTGTGCGAATCTTGATTGGTTGGTTGTGTCTGGCAGCAAGGAGTTGAGCCGCAAAGTGGATGAATTCGAGTCCCAGCTGAACAGACTCCTTCCGCGCTAACTGCCAACTGTTAGTGGATGTTGGCATGTACATATGCTTTGAAGATTATTGCTTTGTGATACCTGTACTGGCCACCATACCATTGAGTAATGTTTGCTTGTTCTACAGTATTGTTGTTAGGTTCTTGAGGAATGAAGGTGGGTTTACACGCCTTTCTATTGCTTGTATAAATAACGGAATAACTGCTATCGAACCCGCAAGAAGTGGATGAGACGCGTCCAATTGGCTGCCGAGAGTTTCGCCACGTCACCACCACATTGCTCGCTTTTCCCTTTCTTCCAACACCCAAGCGACAGCTGCGCGCGATAAACAAGGAGCTCCTACGACCAAAATTGGCTGCGAGCTGTCAGTCACTTTGCAGGCTGAGTGAGCGACTCCGCACTTTCTCCTCGTCGTTCAGAATATATCGGCGGTGTAGTAGGCGCTCCGCACGAGCCGCCATGGCGTGCGGGCTGCTGACCCCGTGCATTCCGATTCCTCGGGAACTCCTCGCGTTGCCCGCCGCCGCGTCGGGTCGAGGCCTGATCCGCCGATATGCTGGCGCCGTAACTCCCGCGCCCTTCACGCAGCGCACTCTCACCATCTCTCGCACCGCATTCCCTGCCGTAGGCGATCGCTCTGACAGCGTCGCGAAATGCGCTCGGGTCGCGAGCCGTTTCAGGCAACCGTACAGATATATGTCGTTGTCTTCGCCATTCTGGCCGAAATCGTCGTCTGCGTCGATCTCGTCCGTCCGATTGTCATCCCTACGGTCCACATTCGCCCACGTGTCAAACCAGCCCGCGCCGTGCCGCATGAGCAGGAACGCCCGCGTTCTTTGCTCCGCCGCCGCAAGCGACGGCGGCGGCAGCAGCAGCAGCAGCACGGCAGTGGATACAGCAGTCGCTCCCGCAACAGCGCCGGCAACCGCCGGCGCGCCGCCAGCGCAGACGGGTAGCCGGCAGTCGACCGCCTATCCGTTCACGGAGATCGAGGCGAAGTGGCAGGCGCAGTGGGAGGAGAAGGCGACGTTCCGCACGCCGGATGACGTGGACACGAGCAAACCCAAATACTACGTCCTCGACATGTTCCCCTACCCCAGGTGCGCCCTACCCCAGGTAGGACATGTTCCCCTACCCCAGGTGGGACAGGTAGCATGATAGTACCTTAGCTGCTGCACTCATAGACTCAGAGTACTCATAGACTCATAGGCTCTCTCCACGTTCCACGCTCCCCCGCTCACCCCTCTTCCCCACTCACTTTTCCCTCCGCCTCTACCAGCGGTGCAGGGCTGCACGTAGGGCTCCCGGAGGGCTACACGGCGACGGACATCACGCTACCCCATCCGTGCCGCCCTCCACCATCCGCTAACCCGCTCCCCTCCCCACAAACCCCCCTATCCCCCGCACCCCCCAACCAGCGGCGCAGGGCTGCACGTGGGGCACCCCGAGAGCTACACAGCGTCGGACATAGTGGCGCGGTACAAGCAGTACCCCATTCCCGCCTCCCTCCAACCCTCTCTACCCCCCAACCCCCTGCCCTCTCATCTCACACACACCCTTCTTCCCCCTTTTTACCTTACCAGCGGCGCAGGGCTGCACGTGGGGCACCCGGAGGGCTACACAGCAACGGACATAGTGGCGCGGTACAAGCGCATGCGGGGCTTTAACGTGCTGCACCCCATGGGGTGGGACGCCTTTGGTCTGCCCGCCGAGCAGTACGCTATTGAGGTGAGACGTGGAAGTGAGAGAGGACGTGGGGACGTGAAGAGCAAGCGAGTGGGGCAGTGAGGTGGGGCAGGGAGGTGGGGCAGGGAGGTGGGGCAGGGAGGTGGTGCACCCATGGGGCTGGCTGGGATGCCTTTGGGCTGCCCACAGAGAAGTACGCGATAGAGATGAGGGTGGAGGTTCCACTGCCGTGCTGTGCTTCTCTGCTGCACTGCACCGCACCGCACTGCACTGCACCACACGCTCTCATCTCATGTTCTCTCAGCATCATCGACTTGTTGGGATGTGCTCCACGTAGTCACATAATTTTCTTCCTCTTGTTTCCCACACTTCTCTTCATTCCCACCTCTCGTCTCGTTCTCTCCCTTCTTTTCACCGTTTTCTCGTTTTCACGTTATGCCATCCCTCCCTCCCTCCGCATGCCATCAGACCGGCACACATCCACGGGTGACAACGGAGCGCAACATTGGACGGTTCAGATCGCAGGTGAGAGTGCAGATGGGCACATGTGAGTATGTGCCTTGTATCTTCATGCATGCCTCTTTAGCAACGCATTGTGCTAGAGTTCCCACCCCCCATTAAATCCATCCCATTCCACCACCCCCCTCCACTCCTCCCTCCACTCTCCGCTCTCCTTTCACCACATCCCCGTCCCGTCCCTCCTTCCTCCCTTTCCCCCCATTCCAGCTAAAGGCGCTGGGATTCTTGTATGACTGGCAGTGCGAGGTGGCGACCACAGACCCAACCCGACTACTACAGCTGGACACAGTGGAACTCATTTGAAGCGCCGCAACAAGTCGTTCCTCTCTCCTTCCACCCTTCACACACACACCCCGCCTCCCCAACACACAACACCACCACCCACCCCCTGCAGCTGAAGGCGTTGGGGTTCTCATACGACTGGCAGAGGGAGGTCTCAACAACTGACCCCGACTACTACCGCTGGACTCAGTGGATCTTCCTGCAGATCCTCAACCGAGGCCTCGCATACCAGGTGTGGGTTGTGTGTGTGTGAAACTGGTGGTGAGCCACGAGTTCTAACACATGTTTCGAGCAGCAGACAGACACACGTGCACCGCCGCCATTACCGCTGGACGCAGTGGATCTTCCTGCAAATCCTCAACCAAGGCCTTGCGTACCAGGTGCGCTTCACGTCAGCTGGTTACCAGGATACCAGGTCAAAAACTAGTAAAAATAGTTTGGGTTGCCTCTGCTGTAAAAATGGCCGTGCAATGGTTTGGGTTGCCTCTGCTGTAAAAATGGCCGTGCAATGGTTTGGGTTGCCTCTGCTGTAAAAATGGCCGTGCAATGGTTTGGGTTGCCTCTGCTGTAAAAATGGCCGTGCAATGGTTTGGGTTGCCTCTGCTGTAAAAATGGCCGTGCAATGGTTTGGGTTGCCTCTGCTGTAAAAATGGCCGTGCAATGGTTTGGGTTGCCTCTGCTGTAAAAATGGCCGTGCAATGGTTTGGGTTGCCTCTGCTGTAAAAATGGCCGTGCAATGGTTTGGGTTGCCTCTGCTGTAAAAATGGCCGTGCAATGGTTTGGGTTGCCTCTGCTGTAAAAATGGCCGTGCAATGGTTTGGGTTGCCTCTGCTGTAAAAATGGCCGTGCAATGGTTTGGGTTGCCTCTGCTGTAAAAATGGCCGTGCAATGGTTTGGGTTGCCTCTGCTGTAAAAATGGCCGTGCAATGGTTTGGGTTGCCTCTGCTGTAAAAATGGCCGTGCAATGGTTTGGGTTGCCTCTGCTGTAAAAATGGCCGTGCAATGGTTTGGGTTGCCTCTGCTGTAAAAATGGCCGTGCAATGGTTTGGGTTGCCTCTGCTGTAAAAATGGCCGTGCAATGGTTTGGGTTGCCTCTGCTGTAAAAATGGCCGTGCAATGGTTTGGGTTGCCTCTGCTGTAAAAATGGCCGTGCAATGGTTTGGGTTGCCTCTGCTGTAAAAATGGCCGTGCAATGGTTTGGGTTGCCTCTGCTGTAAAAATGGCCGTGCAATGGTTTGGGTTGCCTCTGCTGTAAAAATGGCCGTGCAATGGTTTGGGTTGCCTCTGCTGTAAAAATGGCCGTGCAATGGTTTGGGTTGCCTCTGCTGTAAAAATGGCCGTGCAATGGTTTGGGTTGCCTCTGCTGTAAAAATGGCCGTGCAATGGTTTGGGTTGCCTCTGCTGTAAAAATGGCCGTGCAATGGTTTGGGTTGCCTCTGCTGTAAAAATGGCCGTGCAATGGTTTGGGTTGCCTCTGCTGTAAAAATGGCCGTGCAATGGTTTGGGTTGCCTCTGCTGTAAAAATGGCCGTGCAATGGTTTGGGTTGCCTCTGCTGTAAAAATGGCCGTGCAATGGTTTGGGTTGCCTCTGCTGTAAAAATGGCCGTGCAATGGTTTGGGTTGCCTCTGCTGTAAAAATGGCCGTGCAATGGTTTGGGTTGCCTCTGCTGTAAAAATGGCCGTGCAATGGTTTGGGTTGCCTCTGCTGTAAAAATGGCCGTGCAATGGTTTGGGTTGCCTCTGCTGTAAAAATGGCCGTGCAATGGTTTGGGTTGCCTCTGCTGTAAAAATGGCCGTGCAATGGTTTGGGTTGCCTCTGCTGTAAAAATGGCCGTGCAATGGTTTGGGTTGCCTCTGCTGTAAAAATGGCCGTGCAATGGTTTGGGTTGCCTCTGCTGTAAAAATGGCCGTGCAATGGTTTGGGTTGCCTCTGCTGTAAAAATGGCCGTGCAATGGTTTGGGTTGCCTCTGCTGTAAAAATGGCCGTGCAATGGTTTGGGTTGCCTCTGCTGTAAAAATGGCCGTGCAATGGTTTGGGTTGCCTCTGCTGTAAAAATGGCCGTGCAATGGTTTGGGTTGCCTCTGCTGTAAAAATGGCCGTGCAATGGTTTGGGTTGCCTCTGCTGTAAAAATGGCCGTGCAATGGTTTGGGTTGCCTCTGCTGTAAAAATGGCCGTGCAATGGTTTGGGTTGCCTCTGCTGTAAAAATGGCCGTGCAATGGTTTGGGTTGCCTCTGCTGTAAAAATGGCCGTGCAATGGTTTGGGTTGCCTCTGCTGTAAAAATGGCCGTGCAATGGTTTGGGTTGCCTCTGCTGTAAAAATGGCCGTGCAATGGTTTGGGTTGCCTCTGCTGTAAAAATGGCCGTGCAATGGTTTGGGTTGCCTCTGCTGTAAAAATGGCCGTGCAATGGTTTGGGTTGCCTCTGCTGTAAAAATGGCCGTGCAATGGTTTGGGTTGCCTCTGCTGTAAAAATGGCCGTGCAATGGTTTGGGTTGCCTCTGCTGTAAAAATGGCCGTGCAATGGTTTGGGTTGCCTCTGCTGTAAAAATGGCCGTGCAATGGTTTGGGTTGCCTCTGCTGTAAAAATGGCCGTGCAATGGTTTGGGTTGCCTCTGCTGTAAAAATGGCCGTGCAATGGTTTGGGTTGCCTCTGCTGTAAAAATGGCCGTGCAATGGTTTGGGTTGCCTCTGCTGTAAAAATGGCCGTGCAATGGTTTGGGTTGCCTCTGCTGTAAAAATGGCCGTGCAATGGTTTGGGTTGCCTCTGCTGTAAAAATGGCCGTGCAATGGTTTGGGTTGCCTCTGCTGTAAAAATGGCCGTGCAATGGTTTGGGTTGCCTCTGCTGTAAAAATGGCCGTGCAATGGTTTGGGTTGCCTCTGCTGTAAAAATGGCCGTGCAATGGTTTGGGTTGCCTCTGCTGTAAAAATGGCCGTGCAATGGTTTGGGTTGCCTCTGCTGTAAAAATGGCCGTGCAATGGTTTGGGTTGCCTCTGCTGTAAAAATGGCCGTGCAATGGTTTGGGTTGCCTCTGCTGTAAAAATGGCCGTGCAATGGTTTGGGTTGCCTCTGCTGTAAAAATGGCCGTGCAATGGTTTGGGTTGCCTCTGCTGTAAAAATGGCCGTGCAATGGTTTGGGTTGCCTCTGCTGTAAAAATGGCCGTGCAATGGTTTGGGTTGCCTCTGCTGTAAAAATGGCCGTGCAATGGTTTGGGTTGCCTCTGCTGTAAAAATGGCCGTGCAATGGTTTGGGTTGCCTCTGCTGTAAAAATGGCCGTGCAATGGTTTGGGTTGCCTCTGCTGTAAAAATGGCCGTGCAATGGTTTGGGTTGCCTCTGCTGTAAAAATGGCCGTGCAATGGTTTGGGTTGCCTCTGCTGTAAAAATGGCCGTGCAATGGTTTGGGTTGCCTCTGCTGTAAAAATGGCCGTGCAATGGTTTGGGTTGCCTCTGCTGTAAAAATGGCCGTGCAATGGTTTGGGTTGCCTCTGCTGTAAAAATGGCCGTGCAATGGTTTGGGTTGCCTCTGCTGTAAAAATGGCCGTGCAATGGTTTGGGTTGCCTCTGCTGTAAAAATGGCCGTGCAATGGTTTGGGTTGCCTCTGCTGTAAAAATGGCCGTGCAATGGTTTGGGTTGCCTCTGCTGTAAAAATGGCCGTGCAATGGTTTGGGTTGCCTCTGCTGTAAAAATGGCCGTGCAATGGTTTGGGTTGCCTCTGCTGTAAAAATGGCCGTGCAATGGTTTGGGTTGCCTCTGCTGTAAAAATGGCCGTGCAATGGTTTGGGTTGCCTCTGCTGTAAAAATGGCCGTGCAATGGTTTGGGTTGCCTCTGCTGTAAAAATGGCCGTGCAATGGTTTGGGTTGCCTCTGCTGTAAAAATGGCCGTGCAATGGTTTGGGTTGCCTCTGCTGTAAAAATGGCCGTGCAATGGTTTGGGTTGCCTCTGCTGTAAAAATGGCCGTGCAATGGTTTGGGTTGCCTCTGCTGTAAAAATGGCCGTGCAATGGTTTGGGTTGCCTCTGCTGTAAAAATGGCCGTGCAATGGTTTGGGTTGCCTCTGCTGTAAAAATGGCCGTGCAATGGTTTGGGTTGCCTCTGCTGTAAAAATGGCCGTGCAATGGTTTGGGTTGCCTCTGCTGTAAAAATGGCCGTGCAATGGTTTGGGTTGCCTCTGCTGTAAAAATGGCCGTGCAATGGTTTGGGTTGCCTCTGCTGTAAAAATGGCCGTGCAATGGTTTGGGTTGCCTCTGCTGTAAAAATGGCCGTGCAATGGTTTGGGTTGCCTCTGCTGTAAAAATGGCCGTGCAATGGTTTGGGTTGCCTCTGCTGTAAAAATGGCCGTGCAATGGTTTGGGTTGCCTCTGCTGTAAAAATGGCCGTGCAATGGTTTGGGTTGCCTCTGCTGTAAAAATGGCCGTGCAATGGTTTGGGTTGCCTCTGCTGTAAAAATGGCCGTGCAATGGTTTGGGTTGCCTCTGCTGTAAAAATGGCCGTGCAATGGTTTGGGTTGCCTCTGCTGTAAAAATGGCCGTGCAATGGTTTGGGTTGCCTCTGCTGTAAAAATGGCCGTGCAATGGTTTGGGTTGCCTCTGCTGTAAAAATGGCCGTGCAATGGTTTGGGTTGCCTCTGCTGTAAAAATGGCCGTGCAATGGTTTGGGTTGCCTCTGCTGTAAAAATGGCCGTGCAATGGTTTGGGTTGCCTCTGCTGTAAAAATGGCCGTGCAATGGTTTGGGTTGCCTCTGCTGTAAAAATGGCCGTGCAATGGTTTGGGTTGCCTCTGCTGTAAAAATGGCCGTGCAATGGTTTGGGTTGCCTCTGCTGTAAAAATGGCCGTGCAATGGTTTGGGTTGCCTCTGCTGTAAAAATGGCCGTGCAATGGTTTGGGTTGCCTCTGCTGTAAAAATGGCCGTGCAATGGTTTGGGTTGCCTCTGCTGTAAAAATGGCCGTGCAATGGTTTGGGTTGCCTCTGCTGTAAAAATGGCCGTGCAATGGTTTGGGTTGCCTCTGCTGTAAAAATGGCCGTGCAATGGTTTGGGTTGCCTCTGCTGTAAAAATGGCCGTGCAATGGTTTGGGTTGCCTCTGCTGTAAAAATGGCCGTGCAATGGTTTGGGTTGCCTCTGCTGTAAAAATGGCCGTGCAATGGTTTGGGTTGCCTCTGCTGTAAAAATGGCCGTGCAATGGTTTGGGTTGCCTCTGCTGTAAAAATGGCCGTGCAATGGTTTGGGTTGCCTCTGCTGTAAAAATGGCCGTGCAATGGTTTGGGTTGCCTCTGCTGTAAAAATGGCCGTGCAATGGTTTGGGTTGCCTCTGCTGTAAAAATGGCCGTGCAATGGTTTGGGTTGCCTCTGCTGTAAAAATGGCCGTGCAATGGTTTGGGTTGCCTCTGCTGTAAAAATGGCCGTGCAATGGTTTGGGTTGCCTCTGCTGTAAAAATGGCCGTGCAATGGTTTGGGTTGCCTCTGCTGTAAAAATGGCCGTGCAATGGTTTGGGTTGCCTCTGCTGTAAAAATGGCCGTGCAATGGTTTGGGTTGCCTCTGCTGTAAAAATGGCCGTGCAATGGTTTGGGTTGCCTCTGCTGTAAAAATGGCCGTGCAATGGTTTGGGTTGCCTCTGCTGTAAAAATGGCCGTGCAATGGTTTGGGTTGCCTCTGCTGTAAAAATGGCCGTGCAATGGTTTGGGTTGCCTCTGCTGTAAAAATGGCCGTGCAATGGTTTGGGTTGCCTCTGCTGTAAAAATGGCCGTGCAATGGTTTGGGTTGCCTCTGCTGTAAAAATGGCCGTGCAATGGTTTGGGTTGCCTCTGCTGTAAAAATGGCCGTGCAATGGTTTGGGTTGCCTCTGCTGTAAAAATGGCCGTGCAATGGTTTGGGTTGCCTCTGCTGTAAAAATGGCCGTGCAATGGTTTGGGTTGCCTCTGCTGTAAAAATGGCCGTGCAATGGTTTGGGTTGCCTCTGCTGTAAAAATGGCCGTGCAATGGTTTGGGTTGCCTCTGCTGTAAAAATGGCCGTGCAATGGTTTGGGTTGCCTCTGCTGTAAAAATGGCCGTGCAATGGTTTGGGTTGCCTCTGCTGTAAAAATGGCCGTGCAATGGTTTGGGTTGCCTCTGCTGTAAAAATGGCCGTGCAATGGTTTGGGTTGCCTCTGCTGTAAAAATGGCCGTGCAATGGTTTGGGTTGCCTCTGCTGTAAAAATGGCCGTGCAATGGTTTGGGTTGCCTCTGCTGTAAAAATGGCCGTGCAATGGTTTGGGTTGCCTCTGCTGTAAAAATGGCCGTGCAATGGTTTGGGTTGCCTCTGCTGTAAAAATGGCCGTGCAATGGTTTGGGTTGCCTCTGCTGTAAAAATGGCCGTGCAATGGTTTGGGTTGCCTCTGCTGTAAAAATGGCCGTGCAATGGTTTGGGTTGCCTCTGCTGTAAAAATGGCCGTGCAATGGTTTGGGTTGCCTCTGCTGTAAAAATGGCCGTGCAATGGTTTGGGTTGCCTCTGCTGTAAAAATGGCCGTGCAATGGTTTGGGTTGCCTCTGCTGTAAAAATGGCCGTGCAATGGTTTGGGTTGCCTCTGCTGTAAAAATGGCCGTGCAATGGTTTGGGTTGCCTCTGCTGTAAAAATGGCCGTGCAATGGTTTGGGTTGCCTCTGCTGTAAAAATGGCCGTGCAATGGTTTGGGTTGCCTCTGCTGTAAAAATGGCCGTGCAATGGTTTGGGTTGCCTCTGCTGTAAAAATGGCCGTGCAATGGTTTGGGTTGCCTCTGCTGTAAAAATGGCCGTGCAATGGTTTGGGTTGCCTCTGCTGTAAAAATGGCCGTGCAATGGTTTGGGTTGCCTCTGCTGTAAAAATGGCCGTGCAATGGTTTGGGTTGCCTCTGCTGTAAAAATGGCCGTGCAATGGTTTGGGTTGCCTCTGCTGTAAAAATGGCCGTGCAATGGTTTGGGTTGCCTCTGCTGTAAAAATGGCCGTGCAATGGTTTGGGTTGCCTCTGCTGTAAAAATGGCCGTGCAATGGTTTGGGTTGCCTCTGCTGTAAAAATGGCCGTGCAATGGTTTGGGTTGCCTCTGCTGTAAAAATGGCCGTGCAATGGTTTGGGTTGCCTCTGCTGTAAAAATGGCCGTGCAATGGTTTGGGTTGCCTCTGCTGTAAAAATGGCCGTGCAATGGTTTGGGTTGCCTCTGCTGTAAAAATGGCCGTGCAATGGTTTGGGTTGCCTCTGCTGTAAAAATGGCCGTGCAATGGTTTGGGTTGCCTCTGCTGTAAAAATGGCCGTGCAATGGTTTGGGTTGCCTCTGCTGTAAAAATGGCCGTGCAATGGTTTGGGTTGCCTCTGCTGTAAAAATGGCCGTGCAATGGTTTGGGTTGCCTCTGCTGTAAAAATGGCCGTGCAATGGTTTGGGTTGCCTCTGCTGTAAAAATGGCCGTGCAATGGTTTGGGTTGCCTCTGCTGTAAAAATGGCCGTGCAATGGTTTGGGTTGCCTCTGCTGTAAAAATGGCCGTGCAATGGTTTGGGTTGCCTCTGCTGTAAAAATGGCCGTGCAATGGTTTGGGTTGCCTCTGCTGTAAAAATGGCCGTGCAATGGTTTGGGTTGCCTCTGCTGTAAAAATGGCCGTGCAATGGTTTGGGTTGCCTCTGCTGTAAAAATGGCCGTGCAATGGTTTGGGTTGCCTCTGCTGTAAAAATGGCCGTGCAATGGTTTGGGTTGCCTCTGCTGTAAAAATGGCCGTGCAATGGTTTGGGTTGCCTCTGCTGTAAAAATGGCCGTGCAATGGTTTGGGTTGCCTCTGCTGTAAAAATGGCCGTGCAATGGTTTGGGTTGCCTCTGCTGTAAAAATGGCCGTGCAATGGTTTGGGTTGCCTCTGCTGTAAAAATGGCCGTGCAATGGTTTGGGTTGCCTCTGCTGTAAAAATGGCCGTGCAATGGTTTGGGTTGCCTCTGCTGTAAAAATGGCCGTGCAATGGTTTGGGTTGCCTCTGCTGTAAAAATGGCCGTGCAATGGTTTGGGTTGCCTCTGCTGTAAAAATGGCCGTGCAATGGTTTGGGTTGCCTCTGCTGTAAAAATGGCCGTGCAATGGTTTGGGTTGCCTCTGCTGTAAAAATGGCCGTGCAATGGTTTGGGTTGCCTCTGCTGTAAAAATGGCCGTGCAATGGTTTGGGTTGCCTCTGCTGTAAAAATGGCCGTGCAATGGTTTGGGTTGCCTCTGCTGTAAAAATGGCCGTGCAATGGTTTGGGTTGCCTCTGCTGTAAAAATGGCCGTGCAATGGTTTGGGTTGCCTCTGCTGTAAAAATGGCCGTGCAATGGTTTGGGTTGCCTCTGCTGTAAAAATGGCCGTGCAATGGTTTGGGTTGCCTCTGCTGTAAAAATGGCCGTGCAATGGTTTGGGTTGCCTCTGCTGTAAAAATGGCCGTGCAATGGTTTGGGTTGCCTCTGCTGTAAAAATGGCCGTGCAATGGTTTGGGTTGCCTCTGCTGTAAAAATGGCCGTGCAATGGTTTGGGTTGCCTCTGCTGTAAAAATGGCCGTGCAATGGTTTGGGTTGCCTCTGCTGTAAAAATGGCCGTGCAATGGTTTGGGTTGCCTCTGCTGTAAAAATGGCCGTGCAATGGTTTGGGTTGCCTCTGCTGTAAAAATGGCCGTGCAATGGTTTGGGTTGCCTCTGCTGTAAAAATGGCCGTGCAATGGTTTGGGTTGCCTCTGCTGTAAAAATGGCCGTGCAATGGTTTGGGTTGCCTCTGCTGTAAAAATGGCCGTGCAATGGTTTGGGTTGCCTCTGCTGTAAAAATGGCCGTGCAATGGTTTGGGTTGCCTCTGCTGTAAAAATGGCCGTGCAATGGTTTGGGTTGCCTCTGCTGTAAAAATGGCCGTGCAATGGTTTGGGTTGCCTCTGCTGTAAAAATGGCCGTGCAATGGTTTGGGTTGCCTCTGCTGTAAAAATGGCCGTGCAATGGTTTGGGTTGCCTCTGCTGTAAAAATGGCCGTGCAATGGTTTGGGTTGCCTCTGCTGTAAAAATGGCCGTGCAATGGTTTGGGTTGCCTCTGCTGTAAAAATGGCCGTGCAATGGTTTGGGTTGCCTCTGCTGTAAAAATGGCCGTGCAATGGTTTGGGTTGCCTCTGCTGTAAAAATGGCCGTGCAATGGTTTGGGTTGCCTCTGCTGTAAAAATGGCCGTGCAATGGTTTGGGTTGCCTCTGCTGTAAAAATGGCCGTGCAATGGTTTGGGTTGCCTCTGCTGTAAAAATGGCCGTGCAATGGTTTGGGTTGCCTCTGCTGTAAAAATGGCCGTGCAATGGTTTGGGTTGCCTCTGCTGTAAAAATGGCCGTGCAATGGTTTGGGTTGCCTCTGCTGTAAAAATGGCCGTGCAATGGTTTGGGTTGCCTCTGCTGTAAAAATGGCCGTGCAATGGTTTGGGTTGCCTCTGCTGTAAAAATGGCCGTGCAATGGTTTGGGTTGCCTCTGCTGTAAAAATGGCCGTGCAATGGTTTGGGTTGCCTCTGCTGTAAAAATGGCCGTGCAATGGTTTGGGTTGCCTCTGCTGTAAAAATGGCCGTGCAATGGTTTGGGTTGCCTCTGCTGTAAAAATGGCCGTGCAATGGTTTGGGTTGCCTCTGCTGTAAAAATGGCCGTGCAATGGTTTGGGTTGCCTCTGCTGTAAAAATGGCCGTGCAATGGTTTGGGTTGCCTCTGCTGTAAAAATGGCCGTGCAATGGTTTGGGTTGCCTCTGCTGTAAAAATGGCCGTGCAATGGTTTGGGTTGCCTCTGCTGTAAAAATGGCCGTGCAATGGTTTGGGTTGCCTCTGCTGTAAAAATGGCCGTGCAATGGTTTGGGTTGCCTCTGCTGTAAAAATGGCCGTGCAATGGTTTGGGTTGCCTCTGCTGTAAAAATGGCCGTGCAATGGTTTGGGTTGCCTCTGCTGTAAAAATGGCCGTGCAATGGTTTGGGTTGCCTCTGCTGTAAAAATGGCCGTGCAATGGTTTGGGTTGCCTCTGCTGTAAAAATGGCCGTGCAATGGTTTGGGTTGCCTCTGCTGTAAAAATGGCCGTGCAATGGTTTGGGTTGCCTCTGCTGTAAAAATGGCCGTGCAATGGTTTGGGTTGCCTCTGCTGTAAAAATGGCCGTGCAATGGTTTGGGTTGCCTCTGCTGTAAAAATGGCCGTGCAATGGTTTGGGTTGCCTCTGCTGTAAAAATGGCCGTGCAATGGTTTGGGTTGCCTCTGCTGTAAAAATGGCCGTGCAATGGTTTGGGTTGCCTCTGCTGTAAAAATGGCCGTGCAATGGTTTGGGTTGCCTCTGCTGTAAAAATGGCCGTGCAATGGTTTGGGTTGCCTCTGCTGTAAAAATGGCCGTGCAATGGTTTGGGTTGCCTCTGCTGTAAAAATGGCCGTGCAATGGTTTGGGTTGCCTCTGCTGTAAAAATGGCCGTGCAATGGTTTGGGTTGCCTCTGCTGTAAAAATGGCCGTGCAATGGTTTGGGTTGCCTCTGCTGTAAAAATGGCCGTGCAATGGTTTGGGTTGCCTCTGCTGTAAAAATGGCCGTGCAATGGTTTGGGTTGCCTCTGCTGTAAAAATGGCCGTGCAATGGTTTGGGTTGCCTCTGCTGTAAAAATGGCCGTGCAATGGTTTGGGTTGCCTCTGCTGTAAAAATGGCCGTGCAATGGTTTGGGTTGCCTCTGCTGTAAAAATGGCCGTGCAATGGTTTGGGTTGCCTCTGCTGTAAAAATGGCCGTGCAATGGTTTGGGTTGCCTCTGCTGTAAAAATGGCCGTGCAATGGTTTGGGTTGCCTCTGCTGTAAAAATGGCCGTGCAATGGTTTGGGTTGCCTCTGCTGTAAAAATGGCCGTGCAATGGTTTGGGTTGCCTCTGCTGTAAAAATGGCCGTGCAATGGTTTGGGTTGCCTCTGCTGTAAAAATGGCCGTGCAATGGTTTGGGTTGCCTCTGCTGTAAAAATGGCCGTGCAATGGTTTGGGTTGCCTCTGCTGTAAAAATGGCCGTGCAATGGTTTGGGTTGCCTCTGCTGTAAAAATGGCCGTGCAATGGTTTGGGTTGCCTCTGCTGTAAAAATGGCCGTGCAATGGTTTGGGTTGCCTCTGCTGTAAAAATGGCCGTGCAATGGTTTGGGTTGCCTCTGCTGTAAAAATGGCCGTGCAATGGTTTGGGTTGCCTCTGCTGTAAAAATGGCCGTGCAATGGTTTGGGTTGCCTCTGCTGTAAAAATGGCCGTGCAATGGTTTGGGTTGCCTCTGCTGTAAAAATGGCCGTGCAATGGTTTGGGTTGCCTCTGCTGTAAAAATGGCCGTGCAATGGTTTGGGTTGCCTCTGCTGTAAAAATGGCCGTGCAATGGTTTGGGTTGCCTCTGCTGTAAAAATGGCCGTGCAATGGTTTGGGTTGCCTCTGCTGTAAAAATGGCCGTGCAATGGTTTGGGTTGCCTCTGCTGTAAAAATGGCCGTGCAATGGTTTGGGTTGCCTCTGCTGTAAAAATGGCCGTGCAATGGTTTGGGTTGCCTCTGCTGTAAAAATGGCCGTGCAATGGTTTGGGTTGCCTCTGCTGTAAAAATGGCCGTGCAATGGTTTGGGTTGCCTCTGCTGTAAAAATGGCCGTGCAATGGTTTGGGTTGCCTCTGCTGTAAAAATGGCCGTGCAATGGTTTGGGTTGCCTCTGCTGTAAAAATGGCCGTGCAATGGTTTGGGTTGCCTCTGCTGTAAAAATGGCCGTGCAATGGTTTGGGTTGCCTCTGCTGTAAAAATGGCCGTGCAATGGTTTGGGTTGCCTCTGCTGTAAAAATGGCCGTGCAATGGTTTGGGTTGCCTCTGCTGTAAAAATGGCCGTGCAATGGTTTGGGTTGCCTCTGCTGTAAAAATGGCCGTGCAATGGTTTGGGTTGCCTCTGCTGTAAAAATGGCCGTGCAATGGTTTGGGTTGCCTCTGCTGTAAAAATGGCCGTGCAATGGTTTGGGTTGCCTCTGCTGTAAAAATGGCCGTGCAATGGTTTGGGTTGCCTCTGCTGTAAAAATGGCCGTGCAATGGTTTGGGTTGCCTCTGCTGTAAAAATGGCCGTGCAATGGTTTGGGTTGCCTCTGCTGTAAAAATGGCCGTGCAATGGTTTGGGTTGCCTCTGCTGTAAAAATGGCCGTGCAATGGTTTGGGTTGCCTCTGCTGTAAAAATGGCCGTGCAATGGTTTGGGTTGCCTCTGCTGTAAAAATGGCCGTGCAATGGTTTGGGTTGCCTCTGCTGTAAAAATGGCCGTGCAATGGTTTGGGTTGCCTCTGCTGTAAAAATGGCCGTGCAATGGTTTGGGTTGCCTCTGCTGTAAAAATGGCCGTGCAATGGTTTGGGTTGCCTCTGCTGTAAAAATGGCCGTGCAATGGTTTGGGTTGCCTCTGCTGTAAAAATGGCCGTGCAATGGTTTGGGTTGCCTCTGCTGTAAAAATGGCCGTGCAATGGTTTGGGTTGCCTCTGCTGTAAAAATGGCCGTGCAATGGTTTGGGTTGCCTCTGCTGTAAAAATGGCCGTGCAATGGTTTGGGTTGCCTCTGCTGTAAAAATGGCCGTGCAATGGTTTGGGTTGCCTCTGCTGTAAAAATGGCCGTGCAATGGTTTGGGTTGCCTCTGCTGTAAAAATGGCCGTGCAATGGTTTGGGTTGCCTCTGCTGTAAAAATGGCCGTGCAATGGTTTGGGTTGCCTCTGCTGTAAAAATGGCCGTGCAATGGTTTGGGTTGCCTCTGCTGTAAAAATGGCCGTGCAATGGTTTGGGTTGCCTCTGCTGTAAAAATGGCCGTGCAATGGTTTGGGTTGCCTCTGCTGTAAAAATGGCCGTGCAATGGTTTGGGTTGCCTCTGCTGTAAAAATGGCCGTGCAATGGTTTGGGTTGCCTCTGCTGTAAAAATGGCCGTGCAATGGTTTGGGTTGCCTCTGCTGTAAAAATGGCCGTGCAATGGTTTGGGTTGCCTCTGCTGTAAAAATGGCCGTGCAATGGTTTGGGTTGCCTCTGCTGTAAAAATGGCCGTGCAATGGTTTGGGTTGCCTCTGCTGTAAAAATGGCCGTGCAATGGTTTGGGTTGCCTCTGCTGTAAAAATGGCCGTGCAATGGTTTGGGTTGCCTCTGCTGTAAAAATGGCCGTGCAATGGTTTGGGTTGCCTCTGCTGTAAAAATGGCCGTGCAATGGTTTGGGTTGCCTCTGCTGTAAAAATGGCCGTGCAATGGTTTGGGTTGCCTCTGCTGTAAAAATGGCCGTGCAATGGTTTGGGTTGCCTCTGCTGTAAAAATGGCCGTGCAATGGTTTGGGTTGCCTCTGCTGTAAAAATGGCCGTGCAATGGTTTGGGTTGCCTCTGCTGTAAAAATGGCCGTGCAATGGTTTGGGTTGCCTCTGCTGTAAAAATGGCCGTGCAATGGTTTGGGTTGCCTCTGCTGTAAAAATGGCCGTGCAATGGTTTGGGTTGCCTCTGCTGTAAAAATGGCCGTGCAATGGTTTGGGTTGCCTCTGCTGTAAAAATGGCCGTGCAATGGTTTGGGTTGCCTCTGCTGTAAAAATGGCCGTGCAATGGTTTGGGTTGCCTCTGCTGTAAAAATGGCCGTGCAATGGTTTGGGTTGCCTCTGCTGTAAAAAATGGCCGTGCAATGGTTTGGGTTGCCTCTGCTGTAAAAATGGCCGTGCAATGGTTTGGGTTGCCTCTGCTGTAAAAATGGCCGTGCAATGGTTTGGGTTGCCTCTGCTGTAAAAATGGCCGTGCAATGGTTTGGGTTGCCTCTGCTGTAAAAATGGCCGTGCAATGGTTTGGGTTGCCTCTGCTGTAAAAATGGCCGTGCAATGGTTTGGGTTGCCTCTGCTGTAAAAATGGCCGTGCAATGGTTTGGGTTGCCTCTGCTGTAAAAATGGCCGTGCAATGGTTTGGGTTGCCTCTGCTGTAAAAATGGCCGTGCAATGGTTTGGGTTGCCTCTGCTGTAAAAATGGCCGTGCAATGGTTTGGGTTGCCTCTGCTGTAAAAATGGCCGTGCAATGGTTTGGGTTGCCTCTGCTGTAAAAATGGCCGTGCAATGGTTTGGGTTGCCTCTGCTGTAAAAATGGCCGTGCAATGGTTTGGGTTGCCTCTGCTGTAAAAATGGCCGTGCAATGGTTTGGGTTGCCTCTGCTGTAAAAATGGCCGTGCAATGGTTTGGGTTGCCTCTGCTGTAAAAATGGCCGTGCAATGGTTTGGGTTGCCTCTGCTGTAAAAATGGCCGTGCAATGGTTTGGGTTGCCTCTGCTGTAAAAATGGCCGTGCAATGGTTTGGGTTGCCTCTGCTGTAAAAATGGCCGTGCAATGGTTTGGGTTGCCTCTGCTGTAAAAATGGCCGTGCAATGGTTTGGGTTGCCTCTGCTGTAAAAATGGCCGTGCAATGGTTTGGGTTGCCTCTGCTGTAAAAATGGCCGTGCAATGGTTTGGGTTGCCTCTGCTGTAAAAATGGCCGTGCAATGGTTTGGGTTGCCTCTGCTGTAAAAATGGCCGTGCAATGGTTTGGGTTGCCTCTGCTGTAAAAATGGCCGTGCAATGGTTTGGGTTGCCTCTGCTGTAAAAATGGCCGTGCAATGGTTTGGGTTGCCTCTGCTGTAAAAATGGCCGTGCAATGGTTTGGGTTGCCTCTGCTGTAAAAATGGCCGTGCAATGGTTTGGGTTGCCTCTGCTGTAAAAATGGCCGTGCAATGGTTTGGGTTGCCTCTGCTGTAAAAATGGCCGTGCAATGGTTTGGGTTGCCTCTGCTGTAAAAATGGCCGTGCAATGGTTTGGGTTGCCTCTGCTGTAAAAATGGCCGTGCAATGGTTTGGGTTGCCTCTGCTGTAAAAATGGCCGTGCAATGGTTTGGGTTGCCTCTGCTGTAAAAATGGCCGTGCAATGGTTTGGGTTGCCTCTGCTGTAAAAATGGCCGTGCAATGGTTTGGGTTGCCTCTGCTGTAAAAATGGCCGTGCAATGGTTTGGGTTGCCTCTGCTGTAAAAATGGCCGTGCAATGGTTTGGGTTGCCTCTGCTGTAAAAATGGCCGTGCAATGGTTTGGGTTGCCTCTGCTGTAAAAATGGCCGTGCAATGGTTTGGGTTGCCTCTGCTGTAAAAATGGCCGTGCAATGGTTTGGGTTGCCTCTGCTGTAAAAATGGCCGTGCAATGGTTTGGGTTGCCTCTGCTGTAAAAATGGCCGTGCAATGGTTTGGGTTGCCTCTGCTGTAAAAATGGCCGTGCAATGGTTTGGGTTGCCTCTGCTGTAAAAATGGCCGTGCAATGGTTTGGGTTGCCTCTGCTGTAAAAATGGCCGTGCAATGGTTTGGGTTGCCTCTGCTGTAAAAATGGCCGTGCAATGGTTTGGGTTGCCATGCATTCCTTCCATGCCCTTTGGACAACCCCGTGGGACGGTTCACTTTTCCTATCTCTCTCCACCATCAACCATCACCACCTCCTGCCTTCCGTCATCCATCCCTACATCGCCCCTGCCAGGCAGACGTGGCAGTGAACTGGTGTCCAGCCCTGGGAACGGTGCTGGCAAACGAGGAGGTGGTGGACGCCTCCCAGCCACCCTACTTTTCCTCCATCCCTCTGCCGCTCTCTGCCCCTCTGTGCCGCTCTCTTGCACTCCTCTGCCTCTCTGCCCCACTCTTCCCCTTCTCTCTCTGCTGCGCTCCGCCCCTTTCTCTCTCCCCTCCCTGCGTCAGGCCGACGTGGCAGTGAACTGGTGTCCGGCGTTGGGAACGGTGCTGGCCAACGAGGAGGTGGTGGACGGTCTCAGTGAGAGGGGCGGCCACCCCGTCATCCGCAAGGTGTGTGTGTGTGTGTGGGGGGGTGGGGATTTAATTTACCTTCAACTTTCAGTCATGACCAAGTTCCCATGGGAACGGTGCTGGCGAATGAGGATGTGGTGGACGGCGTCAGTGAGAGGGGCGGCCATCCGGTCATCCGCAAGGTGTGTGTGGGTGGGATTCACCTCTCAACTCTCAAAGATGACCTCCCTGTCCCTAGAAGGAAAATGGGGAAAGAGGGGGGAGGGTGGGAATCCATCATAGAGGGATGGTAAACCATCTCTCCTTTCCCTCTTACGCACTGCAGCCATGCCCGCCGCCTCACAGCGAACACCCCTTCTCTCCAATCCGACTTTCCCTTTCCTTCCGCCCACTTTTATGTTCACCCCACTTTTATGTTCACCCCTCCCCTTCATGCCCTTCCCGTTGATCCCCTCCCCCCCTTCCCCCCCCGCCAGCCCATGCGCCAGTGGATGCTGCGCATCACAGAGGTGACTTTTGAGTCGACTCAAAAGTCACGATGCTGCACATCACAGAGTACGCGGATCGCCTCCACCTCTCCCCTTTCGCCTTCCATCCCGACCCTTTCTTCCCTTGGCCTTTACCCTCTTCAACCCCCTCCCCACTCTTGCTTTTCCCCCCGCCAGCCCATGCGCCAGTGGATGCTGCGCATCACGGAATGCGCCGATCGCCTGCTGGATGATTTGGACGGCCTGGATTGGCCCGAGAGCGTCAAGGAGATGCAGCGCAACTGGATCGGACGGTCGGAGGGCGCTGAGGTGGAATTTGCCATCGCTGACATGGCAGACGGGTCTGCCAGCGTGCGCGTGTTCACCACACGTCCCGACACCATCTGCGGTGCCACGTGGGTTCCTCTCATTGGTCGTAAGCTCCTCAAGTCTAGAATGAAATCTGGACTTCAATATAAGCCCTCGGTTGACAAGCTTGTGCTAAACCAGACAGGAGCCTAGGCAATGTAAGATGTGCTGGAGTTTCCTCATCTCCTGTGTTTCCATTATTCTCCACTCTTCCTTCCTCCTCTCCTCCTCCTCCTCTGCTCACCAGCTACGTATTATTGGCGCCGGGGCACCCACTTCTTGCGTCCATGACGTCAGGGCAACAGCGGGCGGCAGTGGAGGTGTATGTGGTGGCGGCGGGGCAGAAGAGTGACCTGGAGCACGCCGACCTGGCCAAGAGCAAGACAGGCATGCCTCAATGCTCCCTTCCCCCATTCCCCTCCTCCCCCATCCCATCCCCTGCACTCCCCCTTTTCTGCTGACCAGTTACCTGGTCCTGGCGCCAGAGCACCCACTAGTGGCATCCATCACATCGGAGCAGCAGAGGGCGGCAGTGGAGGCGTATGTGGTGGCGGCGGGGCAGAAGAGCGACCTGGAGCGCACCGACCTGGCCAAGGGCAAGACGGGTGTGCCTCAACACCCCCCCTTCACTCTCCCCTTGCCGCCCTGCCCCCATTCCTCTCCCTTCTACCCCTCTGCTCCCCTACCCTCCCTCTTCCCATATTTCCCCTTCATCACCTCACCAGCTACCTGGTCCTGGCGCCAGAGCACCCACTAGTCGCCTCTATAACATCGAACGAGCAGCGGGCGGCAGTGGAGGCGTATGTGGTGGCGGCGGGGCAGAAGAGCGACCTGGAGCGCACGGACCTGGCCAAGGGCAAGACAGGCGTGCCCACGGGGGCAGAGGCGGTGAATCCCGTCACGGGCGAGCGCATCCCCATATGGGTCGCTGACTACGTGCTTGCTAGGTGGGTACGGTGTGGTGTGGTGTGGTGCTCCTGGGTGGGGGCTGTGCTGCTATGTGGAGAAAGACGCTGGGGCAGCCCTGCGTCCTGCGTCCGGACGCAGCGTCCGGACGCAAAGACGCAGGACGCGCGTCCGGACGCAGGACGCACCCTGGAATTTTTTTCGGGCAGACCGAGATTTTTTTTTTTTTCGCGATCGCGAAATTCGACACCCCCCAAGCAAATTCGACCCCCAAAACCAGCCATCTAATTCACCCCTAACCCCCTCCCCTTTTTGCAAAATTGATTTGGAAATCCAACCCCTCTCCACCACTCCACAACTAGGAAACCCAACCTTTGTGGTCCACCACCCCCACAAAGCCCATTTAGTTCATGAAACCTCTCATTTGTGCTCCCTTTTCTCACAACCCAATTCTCTTTCAAAAACCCTAGTGGTTTTAGCTCCTTTCCGCGCACCACCGTTATGGCTAGCTCCTTGTGTTCGCGACCTTGTGTTCGTTGCGCACAACTGGAACGTTGTGCACAACCACCACAAGGGTGCGGCGGGTGCGGGGCCGAGTGGGGAAGTCAGGAAGGCGGGAATAGTGGAGGGGAACATTCCCCCCCGACCCCTTCCCGAGGGGTACAAGCTTGAGGAGGATGGAGAGGTGGAGGTGGATGAGGATGACCTCACCTTCGACGAGTACAAGGAGCAGGAGGATTTGGAGAAGGAGGAGGAGAAGGGGACGGAGAGCGAGGAGGATGAGTGATGCATGTTAGTTAGTGGTAGTATGCATGCATGCTAAACAACCCTTGGACTAATTGTGATTATGGAAATTTGGGGCTCACCTTCATGTTCTATTGTTGTGGCTGAAATTTTGTTGTTGAGGAGAAATTTTGCTATGAAAGTGTGTTCCCCCCCCCCCCCCCCCCCCTCTTACCCCCTCTTCCCTCTGCCCTATAACTTTTTTTTTGGCTGCCCGGGGGGTTTTTTTTGGCTGCCCGGACCTGCGTCTTTTGCTGCGTCTCGGGGGCCCTAAACTAGCGTCCAGCGTCTGGACGCATGCGTCCAGGACGCTGGACGCGTCTTTCTCCACATAGCTGTGCTGTGTGCTTTGGTGTGCTGGCGGGGTTGCTTGCTGCATGGTGGGGCAGAAGTGCGACCTGGAGGCTGGAGCCCACCGGGGCAGAGGCTGTCGAAGTGGAACAGGTGGCAGAGGCCGTGAACCCTGTGACAGGCGAGCGCATCCCCATGTGGGTCGCCTTTTGAGGTGCCTCAAAACCCTGTGACAGGCGAGCGCATCCCCGTGTGGGTCGCCTTTTGAGGCGCCTCAAAACCCTGTGACAGGCGAGCGCATCCCCGTGTGGGTCGCCTTTTGAGGCGCCTCAAAACCCTGTGACAGGCGAGCGCATCCCCGTGTGGGTCGCTGACTACGTGCTCGCTAGGTGCGTGCTGTGCTGGTGGTTGAAAATATGCAGATGTTGTAAATGCACATGCTCTCACTCATCCCTGGGCTCCTCTCTCCATCTACTTCTGCTCTGTACTATCCCCCCTCTTCTTGCCCTGCCCTCCCCCTCCACTTCCTTTGCCTGCAGCTACGGCACATGCGCCATCATTTGCCAGTGCCCACGCATGATGCAAGTGACCTCAAATGCTCTAACGCACCCCTCCTCCCCTCTCTCCCGCTGCCTCTCGTACCGTGACCTCGCCTCTCCTTGCCTGCAGCTACGGCACGGGCGCCATCATGGCAGTGCCGGCACACGACTCGCGAGACCTCGAATTCGCTCAAACCTTCTCTCTGCCCGTGCGCCAAGTCGTGCGCCAAGCAGTGCAACGCAACAGTGGTGGCAAGGGGAAAAAAGCGACAGGAGAAGCGTCAAGAGAAGAAGATGCAGCGATAGAGGAGGCGTATGCAGGGAGCGGGGTGATGGTGAATTCGGCGTATGAGAGCACGGGGGTGGACCTGAACGGGCTGGACAACACTGCTGCTGGGGACGCTGTCGTGGCCTGGCTGGAGGAGCGCGGGCTGGGGAAGAAGCAGGTGAGGCAGGGGCGGGAGAAAACAGGTGAGTCGGTAAAGAGTGCGGGGAACAACTACAAGCTACGGGCTGGGTTTTTGCCTGGCAGCGCTACTGGGGAGAGTCAGAGCAGCTGCTTTTAGAGCTCACTGAATGCAACACAAGCAACACGAGCAGCTGCTTTTAGAGCTCACTGAAAGCAACACAAGCAACACGAGCAGCTGCTTTTAGAGCTCACTGAAAGCAAAAGTCAGCTTTTGAGTCGACTCAAAAGTTTTTGCCTGGCAGCGCTACTGGGGAGAGTTGGTTGGAGCAGCAGCTTTTAGAGCTCACTGAAAGCGACACCCCTTCCCCAACCCCAACTCTCCGCACTACCTCCACAAGCCTCCCCCCTTCTCCCCGCAGATAAACTACAAGCTGCTGGGGCTGAGCTGAAGCAGCAGCTTTTAAAGCTCATCTAAAGTGACAACCCTTCCCAACTCCCCACTTCCCCCTCTCTCCACCTCTCCCCCCCACCCCTGCAGATCAACTACAAGCTGAGGGATTGGTTGTTCGCCCGGCAGCGCTACTGGGGCGAGCCATTCCCGGTGCTGCTGGTGCCGGGGGAAGGCGGGCAGGAGGAGCGCGTGGTGGGCGTGCCGGAGGCACAGCTGCCGGTGGTGCTGCCTGAAATGGACGACTTCAACCCCACTGGCACAGGGGAACCGCCCCTTGCCAAGGCCACTGACTGGGTGGGTGGGTGGAATAGGAGTAGGAGTAGTCCAGCCCTCCATGCAAACAGCAGCTGTCCGTGGGTCCATGATTTTGATCGCACCCCCACGACAGAACCTCCCCTCCCGCCCTCCCATCTTTTGTTTCCATTAGGTGAACATAACAGACCCAGTGTCGGGACTACCGGCCAGGAGGGAGACCAACACCATGCCTCAATGGGCCGGCTCCTGCTGGTAACCACGCCTTTTCTCTTCGTACTAACCACACCTTTGCTCCTAGTAACACCTGACTTGGCTGGTGCTGCTGCTGTCCGCTTAGCGGTGTTTTATGTGCTGGCAATTCAGCACTGTGGTGAGCACTTGTCGAACTCAACTCGCCGTGCCTGCTCTAGATAGCCTGCATGCCATGCCATCCGATCAACCCCCCTTGCACGTTCTTTCTTCCTGCTTACCTGTGTGCGTGCGTGCGTGCGTGCGTGCGTGCATGCGTGCGTGCATGCTTGCATGGCAGGTACTACCTACGATTCATGGACCCTGCCAACTCCAACGCCCTCGTGGACCCGCAAAAGGAGAAGTGAGTCACGAATCGCACAGAGTCAGTGCCGCACTGCACACCACCGCACCCCTCACGCTTCACATTGCAGTCTGTTGTGTAGCAGTAGCTGTACACACTCCCCCACTCCCAGCGCTCACATTTCAATCTGCCAGCCTTGCTGCACCTCGCCGCAGCAAGGCTCTCTCTTCTTCCTGCGACCCAGGCCAACCCAGCTCCGTCTTTTGTGAGAACTGGGCTGGCCTGGGTCTTAGGAAGAAGAGAGAGCATCAAAAGTCTTTTTCCTACAGCATACCTAACCCAGCTTTGTCTGTCTGCCCCTCTGCCTGCCCTCACACCATCAGGTACTGGGGCCCAGTGGATCTGTACGTGGGGGGCCAGAGCACTCCGTGCTGCACCTGCTGTACGCGCGCTTCTGGCATAAGGTGAGGAGTAAGAGCATTAGGACGATGGGGGGTAGGATACAATTGGTGATGGGCGCATCATTAAGGTGAGGAATGTCCGTCAGAACAAGATCACAACTCATCCCAAGCACCACACCCACTCCTCCCCACCCCCAACCCTTCCCTCACCAGGTGCTGTACGACATAGGAGCAGTGTCTACAAAGGAGGAGCCCTTCCAGTGTCTGGTGAACCAGGGAATGATCCTGGGCGAGGCGATTCTCCTTCCACTCCCCCACCTTTAACCCCCCACCCACTCCTTCTCCCCTCAAATCACCAGGTGCTATTCGATATAGGCACCGTGTCAACCAAAGAGCCCTTCCAGTGTCTGGTCAACCAGGGCATGATCCTGGGCGAGGTCGAGTTCACTTTTACCCCTCTACCCCCTCCCTTCCTGCCCCCATCAGGTGCTGTACGATGTAGGAGCAGTGTCAACAAAGGAGCCCTTCCAGTGCTTGGCCAACCAGGCCTTTATCCTGGGCGAGGTCGAGTTCACAGCCTACCGCGACACCACCACAGGCGTTCTCCTCTCCGCCGACGCGGCCACCAAGCGCCCCCCGGGGGAGTGCGTGCCCGAGAGGGTGCCTGAAGAGGCGGTGGAGCGAGGGGTACGATTTCTAAACACACGTAATTGCCCCTTACTTCCCCTGCTCACCCCCCATTGGCAGGTGCTGTACGACATAGGAGCAGTGTCAACAAAGGAGCCCTTCCAGTGTCTGGTCAACCAGGGCATGATTCTGGGCGAGGTCGAGTTCACAGCCTACCGCGACACCGCCTCAGGAGCCCTCCTCTCTGCCGACGCGGCAGCCAAGCGCCCCCCGGGGGAGTGTGTGCCCGAGAGGGTGCCTGAAGAGGCAGTGGAGAAGAAGGGGGAGGGGTATGTGCTCAAGGCGGACCCGAGCGTGGGGGTGTCGGCGCGCGCACACAAGATGAGCAAGTCGCGGGGGAACGTTGTCAATCCCGACCACGTGGTGTTTGAGTTTGGAGCGGATTCGCTGCGCCTCTACGAGATGTTCATGGGGCCGCTCAGGTGAGCTCTCGGATAAGACTTTCTGGTGAGTGTTTCTGTGGAGATGAATAAGATACTCATGGGTTGGCTCAGGTGAGCTCTCAGGTGATTTTCTTGTTCTGTTCTGTAGGCTGCCAGGTGTTTTCTCTGGTGATTTTTCCCTCTGCCTGCCGGGCTTGTCAGAGGTTCACCAAGGGCGTGGATGACGTTCTCATTTGTTTCCCATTGCTGCTCCGTCTCTCACCCCGCCCTCCGCTTCTTCGCTCTCCTGCCATCCCATTGCCACCAGGGAGACCAAGGTGTGGAGCACCAAGGGAGTCGAGGGCGTGCATCGGTTCCGCTCTGCCCATGGGACATTGGTCATCTCCTCCTCCCACCTACACCCCCACCCCCAACCCCATCCCCCTCCCCACCCCTGATCCCCAATCCCCCCTTCACCCCCAGGGAGACCAAGGTGTGGAGCACCAAGGGAGTGGAGGGAGTGCATTGGTTCCCCTCTGCCATGGGTCCTCCCTCCCTCCATCGCCATTTCCCACCCCCACCCACCCTCACCCTCTCTTTCTCTTCCTCATCGTCAGGGAGACCAAGGTGTGGAGCACCAAGGGGGTGGAGGGCGTGCATCGGTTCCTGGCGCGCGTGTGGCGGCTGCTCGTGGGGCAGGCAGACCCTGCCACGGGGCAGTACCGCTCCCACGGGGTGGCGCCCTCTGTCGTGGATGATGCTCTCTCGGAGGAGCAGCTCAGAGCCCTGCACGCCTGCATCCACAAGGTAGAGAAGGGGAAGAAGGGGGGAGATGGAGTACTGCCATGGAATATCTCAACTGCCTCTACATCCCCACCCACACCCCTCCCTACAAAGGGCATTTATTATTTCTCTTCACTCCCTCCCTGAACTGCCTCAACTACTTTGAATTGCACTTTACTTAATACCCCTCTGCTCACTCAACCCCCGCTCTTCCCCATTACCCTCTTGTTGCCATTCCGTGTGTTGAAGGAGAGAATTGATCAATTGAATAATGAGCCAAGAGGCCCTTTAGTACAAACAATGAGCAAGAGAGAGACGAGAGGGAAGCTTACCCGATTGGCCAATATGTTGACCAATGGGTGAGCTTGCTTGTGGCCCAAGCAACCACAAATGTGTGTTGGTTGGGATTGGTTGAGTTAAGGACCAATCCCAACCAACCACAAAATGTGGTTGGAGGGTACACTAAACAACCCCCCAATTTATAAATGTGCCACACATCTAATTCTAGCTTATGTATGTTGTATAAGATATGAAATTACAACAAAACCCCCCAACATGCATAAGGCTAGAAGGCTAGAATCAAAAGGCGGGAGACGACTTAGGAGGAGTGAGGCCAAGGAGATGAAGTAGTGAAGAGTGAGCCGCATGAGGAAGAGCTTTTGTGAAGATGTCGGCAAGGTTGGTCGCCGAGTCAAACTTGTCGAGCCGAAAGTGCCCCGCCTGAACAAGATCGCGAATGAAGAAATGACGGAGCTCAATGTGCTTGGAGCGCCCGTGAAACACTGCATCCTTAGTGAGGTGAATAGTACTACTGGCATTGTCACACCAGATGGTGGGACAGCGCTAGGGGGCACCAAGTTCCTCAAGAAGGAAGGTGAGTCAACGGGCCTCTTGCGCAGCCATGGTAGCGGCATACAACTCCACCTCGCAGGAGGAGAGGGCGATAGCCGAGGAGCGGGTGGAGCGCCAGCTGATAAGGCCGCTGCCAAGAGAGAAGCCATAGCCCTGAGGAGCAACGATCCGGCCGAGAATCAGCCCAGGAGGAGTCACTGTAGCCGCTGAGGAGAGGTGGGGAGGGGCCGCCAAGGGTAAGGACATAGTCCTTGGTGCCACGAAGATACCGGAGGACACGTTTGGCGGCCTGCCAGTGCTCTTCGGTATGGTTGCCTGCGCCAACAAAACGAGCGAGGACGCTGATGGGGTAGGCAAGGTCAGGGCGAGTGGAGACCATAGCGTACATGAGGGAGCCGACGAGCTCGGGATAAGGATGGGAGGAGGTTGGGGGGGAGGTGGGTGGAGAGAGGTGGTGCCCGACAGAAAGAGGAGTATGTTGGGCACTGCCCCGGGCCATGTCAAATCGCTCCAAGACCTGCTGCAAGTAATGACCCTGGGAGAGAGAGATGGTGCGGGTGGAGCGATCGCGGGTGATGGTCATGCCCAAGTAATGCTGCAGCTCTCCCAAGTCCTTGCACTTAAGACGACTACCCAACTCAGCCTTAACACTCTCCAGCTCAGCAAGGTTGGCGGTGAGCAGAATCATGTCATCGACATACACAAGGATGTAGAAGGGGGAGGGGGAGGCGCGGAGGAAGAGTCTGGCTTCGGAGCAGGAGGTGCGAAACCCAAGTTCAGCAAGGGTGGCATGCCACTCCCTAGGGGCCTGTCGGAGCCCATACACAGGTCGACGCAGCTGCCAAACAGAGTTAGCTGGGAAGGGAAGGTGAAAGCTGGCTGGACACTCCATGTAGATTAGCTCGCGGAGGATGCCTTGCAGAAAGGCGTTAGAAACGTCCATCGAGTGGATCTCCATATTTAGGCGAGCGGCGAGGTCGAGCACGGCTCGAACGGTATAAGGCTTGGCGGTAGGGGAGAAAGTATCGAAGAAGTCAACAGCATACCGCTGCGTAAAGCCCTTGGCACAGTAACAAGCCTTGTAGACGGGCGGCTCCCCTGGCAGCTGCTTGACGCGAAACACCCACTTCCCCTTCACCACGTTCGTAGAGGCGGGAGGGCGAGGCGCATCAACGAAGGAGGAGTTGGCGATAAAGACCTCCAGCTCCTTGATGATGGCGGCGAGCCAAAGAGGGGCGTCGGGGCAAACCATTGCCTCCGCATACGTGGTAGGGATGAAAGCGGAGGGAGTAGAGGAAAAGGCGAAGACGGGTGTGCCGCAGAGGTCGAATGTGATGGGTAGAAGTGAGGGGTTACAGAGGTGGAGGTCAAGGAACTCTTCATGGGAGTCCTCAGAGAGGGAGGTGTGGAAGGCGGGGATGGCTGCTGGTGCTGCTGCTGGTGCCGCTGCTGGTGCCGATGCTGGTGCCGCTGCTGGTGCCTCTGCTGGTCCTGCTGCTGGTGCCGCTGCTGGTCCTGCTGCTGGTCCTGCTGCTGGTGCAGCTGCTGGTGCCGTTGCGGACGCTGCTGCTAGTGAGGGAGAGGAGGCAGAGGGGGCTGCTGCAGGAGGAGGTTGATGCAAAACAGACTGGAAGAAGTGGTGAAGGAGAGGGGAGAGAGGGGGGAGGGTAGAGGAAGAAAGGGTATCAGGGGGCGGTGCACCAAGGATACCGTCACGTGACCTGGTATGGGGGTACCGGGTAAGTACGGTGCGAGGAGGAGGTGAAGGACGGGTCGGTGGCGAGGGAGGGGAGAGGAGGGGGGGAGGGGCACTGGGAGAGGAATGTGTGGGGGAGACCGGAGAGGACAGAGGTTCCGGGTCAAAGATATCACCAGACGAGGGAGGGGCACCGTGGGACGGGGACGACGGAGGGGGGGGAGGCGGGAGGATGGGGGGAGGAGGGAGTAATGGGGGAGGGGTGGTGTCAGACCAGACAAGGGGACGGGTGAGAGGGGGGAGTGGGTCAGTGGATGGGGGAGAGGAGTAGTAGGGAGTGGACTCATCAAAGACCACATCCCTACTGCGGACTAGACGACCTGAGGGGGGATGGAGGAAAAGGAAGTCAGGTGAGGTAGGGTTATGACCAAGGAAGATGCAGGGAAGGGTGCGAGGGGCAAGCTTTCCCATGGAGCGGGAGCGGTCAGAGGGATGAATAAGGACATATGCCTTTGAGCCCCAGACACGAAGAGATGAGACATCAGGCTTGTCCTTTGTCCATAGCTCAGTGGGGGTGGTGGAAGGGAGAAGGGGGTGAGGGTAAAGGTTAGTAAGGAGGGCGGCATGAAGGAGGGCGTAGCCCCACAGAGAAGGGGGGCAGGAGGCGTGGACAAGAAGACACCGGGCTGTTTTGGTGATCTCTCGAACACGACTCTCAGCCACACCGTTCTGCTGTGGGGAGTGAGAGAGGGTGTAAGTCTGAAAAATGCCATGAGACTGACAATAGGAGGAGACTTGGTTGTTGAAGAACTCACCACCACCATCAGAGTGAAGGCGGCGAACAGGGCGCCCACAATGGGTGTTTGCCCGCTCGAGCCAGGCGATGATCACAGCCGGGGCGTCCGCCTTCGTCCGAAGGAGAGAGACAGACGAGTATCGACTGTGATCATCAACGAGCACGAGAAGGTAGCGATGACCCTGGCGAGTGGGAGAGGGATTAGGGCCCCAGAGGTCCATGTGAACAAGGTCAAGTGGCTGTGCAGCAGTGGAGGGGGAGCTCCGGTGCGGCTGCTGCTTGAGCTTGCTCTGAACGCAGATAGTGCAGGGAGGGGCAAGGGATTTGGGGAGGGGAGGGAGGGAGGAGGGGAGACCGTGGAGGAGACCGGAGGAGACAGAGGAGCGCAGAGTAGCGAAGTTAGGGTGACCTAGCCTGTGATGGAGGAGGATGGTAGGGTGGGAGAGGGAGCGACAGGAGCAGTCAGACTCAGGGGGGCGGGGAGGGAGGGGTGGGTCAGTGGGAGGGAGGGGAGGGGGAGGGAGGAGAGAGGGAGAGGCGACTTGGCAGGTGGGGGGGCGGGGAATCCGAAGGGTGTACAAACGGGAACGAGGACAGAAGGGAATACGAGAGAGAAGGCGACCTGTAGCAGTATTGTAAAGGGCACAGTAGTTAGCACCACCTGGGAAGACAGTGGTAATATTGGCTTGTTGGAGGGACCTTTGGGAGAGGAGGTTAGTGCGTAGAGAGAGAATGTGGAGACCGGTGACAGTACCTGAGGGAAAGAGAGGACAGGGAAGGGTGGAAGTGTTGTGACAGGGGATAGAAAAACTGTTATCAGCACCGAGGAGGGAGGTGGGTGTGGGGAGAGGGCGCAGTGTACCAGCATCACGAAGGACAGTGTCAGTGGCTCCACTGTCCAGGACGAAATCAAGGGTGGAGGAGGGTGAGGCAGAGTACTGGAACGAAGTTGCATGAACAGAGGAAGGGTACATGGGAGATGCAACAGATTCAGGTTGACCTAGCAAACCGACAAAACCAGAAGAGGGGAAAGCGGTCACACTGCCACCTGCAGACGGCGCTGGAGATGCACCCGAGAGATGGGCTGCGGAGGCAGCACTCCCGGCAGTCTAGGTAGGAAAGGGCTGCTGCTGGGAAACGGGAGGAGGAGGGAGGAGGGGCAGCTGCGGCTGTAGGTCGAGCTGCTGCTGGAGTTGAGAAAGGAGAAGCTGCTGCCCATACTGTTGTAACCCCTGCTGCTGACTCCCAAGCTGCTGCTGCTGCTGCTGCTGCTGCTGCTGCTGCTGGGGAGGGGCAAGGGCCTGGTGGGCCTGGGTGGAGGAGGAAGGCTCATAGAGGGGAGAGGAACGGACTTCAAGAGGAGTGGGGCGTGGGTTGAGGGCAGACCAGCGAGGAGAGGTGCCGGTGTTGCCACGGGCAAACCACTCATCACTGAGTGCCTTGAAGCATGTTTCTGTGGCATGAGTGGTTTGGCCGCAGCGCTGTCCCTGAGTGGGACCGTAGCGAGGCAGGTACTGACAGGGAGGAAAGGCAGCTGCCGCACCGCGACCCGCACCACCGCTACCACTGCCACCGCGACCCGGTGATCCGCCTCGTCCACCCCCACGCCCACCACCACGCCCATCCCTGCTGCTGCGCGGCTGAGCTACTGCAACTGTGGAGGTAGAGTGGCGAAGGATTTCGGCTTCGGAGGTGATAATCCACTGAGCGACTTCAGCAGGGGTATGGTGCTTGGAGAGAAGCTGCATGTAGGCAAGCTTGTGAGCTTCGAAGGCAGGTGTGAGGCCCTCGAGGAGGTGGCAGCAGATGACAGTGTCCGGGTACACCACATCGAGTGCCGCAAGGTGCCGAGCAAGGTCTAGGACACGGCGAGTGAAGGGATCGGCTCTAGAAGTGGAGTCCATGGAGAGAGTGCCGAATTCTTTGATGAGGGCGTAGAGGGTGGCAACGTCTTGCCGATCGAAAAGGTCGACGAGGAGTCGCCACAGGTGGGAGGAGGAGGTAGGTGAGAGCTCGCGTTTGAGGGAGGAGGGGACGGTGGCAAGAAGAATGGCAAGCGCGTGCCGATCGGCAACTCGCCAGGCAGTGATTTTCGTGGTGTAGTTGGCAAGGTCTGCGGTGTAGGTGTCAAGGTCCTCCGGGTACTTGCTGTAGCGGGCAGCGGCGTCGTCATAAATGCGCTTCTTGTCCTCGTAACGCAGTTGCTGGCGCAGGTGCTCTTGGAGATTGGTGCGGTAGGTGCGGATGGCGGTCTCCGAGCTTTGTGGATCGTTGACATTCGGTGCAAAGGTGGGAGGATCACCAGGGGGAGAGGGCTCGGCGCCAGGGTGGGTGGGGATAGGTCCAGTGGGAGCGGTGGGGGCCACGGGCTGAAGTCCACCACCTTCCTGGAAGTTAACCGAGCGAAGGTTGTAGCCGCTGATCACAACAGAGGAGAGGAGAACCTCGACCGAGTGAGCGTAGGAGTGCCAATTAGCAGCAGTGTTGTCGGGTAGCAACTCGAGTGCATCAACAGTAGCAAGGTCGACGGAAGAATCCGACGATGCCATAGATTCGAGGGTGGGTGGAAACAAGGGCAGGAGGAGGATGGGGCGAGGGTACTGCTGCTGGTGGCGCTGCTGGTCCTGCTACTGGTGCCGCTGCTGGTCCTGCCGCTGGTGCCGCTGCTGGTCGCTGGTCCTGCTGCTGGTGCCGCTGCTGGTCCTGCTACTGGTGCCGCTGCTGGTCCTGCTGCTAGTGCCACTGCTGGTCCCGGTGCTGGTGCCGCTACTGGTCCTGCTGCTGGTGCCGCTGCTGCCGCTGCTGGTCCTGCTGCTCGTAGGATGGGAGGAGGAAGGGAGGAGCGGAAGGTGGGGGAAGGTGGAGGAGGAGGGGGGGAGCGATGTTATGGGGGAGGCAGGGGGAAGGGTGCTGCTGTTGGCGTCGCTGCAGATGCCGCTGATGATGCTGCTGTGGGTAGGGACGAGGAGGGCAGCCCTGTGGCAGATCCGAGCGCGGGAGGAGTGGATCTGGGCGCGGAAAGTGCAGATCTGGTCGCGAGGTGTGCAGATCTGGGCGCAGAGCGCAGATTTGGATGTGCGGAATGCAGATCTGGTCGCGCTGAGTGCAGATATGGTCGCGCGGAGTGCAGATCTGGATGTGCGGAATGCAGATCTGGTCGCGCGGAATGCAGATCTGGTCGCGCAGAATGCAGATCTGGTCGCGCTGAGTGCAGATCTGGTCGCGCGGAGTGCAGATCTGGTCGCGCGGAGTGCAGATCTGGTCGTGCTGAGTGCAGATCTGGTTGCGCGGAGTGTGCAGATCTGGGCGCGCAGAGCGCAGATTTGGATGCGCGGAATGCAGATCTGGTCGCGCTGAGTGCAGATCTGGTCGCGCGGAGTGCAGATCTGGATGCGCGGAATGCAGATCTGGTCGCGCGGAATGCAGATCTGGTCGCGCGGAATGCAGATCTGGTCGCGCTGAGTGCAGATCTGGTCGCGCGGAGTGCAGATCTGGTCGCGCTGAGTGCAGATCTGGTCGCGCGGAGTGCAGATCTGGATGCGCGGAATGCAGATCTGGTAACGAAATGTGCAGATATGGGTGCAGGAGGAGTAGATCTGGGCGCGGGAGGAGTAGATCTGGGCGCGGGAGGAGTAGATCTGGACGCTGGAATTGCAGATCTGAGCGCGAGGAGAGCGGATCAAGGCGCTGGGAGGGCAGATCTGGGCGCTGGGAGGGCAGATTTGGGCGCTGGGAGGTCAGATCTGGGCGCTGGGAGGGCAGATCTGGGCGCTGGGAGGTCAGATCTGGGCGCTGGGAGGTCAGATTTGGGCGCTGGAGTTGCAGATCTGGACGTGCGTGGAGCAGTGCCTTGGAGGGCTGCGCCTTATGGGGCGCGCGGGGAGGGAGGACAGCGCCTAAAGGGCGCGCGAAGAGATGGCAGTTCCGTTCTAGAAGGCTAGATCTAAGGGACGGGGAGGAGAGGGTGGTCTAAGGACCGAGGGATGAAGGCGTGAGCCATTAGCTCATGATACCATGTTGAAGGAGAGAATTGATCAATTGAATAATGAGCCAAGAGGCCCTTTAGTCCAAACAATGAGCAAGAGAGAGATGAGAGGGAAGCTTACCCGATTGGCCAATATGTTGACCAATGGGTGAGCTTGCTTGTGGCCCAAGCAACCACAAATGTGTGCTGGTTGGGATTAGTTGAGTTAAGGACCAATCCCAACCAACCACAAAATGTGGTTGGAGGGTACACTAAACAACCCCCCAATTTATAAATGTGCTACACATCTAATTCTAGCTTATGTATGTTGTATAAGATATGAAATTACAACACCGTGCCCACCTGCCCGCCCGTCCTCCCATCCACCAGGTGACGGAGGAGGTGGAGGCGATGCGGTTCAACACGGCCATAGCGGCCATGATGGAGTTCTGAAAGGTCTCAAAACCCACCTCCCACCCACCCACCCACCCACCACTCCCTCCCCTCTCTCTCACCATCAGGTGACGGAGGCGGTGGAGGTGATGCGGTTCAACACGGCCATAGCAGCCATGATGGAATCCACCAACGCCGCCTACAAGTGGCCAACACACACATGCTGACACCTCGTCCCCATTAAACCCACCACATGCTCACCACCACCTTCCCATTCCCCCCCTTAACCCCCCACCACCAGGTGACCGAGGTAGAGGCGATGCGGTTCAACACGGCAATAGCAGCCATGATGGAATTCACCAACCAACGTCTCAAACCCCACCACCAACCCACCCACCCTCCACCCCCTGGCCCAACCCCCCACAACAGGTGACAGAGGAGGTGGAGGCGATGAGGTTCAACACGGCCATAGCGGCCATGATGGAGTTCACCAACGCCGCCTACAAGTGGCCCAACGTGCCGAAAGACGCCGCCCGCCCGCTCGTGCTGTTGCTCTCGCCCTTCGCCCCGCACGTTGCCGAGGAGGCAGCGCCTGGGAGGCACCTCGTCCCTCGCCTATGAGCCGTGGCCGCAGGTAGGGTTGGGTATGGGCACTAACGACGAACCTTGTCGCTGAGGAGCTCTGACAGCGCCTGCCGGGCCTCCTCCTTCCTCACTTACAAGCCATGGCCGCAGCTGGGGTTAAACTTGAGTGTGTAGCACTCAGGGCTTGACTGTGAAATCCGTTGAAAGGGGGGCTCCTGCAGCGCCTAGCACACTCGTTGTCGCTGGCATACGACCCGTGGCCACAGGAAGGTCGGCTGGTGAAGCACCCTGGAGTGACGCGTCTCAACGTGCAAAAGCCAGTTGCAAGGGCATCTCTTGCAGCGCCTGGGTTGCGCTGCTTCCCTCGGCCACGCCCATCATCAGCGTTTGTTGACCATTATAGGCCCTCCCTTTATCCATCCCCTCACCCCTTCTCCTTTTCCTTTCCTCCCCACCAGGCCTTACCCCGATACCTGGTTGAGGATACAATAGCGCTGCCAGTGCAGGTGAACGGCAAGGTGCACGCTACACTGCAGGTGCCATGCTAGCGCTATCCCCCTTACTTTTACCTTTCCTTCCCCTCCGCCTTATTCTTCCTTTCCTCCCCACCAGGCCCTGCCCCAATACCTGGTGGAGGACACGATCGCGCTGCCAGTGCAGGTGAACGGCAAGGTGCACGCCACACTGCAGGTGGCGGTGGGGGTGGAGCAGGAAGCAGCAGTGGCGGCAGTGCTGGCCCACCCCAACGTGGCCCGCCCGGTGGAGGGGAAGAGCCACACGCAGGTGCCACGACATCCCAATCCACCCTTCTCTGCCCCGTCTTCCCTCCCTTCTCCCTTCTTCCCCTCCCTTCTCCGCTCCCACTCCCCAGGCCCTGCCCCAGTACCTGGTGGAGGACACGATCGCGCTGCCAGTGCAGGTGAACGGCAAGGTGCGTGCCACACTGCAGGTGGCGGTGGGGGTGGAGCAGGAAGCAGCAGTGGCGGCAGCGCTGGCCCACCCCAATGTGGCTCGGGTGGTGGAGGGGAAGAGCGTGCGCAAGACCATCTTTGTCAAGGGAAGGATTCTCAACCTGGTCGTGGGATGAGGTGGAGGGGAGTAGCATCCACGAGTCGACTCAAAGTGGCTTCTTAGTTGACTCAGGTCATCTCGGCTGGTGTAGGGGAAGAGCATGCGCATGAGCCAGTATGTATCAACTCTTCACTATAGAATCAGAACATTGTGTAAACTAGTCTCGGCTGGTTTTTGAGACGTCTCGAAAGTCGGCTGGTGTAGGGGAAGAGCGTGCGCATTTGCTGCTGCCTCATTCCAATCCTAGAAACAAATGTCATTGGCAATGAACAAGGTACCGTAGCTGCTGCCTCGGTGGATTGGTAGAAACACCGAACCAAAGCGGTGTCCCATTACCAGTAGCTCCACTAACACAAAGTCATTACACAATCCCATACGCAGTGAAGGGAGACTGCAATGGTTGGTGGTTGCTTGCCAGAGCACTGGTCGTAAATGAAAGCAGCAAACACTAATAATGTATGTTAGTAGTCAAGAGAAAGGTACGGTATGAATGAATATAATCCTGCACTAGGGAAATCATTGTGGGGGTACCTCAAAAGCCAGCCATCCATGATCTTTTGAGGCGCCTCAAAAGCCAGCCATCCATGATCTTTTGAGGCGCCTCAAAAGCCATCCATCCATGATCTTTTGAGGCACCTCAAAAGCCAGCCATCCATGATCTTTTGAGGCGCCTCAAAAGCCATCCATCCATGATCTTTTGAGGCGCCTCAAAAGCCATCCATCCATGATCCATGAGTCTTCTGTTCCTCCACACAGCAGATGCTGGCACACGGTAACTAAGCTATCATAATCTCTCCACAACTCCTCTCCCCTTTCCCTAACACCACACCTCTTCACCCCACCTCACATCACCCCTCCTCCTCGTCCTCCTCCCCATCCACCACCACAACCCCCACCTCCTCCTCCGCCGCCCAGTGCTCCTCCCACCAATGGGGCTGCAGCACCGCCCTCGCCTCCTCCAGCTGCTGCCGTATCCCCGCCAGCTGGCGGCCATCTGGCATCACCACGTCAGCAGGTGCCACATCAGCACCAAACAGCTTTGCCGCCCGTGCGACGTACTGTGAGACTGCTGTTTGCTGCTCATGCGTGAGTGTGGTAGATGAGGAGGAGGAGGAGGAGGAGGAGGAGGAAGAGGAAGAGGTGGAGGAGAGAAGGGAGGAAGAAGAGGAGCTGGTGACATGTGGCAGCATCTGATTGGTGTGCAGCAGCATGAGAGGCGCCATCAGAGCATCCACGCACGGCTGAGTGGGCGGCCAGTCCCAGACAGGCGCCGCCGCCCGCTCCCTCCTCTCTATCACCTGCAGCAAGGCGGCGCAGTGCGGCATGTCCCGCCACCCGCTGTTACAATCCAGAATCAGATCTTCATAAATAGCCAAGGAAACCAGCAGCAACAGGGGCAGGCGCTTGGGTTTCGTCCCCACAAACCCTTCGAAGGAAGGGAGGTCAAAGTGGCTGGAACCCCACTGCACCACTCTGAACACCACATCCACCTTCACCTGCATCGGCAGAGCTGCCAGCACCCCCATCACACTCGCGCCGTACACCGAGTCCTCGCCGCCCAGCGGAATCAGCCTCGGGACCTTGCCGAAGCTGCTTCCAAGCCTGCTTGTCTGGTTCGGGCTCACAACTGGTGGGGCCTGAATGGATAGCTGCTGCGGAGATCTCTGCTGCTGCTGCTGTTGCGATTGCTGCTGTTGCTGCTGCCACTGCTGCTGCTGCTGGGCTTGCTGTTGCTTCTGCTGCTGCTGGTGGTACGGGACTGGGTGGTGGTGGTGCCGTGACTGGTGGGAAGGTCTAGGCGAGTCGGTGTGAGTGCGAGCGATGGCAGGCTGTTCGTTACCCGAGTCCAACCGACCGTGCCCGAATGCCTGCAGCAGCGAGCCGGGGAGGCTCATAGACATCATTTTCTGCATCATCTCCGGAGTGTTGTTCATGTGTGGGTTACTGTTCATGTGTGGGTTACTGTTCATGCTGCCAGTCATCCCTCCTACTGCGCCTGGGGCCATATTGCCATACCCAGACCCTCCTTCCCCTTCTCCCATTCCCTCTTCACCCCACACTTGTCCTCCCCCTCCTCCACCTCCCCCTCCTGCTTCCCCGCCATCCACTCCCGTGCCACTGACCCGTCCCATCCAGGCGCGTCTGTTGCCGTGCCTCCTGCCACGTGACAGCAGTGGCCCACTCAGCACCTTCTTGACCTTACCACTGGACCGCCCTCTTGCCTGCCCCGCCTGTCCTCCCCCTCCGCCCCCTCCGCCTCCACCACCCCTTCCACCTTCACCACTATAACCAGTAGCAGCAGCAGGAGTAGGAGCAGCGTCACCAACACCAGCAACAAGCCCCCTGCCGCCGCTGCCCCAAAAGCTGTCCCCGCTGCTGCCTCCCGAACCAGAGTGCCCAGGCTCGGCAGGCCAGGCACGGGGGTGGTGAGGGAGAGAGTTAGTGGTGCGGAGGTGGTAGTGGGAGTCAGAGGCCTCTGATTCGTCATAGCTGCCTGGTATCCACACAGAGGATGCGGATGGTTGGGAGGGGTTGGTGTGGGTGGGTACACCTGCGGATTGCATGTGCTGCTGCTGCTGCTGCCACTGCTGGGGCTGCTGCATTTGCTGCTGCTGATTCTGGTGTTGAAGCTGATACTGCTGCTGCTGCTGCTGCTGCTGCTGCTGCTGCTTCTGCTGCCCTGGCTCATGCTGCCACGGCTGCGAGTGTTGGAACACGGGGCCTGAGGCACACGAGGAGTCAGAGGACAACCGAGGGCCCGTGGATTGTACCTGGTTAAAGCCCGCTTGTTGTGTCCCCACAGGAAGCTGCTGTTGCTGTTGCCACGGCTGTGAGTGTGAGTGTAGGTGTGGGTGTGGGAGGGTGAGTGAGGTGCGAGGGGAGAGTGGGGGCAGACCTGCCTGCTGCTTCTGCTGCTTCCGTTGCTGTTGCTGCTGTTGCTGCTGTTGCTGCTGCACCTGAAACCCTGCCTGCTGCAGCTGCATCAGCTCCTGCTGCGTCAACTGCCCCTCCCCGCTCTGTCCACCCAGCCGCCGCAGATCACCCTTCCCCAGGCGCATCCTGTCCGACACATCAGTCAGCGCCTTCCTGGAAAGCATCCCTCCCACTCCTGCCATCCCCTCTCCCGCTGCTGCACCCGCCCCTAGCCTCTGACTCCTGGGCATGTCAGACCAAGATTTGGGAACACTCAACCCCATGCCTGTGTTCATGCTCACTGTTCTACTTGCAATGCTCAACGTTCTGCTTGCCCCTGCCCCTACCCCTGCCCCTACCCCTGCCCCTGCCCCTACTCCTGCCCCTACTCCTGCCCCTACACCTGCCCCCGCTGCTCCTGCGCCGCCTCCTGCCCCCTTTCCTTTAGCAAGGCCAAACGGCATCGAGTAGAACAGCCGGTTACTCGGCCTCACCCTCCCCTTTCCCCCAAGGCCCCCCTCCCCCTGCTGCTGCATCAGCCCCTGCCCCTGCCCTTTATCCCCCCCTTGCTCAAAGCCCAGTCCCAGACCTAACCCCTGCCCCTGGCCTAGCTCCTGACCTTGAATCCAGGATCGGTAGCAGTTGGGGGGGATGGCAACGCCTCGTGGGCTAACTAGTGCTGCTGCTACCGGCGCTGCTGGTGATGCTGCTGCTGCTGCTGATGCTGCAACTGATGCTTGTGCTGAAGGTGATACTACTAGGCCGCCGTTGTTATAAGAACTCAACACCCCATACTCCATTTCCTCCCCCTCTTCCTCCTCATCCATTGGATAATCCCCTCCCACCCCGGGCCTCCCACCGGACCTTCGCCGAACCAGGGAGAGCTCCGGAGGCTCGGAAGAGACTGAGAAGCGGGGAAGCTGGGTGAGGCTAGGAGGGGACGAGGAGGGAAAGGAGGGGAGGGAGTGGGAGGTGATGGGTTGGGCAGCGGTCGGCAGCGGGGCGGCGAGGGTGTCGGAAGTGGGCGGCAGAGTGATGTCAGCAGCAAGGGGGAGGGCATGCAGGCGGAAGAGGGAAGGCAGGTGGCCCCGGGCGACGCGCACTCTAGCCATGCTGCCCCCCTCCCCCTGCTTCTCCTGCTGCTCCTTTTGATGCTTCCGCTGCTGCTTCTGCTGCTTCTTTTGTGTCTGAGTCTGCGGTTGCTGCTGCTGGTCCAGTGGTAGGTGGATTTCCACGAAATGCCGATACTCAGGAAACTCGCTTCGTAGATCAGCCTGGGCAGGACAGGAGGGAGAGCGGGGGTGGACAGGAGGGGCGGGAATAAGTGAGTGGCATGATTTCCACGCTCCAGTGGAGCGATTCAATATAAAAACGAGGAGGAAAGACAGGAGAGGGGAGGAGGGGGAGTAAAAGGAGGAGGAGGAGCAGGGAGAGCGACACACACTATTGCCATTGAGACACGTCATAAACTTGTAGCTGTTTTAAAGCTTTTCAGATGTCTCAAAACGCGCAGGGAGAAAGGCTTACCCTGAGCTTCTGTGCCTGTGCTGTGGCAGCTAGCGCCACACCATTCCCACTGCCGCCGCCGCTCCCACCACCCCCTCTCGGACTCCTCTGCCCAAACGGCAGAAAGCACGACATCACTCCTGCACCCGCCACCCCCCCACCCCCACCACCTGGGGTCAACTCCTTCAGGTGCTGCCTCAGGTGCTTCAGGTGTTTCAGGTGTTTCACACTCAAATTCAGCGGCACCTCCAGAGTCCTGACAGTCTGTGCGAGCTCCAGCATGTGGTTTGCAAGCTGGGCAGCAGATACCCCCCCTATAAGCACACCCACGGTTTCGGCGCCATATACGCCTCCCCTGGTCGCGACCATCTGCGGCAGCACGCGCAGCAGTAGGGGGGGAAGCTTGGAGGCGGGGGGCGCGTGGGGGAGAACGACCAGGGCATGTCGGGATAGCCACCCGGGAGGGTCATTGTCAGTGCCAGTGTTGGTGGTGCCGGTGGTGGTGGTGGTGGTGGTGGCAGGAAAGCGGGGTGATTTGGGGTTAGATGTGCTGGGCGCGTTGGGGCTGGCCCTCCCTCCTGCTGGCGTTGATGCTGCTGCTGCCGCGGTTGTTGATGTGGCGTCGGGTGCGAGCAGTCCCTTTTGCAACCGAATGTCCCACACTGTGTGCTGCAGCCTGGTGAGGGAGTAGGGGTTTGAAATGAAACGATGAGTGGCGGATTTGGGAAGTTGGGAAGGGTCGCTCCACCGGTTGGGTAAACACACACACACACACACACACACACACACACACACACACACACACACACACACACACACCCACGCACGCACGCACGCACGCACGCACGCACACACACACACACACACAATGAAAGAGGTAAATAAAACTGCAACAAAAAGAAACGCTTCCTCACTAATGATAACCTTGATTTGATGATTACCCGTAGATACTCTTATTATTATTGAATACAATTGTTATTATAGACAAGATTCTTTTTACTACTACTATCAACATTCCCTGCTGTCTCACCCGAGCAGGCAGCAGATGGAGCGCCACGCGCCATATTGCGTGGATGTGAAGCGCTCATCTGTCAGCAACAGCACCTCCGCCCACTGCTGCTGCCCCGCTGTCCCCCCTGCGCCCATTACCCACTGCCCCGTAGGGCTGCTGCCTCCCTCAGCCGTGCCTGGCACGTACCCAGGCACCAGCCGCACCTGCTTGCGCCTGTGGGTGGGGAGAGGAGGAGGTGGGTGGGGAGAGGAGGAGGTGGGTGGGGAGAGGAGGAGGTGGGTGGGGAGAGGAGGAGGTGGGTGGGGAAGGGGGGTACGGGAGGGAAGGAGTGGTGAGGAGGGCCGCTTATGATCTGGTGGGGCTGCTTGGGCCAGCCGTGCATGGCATTTACCCAGGCAGATGAGTCTGTTTTTGAGTCCACTCAAAAACAGCGGGCCACAAACTGCCCACATGCTTCTCCTCTCCCGCGCACTGCTTTTGGCTCCCAAAGCCCCCCTCACCACCACTTGTACGAGAATGCCCAGCCCCCGCATACTCCTTTGCTCTCACCGCTTGCGCGAGCGCTGGCCATCCACCACGAGTTCAGCTGACAGACACCAGCAGGGAGATGGGATGGCGCCGGAAGCGACGAATCGTCACGCGAGTTCTGAGCGGACGCGTTTTGAGTGGACGCGTTTTGAGTGGACGCGTTTTGAGTGGACTCAAGCTCACATACTGCCCAGCCCACCCCTTTTCACTCCCAATCCCCCCTCTCACCGCTTGTGCGAGCGCTGGCCCTCCACCACAAGCTCGGTCGATACAGACGCGAGGGAGAAGGGCGCCGGCAGCGACGAATCATCAAGTGCCAGGTGGACGTCGATGGTCACGCTCTCGTGGGCGGCGAGGGGCGGCAGGAACTCCCGCTTCTCCCGCCGCTGCCTCCTGCCTGCTGACCTCTCGCCTCCCCGCTTGACCGAGCCGGGCGTGAGTGCCCCCCGCGCGCTGTCTCGCTCGCTGTCGCTCTCACTCGCCCACTCCACTGCTGCCACCACCTCCACCTCGCCTTGCAGCCTGGGAGGGGAGGGGGGAAGAGAGAGTGTGAGAGAGAAAAATGGGAGGAACAGGAGAGATCGGGAAGAGAAGACTCCACCGCTGCCACCACCTCCACCTCGCCTTGCAGCCTGGGAGGGGAGGGGAGGAAGAGAGGGAGTGGGAGGGAGATGAGGGATGGAGGGAAGAGAGAGTGGGAGGGCGGTGCTGGAAGGAGCAGGAAAGATCAGGACAGAGCAAGGCATGAAGAGAAGGTAAGCACGTACGGGAGGGAGAGAGAGTGAGGCATGCAGAGGGAGCGAGGAGCACACGTACGGGAGGGGGGAGTTGTTGGTGAGGGTGAATCGGATGGCCAGCTCATCGCCAATGCGCATCTCATTGGGAATCTGCACCGCGTCGCACGACACATCAGGCGGCACACACGGCGCATCGGATGGCAAGGAGCGTCCGCTAGTGGACTCATACGGCGCCACCTCAAGGTCGCCACCTTCACTCCCATCTTCATCCTCTCCTTCATCTCCACCTTCACCTCTCTGCCTGTACACCTGTGCCTCGTCTCCGCTTCCCCGGCCCCACTGCTCCCCTCGCCCCTCACCCGCCAGCCCCACGCTCTGCCCACGCGCTCCCCTTGCTGGACCCAAGCCTTTGCTGTCCCCCTCACTTGCCAGCACCACGCTCCCATGATGCTGCTGCTGCTGCTGCTGCTGCTGCTCATGCTCATGCTGATGGTGCTTCTGCGGCTGCTGATGCGGCGACCACCCGGGCCCTTTGTTGAGAGGCAAGTACTCGTCTTCAAGGCTTGCACCCCCGGTACCCCCCGGGCTCAGATACTCACCTTCATAATTCACACACCCAATCCCCTCTCCCTCTGCCTCAGCTTCGGCCTCTGCACTACCCTCACTCCATCGACCATCCTTCCAACCCCTCTCTCCCCCGCTACCTGCCCCCCTGCTCCCTTCGCTATAGTGCCGTACTCCGCCCCTCCCATCCCTGTCCCTCCCATCCCCGCTATAGTGCTCCTCACTACTGGCCCACGGCCGCCGCAGCCTCGCCCTGTCCTCTGTCTCCCGGGAAAACACCGCCCCCTCCCGTGGGAACGCCTCTGCCTCCATTCCCCCCATTCCCTCCGAAATCTCCATTCTATCTGCATGTGAAACACCGGAGTAAGGCCCTTGAGCCCACGGCCGTGCATCAGCCTCCCCATCGGAGCGTTCCGAGGGGGTAGCCTCAGAAAGCTGGGAGAGCGAGCCTTGGGAGCGGTGCGACTGAAACATCTCCTCCTGAAACCGGTCGAAGCTGCGCCTCTCACTGCTCATTGACCCTCCCGTGCGCGGCCGACTTGCCAACCCCTGCTGCTGCTCTTGCTTCTGTTGCTCTTGCTGCTGTTGCTGCTGCCGGTAGATTCCAGGGTCATTCTGACTGCCGCCTGTGTAAACCTGCTGCCTTCCCCCACCCTCCCTCCCCGTCGCCCTTTCCCTTTCCTCCTCTCTTCTTTGCTCCTCCTCCTCCTGCCCCTCCCCTTGCTCCTCCCCCTCGCCCTCCCCCTCAGCATCCTCCTCTATCACCATACCCAGGAACCGCCCGGAGAGGGAGCGCGGCGACAGGGGGTAGTCAAAGGAACCCTCCGCCTCCTCCTCCGCGCTGCCACTGCCGCCCATGCTTCCGCCCATGCTTCCCCCTCTGCTTCCTCCGCCCATGCTCCCCACTATGCTTCCTCCGTCAATACTCCCACCAATGCTTTCCCCGATGCTCCCCCTGAAGCTTCCTCCAGCGCTGCTTCCCCCCATGCTCCCCCCCACGCTTCCCCCCAAGCTTCCCCCCATTCCCTCCCCACCTCTACTGCTGCTCCTGCTCCCGCTCTCCCCTCTCCCGCCACCGCCCCTGCGCCTCCTCGCGCGCCTCTTCCCCCCGCCACTCCCCCCAGCAAGGTCACCCACATTACCGTCGTCCGCGCCCCCACAACCACCCCCATCCGCACGACCATAATTACTGTCATTCCCATCCGCATGCCCATAGCTATGGCTGTCGCCGCCATCCATGCCGCCATCCACGCTGCTGTCCGTGTCATTAAAGAACAGCACTCGCTGCCCCTCCCCTCCCTCGCTCTCCTCCTCCTCCTCCTCACTCATCTCCTCTTCCTCCCCAGACCCCTCCTCCTCCTCCTTCCCCTCCTCCTCCTCCTCCTCCTCCTCCTCCTCCTCCTCCTCCTCCTCCTCCTCCTCCTCCTCCTCCTCCTCCTCCGCCTCCTCCTCCTCCTCCTCCTCCTCCTCCTCCTCCTCCCCCACCTCCTCTCTCTGCGCTTCCTCTTCCCTCTCCATCTCGCTTGTTGCTCTTTCTTCGTCTCCTCCTTTACCTTCCACTCCCTTTTCGCGCCCACCCGCCTGCCTTCTCCACACTACCCTCATCTCCCTTATTAATTCCCCAGCCCCCTCCTCCTCCCCATCCTCCTCCCCCTCCCTCTCCCCCTCCCCTTTCCCCTTCCCCTTTCTCCCCCAATACCCTTCCGCGGACCCCGCTTCCGCCAGGCTCCCGCTGCTGCGCGACCGGTGAAACCGCCCAGACGAGCCTCTCGCGCTCCCACCAAAGCTATACCCGTTATGAGCATCCTCGTCTTGGCGCAACCCGCTATAATCTTCCTGGTCTGCCCCTGAGAACCGAACCTGCCCATGCTTCTGCCGCCGCCGCCGCCCCTGCCCCTGCTGCTGCGGCTGCTGCTGCCGCCCCCGGGCTTGCCCGTCCCCACTCCACCCGTCCTGCCTATCCGAAACCTGCACCGAACTGCTTTTTGCGACCTTGATAACACTGGTTACCCTATTCGTCCGTTCGCTCCTGCTTCTATAGAAATCCATTCCATCCACCGCCCCGCTCCCCTCTCCCTGCTCCGCCTCCGCCTCCTCCCCTTCCTCCCCCTCCGCCGCCTCCTCCCCTTCCGCGCTATCCCACTCCTCGAACATCTCCCCGCTCTCGTCTATCTTCCCAAACCAGCGCGACGGCAGCGACTGCATACGAGACGGCGGCTGTAGCGGCGGAGGCTGTAGCAGAGACTGTCGCTGCTGTTGTAGCGACTGTAGCGGCTGTAGCGCATGCTGCTGCTGCGGCTGCTGGCGCGACAGCGATTGTAACCGCGACAGCGACTGTAGCCGCGACAGGGTTTGTAGCTCGGGAAGATTCGCACCAGCACTCCTCTCGCTCGTGTAACTATGCGAATGTCGCAAACGTCGCACACTACCACCACCGCCTCCGCCTCCGCCTCCGCTTCCGCTTCCGCTTCCGAATCCGCTTCCGCTAGCGCTGCTTCCCGCGCTATTTTTTTCCTTCCTCTCCCCCCTCCGCGTCTTTTGCGCCGCGCTGTAGACTTCCTCCAGTGGCGGCGCAGGGGCGGCTCCCGCCTCTTCCCAGCCCGCCGCCAGCGGCGGAGCTTCCTGCGCCCATCCGCGCGGCGTTTGCGCATTTTGCGCGTTGGACCCGCGGGTGACAGCAGCAGCGGAGCTGATAACCATACTAGCGTTACCAGGACTGCTGCTGGCAACAGTTTTAGTACGAATGCCCGTAGAAACTCCCGTGACATTGCTGGGATTGACGGTCACAACTGTCGGCGTACTCGTTAGAGCACTGCTAGGACTAGTAGTATTGCTAGTAGCGAAGCTCTGCCACCGAAGCGCGGAGGAATCTGACGTCATGTCGCTCGGAGTCCACACGGGGCCGCCCCCAGGGTAACCGCCGCTACCAGTACCATTATAGTCCCCGATAACCGCAGCCTCGCTATAAACACCGCCACGGTGCGGCGACATCGCGCCGCCATGGTGCGGCAGCGCGGGGAGAGCCATGATAACGCTGCTGTCGTCTTCCCTGGAAGACGCTACGGGCGACAGAATCAGTTCTCCGTCAAACCTGGGGCTCTGATGAGCATAAAAATCGTCATATCCGTTGCCGCCGCTGTCGCCTGAGAGTGCCACGTCAGCCTCGGTCATCGGCTGCAGCCAACCCGCTGGCGAGTTATCAGCGGTGGAGGCGGCGGCGGCGGCGGAGGCGGAGGCAGCTGTCGTATCGACGGCGCCGCGGAGTAACGAACCGAACGCGCCAATTATAGCGCCGCTGCCGCTGCGAGCAGAGGTTCCTGTCGCTTTACTATTAGCATTAGTCGTGGTGCTACTACGATGATACTGTAAGGCCGCATTGTTGCTGCTACTATCATCATCCCAAGAAACGCGACTAGACGCATTTGGAAACGAATCGGCGTCGTTAGATTTGCCGCGCGAGCCGCTGGCGGCGCCAGAGGCCGGCGGCCTGGATTGGGGCGTGCTTTCGCGGGACGACCAATCAGCGGACGGGATGACGTCTATGGCGTTACGGGGCGACCCGCGTGGGCCGAGGTTCATTCCTTGGGCTCGTCGCACGAGCCCGTCGCCCCCCGAGGCTTGTCGCGGCACGAGTCCGTCGCGCGATGGTCGCAACATGATTAGTGCGCGCAAAGTCGGGTCGTTAGTACTCCGGCGCGACACTTCCATAGTAGTTGCGCCTTTGCATCGAATCGATACTAATGGTTCTCCGTTGCTGCCATTCCAGATGTGCCAGCACCGTCGGATGCGTATATCATGGTTTCCGGTACTTCTAGAATTGCCAGTGTAACTCTCACATTCTGTGCAACGAGTGGGTGTATTACTGACGATGGACCTAATCAGGTACCAAGCCAAGACCTGTCACCTCTCATTCACTTGTGAGCCTGCTTCCAGCTATTGCTGCGAGCAGGATGGTTTGAAGAAAGGTGTTTCGATCCTGATAGCTCCAGTGCGGCTAGAATTGTAAATGTCCCATGTGGTGGACTGGACAGTGGCCTTGTTCAGCAGTAACTACCAGTAAGCAACGAATTTGAAAAGTGACCTGGCAATGAAGTGGTTCTCATACACCCACTATGACAGACAGTTTGTTTCAACATTCGCAGTTCTTTTACCAAAAGGAACGGGTCACTAACCAGGAAATCATTGAGGGAAAAGGAGAGAGTTATACGGACGGGAAACATTTTTTGTCAATGGTTTGTCAGAGTAATCTCCTGGGGACAAAAACGTAGTGATTATCAGGGTTTAGAGAAATGGAAACTGTAACTCGTATCTGTTGTAAACTCAAGACAGACAATCTTGGCCTATCCAAACACAAGCGGAACGAATTGGAAGTCTGGAGTCCAAGTTGCTGTCTTCCAGTTTCTGTGCAAGGGAAGGAAGGAAGGAAGGGAGAGGGCGAGGAGGAGGAGGGGGTTATTATACGAATGGTCACTAAACAGAACGCGCTATCACGAATGGTCATGGGGTTATCAAGAACGGTCAATGAAACAGTCGATTCTATCACGGATGGTCACTGGTTATCACGGATGGTCACTCGTCTCCCCACGAGGCTATCACAAATAGTCACTGAAAGAAACGCCCGCCCGAAAGTTGAAATTCTCCCCCTCACGACCTCTCACTGTTACGATTGAGGGACTGTTAGCGCGTTTATTCTGTTTGTCTTTTTCGAGTTGCACTGTTCCAACCGTAGGAAAGCGCAACATTCCTAGGAGAAGCCTAACTGAGTAACATTCTTGTGTTACAGGCAGTTCAAACACCCCATATAATATAAAACGGGTTACCTAAACTGCGTACCATGGATTTACAAAAACGAGAGAAGCCTAGATTCATAAGTGTGCAACGTATTGCCATAGATAGTTTTATTGGTTATTTTTGCCATCATATTGTGAATGCAAACTGCATATCAACATATATAAATAAGAGGGTTATATTGTTATCCCATCATATAGGGCTCATGTGATAGTTATTAAATTATCACCGGATTGTTTCTCAACGTACCATTTTATCTGTCGTTGTCACCGGCCACAACCACTGTTACTATCAAAAGACTATCACAGTGCAACTTTCGGGCGGGCGTTTCTTTGTGACTATTCGTGATAGCCTCGTGGGGCGACGAGTGACCATCCGTGATAACCAGTGACCATCCGTGATAGAATCGCCTGTTTCATTGACCGTTCTTGATAACCCCATGACCATTCGTGATAGCGCGTTCTGTTTAGTGACCATTCGTATAATAACCCAGGAGGAGGCGCACGAGTCAAGGACGACGGGGATTTATGGCCAGGGCAGGAAACCGCGTTATGACGTAAATAAAACGCGGGTTACGAGCTGTACATTATAAATTTCAGCGAATAGTATTCATAATATTGAGATTCTGTCATAAGTGGTGTACTGTGCATGTGGAAACTTCTGGCTCTGGTTCCGCAAAAACATGCCTTCCATTCACCGACTCCACTGTTTTTATGGATTTCCAGCCAGCTTTGGATTCGATTGTGGGAGGGACGCTGAGGAAGAAAATCACTGTAGCAACCAGCTCAACTCAACCGCGCGCCCTTCTTTTTCTGTCGTGCACCTGCCGCCTCTCGCCTTCAGTGCAGCACGCGGGGTCTGGCGTGCAGGGAGCTCGGAGCCCGGTAGCGCTACCGAGGCCGCTACCGGGAGCAAAACGACGCTACCTAGTGAAATGTATTGTCGTGCACCTGCCGCCTCTCACCTTCGCTCAAGCCTGAATTATATCCCTCTGAATTCCATCCAAACCTCCCTTTACCAGCCTCCACCCTCTGTAATACAGTTTCGATTACAAGCGAGAGGAAGCGGGCAAGGAAACCCACACGTACCCAACCCAACCCAAGCAGCACACACCACCGGACCGACCCCAACAAAGGTGCCATTGGCAAATCCGCCGCTTACCTGTAAGGCGGTCCGCGTGGTCCGAAAATGCTGTACCATGTCTCAGAAAAGTCCAAACTAAGAGTCACTACCAAACAATTTGCAGCTGGATGAAATGTCTGGCCAAGTCACTCAAATACGGCTCCATATGCAGTGACAACAAGCTGCTGAACATTCAAGAACCACCACCGTGAAGCGCACACTTTTTCCAGAATGCTTAAGCCTATAAGTTTTAGCTTCATAAAACTTAACAAAGCTACCAGAACTTGCAAGCAACCCCTATCAGCACTGGCATCTACTTCTCATACTCGTGCAAATCATGTGCTTCGTCTGCGAATAGGCTCGTATCTGCCTCCCATTCATCCGCAGACACAGGAGGCATGCCCCTCACCTTGCGCCTCATATTATGCTTGTGCCAGTCCGACTTCATATGCCCACGAAACAACTTGGTGTCATCAAACGTAGCTCCATCCCCACATGTGCTGCACCGCTGCTGCCGCCCGCTCGGTTTACCGCCCGCACTTAAACCACCTACTGCACCACCACCTCCTGTAACCCCATATGAAACAGCAACCCCTCCCAGTGCTCTGGTAGCTGCATCTACCAGCAACTCAGCATCCCTTCCAGCACCACCACCTCCACCTACCCTCCCACTTCCTCGTCCCCCAGCCTCTAAACCGCTCTGCACCTGATCCCTGACTGCCTGGGCTCCCCTATCCTCTGCGGCTCCTGCTGCTGCTCCTCCTCCAGGCGCCGTCATGGCAGTGCCAGCAACCGTTGCTTCAGATTCGTCGAGCGAGTCAAAGGACAGGTCGCCCTCTTGCTGCACTGCTGCCGCCCGCACCTCCAGCCGCCCCCTCACTCGCTGCATGAGCGAGTCTACCTCTCGGAACCGACCCGGCTCGATCTGGCACACCTGGACGCACGGAAGGCAGGCAGGGCAGGGAGCGCAGGCAGGCAGGCAGGGCAGGGAGCGCAGGGAAACGAAACACACCCCAATTTTGACATGACTTCATATCACCGTAGAGGCAGCATATTGGAGGGACACATGCAACGGATGGTGTGCGAAATGGCCCAAAAACATCAAGACTGGGGCAACCGATGTTGCATCAAAAGACAAGCGACAAGCTGGGAAGTCACACTAGGGCTGCTTTGAAATGTCTCACCACTCTGTGACTCACGAATCACGACCATGGAGACCTGTGCACGTGACCTCTGAATCACTAGAAGAACATGCCGAGGCTGTGGGGCTTAAGGGCTGCTTTGAGATGTCTCACGACCCTGTGAGACCCAACCAACGCACCATGGAGACCTGTGGGGGTGCGTTTTGGGCGGAGTGCACTGGCTGGAACTGCGAGCACATGAGCGCGCCCATCTGCTGCAGCTCCGCCTGCACCGACGGCAGAGCGGTGGGTCTGCTTCGCAATAACCTACGACTCCGTCAGACACAACTTCAGGACTCACCATGGAGACCTGTGGGGGTGCGTTTTGGGCGGAGTCCACTGGCTGCGCCTGCGAGCGCATGAGCGCGCCCATCTGCTGCAGCTCCGCCTGCACCGACGGCAGCGCCGTGGACGGCAGCACGAGGCGCAGCTCCATGCGCGCCCGCGTGATGGGGAAGCGCTGCGACAGCTGGCGGATAAGATCCAGGGCCTGGTGGGGGTTGTTCATTGGTGGGATTACCGTGCCGGCCGGGTGGTGAAGGGAAGGAGGGCAAGAGAATGGGAGTTGGAGAAACCTGCTGCAGGTATTTTCCGTTGAATTTTTTAAAAGCCCAATGATTGGACAGAAAGAACGGCACAAAAGAAAACAAACACACACACACACACACACACACACACACACACACACACACACACACACACACAGCAACAGAAACATTCCGCCTGACCTCTTGTTGTCCATGGCGTGCACTTGCCTGCTGCTTGGAGGATCGATTGGGGTCGACGGAGAAATGGATGTCGCGGATAAACTTCTCCACGATGCCCACTGGATACGGCCGGTGCGTCTCAGGGTTCACAGTTCGCTCCGTTACAAGGCACGTTATGTCCCTCAATAACGCGGATGCCTGCATCTCCCGCTCCTTTTCAGACACCTGGTACTCCCCCTTCTCCAAAATCTGCACTTATTAAATGTAAGCAGGACAAAAAAACACACACAAAAAAAACACACAAAAAAACGGAAATAAACGCATCCGTCTGAAGCTTACCATCACCTGCAGGCTGCACCTGCCTTTCTGCTTTGAGGGTCATGGGTTAGGGTTTCTGGGTCAAGGTTTTTGAAAGGCACAGCATGCACAAAGCTTCAGGCAGCTTTTAGAAAGACGACGCGAGCTCACCTCGAGGCACACCTTCTCCTGGTCGTCCGTTCCAAACGCTGCGACGAGGTCCTTGGATTTCGCGAGTGTGCCTTTCCCCACGTTGGAGAACACCGTCTGGCTCTGAAGCACCTCGTCCAGGTCTTTCTCACTGTCATGTCACCAGGGTAATAGGTCGACGACCAGAAAAAAAAATAGGGGGACGGGAAGCGCCGCGGAGATATCGAGGCATGAAGGATAAGGAAGGTGGTCGAACTCGAGCAACGATAGAATCCCGCGCATACAAAACAGGAACACAGCGAATACAATCTAAACACTGTCAGTCACCCGCCGGTAGGGAATACAATCGGAGTGAAACGCAGAAAGCGTCGGGGAAAACCTTACACGCGTGTCCTCCAGGAAACCACCTTGTTCTTGTAGCACGCGATCTCGAACCTCATCCCGCCCTTTTTTAACCTCACGACCGCGATATTCGTCAGGCGCTTCTGCCCTATCGGTTGCTTGTAAGCCGACATGGCGGTGGCGGTGTTCCTAACGGTGGCTCGGTGGCAAGTATGTCCATTCTGCTCCTGGTTGTTGTTCCTCAGCCTTTCAGCTCCAGCACACGCACTCGTACGCGGTAGTCGATACCTCAGGGCGAAAGTATGCAGGTAAATCCAAATGCATGTTCTGTAAAATAATTCTTTTAGGTATGCATTTGTTCAACAGCAACAGTCAACGCCACCACCACGTCATCTTCGACCTTCAAGTAGTCAAGTGGCCTCCACATAGCCTCATCCTTCCAACCAGGCACCGCCTTCAACAACAACGTCAGAACCTACACGAGGAACAAGAAACATCATAAGATGCATGACAAGAACAAACTCTTGCATCACCGGTTCACCACCGACCTACTCACCAGAAGAACTGCTCGACGAAAGCACGCCTTGTTGCGAATAGCTGGAACCAAATCCGACGTACGCAGCTATCGCACAGAGCAAACCGTCCGGTCAAGACACTTGGTTCTTGGACAGCTGTTGCGGACAACACATGTGCTCATCAAACCGCTTCGTTCAACGAGAACAACGCCTCAACCGGGAAGTTGTGATAATCGTCGCCAACAACCAGAACCTGCGCACACGACGACAAGGGGTAGTTCAACTTCAGTCCCGTGAGACTAACGTCGTCTTACAGATGTCGAAGGTTTTGATTGCAGAAGGATTGGGCTACAACTTACTCAGCGTAAGTCAGCTCATGGCAAAAGGAATTCACCACGTTCACCCGTCGGCCTGGTTCGAGTCTGTAGACACTGACTACTGAGCCTTCTTAGGTAGCCTCTTCTAGTCAAGTGTCTGCGTCAGGTCCGGTAGCCGCCCCATGTTCGTGTCGCCTCCTGTCGCACCAGACTCTCCTTCGGCACCACCGCCTTGGTCACCCCTCCCTGCCACGCCTTCGTGGCATGCACTCCCGCCTCCTTGTTTCTGGTCTTCCCAGGTCTTTGCCTCCCCTCCCGCCCTCGCCTGCCCGCCCTGCCTTCCTTGCATTGAGGGGCGGCAGCGCGCCGCTCCTCACTCCTCCTCGTTTCCCCCGACGACTGCTCCCCTGCAGACTCTCCACATGGACGTGTGGGGCCCAGCCCGCGTCAGTGGACAGGGCCGCGAGCGCTACTTTCTGCTGGTTGTTGACGACTACACGCGTTACACTATGGTCTTCCTCTTGCGCAGCAAGGGTGAGGTCCCTGATGTCTTGATCCCTTGGATCCGCGCAGTCCGTCTCCAGCTCCGCGAGCGGTTCGGCCAGGACCTTCCTGTCCTGCGTCTGCACTCTGACAGAGGTGGTGAGTTCTCCCCCGACCTCTTGCGGGACTTATGTCGTGGGGAGGGCATCCTCCAGTCGTTCACGCTTCCGGCCTCCCCGCAACAAAATAGGGTTGCTGAGCGCCGCATTATCTTAGTCATGGAGATTGCTCGTACCTCCATGATCCATGCGGCTGCTCCCCATTTTCTGTGGCCGTTTGCAGTCTGGTACGCAGCGCATCAGCTCAACCTCTAGCCCCATGTCTCCATGCCGGAGACCTCGCCTACACTGCGTTAGACGGAGAAGGTTGGCGATGCGTCGGTGTTCCCGGTCTGGGGCTCTTGTGCCTTTGTCCGTGATACTTCCGCGGAAAAGCTCTCCTCCCGCGCCATTCCCTGCGTCTTCCTTGGCTTTCCCCCTGACGCGCCTGGCTGGCAGTTTTACCACCCCACCTTGCAACGTGTCCTGCCCTCTCAAGACGTCACGTTTGACGATTCGGTTCCCTTTTACCGTCTCTTCCCCTACCTAACTGCCCCTCTCCCCCCCCCGCCGCTCTTCCTCGCTCCATGTCCCCCTCCGGTAGACCCCCTCCCCCTTCAAGGTCCTGCTCCCTCAGGTTTGTCTCAGGTAGACCCACTCCCCTTAGCAGAGCCTGTCGAGGTCACTGTAGACTCTGATGCTGCTAGGGGTGCTGTGTCTGGGATTGCTGAGCCTGCGGGTGCGAAGCTTGGGGGTGCTGAGCCTGCGAGTGCGGAGCCTAGGGGTGCTAAGCCGGAGGGTGCGTAGCCTGGGGGTGCTGAAACTGAGGGTGCGGAGCCTGGGGGTGCTGAGTCTGAGGGTGCGGAGTCTGGGGGTGCTCAGCCTGCGGGTGCGGAGCCTGGGGGTGCTGAGCCTGCGAGTGCGGAGCCTGGGGGTGCTGAGCCTAAGGGTGCGGAGCCTGGGGGTGCTGAATCTGAGGGTGCGGAGTCTAGGGGTGCTGAGCCTAGGGGAATTGCATCTGCCGGAGGTCCTGCTGGTGCCTCGCCACGACAGTCTAGCCGGCGGGAGCCTCTCTCACCGCGGCAGCTGAGCGAGTGGTTTGCTTGGTGCACATGCCTTAGGAGTGGCGCTGCAGAAGCTGGAGGCCCTGCCGCTGGAGGCACTGGAGCTGGAGGTGCTGGAGCTACTAGTCCTGGAGGTGCTGGAGTTACTACTAGAGCTGGAGGTACTGTAGGTGCTGGAGCTACTGGTCCTTAAGGTGCTCATACTAGAGGTACTGGAGCTGCCGGAGCTGGTGATGTTGGAGGCGCTGGAGCTGGAGACCCTGGAGCTGGAGGCACTGAAGCTGGAGGCGTTGGAGCTGGAGAAAGTGGGGCTGGAGACCTTGGAGCTGGAGGCACTGGAGCTGGAGACCCTGGAGCTGGAGGCGCTGGCGCTGGAGGCGCTGGAGCTGGAGGAGCTGGAGCTGGAGACCCTGGAGCTGGAGGCGCTGGAGCTGGATGGAGGCACTGGAGCTGGAGACCCTGGAGCTGAAGGTGTTGGCGCTGGAGGCGCTGGAGCAGGAGGAGCTGGAGCTGGAGGCACTGGAGCTGGATGCGCTGGAGCTGGAGACGCCGGAGCTGGAGGCCCTCGAGCTGGGGGTGCTGGAGCTGGAGGCCCTCGAGCTGGGGGTGCTGGAGCTGGCAGTACTGGTGCTGGAGGCACTGTGCAGCGGCGACCGTTTTTCGTTCCGCCGCAGCCGTCGTCTTTGCTGCCACCTGGCTCGGTCCTTCGCCAGGTTCTTAGTCTCCCGTCTTCTACTGGCCTTACTCCTTGCTTACTGTGTCCACCGCCTCACCAGTCGCAGCCACAGTTACAGCCATATCAGAATCCTAAATTAGTAGGTTAGGTAACCTAGGTTTAGGAACCATAGCTAGAGTGGCGAGGGTAGCATGTCATGAGCTAGAGTGTCGACCAAAAAAGGTGTGTTGCATTAGAAAGTTGCGAGACATATACAAGGAAAGCAAAGGGAAATGGTGCTCCACCTAAAAAACATAATAACTACACTACGACTACAAGCAGTTATCAAATATGTAAAACATAATTCGACACGCCCCCATTAATGCTTGTAGGAAGAAGTGTAGTGACCCCCCCTGAAGGGGTACACCATGCAAAGTGCAGCGGACGTAGCGGAGGGAAAATGAGGAGGAGACGGCTGATGCTGCAGCTGGACTCACAGCACCCCCCGCACAGCAGCAGCAGCAGCAGTGAGGAGAGAGAGGAGGAGGCGTGGCGACATTTGCTGCAGTTGTGTCACCCACCACCCACATCCCCTGAGCCTCCCCACCACTTCACACTCCCCCCCACAGCAGCAGGTGCGGCTGTGAGAGAGAGGAGGTAGGCTGGCGCTGTAGGTCCAACCTCCCCCTCACACCCTCCCCTCCCCTACCCCCCTCCTCCCACCCAAACTGCTGCAAGTGCAGCAGGGAGAGGGAGGAGAGGGGGGGGGGGGGGGGGTAGGGGCTGTGCATGGGGCTGCAGATGTGCGTGGGGCGCACAGGGCAGCAGGGCAGCAGGGCGCGCGGGGCGCATCGGGCTGCAGGGCGCGCGAGGCGCGCAGGACAGCAGGGCGCGCGTGGCGCACAGGGCTGCCGGGCGCGTGGGGCGCGCAGGGCAGCAGGACAGCAGGGCGCGCGGGGCGCGCAGGACAGCAGGGCACGCGGGGCGCGCAGGGCCGCAGGGCGCGCGGGTCGCACAGGGCAGCAGGGCGCGCGGGGCGCACAGGGCTGCAGGGCAGCAGGGCGCGCGGGGCGCACAGGGCTGCAGGGCGCGCGGGGCGCGCAGGACAGCAGGGCGCGCGTGGCGCGCAGGGCTGCAGGGCGCGCAGGGCAGCAGGACAGCAGGGCACGCGGGGCGCGCAGGGCTGCAGGGCGCGCGGGGCGGACAGGGCAGCAGGGATCCGCCGCACGCCAGGGGCGCGCGGCGGGCAGGAAATTGTCGTGCGCCAGGGGCGCTCGGCGTGCAAAAATCCGTCGCGCGCCAGGGGCGCGCGGCGAGCAGGAATCCGTCGCGCGGCAGGGGTGCGCGGCGGGCAGGAAACCGTCGCTCGCTAGGGGTGCGCGACGGGCAGCACGAAACGAGAGATGCGCGGTGGGCCCATGAAAAGCCGGTCCGAGTAGGAACCGCTCGGATAGCATGTCAGAATCCTAACTTAGTAGGTTAGGGAACCTAGGTTTAGGAACCATAGCTAGAGTGGCGAGGGTAGCATGGCATGAGCGAGAGTGTCGACCAAAAAAGGTGTGTTGCATTAGAAAGTTGCGAGACATATACAAGGAAATCAAAGGGAAATGGTGCACCACCTACAAAACATAATAACTACACTACGACTACAAGCAGTTATTAAATATGTAAAACATAATTCGACGAGCCAGACTCCCCACTGATTGCTCCTTCTCCTTACGCTGAGCAGACAGACTCTCTTACAGAGCGTCGTGAGCCTGAGTCCCGTCCTGCCTCGCCTGTTCACGCTGTTTGCACTGGTCGTCGTGTTCCTCGTCCGCGTCCTCCTCTTGTCCCCAGCACTCACATTATGGCACTTCGTCCTTCTGTTCCACTGCGAGTTCCCCTGCCGTCTCCTCCTGAGTCCTCTCTTGCAGACGATCCAGACCCTGAGTCTGACTTAGCTCGTGCAGCCAGTCCTACTGTCATACGTCTTCTAACCACTGTTGTCACTGACCCTTCGTTTGAGTCCACTGCTCTGTCTGCCCAAGTTGCTGAGCTTGTTGACTTTGCTGCCGCCTGTCGTCTCGACTACGCCGCTAGTATTGTTGCTGAGTCTAAGTCTAACTGTCCTCCGTCCATCGGGGGTGAGTGTGCTCTTGGCACGGACGTCCTTGAGGACAGGCAGGAGGACTTTGAGTGCCTTGCAGCTGCTGTACCTCATCTCGTGGCCATGCTTCTTGCACCCGAGGGAGACCCGGATGCACCAGACATCCCGACCCCGCGCTCTTACGCAGAGGCGATTACGGGTCCCTACTCATCTCAGTGGCAGACAGCCATGGACGCAGAGACGGCATCCTGGAACTCCACAGGCACCTATGTCGACGTAGTTCCCCCTCCTGGGGCGAACATAGTCGATGGCATGTGGATTTTCAGGGTGAGGCGGCCGCCGAGTTCTTCGCCTGTCTTCAAGGCTCATTACGTTGCACGAGGCTTCAGTCAGCGACAGGGAGTTGACTTCTTCCAGACCTTCTCCCCTACCCCAAAGATGACCACTCTTCGGTTGCTGCTGCACGTCGCCGCTCAGCGTGACTATGAGCTTCACTCTCTTGACTTCAACACAGCTTTCTTGAAGCCAGCTGCACGAGGACAACACACGCCTCGCGAGTGGCACGACACACTGAGGACGACGCTTGCGGCTCTTGGGTTTGCTCCTTCGACTGCAGACCCGTCGCTGTTTCTACGCACCGACACTTCGCTGCTGCCGTTCTATGTCCTCGTGTACATCGACGACTTGGTCTTTGCCACTGCTGACACTGAGGCACTGGCCTTTCTGAAGTCGGAGCTGCAGAAGAGACACACGTGCACTGACCTGGGTGAGCTGCACAACTGTCTTGGATTGCATATCACCCGGGACAGAGCACGGAGCACCATCACACTGACTTAGTCACACATGGTGCACCAGGTCCTTCAGCGCTTCGGCTTCCGGTACTCCTCGCCACAGTCCACTCCTCTGCCTTCAGGTCAATCACTCTCAGCTCCACCTTCGGACGAGTCTGTAGAGCCGAGTGGCCCGTATCCAGAGCTTGTGGGCTGCCTCATGTACCTGATGACCTGCACTCGACCTGACCTTGCCTACCCTCTTAGCATCCTGGCACGCTACGCTGCGCCCGGGAGACATCGACCAGAGCACTGGGAGGCCGCTAAGAGGTTGTTGCACTACTTGTGCAATACATCGGTCATGGGGCTCGTGCTTGGAGGACGGGGTCTAGTTGTCCTCACTGGACACGCAGACGCGTCTTGGGTTGAGGACTTGGCTACGCAGCGGTCGTCACAGGGTTACACTTTCAGCCTTGTCTCCGGCTCGATTTCTTGGTGGTCTACCCGCTCGTCTTCTGTTCTCAGTTCCAGTTGTTTGGCTGAGATCAACGCAGGGGCCATGGCTGCACAGGAGTTATGCTGGCTCACCTACCTGCTGACCGACTTGGGAGAGCGGCCTCGTTCTCCTCCAGTTCTGTACGTAGACAACAAGGCCATGATTGCCTTGTGTCAGGAGCACAGACTAGACCACAGGACGAAGCACATCGCTTTGCGTTACTTCCTTGCTCGAGAGTTGCAGCAGCGTGGTCAGCTTCGTCTTGCTTACGTGGCCACTCGCGCCAACACTGCTGATATATTCACCAATGCACTTCAACCTGGTGATCATCAGCGTTTCTGTACTGTTTTAGGCCTTGTGCCTAATTTGCCTCACTTGCTCACTGCGTGAATTTGCTTGTACTGTGATCTATATATGCATGCTTACACCTGCTAGGTTATGATCACTGTACTGTTTGTTCTTTTTTATATAACTCTGCATGTGAACTGGCCTTGTGGCCCTTTGCTTGTGCTTGAAATGTGTGGTGACTTCGTGATCCACCCTGGGCTTGCTTTGCTTTTCTTGACTGGTCTTGTGACCACTTGTTCTCCCCCACTTTGCATATGGGGGTGTGTCAAAATATTATAATGCTTACATTGTGTGGGCTGTAGTGGGGTAGCCCATAAGGGGTACAACCCAATTAGGGTTAGTACTTGTACCAACTTTCTCCTATCGTATTACCCCGGATAGAAGCGGAGGTGCGCTTATAACAAAACAGTGTTTTTTAGGGGGGTGCGCTTTTAATCGAGTCATGTGTATAAGCGCATGCGCTTGTAATAGGAAAAAAAATAATCCACTTTTAAACATACCAAATTGAAGCCCGCAATAAGGCGAATTCAACCGACCATGCAACACGTGGGATCGTGCATGGTTTCCAGACAAAACAACAGCGGTTCGGTTTCCCACCGCACAGTTTTGTCTAGAACCATCGATCGTGACAGCAGTGATGGGGATGTTGCCGTGCGGCCCAATCACTGTCGCATGCATTGTGTCGCATGTGCATTTCTTCCGAACCCTCTCGAAGGGTGGGGAATATTCCCTGCCAGCGCAGCGTTTATGCTGCCACGCAGGGTCCTCTACGGGGGTAGGCGGGGGTTTCCTGCCTGTCATTGACGAGGACCCCGAGGCGCCAACCTTATGGGGTCCCCTTCGTTGCCCATTTGTGCACCCTCGTTTTCATTTCTTTCATTCAGATTCCAGTGTAGGCCGCCTGGCTGGCGAAGCCATGGCGGAATTCAGCGAGACGCACTTCCTCTTCAAGAAAAAGAGAGCTCGCCCATGGCGACTTACCGATGACGGGTGGTATACCCGTGAGCCAGCAGCGCCTCCAGTGCCAACTGAACCCCCAGCGCCCCTTGCTCCTCCTGCTCCTCCTGCTCCTCGGGCACCTCCCGCTCCTCCAAATCCGCCTGATATCGGTGACAGTGCTCACCAACGGCCCGTGCTCCAGCTGTATTTACCAGCCACTTTCGACGAGTGGCTGTCTGAACCGGACACACCCAAGGCCCCTGGTGTGTTCATCCAGGCTCCGCCGCCTGCACCACGGTGGGGACAGCCCGAAGCCTGCACGTGGGACGAGTCGGCTGTGGGCGCCGACGATGACGTGGCCGCCGATAAAGAAAACAGCGACATGTTAGAATAGTAGCTTGACTTGGGAACCATGGCTAGGGAGAATGTCGAGAGAATTTTGGGTGTGTGAAAGTAGAGAAGGAGAATGAGTGGTTTCACTATAGAAAGTTGGGATACAAATAGCAAACCCTAAATTGGGTTGTACTCACTACAGAGTACCCCACTGCAGGCTAGACAGCAAATACATTCTGACACACCCCCATAGTCAAAGTGGGGTATAATCAGCAGAGCAAGCAGGCATAAAGCAGGTTCACCAGTACAAGCAAAGCTAGAGGCATTCATGTCGTAAGTAACTAGTTGAACGTAGGAACCATGGCTAGGGTCCAAGGTACTAGCTTGAGTGACGAGAGAGTAGGGTGAGGCAGAAAGAGCAAAAAGAGGAGGTTCACTATAGAGCGAGCAGTACAAATAGGCAAACAGCAACACAAGGAGGTGCACCACCAAACATGATGCAATATCTACACTACAACTGCAAACGATTATATAAAATATGTAAACATATTTTGACAATTCACAAAGGGCAAGTGAGGAGGAGGAGGCTGGACTGTGAGAGGAGAGAAGATAGGAGGCGACGGCTGATGCTGCAGACACACGGGCAACAGGAGCGGCGCGCACGGTGGCAACCGGAGCAAGGGCCCCGGACTACAGGAGTAACTGGCTCTGCGGCTAACTCTGAGCGGCAGGAGCAACGGACCCACGGGCGACAGGCGCAGCAGGCTCTCTGAGCTACCAGAAGCAGAGCCCCGGACTACAGGTGCTGCGGACGACAAGACGGCAGCCTCCGCTCAACCTCCCCCAACTGTCCCTCCCCCCTTTCACACACCCCTTGCTGCACCCCTAGCTCCACTCCCACGTCACCCCCCTAGCACCACTCCCTCGGCTCCCACACACCCGCCCCCCCAGCAGCAGCTGCAGCAGTGGGAGACGGAGGAGGAGGAGGAGCAGGGGACGGTTCACACACCCGCCACCCCCATACCCTCCCCCACTGCTGCACCTGCAGCAGGGGATGGAGAAGGGGGGGGCGGGGGGGGGGGGGGGGGGGGGGGGGCTGGTGCTGCAGATCCCCTCCCCCTCACTGCTGCACCCGCAGCAGGGGGAGGTAGGAGAAGGGGGGGGGGGGGGGGGGGGGGGGGGGGGGAAGCTGGTGCTGCAGATCCCCTCCCCCCCACTGCCGCTCCACATTCCTTCACCCCCCAAGGATGGAGGAGAAAGGGGGGGGGGGGGCGGGGGGGGGCTGGTGCTGCAGATCCCCTCCTGCCTCCCCCTGAACTTCCAAGCTCCCCCCCTCTCCCAACACAAGGTGCGGCAGGGAGAGAGAGAGAGGAGGAGGCGCGGCGGCAGCTGCTGCTGCTGAGGCACATCCGCCACCCCCTCACACCCTCTCCCCCCCGTCCCCATGGAGGGGGGGGAGGGGGGAGAGGGGGGCGGGGGCGGAGCTGCACGTGCGACTGCAGGGCACGCGGGCAGGAAGAACCCCCTCCTGCCACACCCGTACCTGTCATGATGCTACAGGGCACCGGGGCCGCGGCTAGGGGCGACGGGTTGCGAGGGGCCGAGGCTAAAGGCGACGGGGCCGCGGTTAGGGGCTGCAGGTCGCGAGGGGCCATAGTTAGGGGCGACGAGGCCAGTTGAGCCGAGGGGCGCGGCTTGGTACGGGGCCGGGCGCTGGGCTAGGGACAGGGCAGGGACCTGGGCAGGTACGGGGCCGGGCGTTGGGCGCGGAACGGGGCCGGGCGCTGGGCGGGTACGGGGCCGGGCGCTGGGCAGGTACGGGGCCGGCGCTGGGCAGGTACGGGGCCGAGCGCTGGGCAGGTACGGGGCCGAGCGCTGGGCAGGTACGGGGCCGGGCGCTGGGCAGGTACGGGGCCGGGCGCTGGGCAGGTACGGGGCCGGGCGCTGGGCAGGTACGGGGCTGGGCGCTGGGCAGGTACGGGGCCGGGCGCTGGGCAGGTACAGGGCCAGGCGCAGGGCAGGTACGGGCCGGCGCTGCGTACGGGCCGGCTGGGCAGGTACGGGGCCGGGCGCTGGGCAGGTACGGGGCCGGGCGCTGGGCAGGTACGGGGCCGGGCGCTGGGCAGGTACGGGGCCGGGCGCTGGGCAGGTACGGGGGCCGGGCGCTGGGCAGGTACGGGGCCGGGCGCTGGGCAGGTACGGGGCCGGGCGCTGGGCAGGTACGGGGCCGGGCGCTGGGCAGGTACGGGGCCGAGCGCTGGGCAGGTACGGGGCCGGGCGCTGGGCAGGTACGGGGCCGAGCGCTGGGCAGGTACGGGGCCGGGCGCTGGGCAGGTACGGGGCCGGGCGCTGGGCAGGTACGGGGCCGGGCGCGGGGCTAGGTACGGGGCCGGGGCGCGGGCTAAGTACGGGGCCGGGCGCGGGCGTGATCCGGGCCGGGCGCGGGCTAGGTACGGGGCCAGGCGCGGGCGAGGTACGGGCCGGGCGCTGGGCTAGGAACGGGGCCGAGCGCGGGCTAGGTACGGGCCGGGCGCTGGGCGAGGTACTGGGCCGGGCGCGGGGCGAGGTACTGGGCCGGGCCGGGGCGATGGAGTCGACGGGGCCAGCGGGGCCGAGGGGCACAGCTAGGGGCGACGGGGCCAAGGGGCCGAGCCTAGGGGCTAGGGGCGACGCCAAGGGGCGACGGGCCGGGGCCTAGGCTAGCAGGGCATTAGGTGGTGGGCCCATTGATGTGAGGTCCTAGGAACGACCTACTATGATAGCATGTTAGAATAGTAGCTTGACTTGGGAACCATGGCTAGGGAGAATGTCGAGAGAATTTTGGGTGTGTGAAAGTCGAGAAGGAGAATGAGTGGTTTCACTATAGAAAGTTGGGATACAAATAGCAAACCCTAAATTGGGTTGTACTCACTACAGAGTACCCCACTGCAGGCTAGACAGCAAATACATTCTGACACGACGAAGGCGACGGTGTCGGCGACGGTGAAGCGGGCGCCGAGGAGGACGTGTTCCCAGATCGTGGTGCAAGTGCCGAGGACGACGACGGTGTGGAGTCATGGTGGCGCGACGCACCACGCGAGAAGATACCGATACCGACGTATCTGTGAGAATAATGAGAGGAATGAATGAACTAGAAAGGAGATGGGTACAAGTAGAAAACACAAAAGTGTTGTATTCTCTAAGAACTACCCCACTACAGCCTAAACAGACTATAGCATATATAAGTTTGACACACCCCCATAGGCAAAGTGGGGGAGAACAAGAGGTCACAAGACCAGTCAAGAAAGGCAAAGCAAGCTTAGGGTGGATCACAAAGTTACCACGCAGTCTGAGCACAAGCAAATGGCCACAAGGGCAGTTCACATGCAGAGTTATATAAAGGAGAACAAACAATACAGTGAATACAACCTAGCAAGTGTAAGCATGCAGGTATATGTATAAAGAGTACAGTACAGGCAGAGTCAAGAAGAAAGCAAGTGAGGCACAGTAGGTACAAGGCCTAACACAGTACAGAAACGCTGATGATCACAAGGCTGAAGTGCCTTGGTGAAAACATCAGCAGTGTTGGCCTGAGAGGCCACGTAAGCAAGACAAAGCTAGCCACGCTGCTGCAACTCTCGAGCAAGGAAGTAGCGCAGAGCAATGTGCTTCGTTCTGTGCTCCAGTCTGTGCTCCTAACACAAGGCCAGCATGGCCTTGTTGTCGACGTACAGAACTGGAGGAGAACGAGGCGCCTCTCCCAAGTCGGTCAGCAGGTAGGTGAGCCAGCGTAGCTCCTGTGCAGCCATGGCCCCAGCGTAGATCTCAGCCTCACAACTGGAGCTGAGAACAGAAGAAGAGCGGGTAGACCGCGAAGAGACAGAACCGGAGCCAAGACTGAAGGTGTAACCCTGTGATGACCGCTGCGTAGCCAAGTCGTCAACCCAGGAGGCGTCAGCGTGACCAGTGAGGACAACTCGAGCCCGTCCTCCAAGCACGAGCCCCATGCCCGATGTACTGCACAAGTATCGCAACACCCTCTTTGCAGCATCCCAGTGCACCTTTCGGTGCCTGCCGGGAGCACGTAGCGAGCCAGAAGGCTGAGAGGGTATGCGAGGTCAGGTCGTGTGCAAGTCATCAGGTACATGAGGCAGCCCACAAGCTCTGGATACGGGCCACTCGGCTCTACGGACTCGTCCGAAGGTGGAGCTGAGAGCGAGTGACCTGTAGGCAGAGGAGTGGACTGTGGCGAGGAGTACGTGAAGCCGAAGCGCTGAAGAACCTGCTGCACCATGTGTGACTGAGTCAAGGTAATGGTGCGCTGTGCTCTGTCCCGGGTGATCCGCAAGCCAAGATAGCTTGTCAGCTCACCCAGGTCTGTGCACGTGTGCCTCTTCTGCAGCTCGGACTTCACGTGGGCGAGTGCCTCAGTGTCAGCAGTAGCAAAGACGAGGTCGTCTACGTACACGAGAACGTAGAACGGCGGCAGAGTAGTGTCAGTGCGTAAAAACAGAGAAGGGTCAGAAGTGGAAGGAGCAAAACCAAGAGCAGCAAGAGTCGTCCTGAGTGTGTCGTGCCACTCACAGGGTGCCTGGCGGAGACCGTAGACTGGCCGCCGGAGGCTCCACTGGGTACCAGCAGGAAACGACCCAGTGAAGCCAGGTGGGCGGCGCAGCCAGATCTCCTCGTGCAGGCTGCCCTGGAGGAAGGCTGTGTTGAAGTCAAGCGAGTGGAGCTCGTGGTCACGCTGAGCAGCTACGTGCAGCAGTACCCGAAGAGTGGTCATCTTCGGGGAAGGGAAGAAGGTCTGAAAGAAGTCAACTCCCTGTCGCTGACTGAAACCACGTGCAACGTAACGCGCCTTGAAGACAGGCGGAGAACCCGGCGACCGCTTCACCCTGAAGATCCACATGCCACTGACGATGTTCGCCCCAGGTGGGGGAACCTCGTCTACGTAGGTGCGAGTGGACTTCCAGGAAGCCATCTCAGCGTCCATGGCTGCCTGCCACTGAGAGGAGTAGGGACCCTCTATCGCCTCTGCGTAAGAGCGCGGGGTCGGGATGTCTGGTGCATCCGGGTCTCCCTCAGGGGCAATCAGCATGGACACGAGATGAGGTACAAAAGCAGCAAAGCACTCAAACTCCTCCTGTCTGTCCTCAAGAACGTCCGTGCCAAGAGCACACTCACCCCCGACGGACGGAGGACAGACAGACGCAGACGCAGACTCAGCAACAAGACTAGCGGCGTAGTCTAGGCGTCAGGCTGCAGCGAAGTCAACAAGCTCAGCAACAAGAGCAGACGCAGCAGTGGACTCAAACAAAGGGTCAGTGACAGCAGTGGCCAGAAAACGCGTGACAGCTGGACTAGCAGCACGAAGGGAGTCAGACGCAGGGTCCGGACCGGCAGGAAGAGAGGACGCAGGAGGAGACGGCAAAGGGACACGCTGCGGAGCAGAGGAAGGACGTAGAGTCATAGAGTGAGTGTCAGGGACAGGAGGAGGACGCGGACGCGAAACACGACCAGCGCGAACAGCACGGACAGGTGACGCAGCACGAGACTCAGGCGACACAGGACGAGACTCAGGCTCACGACGCTCCGTAAGACCTCTAGTCGGTCCACAGTAAGGAGAAGGACCAGGCAGTGGAGAGGCCGGCTGCAACTGCGACTGGGACTGGACAGGCGGTGGACTCAGGGAAGGAGGACCAGGAGAAGGCGAGGAGCCAAGAACCTGCTGAAGGAGCGGAACGTAGTACGGCCGCGGCCGCGCAGCGCCTCCAGAAACAGCAGAGACAGAACCGGTACCCTCAGCCCCAGGGTCTCCAGTCCCAGCAGCACCTCCAGCAGCTCTAGCAGCTCCAGCACCAGCAGCACCTCCAGCAGCTCCAGCAGCTCCAGCACCAGCAGCACCTCCAGCAGCACCAGCACCAGCAGCACCTCCAGCAGCTCCAGTACCAGCAGCACCTCCAGCACCAGCAGCACCTCCAGCAGCGCCAGCACCAGCAGCACCTCCAGCAGCGCCAGCACCAGCAGCACCTCCAGAAGCTCCAGCAGCACCTCCAGCACCAGCAGCACCTCCAGCAGCTCTAGCAGCTCCAGCACCAGCAGCACCTCCAGCAGCTCCAGCAGCTCCAGCACCAGCAGCACCTCCAGGAGCACCAGCACCAACAGCACCTCCAGCAGCTCCAGTACCAGCCGCACCTCCAGCACCAGCAGCACCTCCAGCAGCGCCAGCACCAGCAGCACCTCCAGCAGCGCCAGCACCAGCAGCACCTCCAGAAGCTCCAGCAGCACCTCCAGCACCAGCAGCACCTCCAGCAGCTCCAGCAGCTCCAGCAGCAGCAGCACCAGCACCCGCAGCACCTCCAGCAGCTCCAGCAGCACCAGCACTGCGACAGCGCCGAGAGTACCACTCACGAAGCTGCGGTGGAGAGAGGCTCCCGCCGCAACGGGACACCTAGAGCACCTCCAGACGCAGCACGCGTAGGCTCAGCACCTCCAGACGCCGTACCCTCAGGCTCCACACGCCCAGGCTTAGCACCCCCAGGCTCAGCACGCCCAGACTCAGCACCCCCAGACTCAGCACCCCCAGGCTCCACACGCTCAAGCTCAGCACCCCCAGTCCCCGCACCCCCAGTCCCCGCACCCGCAGGCTCAGCACCCCTAGCAGCACCTGAGTCGACAGCTACCTCGACCGGCTCGGCAGGGTCTACCTGGGACACACCTGAGGGGGCAGGACCCTGGGGGGGGAGGGGGTCTACCGGGGGAGTACCTGGTGCTAGGAAGAGCGGCGGGGGGGGGGGAGAGGCAGTGCGGTAGGGAAAGAGACGGTAGTACGACACCGACTCGTCAAACGTGACGTCCTGAGAGGACAGAACACGACGCGAGGTGGGGTGGTAGAACTGCCACCCGGGTGCGTCAGGAGGGAAGCCAAGGAAGACACAGGGAACGGCACGGGAGGACAGCTTGTCCGCTGTAGTATCGCGGACAAAAGCTCGAGATCCCCAGACACGGAACGCGGACGCATCGCCAACCTTCCCTGTCCACCGCAGAGTAGGTGTGGTCTCCGGCAAGGAGACACGAGGCTGAAGGTTGATCTGATGCGCAGCGTACTGAACCGCGAACGGCCACAGAAAATGGGGAGCAGCCGCATGGATCATGGACGTACGAGCGACGTCCATGACCAGGCCAATGCGGCGCTCAGCAATCCCATTTTGCTGCGGGGAGGCCGGAAGCATGAACGTCAAGCGGATGCCCTCCGAACGACAGAAGGCCCTCAGGAGGTCGGAGGAAAACTCCCCACCTCTGTCTGAGTGCAGACGCAGAACAGGAAGGTCTGAACCGAAACTCTCACTGAGCTGGCGACGAGCACCGCGGATCCAGTCGATCAACACCTCAGGGACCTCACCCTTGCTGCGCAAGGGGAAGACTGTGGTGTAACGCGAGTAGTCGTCAACGACCAGCAGGAAGTAACGCTCGTGACCCTGTCCACGGACGCGGGCTGGGCCCCACACGTCCATGTGAAGAGTCTGCAGAGGAGCCTCAGTCGGAGGGAACGAGGAGGAGTGAGGAGCGGCGCGCTGCCTGCCCTCGACACAGGGAACACAGGTGGGGGCAGGCCCCGGAGGAAGGGGAGGGAGGGACCGGGGTAGACCCGAGACAAGGGCACGGGAGGCCATACCTCGAAGACGAGGCAGGGAGGGGTGACCAAGGCGGTGGTGCCAAAGGAGAGTCTCGTGCGACAGAGGACGACACGAGCAGGGGGCAGACGCAGGACTAGACCTGGACGCGGCAGCAAACACCTGACTAGACGCAGCTACCTGACCAGACGCAGAGACCGGAGGAGGCGCAGTAGTCAGTGTGTACAGACTCGACCCTGGCCGACGGGTGAACGTGGCCAGGTGGCGGCCCGTCCGAGAGCAAGTGCAGTGGGTCACACGCTGACCTCCAGGGGTGAACTGGTCAACCCACGCGTCCTGGAGGTCAGCTCCACTCACCAAGTTCATAGAGAACGAGGGGAGGGGGAGTCCCGACAGCAAGCCCGACGGGGCCGCAGGACACGGTAGAACCGTGGAGGAGTGTGCAAGGACTGGGCCCCCTGAGGGGTCAGCAAGGGAGACCGCAACAGGCCGACTGAGCGGCGTGAGCGTGGTGCTGTCTCTAAAGAAAGAGTGCAAAGCACCAGAGTCAAGTGTGAAAGTGTGCAAGGACTCAGTAGGTGCAGTACCAGAGAGAGCAGACGCACCAGCACCTGGAGCAGCAGACGCACTAGCACCTAGAGCAGTAGACGCACTAGCACCTAGAGCAGCAGCCGCAATGCCCGGGTCGGGCGGGACACTCAGGTAACCGTCACCCTCAGCACTATCAGCAAGAGCATACATGGCAGCAAGGATAGCATCAAAATCTAGATCAAAGATAGGCACATTCTGCAGAAGCAGATCTTGCCAGCGAGGGAGCTTAACGGCGTCAGGAAACTGGGTACGCCAAGCGTCAGTCAAGCGACCGAAGCAGCGCTGCGTGGTGTGTGGGAGCCCACACACCTCCCCACTACGAGTGCCGGTGCGAAGAACGTAAGTGCAGGGACCTGCACCCCCAGACCTCCCACGTCCAGCGTACCACTCACGAAGCTGCTGAACCGACGGGGTCTCACGGGTGCGCAGCTGCTGCTGGCGCTGGCTGCCACCAAAGCCTCCACGTTGAGCGACTGCACCTCGACCAGCACCACCGCCGCCGCCACCTCCACCACCGCTGTCGATGCCTCCACCACCTCCGCCACCGCCGCCACGACCTCCACCGCCGCCACTGACGCCCCCACTCCCGGTACCACCCCCACCTCCACCGCCACCTCCGCCGCCGCCTCCACCTCCTCCACTGCTTCCCCCGTCGCCCCCTCCACCACCCTTACTCCCCTTGCCCTTGCTGTTGCGGCGTCTCCCACTAGGGGCAGACGCAGCTCCGACCTCCTCAGTGCCAACGAGGTCGACGGCAGCAGCAGAAGCAACAGAGGGGAGAAGGGGGACAGGGGAACACCCCTCAAAGAAGGGGGTGCGACGGTCGCCGCGAGAAGCACCTACAGCTAAGATACTCTTCTCAGCTGCAGCAAGGCGCTCCTCTAGCAGGTCGACAGTCAGCTCGGTGGGGCAAAGGGAGAGAAAGTGGTCCCTGACCGAAGAGAGGGAGTCAGGGAGGCGGGTGACTAGGTAGTAAAGGGTGATGTACATGGGGGGGGGGGGTTCTTGGCACAGAATTCATTGGGAAGGGCAGCGCGGTAGCGGGCGTCACTAGTGCGAAGGTGAGCAACTAGGTCAGCGACTGTGGCAAAGGCGGCAAGGTCAGGGAAAAGGTACGGCAGCATGAGGCGGCTGAGGGCAGCAGTGGCAGGGGAGGAGTAGCGTGCAACTACAGCGTCGTACAAAGACTGAGCAGTCTTGTACTGGCCAAAGTGTGCGCGCTGAGCAGGCGGCAGGTGACTACGAACAGCAAGACGAGCAACAGCGTCACGAGTGGTCCACTGCGAGCGAACAGTACTGTCAGCAGTGGCAGCAGGAGCAGTGGAAACACCGGACGTGTGATCGAACAGGGATACCCCATCCCTAGAATCACACTGAAGAAAGAGCTGTAGGTCGTCAACCCACACGTCAAAGTCAACTGCACGTCCCTCAGCATCAAAGGTGAGAACGGTAGGACTAGCCATAGCAGTAGTAGGAGCAGTAGCAGTAGTAGCAGCAGTAGCAGCAGGGCAGTGCAAGGCAGTGCTGCTCGGTAGGGCAGTGCGGCTCGGTGGGAGGCGGCGCGGCTCGGCTGAGCGGCGCGGCTCGGCTGGGCGGCGCGGCTCGGCTGGGCGGCGCGGCTCGGCTTACCAGAGACGGGTGCAGGGCGGGCCGTGACTGCAGAGGCCGCGCCAGTAGGGGTCGGCATGGGCTCGTCAGCAGGGGCCGGCAGGGGCGCGCCAGTAGGGGCGCGTCAGCAGGGGCCGGCAGAGGCGCGTCAGCAGGGGCCGGCAGGGGCGCGCCAGCAGGGGCGCGTCAGCAGGGGCGGCAGAGGCGCGCCAGCAGGGGCCGCGCCAGCAGGGGCCGGCAGGGGCTCGTCAGCAGGGGCCGGCAGGAGCGCGCCAGTAGGGGCGCGTCAGCAGGGGCCGGCAGAGGCGCGTCTGCAGGGGCCGGCAGGGGCGCGCCAGCAGGGGCGCGTCAGCAGGGGCCGGTAGGGGCGCGCCAGCAGGGGCCGGGAGGGGCCGCGAAGGGCCGCTTAGGGGCCGCGAAGAGCCTCGGAGAGGGCCGCGAAGGGCCGTGAAGGGGCCGCGAAGGGCCGCGAGGGGCCGCGAAGGGCCGCGAAGGGGCCTCGAAGGGCCGCAAAAGGGGCCGCGAAGGGCCGCGAGGGGCCGCGAAGGGCCGCGAAAGGGGCCGCGAAGGGCCGCAAAAGGGGCCGCGAAGGGCCGCGAAGGGGCTGCGAAGGGCCGTATGAGGGGCCGCTAAGGGCCGCGAAGGGGCCGCGACGGGCCGCGAAGGGGGGGGGGGGGGGCACGAGGGGCCTCGAAGGGCAGGCGCACGGGGCGCAGCCAGGACAAACGCGAAGCGCGCTTCGGGCAGGTAAGGAAAAAAAAAATGCGTAGTGGTGCGCCCTTAAAAAAAAAACGGTCCCACTAGGGAACCTGCTCTATACCATGTGAGAATAATGAGAGGAATGAATGAACTAGAAAGGAGATGGGTACATGTAGAAAACACAAAAGTGTTGTACCCTCTAAGAACTACCCCACTACAACCTAAACAGACTATAGCATATATAAGTTTGACAGTATCCGCCAATTAACAAAAAACGACCCCACCCCTCCTCCCAGAACCGAGATGCCCGCCCCCCCACAAAAGTGTTGTACCAACAGTTTTCTCTTGTGGAAAAATACAAGCGAGCAAAGTTTGAGTTGGCTAAAAAATCTTTCAGCCACAGCGGATATTAGGTTGATATTCCTGCTCTTCCAGACTGTCTGTTCCTCCTGAGTTTGTTTTAAAGAGACATGCTGGCTGGACCATGTGAGCTTGTTGCATAGCAAACTGCTGAGAAAATTTTCATGTATATTTGGTGCTTCCTGAATGCAGACGTGCATGAGCAGCCTCAGGTAACCCGCCTTTCTCAGTAATCGTTACAAGCATGCTCATTACAGCATTGGTCTACAAGAAGCGCAGCAGCAGCAGGCATCTAGAACTGCATGCGGTGGGGCTTGTCTCCCGACGTGAGTGAGAAGCGAGCAGAGAGGTACTCCTTGAGCAGCGGCTCGCTGCCTACGGCCGCCAGGATCTTCTCGTCCACCGCCGCCTGGTCATCCTTCCTCGCCTGCGACACCACCTTCTTCTCCTGTGCACAGCACACAGATGAGAAGCAAACAACAAGGTACATGTTGAGAGGCTCTTCTTGACTCATGCCTGTCAGCATCCACCGCTGCCCAGTCATCCTTCCGAACCTGCGACACCACCTTCTCCTGTGCACGCCAATGGTGGAGTTAGATAAGGCAGGAGTTGAGTGAGAAGGGGGAGGAGGGGGGGGGAGGGGGAAGGGGACGGGAAGCGTTGACTGGGAAGTGAGCAGCAGAGAGCACAAACTCTTCGACTATGACTGCCAGGGCCCACTGCTGCCTGCGACAAGGACACGTCTAACTGAGCAAACCATGCAGAAAAGAGCTGCTTGAACAAGGACTGGTTGGTTGCACTATTGCCTGGCTTCTTGGCAGGAGCTCCTTGCTTACGGCTGCATGAAATCACTGCTGCCCAGCCAACAATCTTTGGCAGCTAAAACCTTCCTTCTCCTGAAAAAACGGCGCGTGAATGGAGGCCGGGAAGCAGGGTGGTAGGAGTGGGTGCGGGGACGGAGGGGGGAGGGGAGGGGTAGGAGGAAGAGGTGCTGGGTGAGGGGGGGGGGGGGGAGGGGGGGGGAGGGGGGGTTAGGAGGAAGAGGTGCGGGGAGAGAGGGGAGGGGAGGAGGGTGAAGGGAGGGGCAATAAGAGAAGAACAATCCGTGCAATGCACTGGGATGCAGCTGACCTTCTCGGTCTCGAAGAACTCGCCCTCGTTCTTCTTCTCCTTCTTCTTCTGCTCGCCCGCGACATAGCCTTTTGAGTCAACTCAAAAGCCACCTGATAACATTCCACGCAAGGCACCTAAAGGAGGACACGCCCTCAACAACTGACCTTCTTCTCGGTCTCGAAGAACTCGCCCTCGCTCTTCTTCTCCTTCTTCTTCTGCTCGCCCGCGAAGTAGCTGTCGTCGAACTTGGCCACGTCAACGCCGCTCACGTCCACCTTGGTCGACGTGGCGATGACGTAGCGCTGGTTGACTCTCCTCAGGGGAATCCTGTTCACCTTGAAGGGACCTGGAGGGGGGATAGAGGCCAGAAGAGAGATGGCAGAGGAGAGGGGTTAGCTCAGAGGATGGCGGCGAGAAGGCGGAAGAAGGCGGGTGGATGATGTAAATGGTTGAAGGGGAAAGGCTATTCAACAAGCAAGAGGAGAACCAGAGGAGAAGGACGCGTAACAACTCAGCCTGGCGCATAAAGAGCATGTCAAAGAGAGTGCAGTGGCCTCATAGATCTTGGTGGTAAGTAAATCGTCATGCGGCCGTGGCCGTCAAGAGTAGCAAATACTGATGAATAATCACCGGCCACATGGTCACCTTTCACCAATGAGCGTAGACGGAAACGGAGACGGAAACGGAGACGGAAACAGACATACATACTTCGCTAGGAAGGCATGTAAGCCAAGTTCAAGCAACGTTTTCAAGATGGAGTGGACAGCAAACAATGAGCGCAAACGGAAACGGAGTCAAGTGGATCCAGCAGCCACTGAAAGACGCTGAAACGAGGACTGAACGTGAATTCAGGGGCGACGTATTGAAACCGGGAATGGAACCGGAATGACTCCTGTTTCAGAAACCAGGTCAGCAACGCGACAAGGAATCAGCTCGGCTCCTGGCTTCTGTTCCGGCATCATTTTCTAAACAAAGAGGAGATATCCCGTCGACAGGTTCACATAGGAAAGTATCCGTAACAGCGGCCTCATATCTTGGTGGTAGGATATTCGTCAAATGGACTGAAGCCATCACGAGTAGCAGATCATGGAATTTAATCACCGGCCACCTACGGAGTCACCAAAAACCAGAAGTGTGCGGCTATAAGAGACGAGATTCGTAAGGCATACGAGAAAGCAGCTCGAAATCTGTGGTGACAGCCTCATAGATCTTGGTGGATAGTTAATCGTCATGTGGCCATGCCATCAAGAGTAGCAAATACATCATATAATCACCGGCTGTACCACCACCGTCCAACGAAGTGATCGGCTTCAAACCCCCATTGTACCACTGCTCCCAATAGCCCTTCATCGACTGCAGTATTCTGACGTGACCGCACTGCATGCTACGGTCTCACCCTTCAAAACCAAAGTTCCAAGTTTCAAAGTCTGATGTCAAACCTACAATCGTCTGCCACCGGTGCAGGGTGCCTAGAGTGTTAAAGGTAATACACGGAACGACGTGTAACCAAAACGGAACGGTGTCGAACGGGGGTGAAATTAACTGGTAGTCCTAACAGAATATACCGTGTCGTTGGCTCGGGTGCACTGCCGACCTAGACGGAGCTCCTAGAGCTCCCTGGATAACGAATAACTACGACGCGAAGATCGCTACATCGGCCAGCGCTGGAGCCCCCAACAATCGCTACGATCCAAGTATCTAAATCGTGACGACTCCATGATTAGATAACAAAGCTGGGACACGCTGGTGGGGGCGAGGAGGGGCTAAACAGATGAGAGTTAACATTAAGACACGAGGAGCAGGAAAGTGGACGACACCTTTTGCAATGGCGTGAGCTTACCAAAAAAGAGAAGCAGTATAAATCAATCCAGAACCTTACCGGTGACGAGGAGGAGACCAGACTCGAGCTGCTTCAGGAAGACGACGCGCCTGCCCTTGTCGCGACCAGCGAGGATGATCAGCACTGTGCCTGGGGTGATGCTCGCACTGCGATAAAGGAGAAGGAGAACAATGCCATTCACAAAACAAACGAAGTGAATCTAACACGAAAATAGCAGCCATGCTCCCAACCCTAATTCCTCAATCGTGCCAGCGAATGCGCGAGCAGTGGGAATCGCGGAAGGACGGAGCGAACCCTAGCGGTCTTTAACGAGCTAGAGGGGTGATGGGACCCGAGCGGAAACCTAGCCTCGCAAACCACAGACGCAGCGCTTACCAGACCCTTACCGCAGCTTCGAGGGACGATTCACACGCGCCCTCTTCAGGGGCTTCTTGACAGCATCTAGGCTGTATGACTTGGGAGCCGCTGCCTCCGCCATAGCTGAAAGGATCGAGGTATACCAGATTCTAGAGGGGCGTGGGAGGGGAGAGGGAAAAAGAAAAGGAGTTGCTCTTGTGGGCGATGATGCATTTGGGGGAGCATGTGGAGGAGCGCGGAGGTTCTTGCGCACTGGTGCGGAATCTGGGAACACTCTTGCGGAAAGGGTGGCAAGCAGAGGCATGGCGGGAGGGGAGCTGTGGGGAATGGGGAAATGGTGGCAGAGAGGAGGAGGCGTAAGGGATGGGATTGGGTTTGGTTGGGTTTAGAGATTAGCGGGGTGTCGGGTTTGGGTTGATTTTGCGATGGCCGGAGCAGAGGGGAGAGCACTTCGGGGCATTGTCAAACTGCAGATAACCTGCCATGGACAATGGACGCTCTAGACGTACAGAAAATATTATCTGTACTTTTGAAGTGTAGATTGTAGGTCATCAAACTGGCGTCAGCGTTACGACAACATTGAGGTGGAACTTTTCCAAGTTATGGGAAAACCAAAATATCTAGGTATTGTTTTTTTCTGAAGCCATCAGCGACGAGTGCGGAAAGTATGCTCGCTAGGCTGTGGTATCCGCAGGTATCATTGCCTCTGTTGCCTGACATCACTGCGCTTCTTGCTGGTTGGTTTCCGTGACAACTTGCTGTGAGCGGGCCTCAGTCGTTACTGGATCGACATCTTAACATATTGTCTGAATGGAATTGTTTTCTGATTTCGCGGCTGGCTTCGACGAAGAGCTCGATGTTGACGACTCAGACATATTGTCAGCCCTGGGCAAGGTTCCAGACGCAAGCAAGCGTCAGTCAGAACAGAATAATATCGAAGGGAGCAAACTACCAGGAAACAGCGTTGTTCAACCGGTGAGGACGAAAGCAGCTGCAAATGTCGACGGCAGACACTTTGGTCCAGGCGTTACCCTTGCGCAACAAAGAGATGATATCCTAGACAGGGATAGCAACGACCGTTTAAGATTCAAAGTCCCACCTGAGCCAACTTCGAATGATTTTAACTTCGCACCAGCCAGGAATAACCATGCCGCGGACTGGATGAGGCCTGAGCGCCGATCGCCAGCTGATACTAATGCTGCCAATCACTCCGAAGGCCAAGGACGGCTCCAAGGACGGGAACCGACGGTCAGCCAGTCTCAGCAGAATGGCCCTACGGACAACAGCGTTGACGACGGGATTAGTGGATGGGCGAATTTCAGCCTCGGAGATTTCGACCTGGGCATTGATGGCTTGGGAGGAGACGCGGATCGAATGCGAGGAGACCCAGACGAGGAACCTGTTGAATTTCCACCCTCCCAGCGTGCAAATCAGACACACGGATTGAGATCCTCCCAGCGTGCGGATCAGGCCCGCGGATTGGGGAATGATAGCGAGTTTGTCAATGAGTTTGAAGGTGGTCATAGAATGAGCTTTGGATTGGACGATGCAGGAGCAGCTAGGGATAAAAAGAGGAGAAAAAAGGGAGCGAACATCGAGACTGCTGTGAAATCTGAAGATGTGGAATTGAGCCCTGAAGAGAATGCGTTTCTTAATAATGACTCGCCTCCCTCGGATGGAAAAGCTGTGGGGGAGAGTCTAAGGATTCTTCCGGGCCCTATTGGTATCCTTCAGCGAAGACTAGCAGGTCTATCGTGTGGTCCTGGTCATGATGATGGTGGCAATGGCGGCCCCTTGCTGAATGATGGCTTTTCGCGTGGTCGGCCAGATTTTACAGGAGATGAAGACTTCAGTAAAGGACCATGGCTCTCATGCCTGGACGTCCTCGACATACATCCTTCTGCCTTTGGTACGGTCCGGAAATGTTTATTCCAATTTCCATCCTGTGGTCGTGTGTGTGTATTTGTGTGTGTGTGTAATCATTGTACTCACCACTGCTGCTGTTCCTACTTCAGGGACACCAGGCACTGGGTGTGAAACAGTAAGGAGCATTCGGCAAGCAGGCATTTCGATGGTGGTGATGCAGGTGAGGTGACTGCTAATTCTGGATTTTTATAATCTCTGTTAATGGTAGAGGCTGGTTGTAAACATGCTGTGCTGTCATTGAGTATGTTAACACCTTTTGCTTGTCTGTCATGGTAGATGATTGTCATTTTTTGCTTGTTTGTTGAAACCTTCTCCTGTCCCACACCCACTAGCTCGCAGCTGTGGTGGAGCGCCTTCAACTACAACCACGGGGTGATGCGAACATCGAAATCAAGGTATCTTAGCTGTTCGCTGTGCACCTGGTTTATAGAGGAAATGATGGAGCGCCGTGTTTTCTAGTTTCCAATTCCAATGGGCAGTGGTTTTGACAGCACATCGCTCCGCGCTCGCGTCCAATACCTTGGGGCATATTATTTCTCCGTTTCCCCTTTTGAGTCCACAAATACAGATTGTTTCTATGTTACGGGATATTCCAAATTTATTCGTCGAGTCCATAGCAAATGCGCAGCTCGGCACAAAAAAAAAAAAAAAAAACCCTCATGGATGGTATGCCACGTAAAAGGGCATCAACCCTAAACACCGTGAGGCAAGGTGTTTAGGGCTGATGCCTCCCAAATGGCTTGTCATCCGAGTGGATTTTAGTTTTGCCACTGGCCTCTATACTGAAACCAGGTAGACTTAGTATTTTCCCTTCTATACGTCTGGTCGCGAAAAATGGGAAATTGCAATAAAAACTGCCCACGGGAATTGGGCGTGAGCGCGAAGGGAGTCGCTGTCAAAGCCACTGCCGATAGGAATCGAAAATGCGCAAACACGGCGGTCCGTCATTTCCTCTGGTTTATAGCTGTAGACTGGAGCAACGCATGCGTTTTCCTCATGCAAGTACTAGGCTGTGCTTGCACAACAAGTGAAAGTTGGGCGATGGTGTGTGCATAGAAAGTATGACATGATCAAAGGACATTTCGCCATCCACTTTCTGTTCTGCTGGCGTGGCCATCTAATCCAGGACCCCACCAATCGTCTGGAGGGCTCACTGCACTGGAAGGTCATGGCTGAAGCCGACAACAAGTCGCGGCTTAAGCGAGGATCTGCCCTTTTACTCCGAAAGGTTCACAACCCATCCGTTTTGGGTCTGCATCTACTTAAGATAATCTCATGGTGCATTCAGAAGGAAGAATGTGCATTTATTTGGAGTTGTTGATGTGGACATGTGTGGTTGTCAGGTGGTGGTATTCAGCCCTCGCGAGGGACTGCAATATATCAACATCACTCTTGCCAACGTTGTTCAGGTGAGTGTAGGCGCGTACCACCAATCGTTCCAGTACAATTGTCACTTTCGTCCCTTAACTATTTCATTGTGCAACTTTCTGCTTTCCCATCCCGTCCCGTTCCAGGTGTTTCCTCCGGACACACCGATTCCTCCTGTTTCTGCATTTCGCCCATCATCATCGGATCTACCAGGTGCGTGCATGATTTTTCCGAAGAGGCTTCTCTGCCTGTTTTACCATTTTCGATGTTCATTTTGCTGTCCCAGGAACTCCTGCGACTGCCTGAGTGTCTAATTATTGTCTTCCTTCTCCACACTGCAGGCCCACGCGTTGACTCTACCCGCTCTCCTCCATTCAGCTCAACAGCTTCCACGCCTGTACACACTCTCCAATCTCCAATGGCGAACCAACAACCTCCCTTCGCAATGCCACGTCACAGACTCGCTGAAGACTCACCCTTTTCATCAAAGAATCCCCACCTGCACACTCAGAGGCCACAGTCGCCAAGCTCTCTTGGAACCAACCGAGTGCCAGCATCGCCTCAACCTGTGACACACATCCCATCTTCAGCTCCTCCACCTCGCCCTGCTACTGGTACTTCAGTCCAGATAAATTCTGCCGCTGCCGCTGGTGGAACGGTGGGTTATCCCGCACCATTCACTTCTAATGTTCCAAACCCCCGCTCCAATGCCGAGATGATGCCGAAAACTACCCCAGCCAGTCGAGTTCCAGCAGCCACGATTGAACGGAGGGAGAAGGCGTGGGATTTCACGTCAATTGATGCTGAGGATGCTGACATCTGCCTCACGCCCATGGTGCCTGATGCGGCCTTGGAGAGCCACCGGGGAGGGTCTGGCCCTCATGTTTCTGCCATGCAGGATGAAGGTGAGGAGAGAATTCAGCCAGGTGATGCAAGATCTCGTCTGCCTCCAACCACAGAATGCCAGCAAGGTATCTCAGCTGGCGTAAATTTTGGCATCCATGGACCCTCAGCTTCTGTGAGGGGATGCGAAGCTGGTTTTCAAGGCGAAAGTATTAGAGAAGTGGGGATGCGAGGTACGGAAGAGAATGGCGAGGGTGGGGATTGCTTGAAAAGGAATGGCCACGAAGAGAGGGGTTCCGAAGAGGCTATTGATGTTTTGAAGAAACTGGGGTGGGATGCTGATGGTTTTGGAGCATTTTTCGAGGATGATGTGGATGGTTTGTTTGCACCTTTGACTGGAAAATGAGCATTTAAGCACCATTTCGTCATCTACTTCTGGAACGATTAAACAAGCAATAACTTCCGGCCAGCGGCCGTCCCTGCCGCGCTATTCAAGAACCACTCCTCGGGTTCCTGACCAGGGCTGTCGAAGTCACTGGGACCAAAACTTTGAGTCCTGAGGTGCTCAAATTCTGGCCCTGATTTTCACGGGCGCAGGCCAAAATCAAGTCTTAGAATCTGGGCTTCTAAGGAAAGTCACTCTTCCCTACTGTCCAAAGGAAGACGTGCCTTCTACTTAGCAGAGGGAAGGTGCATACTCAGCACTCAACAATCTTACAGCCTCTACATCGTAGGCAAAAAAATTGGGAGGGAAGGGGTTCGTAGGCATAGTCATGGAGGGGGTGGGGGGGCAGCGGCGGGATGGGGGGTGGGGGGGTGTGCTCAACACAGAAACCAAAACTTGGATTCAGGGGAAGGCCCGAACAAGGCCCTTAACTGTCTCGGGTGCCATGCCATTCTAGCACTTTAAACGGTCGAGCTGCTCCAAGCGTAACCTGGAATGTTCAGGGCATTAAGGCCAAATGGCCTTGCTTCTCCAGCTCTGTTCCTGACTGAACCCAACGGCAAGTGCCAACAGACCAGTTCAACTCAAGACAATCAGCCTGACCAAAGCCAGCTGTTGGTCTGACCAAGTCGTCTCTCGTCACCTTGGCTCAACTGAACAACAACTCCCTTAGCTGGAATCGCGACCGTTCATTCAAGGTATCCATCGAACAGATCTGCTGGGGGTTCGACCTGGTCAGGCGCGGGTCAGTTCAACGGCCAATTAGCATGAAGCATTACTGCTGTATCGGGTCACCATACCTCACTGTGCTTCAACCCACGCAAACCCACTCCACTCCGCTCTTGCAAGCGCGGACCGCAATGCCAACTTCTGTATTGGGCATCTCGTCTCCTCCCCCGCCAACCCCATCTTCGCTTGCAGCATTTCTTCCGATTTCATCCCATCCCAGCCCATCCAATCCCATCCCATCCCATCCCATCCCACCCCAACTCACCCCCCCGCAGCAATTCCTTGTCTCCACTTACAAATTGTTCTCGCACTCGTATGACTGGACAAACTTCTCTTTTTCAACTCCCTCTTTCATTTTTTTTATCGCATCCGTCTTTATCCATGCGCAGCTGTTTCTTTTGTTGAGGCTACACATTAACATACGAGTCATTGCTCAGAAGTACAGAAGCCTTATAGCGGCCAGCAAGCGTAACCATTGAACGAGCGTCGCTCGTCCCCGCAGATCACGATAGCCTAGACCGTGATTGCGGAGAGCTCTCCAGGGAATGCGCATCCGGCACGGCCCTCCTAGACGACGGCACTGGGGAATGCGCATCCAGCACGGCCCTCCTAGACGACGGCACTGGGGAATGCGCATCCGGCACGGCCGTCCTAGACGACGACACCCTCTCCCTCGTCCTCTCTTTTCTCCCCTCGCGCTTCGCGATCTCCTCAGCCGCCTTTGTCTGTCGCCGTTGGTGCCGCGTCGCGCTGCGCGGCGTGTGTGTGTGATCGCTCCGATCGTCGCCTTTTCTGCTCGACGACTTAACTCCGGAGGGATCGGAGAGCACACTAGGTAGTTTCGACTCGGAAACAGAGCTACTCAAGTTGACGACGCGCTTCGCCCCTACGCTTCGATCTCTGGAGATCCGTCCCGGCCCGAGAAACTTAACCGCCGATGACAACGATAAGCTGACGTCTCACGGCATTGTGCGAATCCTTCGAACCGCCTCGAGAATCGAATCCCTATCTCTGGTCGGTTGCGTGGAGCTGGTCAGTCCAGTAGACGACTCGCTACCCATGAGCGAATCAGAGTTTGCCAAGGTGGTGTTACCAGCCCTGCCACGTCAGCTCAAGTCCCCGAATCTCTGCCCTGCTGCGTGCTTGCATCCGGTGGTGTTATGGTCTAGCCGCGCGTGTGGTGATCAGGAGATAACAAGGCCGAGTCATGATCGCGTGGGGGCACGCGGACGGCCTTCATTCTGAGCTTGCCGGATCGTCCAACATCCCCCTTCCGCCACCCCCTCCGCCACTTCCGCGTGCCCCTGCGCCCCCTCCTCCTCCCTCTCCTCTTACTGTTTCTGCCTCTCCACCCTCTCCCCCTTCCCTTCCGCCTCCTCCTCCTCCTCCTCCTCCTCCTCCTCCTCCTCCTCCTCCTCCTCCTCCTCCTCCTCCTCCTCCTCCTCCTCCTCCTCCTCCTTCGGCTCACCTTCCGCCACCCCCACCCCCTCCGCGTGCCCCTGCGCCCTCTCCTCCTCCCCCTCGCGCCGCTCCTCCACCACCTCCTTCCGTTCCTCCTACTGCTTCTGTCCCTCCTCCCTCTCCCCCTTCCCTCCCGCCTCCTCCCCCGCCTCCTCCTCCTCCTCCTCCTCCTCCTCCTCCTCCTCCTCCTCCTCCTCTTCCTCCTTCCGCTCACCTTCCGCCACCCCCACCCCCTCCGCGTGCCCCTGCGCCCCCTCCTCCTCCCCCTCGCGCCGTTCCTCCCCCACCTCCTTCCGTTCCTCCTACTGCTTCTGTCCCTCCTCCCTCTCCCCCTTCCCTCCCGCCTCCTCCCCCGCCTCCTCCTCCTCCTCCTCCTCCTTCCGCTCACCTTCCGCCACCCCCACCCCCTCCGCGCGCCCCTGCGCCCCCTCCTCCTCCCCCTCGCGCCGTTCCTCCCCCACCTCCTTCCGTTCCTCCTACTGCTTCTGTCCCTCCTCCCTCTCCCCCTTCCCTCCCGCCTCCTCCCCCGCCTCCTCCTCCTCCTCCTCCTCCTCCTCCTCCTCCTCCTCCTCCTCCTCCTCCTCCTCCTCCTCCTCCTCCTCCTCTTCCTCCTTCCGCTCACCTTCCGCCACCCCCACCCCCTCCGCGTGCCCCTGCGCCCCCTCCTCCTCCCCCTCGCGCCGTTCCTCCCCCACCTCCTTCCGTTCCTCCTACTGCTTCTGTCCCTCCTCCCTCTCCCCCTTCCCTCCCGCCTCCTCCCCCGCCTCCTCCTCCTCCTCCTCCTCCTTCCGCTCACCTTCCGCCACCCCCACCCCCTCCGCGCGCCCCTACGCACACCTCCGTCCTCCACCTCTCTACGCTCCTTCCATGCCCACAATTCCCCCGTGTCCACGTGGCATGCTGTGAGCCACCTGTTCAGCCACCTCACCACTCCGGACCTCTCCCAAAGCGAGTTGTCCCAGTGCCAGGCCCCACCCTACGTCGATTCAGCCAAGAGGAAGAGGAGCGAAGCAGTGCTGTGCCGGGCCATACGCCGGCTCCCTCTCCTGGAGCGCCTCGGCCTTCCCTTGGTTTCAGACGCTATTCTGCTGGAAATTTCGCAGTCCTGCCCGAACCTCACCGCCTTGCGCGCCCAGCCTCTGGCTCGGTTCGTCCAAGTCGCCGCTGCTCCTGATGACTTCCTCTACCAAGTCGCCTCGTCTTCATATGCCTGGTCCTGCCTGCGTGTTGCCCTTCCTCCCGTCCAGCCTCATGTTACTGATGCCAGGGTGGTGGCCCTCGCGAACGGATGCACGCGATTGGTGCAGCTGAGTCTGGGCGGCTGTGTGAACGTGGGGCCAGTGGGGCTGCGCCAGCTGGCGAGGAAATGCGGGCGGTTGGAGGTGCTGAGGCTGGCGCGCACAGCGGTGGATGACACTGCTGTCGTGGCGGCGCTGTTCGGCAGTGTGAGTGGGCCAGTGATTGCTGATGCTGCCCGTGCTGCCGCTGCCAGTGCTGCCGCTGCTTGTGCTGCTGCTGCCCGTGCTGCCGCTGCCAGCGCTGCTGCTGCTAGTGCTGCCGCTGCCCGTGCTGCAGCTGCCAGTGCTGCTGCTGCCCGTGTTGCCACTGCAAGTGCTGTTGCTGGTCGTGCTGCCGCTGCCAGTGCTGCCGCAGCCAGTGCTGTCGCTGACAGTGCTGCAGCTGCCAGTGCTGCTGCTGACAGTGCTGCCGCTGCCAGAGTTATTGTTGACAGTGCTGCTGTTGGCAGCGCTGCTGCTGCTGCCAATGCTGGTCCTACCAGTGCTTTTGATGCGCCACTGCAGCTGCAGCTGCCACGGCTGGTTCTGATGGACCTGAGTGGATGCCTTGGGGTTACTTCCACACTCTTGCTCGCTCTCTTAGACGCAGCCAGGGAGCTTGCTGGTAAGAGTGAGAGGCGCAGAGATGATGGGGCAGCTGCAATGGTGGAGGTGGATGGGGAGTGTGAGGAGGAGAAGCCATCTGCTGACGAGGGTGTGGGGCATGAGAAGATAGGGAAAAAGGAGAGAGGGTACTATGGATTGCAGGATTTCAGGTTGCGGCGGCTGCTGGTGTCTCCCGAAGTGATTGCTGGGGACCAATGGAAGGGGGTCAAGGAAGGTGGAAGAGAGGGAATGGTGGGGGATGGTGGAGATAGTGGAGGGTGTTGGGCTGAGAAGGCCCTTAGGATCTTTGCAGGACAGAATTCAAGGGTAGGATGATGTAGTAGCGGAAGCGTTTAATAAAATGATTGTGAACCACCTTGCGCTAGTGTGTGAGGGCAAAGTTGATTGAGAGCGTATTCCTATCCTCGTATCAAGAAAACCTCATATCAACCTCCCACTGAAAATTCCCCTAAACCCAAAACCTCTCGCTACTTTTACCAGGCAAAAAGTACAATCTTGATATGAGGTTTTCTTGATACGAGGATAGGAGTACGCTCTGATAATAACAAAGAGGTACATGCTTTTTATAAGAATACAGGGAATATGAAAAGATATAGTTAATAACTGTTTTACTGTTGCTGTTGCGGTTCGACACAGTGTCGACTCGGGCAACTGCTCAGTATCGAGACAGTTGTTTGTCCTTGTTGTCGCGCTGCATTTGTCAGGTCAAAGGTCGCTGACCTTTGACTTTCGCGTAACCTCCAACAGTTGTTCAACCTCCGAGGGTTGACTCACCGATGTTTCGATACGATCTGCTTCGCTTCTGTCTTGGTGTTTCGACACGACAGAGGCGCTTAGATCAGTTGTTTCCAACAGAGGGATGGGTTCTGACGTGGATTTAAGACTTGCTGCAAGGGAGGTGAGGATGTTGTTGCCATAGTTGGTGGTTACTGCTAGGCGGACTGCAGAACACGTTTTGCCGTGGGATGGTTTTTTTGGAGAGCGGGATCTTGAGTTGGATGGTGATAATGATGAAAGCTAGAATGCGCAAAGTGGTTGAGCATTGTAAAAGTATTAACGCTGATTCAACTTCCCATCCTCCACCCCCTTATGTGATTTGCATCTAATCTTAGTGGACTGTTGGGAGTGTACAAATGTTGCCGTTGTTATACAGCAACATGACTTCTGGAATAGGCAGTGTTTTCGCTCCGCAGTAATCACTCCTAAGATGTCTCAGTGTCCAACAATCCTAGAACCTAAGCCTTAAACAACATGCGACCAATACTTGTCAGAATGTACTTGTATACATTACTATAACTGCCTGTAGTGTAGACCTAGTGTAGCTCTATGTTCTTGTTTGGTGGTGCACTCTCATGCTTGCCTATTTGTACTGCTCGCTCTATAGTGAACAACCTCTTTTGGCTAATCTCTCGACCCCTTCCTCTCGTAACTCTCGTTCTACCCTCAACCCAAGTCCTAAGTCAACTTAGGTTTCTAACATGGTTTCAGAGCACTTAAGCTCCTAAGACCTGTTGTCCATGGGCCCACCGCTGTTACTTTCTCGCTCCTGCATGGCGCCTTCGCCCCCATTCGATCCCTGCTTCGTGCTGCCCGTCGCGCAGCTTCCGTCCGTCACGCTGCCCATGACGGCGAGCTGCGCGATGGCGCCAGATGCGGCCCCGTTTCGGCCCCCTCGTCGCAGCCCGTCCGTCCCTCGCTGCCCCGGCCCGTCCCGTCCCCGTCCAGCGGTGCGCAGTGCGCACAGCCGCACGCACGCAACCGCGAACGCGCAGCTGCACACACGTCACCAGTCACGCGCGCGACTGCAGCGAATTGCGCAGCTGCAGCCGCACGCGCAGCAGCAACCTCTCGCGCGACTGCAGCGACACCTGCAGCTGCAGCCACACGCGCAACTGCAGCCGCCTGCTGCACCCTCGCCCGCCATTTTTCCCCTTTCTCACTGCTGCTCGTGCACCAGGGGGGGGGGGAGGGTGTTGGGGGGCGGGGGTGGTTGACGCCACTCTGCTGCTGCGCTACGCCGCCGCCAGCCTTCTCCCTCTCCCTGCTGCTGGTGCAGCCGTGAAAGGGGTGGGGGGAGGGTGTGGGGGTGGGGGGTGTGACACGCCAACAGCCGTCCCTCCACCTCTCCACTCCTACTGCAGTGGGGTGGGGGGGAGGGTGAGGGGGTGGCAGGGATGACCAGCATGCGCCAGCCCACCTCCTCTCTCTTCCTGTCGCCCCTCCTGGGGTGGGGGGGAGAGGGGGGGGGGGGAGGGTGAGGGGGTGGCGTTGGAGGAAGGGTGGGGGGAAGACGTGAGGTTCCAGGGGCGGTTGACAAGGGGGGTGAGGTTGACAAGGGGGGTGGCTGAAAGGGGGCGTGGAATAAGGGGGTTAGTAAGAGGGGCTCGCCGCGCTAGGCTCCCCCCCACCTCCTCTCCTCCCTCTCTCACCACCCCCCCTTGTAAACAGGGGGTTCGTAAGAGGGGCTCGCCGCGTGGCTCCCCCACCTCCTCTCCTCATCCCTCTCTCATCCCCCCCCTTCGTAAAACGGGGGTTCGTAAGAGGGGCTCGCCGCGTGGCTCCCCCACCTCCTCTCCTCATTCCTCTCCTCTCCCCTCTCTCTCTCTCGTCTCCTCCTCCTCGCATTCCTCTCTACCGTCTTCCGCTGCGCTTGGTGTACCCCTTCCGGGGGTGTTTCTGCACATGGTTCTTCACTGCAGGCAGTTAGGGGGTGTGTCAGAATGTACTTGTATACATTACTATAACTGCCTGTAGTGTAGACCTAGTGTAGCTCTATGTTCTTGTTTGGTGGTGCACTCTCATGCTTGCCTATTTGTACTGCTCGCTCTATAGTGAACAACCTCTTTTGGCTAATCTCTCGACCCCTTCCTCTCGTAACTCTCGTTCTACCCTCAACCCAAGTCCTAAGTCAACTTAGGTTTCTAACAATACTATGTTAAACGACTACGATATGAGACTAAGAAATGGTAGTCTAGCTTGTAATGATCTGATTTAGCTCAAAATGATAAGTTAGGGTAGTTCTTACCTTGCACTAGTAGGTGGAACGTGTCTGGTGGGGAACTCAACTAGCAAGAAGGAGGAGCGGGAGAGAAAAGGGACGAACAAATGTGAGAGAATTGAGGAATGAATGAACTAGAAATGAGATGGGTACAAGTAGGAAACACAACAGTGTTGTACCCTCTAAGGACTACCCCACTACAGCCCAACAGTGATCCAGTCTCCAGCCTGGGCAAGTCAGGGGGGTTTGAAGGGGTTCCTGACCTCAACGGGAAGCTTGGAGAGAGTCTGGCACGTGGGGTGCAGTGATGGGGTTTCACTCAATAATAAGGGTAGACAGTGTCAGTCTGCTAAGGGCCAGATTTTGTGGATTATGTGAACTTCAAGACTTAGTGAAATCTCATGACGACTCTTATCTAACATCAATTAGTCCGGGAAATGATGTTTCGAAGTGGAATTTGAGGGCTGGGACTCTTTTTCATTCTCAGGACTTCCCCAGAGTTTGAAGCGCGCGAACGTGCGTATGCAAAATAAATAATGACGTGTTGCAGTTCGCGGTGCATAGCGTCGGCTCGGGACGACAAGGGGCCTTTCGAAGGCTCCAGGCAAGCAGGATGTCAAACCCGGGCACTGTTCTGGCAAAGACAATATTCAAGATAGGGATCTAAAGAGCTATTTGCGAGCCTTTTATTGGTACACATGACGTTATTGCATGCCTGCTGCAGAACTTCTACGGATTCTAGCTTTCCTGAAGCCCTTCTATAGGACACGTCCTGACCCGAGCCGATGCAGAGCCCGTGAATTGTAACACGTCGTAAATGAGTAATACTTTCCTCGTACCTTCTGATACGTCATTCCTCGTCATCCCGCCGCACCCATCAAGACGGATCGCTCCACTTGTTTCAGCTCTTTGTACGAGGACGTGTCAATATCGATCCGCCACCCTACTAAAATTTCACAATTGCATCCAAAACGTATTAGAACCTCTTCTAACCCCGTAAAAAATCGAGCCTGCGCAGGATCCATCACCAAAATTAGCCGGAGTTGATGCATTCCCGTCCCGCCTCGCCTTGCCACTACGCTAAATCAGCTTCCTCGTTCGCATCTACCACAGCATACCATACACAACCGAGCCAAATGTTTCTTGAACCCAGCTTACACCAGCCCAAACCAACTTGTCCCCCAGCACTTGAGCCAAGTGCGCGCCGAACTGATCTGACCAGAGATGCACCAGAGGCTCCATCCGTACACTCCATTGCTCCCAGTTCATACGTTTGGAACTCGCTTCGATCCTTCCGCCACCTGTGGGTGCGCTTCTCCGTGTTGTCCGGCCCATTGGTTGGTATTTTAGCAAACCCCTGTAGGTGGACCTTTTCTTGGAGGTACTAAAGGCGATCGGTACTGTCAATTTCTATACGCGCATCTTACATCCACTTCTGTCAATCGCAACTAGGTTCATCGTATTCTGCTCTTTCTTTCGTTCTTTCTTGGAGCTCTTTCGAGTATGGCGACGCCGGATATGGCTCTCGCGACCGCCGCAGGCGACGACCTCCGACCTCCGACCTCCGACTCGGCCTGCGTGCGACTCCTGCGACCGTCGCCGTTCATGCTCGAGGATGTCGCGAGCGACCTTTCTAACGACCTTTCTAACGACCTCACAACTATTGCTAGTTCAGATTCCAAGTCGCGTATGCTGGAGCTGGCGACGCGCTTCGCCGCCACTCTCCGTTCTCTGGAGATCCGTCCAGGCGCGGGTGGTAACGCGACGCGTCCTGACGACGATAAGCTATCGGCCGACAGCATTGTGCAGATCCTTCAACGCGCCTCGGGAATCGAATCGCTCTCGTTGGTGAGCTGCATCGAAGCGGTGCCCGATCGTCGCACCGCGTCGCCCGGCTTCCTTCCTATGACCAAAACAGAGCTCGCAACGGTGGTCCTGCCGGCGCTGCCACGTCAGCTCAAATCCCTGAATCTGAGCTCGGATCATTTTCTGACCCCCTCGGCGTGTATGATGTGGGCGGAGGGGGGCGAGGCCGCGGCGGGCGGCGCAAGCGCGGGTCGCGTGTGGGGCAAAGACGACGGCCTTCAAGTGGGCGGCTCGACTAACGTCCCCATTCCCCCATCGCAGGCGCCCGCTCCGCGCGGCCTTTCAGCCACTCCCGCCCCTGCTTCCGCTGCTCCTGCTGAAGCCGCAGCCACTCCCGCCGTTCCGTCTCCCCCACCGTCCGACCCCTCTCCCCCTCCTTCCCCAACCTCCCTCCCCCCCGCTCCCCCTCCCCTTCCGCCCGCCCCCTCCCGCGAGCCCATCTCCATCCACCCGCCGCGCGTCTGCCTCACGGATGCCCATCTGCACGCCATCGCCGCCTCCCTCCCGCACCTCACCTCGCTTAACCTTGACACGCGCTCGACCGTCAACGCGGAGACCATAGGCCACCTGGCAGCGTCGCTCCCGCACCTCAAGGGGCTCTCGCTCTGCTCCGACTCCGTCACCTGGGAGGTGGTGTCGCTGCTGCTCGCGCTCCTCCCCTCCCTGCAGCACCTCTCCCTCGTCTCCCACGCCTTGGATCAACCCCGCAACCACCCCGCCAAGCCTGCGTCACCCGCCGAGGCTCCTGCTTCGGCTGCCACAGCAGCCGATCCAGCCGCGTCCGAGGCTCTAGCTTCTGAAACGGCTGCTCTCCTGTCGTCGCTCTCCATTGCCGCTCCCAAGCCTGGCGACCTCTTCTACTGTCCTCCGGGGTCGTCTCTGGCGCCCTGCCTCTCCTCCATCCGCCTCTCCGTCTCCCCTCACCGCTCCGTTGCCTGGGACTCTCCCCCCGCCTCCTCCCTACTGCTCGCCCTCGCTGCTCGTTCCTCCTCAACGCCTCTGCGGGCCTTCCACGCGCAGAACTCCCCCAGCTCCACGTGGCAGCTCGTGGGCCACCTGTTCCGCCAGCTGACCACTCTGGATCTCTCCCAAACCGAGCCACATCTCTCCTCATCCCACCTGAACAGCGGCTCACCCGAGTGGAAGAGGAGTGAGGAGGTGTTGTGCCAGGCCATCAGGGGCCTCCCGCTCCTGGAGCGCCTCGCCCTCCCCTTGGCGTCAGATGCTGTTCTCACAGCTGTTTCTGAGTCCTGCCCGAACCTCTCCGCCTTGCACGCTCAGCCGCTAGCGCGATTCTTTGCTGTCGCCTCTGCTGCTGCCAGTGCTGCTGATAACTTCCTTCAGACCAGCTCCTCCTCCTACGCTAGGACCTGCCTGCGTGTCGCCCCGCCTCCTGTTCAACCCGATGTTACCGATGCTGGGGTGGTGGCGATCGCGAACGGATGCACGCGATTGGTGCAGCTGAGTCTGGGCGGCTGTGTGAACGTGGGGCCAGTGGGGCTGCGCCAGCTGGCGAGGAGATGCGGGCGGCTGGAGGTGCTAAGGCTGGCGCGCACAGCCGTGGACGATGCTGCTGTCGTGGCGGCGCTGTTCGGCGACAGCTGGCATGGTGACGCCACAGCTGGCGCTGCTTCCACTGCTTCGCTCAAGCTCCAGTTTCCCCAGCTCGTTCTGCTAAATCTGCTTGACTGCCCGGGTGTTTCCTCCGACCTGCTGCTCTCTCTCTTGGCAGCCGCCAGGGAGCTTGCCGGCAGTGGTGGGGATGGGGAGGAGGTGAGGGCTGGGAATGAGGGAAGGCGCCCTGGACTGCAGGATTTCAGGCTGCGGAGGCTGCTGGTTTCGCATGGAGTTATTGCTGGCAATGAAGGTGGAAAGGAAGGAGAGGGAAGTGGAAGTGGTGATGCTGGTGTGGATCTGAGGGTTGCAGCGAGGGAGGTGGGAACGCTGCTGCCAGGACTGGTGGTGACGTGCAGAAGGACGGCTGAGCATGTTTTGCCCTGGGATGGTTTTTTTGGAGAGAGGAAGCTTGGTGTGGGTGAAAGTGATGAGGGTGATGCTGATGTGTCGAGCTTGTTTAAATGGAGTGCATGATATTTCTGGTTCATTGTGCTAGGCTTCATTCGGGAGGTAGTATGAAGATATATGTTTGGGTTGTATATGTTGTTTATCATGTACTAGTTTTATATGGTTTATATGCTGAGAGGTTCCCCATCATGGTGTTTTTTTGCGAAAGTGCCCGTCACGCTTCGCTTGCAAGGGGCTAACATCGTTAGCGATCTCCACTGAGTAACCAGTTGGAGCCAATTATTTTTCGTTTTCTGCATGGTTTGCTTGGGAATAGGGACCTCCACTCCACCAGCGCTGATCACTAGGCACAAGAGATATCAACTTGAAAAATAGCAGGACGTAGTGGCAAGATAACAGGCTGACCAGCGTGGTGCTATTTCCCGCCGAAGGTGCTGAGTTGGGGCACTTCGCGCTGTTCAAAGACAGCGTGTAGGTCCCCTCATACCGTTCTACAATGAAGGTGATCGGCTTGACGGGGGGTATAGCAAGCGGAAAGAGTACCGTGTGTCAGGAGCTCAAGTCGCGGTTCGGCTTTCCTGTTATTGACGCCGACAAGACAGCGCATGTACGTTCTTCCCATTTCTCTTCACACGCTTAAGCAGAGTGCATGTACGTTGGGGACCTATCCGATTCGTCAAGGGAACTAAATGTTTTGCCAGACCTCGTTACAAGATGCATATGTGGGGTATCACACTGTGCTACAACGATTTAATTACCCTCGGATTTTCACCGCATTCTTGTCCTCTGCGCACATCTTATTCAGCATGTCATGCCGCTGGCCTTTGTTAGCGAGAGATGAAGGCTGCCAGCGTTTCCAATCCCGTGTCTTGTTATTCAATATAATGTATTTGAGTACGCCTTTCATGCTGACGGCATACGAAATCACTTCCTATTCATGTTCTCTCCGGCCCCCCTTCTTCTTTCCACCCAACCCCTCGTTCTTCCCCCCTCCACCCCCCCTTCCCATCCCCGCCTTCCTCCCCCTTCTCTCCATCCCCAACTGCCACATCTCAGGATGTGATGCGAAAGGACACCCCAGCTTATTCGCAAGTGGTGAAGGAATTTGGGCCTTCGGTGCTGACATCAGAAGGGGAGATGGATCGCAACAAGCTGGGGGAGATAGTGTTTGTCGACGCCAACAAGAGGAAGAAACTGAACAGGTGAGGCCTCAGGTAGTGCTTGAAAGCGTATGGTAAGTGTGCAACTTCCTTCACCCTCATTTTACATCGTGGTTTTTCTTGACCACCCTGCATTGCCACTTTAGGTTGTTATTGGACCTTCTTCAGTGTGTTTATCACTCCCACTGCATCGCCGTTCATGCTGGGCTCAAACTTACATATAAATATGAATGCTTCTTTTCCGAAATTTTGCCCCTTACACCCTTCCAGCATTATGCACCCCCACATTGCCTACGCAATTGCACGGCAGCTCTTCTCCCATTGGTGGGCCAATCACCCTCTGATCATTCTAGATGCTCCTCTGCTCTACGAGACTGGTCTGAACCGGGCTACACGAGCAGTGATTGTTGTCTTTTGTGAGACGGAGCAGCAGGTGGAGCGTTTAATGAAGCGCAACTCTCTGCAGGAAGATGACGCTCGGCGGAGAGTGGCCGCTCAAATGCCAATGGAGCTCAAAGTCAAGCGGGCAGATTATGTGATAGATAATACGGGCGAGTGGAGCGATACGTTGGAAAATGTTTCAAGAGTTGTGAAGTCCATTAGAACCAACCACAATAGTGTGGTTGATTGGCTGCTTGCACCTAGGGGCGTAATCCTTTTAGGTGTATTGTGCTCACTAGCAGTTGCTGGCTTCACCATACTGTGCTTTATAAGGTCATATTGTGGTTCACATCAGGAGTTTTTTATATCAGCTTGCTCTTACCGTACTGAAGCGTCCTAAAACTAGGGCGTCAACGCGAAACAACACACGCAACATCGTTTACACATCCCGAGGTGCTGTTCGCCAGCACCATTATATCCAAAAACTACGGGTCCCGACGGGATCAGGAAGGTGGGTCTCGCCTTCCTGATCCCGTCAGTTAGAGGTCGTTAACCTCCGTCAGCTTGGTCAGCCCGTGAAAAAAGTGCCGAGCCTCACCTACCGTCCAAACCAACAAACAAAGTGGGCGTCTGGCGAACGCCCACTTTTCTCCACCAAATCTAACAGTTCGACGGCATCTGGAAGCGGGGACGAAACTTCGTTCCCAGGCAAAATGCCATCCCCAAGCCATGCCTTCGTCATGCCGCGTTTTTCAAAGCACAGCGGTGGCACAGCCGACGCAGGGTCAGGGATGAGCAAATTTCGCGCCATTAGGGGGGAAGGTGGGGATGGACCTTCCCGAAGCGGTTGAGAAATTTTGCCTTCCGGGCGCGCGTAGTTTCTCGGGCGGCATTTCGCCCAAACCTCGGAGGAGGGTTCCGCCCCCGTTTCCATATGCGGTCGCGATGCTGATGCCATCGTTTCCTGTTGAAAAAACGATTTGCTGGCGAACAGCACCCATGTGAGGCGTTTCTATTCTGAGGCATCACATATGGCGTCTAGATGGGCAGTTGCGATGTTGACTCACCGATAGGCGACTTATGCTTAGGTTGGATGGTCAGAAGAAGATTAAAGGAGTTGTGGGAGTAGGATCACGTAATGGTTTATCAGAATGCGCTTCTTGATGCGGTGCTCGTGCCAGCGGGTCTCCTGCTGCTTGCCTCGTACCACGCATGGTTGGTCACCCAAATAAAGCGCAGGCCCCTCGCTACTGTCCTTGGCGTTGCTCACACCAACCGTCGCACTTGGGTGCAGTGCGTGATGAAGGCACGTACGACCTTACCAACGTCAGACTCTTGCTCAAATCTTTTAGCGTTGGGCTCGTGCTACTTTCAGATAAACCTTGCCGAAAAAGTTTGACGGTAATCATCATTCTAATTTCACCAGGAAAGCAACGCCACCAATGGCATGCTGGCAGTGCAATCGCTCCGGAACTCCATCATGGCATGTGTGTTACTGGCTTCCACTTCAGCTACGGGTGCAGTTGCAATCGCCACTATCCTCACCAGCATCCGCCTTGACAACCTTCAAGAAACGTTGTCTTCCATGACCATTGGATCAGCTTCATCTGACCTGCTGCTTTTGAAAGTCTTCTGTATATTCCTCTGCTTCCTCTTCGCATTTCTATGCCACACTCAGGTGCGTTTTTCACGACGTAGACCGTTTGTGTCCTTCCTTCATGATTTAATAGCTTGTCTTTCCTGTTCTTGGAAGTTACTGCGGTTCTTAATCGGAAATTTTATGCGTTCCTCCCTTCCATTTCCAGGCCATTCGATTCCTGAGCCATGTAAATTTCCTTATCACCATCCCCATTGATTCTGAGACTTCTCCTGGTCTCTCCATCTCTTATGTACAAAGGGTTCTTGCACGAGGGGACAACTTTTTCACAGTGGGAAATCGTTCCTTCTACTTTCTCCTCCCCCTTTCTTTATGGCTCTTTGGGCCTATCCCAATGTTCCTCTCATCCGTTCTTATGATATCTGCGTTAAGGGTCTCAGATTTTTCCCGTGACTTTCTTGTCATCCTCACACCGGAGGCCCTGACATGACAGGAGAAGCCACGAATCTGTCTGGAACTTGATGTCCAAAGTGTTAGCGTTAACTGCTGCGTGTGCATGGCGTGGGGCCTACAGCCTGGTGTTGAAGGTAAAAAACTGCAATCCAAACCATATCTTCCAAGAAATGCTCCTCCTCAGAATATATATATATATATATATATATATATATATATATATATATACATATTCGAGTGGGAAGTCATGTTGGAACTTGTAGGCTGGTCCTTTGAACTTGCTGGGGTTCTATTTATATTGACCTCACTTCATTAGCAAATAGTCACGTGACACAAACTGTATGGTTTGATTGCATCAACAAACATTGGAAAGTTTCAAAATCATGTACCGTATTTTCAGGTGCGGTATACCGGTATGTTGCCTGGATAGGGGAAGAAGTCTGCCTAACTAACCAGATCATTGCTCGCTAAGTTGCCTTATAGCACCATATGTATGGTCCTCTGAGGTGTAAACGTTTCTCAAGTCCGGGTCACTCAAAGAGGCGTATGCAAGAACCTCTTCCCTTCGATCATCCCTTTTCAGTTGCAGCCATCGTATCTGCAGCTCTACTGCCATTGCCCATTCCACTGCCACGGTTGGGGTTGAGATGACTGATCTTCATTTCTCACCAGCAGCAGCTACCCCCAGCAGCTTCACAGGAGCAGCAAGAGCGGCAGCAGCAAGACAAGTCAAAACACGGAGGGGACAATTACGCCCTCGCTTTCTTTGCTGCTGCCGCTGTTTCCTCGGCGACATCGCGGCCATCTAGGATGGATGCTGCATGGCCATGCACCAAAAGCAAACGAGCACAGTCCCTCAACGAATTGTCGCTTTGTGCGGGGGTGGTGTGAAGCGTCGGTTGGAGCGATGCGTCGACTGCTTAGCAGCCGTTGTTTGACATCTTCCGATATATTCCACTCGCCAGCCACGGACAATCGCGACCGCTCCCATCAGTGTGGTTTCAGGTCCCGACACGAGGGTTCCCAGTTGCAGCGCGAAAACCTTGGGGGTGCCACATAGACCTCGTCGGTACCGACCCGACAGCGAGGGACAGCCTGGATGTCAATCTCTCGGTAGATGCTGCTGCTGTCTAGATGTACAGTAACAGCTGGCAGTACAGCAGAGTACAGTACCGTCGCGTCATTCTCGCAGTTACACGCAGTATCGCGTGGTCACTAGATACACGCAGTACCGTCGTTGCATCTTGACCTCGTCAGGCGGTATCATTGCCGCACGCAGCTCGACGCTGGAGCAGCGCCAGCCTGGCGGCAGCGGCAACGGGAAAAACAACAGGCAACCGGCATTCCTGCTGATTGCGATCCTTGATTCTTATGGAGGGAAGGTTGAGAGGCTATACCCTTGAGTTCTGGCTGGGTGAGATTCTAGAGTTCAGCTGAGCGAAGGACGTCGTCGGGGCAGGGAGCGCCAGTGAAAGCTTTTCCGACTCTTTTCGCGCTTCGCTTCGGAAGCAAGGCAATATTCTTTTCGTCTTCCTCCGTCTCGGTAGTATATTTTCGACAATTGATGGTTCCGACATAGCAGATTCCAGAAGAGCAACAGTCTACTGGGTGCTGTTTTTCCACTTCAATTCGCAAGATCCGAGCGAGTCTGCTTTCAAGTCAATCTCCAGGGCCTATGGCGGCCTCCCATTTAATTCAAGCGTTCACGAAGAGGCAGCGGAACCAAGAAGCAGGCGCGATAACCTCTGTTGTCCACAAGGAGGTGGATGTATGCATTAAGAGCGAGATGCTGCTGCAAAGCAGTCGTGACTTTTTCAATGTCATTACCACTGATAGAGAGGGTGCTAAATATCACGAGCAATCGTACCCGAGCCGTTTCGCGTTGATTCCGAATCTTGCACCGCCGTCAGCAACCGACATCAAGCAGGCAGCAGGGCCTCACGGCCTTAATCATCTTTCCAGTTCTGAGAAGCACCACGTTCCTCTGACAGCGGACTGGGGACGAGTCCTGCCGCTGGCGGGAACGGCCGTGGATGACGGAAGTCGTTTGCAGCCTGTCAGAAGAAGAACGGAACTGGGACTCGGCCTCAGTCTCCCGGAACCAGAGCCAGATTCGTCAAGGCCAGTGCCAAGTTCGGAGTGCAACCATCACCAGCAGCAGAGAAAGCGCCAAAGGCTCGTTTTCGAACAGCCTCCAGTGGAGCCTCCCCCGCTCGGCGGCGGCAATGGGGTTCTACCTGCTGTGACGGCAGACCGTTTTCAGCCGGACGCTACTGCTCTCCTGCCGGCGGCCGTCAGCCCTGCGGTGGCGGCGCAGAAGGACATCGCGTCGCTCATGCTGGGTTGCCTTCACAGCGACTCGCTAAACTCGACGCTGCTACAGCGACTCCGACCTCAAGGGCCCGAGCCTCCAGGGATTGGGACCAGAAGGCCGGAGGTTAGGTTAGGGTTTCCTAACTTGAGGGATTCTGTTTCTCGTGAGGTGGAAATTGGGGTGAGAAGGACACCGGCGCCGGATGCAGCGGTTATTGGTAAAGAATTTTGCGAGGCTTCGACAAGGATTTGCAGTTCGTTTGCGAATTTTCGAGAACCGTCGAGTGCTCGCGAAGCTTGGCTGGTCGAGCGACTGCGAGAAGCACAGGAGTGGGCGGAGAGCGAGAGTCGGCGAGTGGCGAATCTGGAGCGGCAGGTGACGCTGATGCTGCGCGAGATGGGGGAGGCGCAACGCCTGGTGGCGGGGCTGTCGCGCAAGAACGCGGAGCTGCAGGGGGAAATGGCGCAGCTGATGCTGGCGCACATGGTTGTGGGGCTGGCGGAAGCAGGAGCAGGGGGGCCGGAGCTAGGGAACCGGGTGGAGGGAGGGGGAGAAGCTGGCGGGATGGAAGAAGGGAGAGGGGACATCGAGGAGGTAATTCAGCCGTCCAGCCGGCAGACGTAGATATGGTTTCTTGGAGGAATAAGTGTGCCTCTGTTGCCTGGCTGAGCTTGCAACGCATTTTAGGAACCTGGGCCTTCAGGCGGAAGCTTATCAAGTTTCTTGTGTACAGAATAACTGGTTCAGTTCATTCTTTTTGTGACACTTTTTCGGAGCAGAGTGTGAGGAGGGGCTATGACTGCATCCATCATCTGTCAGTGTGGTTGCTGGGATGGGGGGGGGGGAGGGGGGGGTAAGGCCTTGCCGTTATAGCTTGGCTGGTCGCTGTTGTTGGGCTGAGAAAAGCCCTTAATATCGTTTTCAAGACTAAGAGCGTATTCCTATCCTCGTATCAAGAAAACCTCATATCAACCTCCCACTGAAAATTCCCCTAAACCCAAAACCTCTCGCTACTTTTACCAGGCAAAAGGTACAATCTTGATATGAGGTTTTCTTGATACGAGGATAGGAATACGCTCTAAGGCTCAGAATAGTGATGTAGTAGCGGAAGCGTCTCACCCCCTTGCACTGGTATGTGAGAACAAGATAAGCTGATTATGGCAAAGAGATACAAGGCTTTATATGATTACAAGGGATATGAAAGGTTTAACTAACTGGAACTGTGTTGCGGTTCGATACAGCGACGACTCGGGTAACTGCTCAATAGCGAGTCAGTTATGTGTCCTTGCTGTCGCGTTGCTTTTCGGCGAGTCAAAGGTCGCTGATCTTTTACCTACACTTAACCTCTTGCTGTTGTCTTTCTGTCAACCGCTTTGGTTGCTCTCAGATGAGAAGTGGCAATTTCAATTCTATGTACACAACTAAATACATGTACAACTGTACAGCACAAGTGGCATGGTTTACACGCATACCTAAGCTGATACCTACTGTCACTTACTCGTGCCCCATGTCTCAGACATATTTACAAGCACACCATGCCAAGCATAACCACAACGAGAACTCCACAAGGCGCACGCCACACAGACACCACACGCATGCTATCACCATCCACACACATAAACCTTCACGAGGAGCATACCTACTATGTACACGCGGGCCAGGTAATAGCAACGCATATAACAGTCACGACCACCCTGGCCCACTCTTTCCCTGATTCCAGCTACTGAACTCCCCAGGAGCCGCCCTCCATCCATGCCTTCTATTCACAATACCATGCCTGAACTTGTGAGCGTGTGGAAGCACGCCACACATTTCCAATTGCTGAAAGCCAGCCCACAGAATGATACTCTAGCACGACTGCAATCAGACGCTTACTCCCACCCTCACAATACCATCTCATGATACCTCCGGCACACCATCACATCGCTACTACCTCCCTAACCCCCTCCAGCCTTGCCCAAACGCCCTCTGATGCCATCAAAGTACGCCTGTGCCCTGCCCGGCTGCCACTGCCCAGCCCTCAGTGCCACATGCCCATCCGGCCTCACCAGGTAAAAAGGGCATGCATCCCCATGGTACCTCTTGTATGCATACCCATGCGCATCCACACACACGCTCACATGCCCCCATGGCTCAAAAACACCGATGCTGCTGGCCAAACCCTCGCTGCCACGTGTCCCATCCACGCCACCAATCAACTCCCGGAAAGCCTGTACAATCCCCTCAGCAGACGCCCGAGCCTCCAGAACACAATGCACAGAAACAGGAATCTTCCAGGCAGCCTCCTCGCCCTCCGCCCCTCTTCTCCCCCCCACTGCCGCTGCTAGAGCCTCATCTTTAAACAACCTGAGCTGCCGCAGGAGAGATGGTTTTAAGCCGGTGCCAGCAAAGAGCAGCAGGTGGTGGGAGGGTGTGCCTCCGTCCAGGCTGCAGGAGGAGAGCAGGTGGAGCATGGAGCACGGCTGCCACCCGCCACCTCCGATTTGCTGGGAAGCTTTTTGTAGTTGCACTGCCCTTTGCAACTGCTCTGCTTTCTGCTGCTGCTGCTGCTGCTGCTGCTGCTGCTGCTGCTGCTGCTGCTGCTGTTGGCGTGTCTCTGCTACGCCTTCAACCCTCCTGCTGCTGCTGCCACCACCACTGGACTGAGGGGGAGACTGTGATGCCACAGTGTGACCGTGACGAGCGGGACTGTAGTGGGGAGTGGCGGGTGGCACTGAAGTGTGGGTGTAGTGAGAGGGAGGCAGCAGCAGCAGCAGCAGGGCATCTGGTGCCCGTGCTCCCGGCGCTGCTGCTGCTGCTGCTGGCGCTAAGACAGCAGCAACAGGCGGGGGCAGGAGGCGCAGGGGAGCAGAGAGAGGAGAGGAGAGGAGGGAAGAGAGAGTGGAGGGGAGATCCTGTAGGAATAGAGAGGAGGGAGGGTATTGCAGGGACAGCTGAGCTACAGTGGCTGCTGCTGCGACTCTGAGGGAGTGAGAGTGAGAGAGGAGGAAGAAAGCAGCAGAGCGAGAGAGAGAAGTGAGTAGGGTCGGAAGGAACATAGCCCGAGTGCCAACATCCGTGGCTTTAAGAACCTGCGCCACAGCCGCCCTTCGCTCTGTGTCATACGTATTTAATAGCTCCCACCCTGCGATGCCCCTTCCTACCAGAGCCAGCTTCCACGCTGCGTTATAAGCATCCTGCACTCCTGTGTTAAGCCCCTGGCCGCCTACAGGGCTGTGTATGTGGGCTGCGTCGCCTAGGAATAAGACGCGGGATTGGAGGAAACGGTTCAGGGAGCGCAGGTGCATGCTGAAGACGCTGCACCAATGGATGCTGTCCACGTGGGCGCCACATGGCATGATGGCGTTGAGCATGGCGGACAAATGCTGAGGTGTCAACGCTGGCTGCTGAGCTGTCACTGGGGAAGGGGCCGGTGCTGTACCAGCGCTGCCACCACCAGAACCATCAGGGGCAAGACTAGAAGCAGAAGCAGCAGAAGGAGCAGTGGAAGAAAGCGGCGCGGAAGGGATGGTGGTCGTGCCATGATGGGCCGTCTCAGATACCACTGCTGAGACCGCACGTGCTGGGGATGAGACTCCTGCAGTGGATACAGATTCTGCTGTTGATGCGGATGGGATGTCTGATGATGGTGGAGGGACCTCTGTGGTGTCAGATACATCTACTGAGGATGACATCCCTGCTGGGATCTCCACATATGGAGTCTCACTCTTGTCTCCTCCCTTCCCTGTCCTTTCTCCCAGCCCCCGTTCCCCCACTTCCCCTGCTGCTGCCCCACCTCCCTCCGCCGCCTTCCCTTTGCTGTGCCTGAGGGCCTCGGTTTGGTCAATCAGCCCTGCTGGAGAAAACATCCTGGCCGTTCCTTCATCAAAGATCAACCGCCACAAGCCATCCACCCCAAACGGCAGAGCCACTAAAACACCTCCCCCTCCCCCCCCCACACCAGGTGCCACCACACGTTTACCTCGAGTGAACACGTGGCCCTTGTTCCTCGGGAACGGCCAATGGGAAAGTGCCACGTCAGCAAGGACCGCGTGCATGGGGTACTGCAGCCCGTCAAAGGAGAGCCCCAGCTGGCGACGGCACGTGCTGTGCGGCCCATCACATGCACACACCAGGTCAAACGCTGCCGCCTCTACCTCGCCCTCCGCCCCACCCCCTTCCACCGTTCTCCACTCCTCTCTCCCCATCCCTTTGGTTGCAGTCTCTGTGCCTGTCACTACAGCAGTTGCTGCTGTGGAGTGAGATGGTGTGGCAGGGGTGGGGGGTTGCCTCGTGCGCCCACGTTCATGACGTAGCTCCACGTGCACTGCACTCGGGTCCTGTGAGTGGATGGAGAGCGTGGAGGTTTCCCAGTGTTACAGGGTATAGGGGATTAAAGGGCATGCATGCTAGGGTTTCAGGTGCTTATCCAGCAACCTTTGGAACTTCTAAGCTATGGATGTACTCTCCTTTCAACAGAAGTATCATGTTCGTGAAGGGCGAAGCCACTGTGCAGGAGCCGAGATGTAGGAACCCTTGACTGATTCTGCTTCTCTCAGAGCGCACCTGACGGATTCTGACAAGTTCCGTCTGCCACTCCACGTCCGTCCCATACACGTCCTTCAGGCAGCGCGCCACAATCCGTTCCGTGTCGCTCTGCGGCACCATCAGCACGAACGGGAACCGTGTCGCCCACACGCTCGGCCTGGAGTCGTCCCCGCAATCCGCGGATTGCTCCTCGCGGCGCGCCAGGCCGTGGTCCCTGCCGTGCCTTCCGCCGTCATCTCCGGCGGGGCCGCCGTTTATCTCTGAAATAGCAAGCGACGCCGCCATTTGTCCGTCTGTTCGGACCTCAATTCCCTGGCGGACAGTGACATCAGAGGGGGACATTGGACAGGAACATCGAAGAGGGACAATGACGAACAATTTGAGAACAAACGACCAATTTCGGAACATTGAAAATAGTGAATTAGGGTCACGGCTTGTCGATAAATCGTACGAAAGGTAATTTGCACCTGTCTCACTAGAACGTTCACCTTTCCCCGCGCGGATTCGACCCTCACCTCCACTATGGTTCCCGCGGCGATTAAAGCGTCCACTACGCCGTCATGCGCGGATAAGATCTCGAGCGTGCGCGCGTGCAGCGCCAGCGCCTTGGAGTGCTCCGACGGCGCGCGATTCCGCTCCACGACGCGCACGTGCAGCCCGTGGCGCCGCAACTCGCACGCCGCGACGAGACCCACTGGACCTGCCCCCACCACCAGCAGACTTGGCGGCTCCAACGACGAGGTCGGTGCTGAGGGATTCTGCGCCATGTAGAGAGGATTGCTGTAAACGGACTTGACTACGCCACGAACAAGCCTGGGAAAGCAGAAATAACCCGCCAAGGACAAGGCGCGATTTAACTAGTAAAGTTGTATCTTAGGCGCGAAAGAAAAACGGGCTGCAGCCACTAATGTAACGAACAACGCCCACATTCAGGCCATGAAATCCCTACTGCTCCTCAGAGTTCTGATGGAGAAAGGAAAGGAGGGTGTGTGTGTGTGCTTGTGGGGGAATGGAGCAACGAATTTGAAGGAGCAATTTCCACTAGGTTCTCATCGCGTCGCGATTTCTCACTAAGTCATAAGCTGCTGGCGTCAGAGGTAGCATTCCCCCACATCAAAGTCAGACCTGGGTGTGACGGTAAGTGACAGCTGGAGAAGACGTGGCGATGCGGGCAAATGTGGTCCAATCCAAACTGGCATGCGGAAGCTGGCCACGTACGTACGGCACAAGCTCATCTGAGTGGAAGCAGTACTGCTGTCAATCGTTGTAAAAGCTCTCAGCTGCAGGTATAAGGTCTGCCTTCCCTTCTTAACTGCTAATATATACCATATGGGAATCTCATGTGCTTTCGAGAAGAACTGAGTGAAGAATTTATCCAAAATGAATGAAAAACATCCAGATCGGTAGTAACGTTTTGTTCCCTTGTGAGTCTAGCAATACCGGTAATTTACAGAACATTTCTATTGGTTGGTTGCGTTGTTGAACTCAATGCTTTACATCATCGCCTGCTTTACAGATCAACAGTGCTCGCCGTTATTCTTCGTGTCTCAGGACAGTTCCACACGGTGCCAAGCGGTTATCGAGCTTCACCGTTTGGCATCACATTGTAACGATATACCACACAGGCGCTCAAATTGTAAGAACAAAAACAGAGAGCTGAAGATTATGTGATCAGTCCGTGGGTAGGTGTTGTCTCCACCATTCATACTCCTGAGATTCCTGTGTTGTTCTCGTCTAGTCGATTTTTATGTCCAGTTTTTTGGACTGACATCGTTAGTCGCCATTTCAAGAGGACACGAGAGCAGTGAACGAATCGATCGGGACATCCATAATGGATGACGAGCGTCGTGCTGGTCGACTGCGGTGACCATCCAGAATCTTATGCCCCTGATGTATATCAATAAATAAGTCAGATTCTTCGGAGGATTAGAAGAGAGGGCGGCATTCTGGGCTGATAGTTGCTGTAGATTCTCGCATCCCCAGTTTGACTTCTTTAAAATCCTGCGCTTTGCGCATGCACGTCCATGATGCGAGGTTTGAGCCCAATGAGGAATCGGATTGCACGGAAGCTAAGCGGGCTTTCAGGAATTTCCGAGAGTGACTTGTGGATTGCTCTCGTCGTCTTGCTCCTGGCCTGCGCCGCTCGTGGCGCATGTGGTTGTGACGCCAACGGACCTGCCATCATGCATGGCAACGGCAGCAGCAGGAGCCATGTCATCCCGCATGGCAACGGCTGCAGCAGGAGTAATGCCATCCCGCATGGCAACGGCAGCAGCAGAGATGTGTTCATGCACGGCAACGGCAGCAACAGTCACATGGTCATGCGTGGTCATGGCAGCATGGGGCATCGGAGGCAGCTGCAGCTGGTGGGGCAGGTGAAGGCCTTCGAAGCCGAGCTGCAGTACTACGTGCCTGTGCCCATCCGGTGTGTGCTACGTGCCTATGCCCATCAGGCGAGCTAGTATAGAGTGCTAGCCCATCAGGTGTGCTAGTATAAAGTGCTAGCCCATCAGGTGTGCTACTGTAGAGTGCTAGCCCATCAGGTGTGCTAGTATAGAGTGCTTCGTTCCTGTCCATCAGGTGTGCTTCTAAAGGGTGCTACATGCCTGTGCCCATCCCCACATGCCTGTGCCCATCCCCACATGCCTGTGCCCATCCCCACATGCCTGTGCCCATCCCCACATGCCCCATTCCTTCTCTGACCCCTCATTCCTCCGCTTGTTCCGCTCGCCAATCTGCTAGTTGAGCCATTGAGCCATTGAGCCATTGAGCCATTGAGCCATTGGGCTTCGCGTTCAACTCGTCCAACCAGCAGCGGGTGCCGCTGCACTTACCTGGAGCACGACCCCAAGTGGGGCTCTCTTCCTCCCCTTTCCTTCACCCACGTTCCTTCTCTTGTTCCCCATCACCCCTCCTGCTCTTCTCATGCCAGGACCCACCGTGAGAGGGCAAACCTGCTGGTCGAGCCGCTAGGCTTCGCGTTCAACTCGTCCAATCAGCAGCGAGTGCTGCTGCACTACCTGGAGCACGACCCCAAGTGGGGCACTCTCGCCCAATGCCGCGGCGACACCTGTCCCTCCATGGCCTCCTGCGGTCCCCACTTCCCGAACCTCCAGGCCTGCTTGATCCCGAACCTAGTGGAGCCGGAAATATATTGGCCTGAACCGCCCGTGAACTGCCCGAAGAGAATCGAGACTCAGTTGAGAGAGGAGGCGGGAGGGGGAGAGGGAGGGGGAGGGGAAAGAGAAAGGGAAGGAAGACAAAGAAGACGATTAGGAGGTGGAGAAGAGGGAGAAGGAGGAGGAGATGGAGGAGAGGGGTGGACATCGACACACGTGTATGATGGGTATGACGAGTCGTGCTCTCACAAGCAGGACTTTAACCCACACTACCCGAGTGCCCCGCAGCTGATGCAGCTGCAGAATGTGTATGTGACGGCCAAGGGGGTTGTGTTCAACCGCACCCACGGCTTCGTGCGGCCAGGCTGCGGTCGCTTCAATGAGGTGCGTGCGAGAAGGGGAGGCAGGAATGAGGGAATAAGGAGAGATGGTGGCACCGAGATGGAAGGGATGCGAGACCGGGGTTACTCTCAGAAGCACAGCACTTGTACCATCTTCTTGTCAAGAACATCCCCGAATGGTCCGTCATTGTTAGAACATCCCCTCTCTTCCTTTACCTCCACTTACTTCCCTCACCACCCCAGTAGATATCCTACTCAGCAGAGCGGCAGGTGCACGTGCCGCCGGCAGCGTTCCGCTGGGCGTACTCGCAGGGCTTTAACTTCTACCACTTTATCGTGGAGACCATGCCGCTCTTCCTAGTGGCCGCACCGCTGCTGCCTCACATCCTGCCCTCCATCCCCATCCTCGCTGAAACCATGCAGGTGAGTCTTTGACCGCTGTTGACTTTTGGCATTGTTGACCGTTGGTCGTGAGTACGACGATTGGCCTCTGTCAGCCGTTGTATAGGGTTCTCGCCTCGGAACGGAGCAGCACAGCAACCTGTCATCTTTTGAGGCGCCTCAAAAAACGACTTTTGAGGCGCCTCAAAAGTGGTGAGTACGACGATTGGCCTCTGTCAGCCGTTGTATAGGGTTCTCGCCTCGGAACGGAGCAGCACAGCAACCTGTCATCTTTTGAGGCGCCTCAAAAAACGACTTTTGAGGCGCCTCAAAAGTGGTGAGTACGACAAATGGCCTCTGTCAGCCGTTGTATAGGGCTCTCGCCTCGGAACGGAGCAGCACAGCAACCTGTCATCTTTTGAGGCGCCTCAAAAACGACTTTTGAGGCGCCTCAAAAGTGGTGAGTACGACGATTGGCCTCTGTCAGCCGTTGTATAGGGTTCTCGCCTCGGAACGGAGCAGCACAGCAACCTGTCATCTTTTGAGGCGCCTCAAAAAACGACTTTTGAGGCGCCTCAAAAGTGGTGAGTACGACGATTGGCCTCTGTCAGCCGTTGTATAGGGTTCTCGCCTCGGAACGGAGCAGCACAGCAACCTGTCATCTTTTGAGGCGCCTCAAAAAACGACTTTTGAGGCGCCTCAAAAGTGGTGAGTACGACGATTGGCCTCTGTCAGCCGTTGTATAGGGCTCTCGCCTCGGAACGGAGCAGCACAGCAACCTGTCATCTTTTGAGGCGCCTCAAAAACGACTTTTGAGGCGCCTCAAAAGTGGTGAGTACGACGATTGGCCTCTGTCAGCCGTTGTATAGGGTTCTCGCCTCGGAACGGAGCAGCACAGCAACCTGTCATCTTTTGAGGCGCCTCAAAAAACGACTTTTGAGGCGCCTCAAAAGTGGTGAGTACGACGATTGGCCTCTGTCAGCCGTTGTATAGGGTTCTCGCCTCGGAACGGAGCAGCACAGCAACCTGTCATCTTTTGAGGCGCCTCAAAAAACGACTTTTGAGGCGCCTCAAAAGTGGTGAGTACGACGATTGGCCTCTGTCAGCCGTTGTATAGGGCTCTCGCCTCGGAACGGAGCAGCACAGCAACCTGTCATCTTTTGAGGCGCCTCAAAAACGACTTTTGAGGCGCCTCAAAAGTGGTGAGTACGACGATTGGCCTCTGTCAGCCGTTGTATAGGGTTCTCGCCTCGGAACGGAGCAGCACAGCAACCTGTCATCTTTTGAGGCGCCTCAAAAACGACTTTTGAGGCGCCTCAAAAGTGGTGAGTACGACGATTGGCCTCTGTCAGCCGTTGTATAGGGTTCTCGCCTCGGAACGGAGCAGCACAGCAACCTGTCATCTTTTGAGGCGCCTCAAAAAACGACTTTTGAGGCGCCTCAAAAGTGGTGAGTACGACAAATGGCCTCTGTCAGCCGTTGTATAGGGCTCTCGCCTCGGAACGGAGCAGCACAGCAACCTGTCATCTTTTGAGGCGCCTCAAAAACGACTTTTGAGGCGCCTCAAAAGTGGTGAGTACGACGATTGGCCTCTGTCAGCCGTTGTATAGGGTTCTCGCCTCGGAACGGAGCAGCACAGCAACCTGTCATCTTTTGAGGCGCCTCAAAAAACGACTTTTGAGGCGCCTCAAAAGTGGTGAGTACGACGATTGGCCTCTGTCAGCCGTTGTATAGGGTTCTCGCCTCGGAACGGAGCAGCACAGCAACCTGTCATCTTTTGAGGCGCCTCAAAAAACGACTTTTGAGGCGCCTCAAAAGTGGTGAGTACGACGATTGGCCTCTGTCAGCCGTTGTATAGGGCTCTCGCCTCGGAACGGAGCAGCACAGCAACCTGTCATCTTTTGAGGCGCCTCAAAAACGACTTTTGAGGCGCCTCAAAAGTGGTGAGTACGACGATTGGCCTCTGTCAGCCGTTGTATAGGGTTCTCGCCTCGGAACGGAGCAGCACAGCAACCTGTCATCTTTTGAGGCGCCTCAAAAACGACTTTTGAGGCGCCTCAAAAGTGGTGAGTACGACGATTGGCCTCTGTCAGCCGTTGTATAGGGCTCTCGCCTCGGAACGGAGCAGCACAGCAACCTGTCATCTTTTGAGGCGCCTCAAAAAACGACTTTTGAGGCGCCTCAAAAGTGGTGAGTACGACGATTGGCCTCTGTCAGCCGTTGTATAGGGTTCTCGCCTCGGAACGGAGCAGCACAGCAACCTGTCATCTTTTGAGGCGCCTCAAAAAACGACTTTTGAGGCGCCTCAAAAGTGGTGAGTACGACGATTGGCCTCTGTCAGCCGTTGTATAGGGCTCTCGCCTCGGAACGGAGCAGCACAGCAACCTGTCATCATTTGAGGCGCCTCAAAAAACGACTTTTGAGGCGCCTCAAAAGTGGTGAGTACGACGATTGGCCTCTGTCAGCCGTTGTATAGGGTTCTCGCCTCGGAACGGAGCAGCACAGCAACCTGTCATCTTTTGAGGCGCCTCAAAAAACGACTTTTGAGGCGCCTCAAAAGTGGTGAGTACGACGATTGGCCTCTGTCAGCCGTTGTATAGGGCTCTCGCCTCGGAACGGAGCAGCACAGCAACCTGTCATCTTTTGAGGCGCCTCAAAAACGACTTTTGAGGCGCCTCAAAAGTGGTGAGTACGACGATTGGCCTCTGTCAGCCGTTGTATAGGGTTCTCGCCTCGGAACGGAGCAGCACAGCAACCTGTCATCTTTTGAGGCGCCTCAAAAACGACTTTTGAGGCGCCTCAAAAGTGGTGAGTACGACGATTGGCCTCTGTCAGCCGTTGTATAGGGCTCTCGCCTCGGAACGGAGCAGCACAGCAACCTGTCATCTTTTGAGGCGCCTCAAAAAACGACTTTTGAGGCGCCTCAAAAGTGGTGAGTACGACGATTGGCCTCTGTCAGCCGTTGTATAGGGTTCTCGCCTCGGAACGGAGCAGCACAGCAACCTGTCATCTTTTGAGGCGCCTCAAAAAACGACTTTTGAGGCGCCTCAAAAGTGGTGAGTACGACGATTGGCCTCTGTCAGCCGTTGTATAGGGCTCTCGCCTCGGAACGGAGCAGCACAGCAACCTGTCATCTTTTGAGGCGCCTCAAAAACGACTTTTGAGGCGCCTCAAAAGTGGTGAGTACGACGATTGGCCTCTGTCAGCCGTTGTATAGGGTTCTCGCCTCGGAACGGAGCAGCACAACAACCTGTCATCTTTTGAGGCGCCTCAAAAACGACTTTTGAGGCGCCTCAAAAGTGGTGAGTACGACGATTGGCCTCTGTCAGCCGTTGTATAGGGCTCTCGCCTCGGAACGGAGCAGCACAGCAACCTGTCATCTTTTGAGGCGCCTCAAAAAACGACTTTTGAGGCGCCTCAAAAGTGGTGAGTACGACGATTGGCCTCTGTCAGCCGTTGTATAGGGTTCTCGCCTCGGAACGGAGCAGCACAACAACCTGTCATCTTTTGAGGCGCCTCAAAAAACGACTTTTGAGGCGCCTCAAAAGTGGTGAGTACGACGATTGGCCTCTGTCAGCCGTTGTATAGGGCTCTCGCCTCGGAACGGAGCAGCACAGCAACCTGTCATCTTTTGAGGCGCCTCAAAAACGACTTTTGAGGCGCCTCAAAAGTGGTGAGTACGACGATTGGCCTCTGTCAGCCGTTGTATAGGGTTCTCGCCTCGGAACGGAGCAGCACAGCAACCTGTCATCTTTTGAGGCGCCTCAAAAACGACTTTTGAGGCGCCTCAAAAGTGGTGAGTACGACGATTGGCCTCTGTCAGCCGTTGTATAGGGCTCTCGCCTCGGAACGGAGCAGCACAGCAACCTGTCATCTTTTGAGGCGCCTCAAAAAACGACTTTTGAGGCGCCTCAAAAGTGGTGAGTACGACGATTGGCCTCTGTCAGCCGTTGTATAGGGTTCTCGCCTCGGAACGGAGCAGCACAGCAACCTGTCATCTTTTGAGGCGCCTCAAAAAACGACTTTTGAGGCGCCTCAAAAGTGGTGAGTACGACGATTGGCCTCTGTCAGCCGTTGTATAGGGCTCTCGCCTCGGAACGGAGCAGCACAGCAACCTGTCATCTTTTGAGGCGCCTCAAAAACGACTTTTGAGGCGCCTCAAAAGTGGTGAGTACGACGATTGGCCTCTGTCAGCCGTTGTATAGGGTTCTCGCCTCGGAACGGAGCAGCACAGCAACCTGTCATCTTTTGAGGCGCCTCAAAAAACGACTTTTGAGGCGCCTCAAAAGTGGTGAGTACGACGATTGGCCTCTGTCAGCCGTTGTATAGGGCTCTCGCCTCGGAACGGAGCAGCACAGCAACCTGTCATCTTTTGAGGCGCCTCAAAAACGACTTTTGAGGCGCCTCAAAAGTGGTGAGTACGACGATTGGCCTCTGTCAGCCGTTGTATAGGGTTCTCGCCTCGGAACGGAGCAGCACAGCAACCTGTCATCTTTTGAGGCGCCTCAAAAACGACTTTTGAGGCGCCTCAAAAGTGGTGAGTACGACGATTGGCCTCTGTCAGCCGTTGTATAGGGCTCTCGCCTCGGAACGGAGCAGCACAGCAACCTGTCATCTTTTGAGGCGCCTCAAAAAACGACTTTTGAGGCGCCTCAAAAGTGGTGAGTACGACGATTGGCCTCTGTCAGCCGTTGTATAGGGTTCTCGCCTCGGAACGGAGCAGCACAGCAACCTGTCATCTTTTGAGGCGCCTCAAAAACGACTTTTGAGGCGCCTCAAAAGTGGTGAGTACGACGATTGGCCTCTGTCAGCCGTCGTATAGGGCTCTCGCCTCGGAACGGAGCAGCACAGCAACCTGTCATCTTTTGAGGCGCCTCAAAAAACGACTTTTGAGGCGCCTCAAAAGTGGTGAGTACGACGATTGGCCTCTGTCAGCCGTTGTATAGGGTTCTCGCCTCGGAACGGAGCAGCACAGCAACCTGTCATCTTTTGAGGCGCCTCAAAAAACGACTTTTGAGGCGCCTCAAAAGTGGTGAGTACGACGATTGGCCTCTGTCAGCCGTTGTATAGGGCTCTCGCCTCGGAACGGAGCAGCACAGCAACCTGTCATCTTTTGAGGCGCCTCAAAAACGACTTTTGAGGCGCCTCAAAAGTGGTGAGTACGACGATTGGCCTCTGTCAGCCGTTGTATAGGGTTCTCGCCTCGGAACGGAGCAGCACAGCAACCTGTCATCTTTTGAGGCGCCTCAAAAACGACTTTTGAGGCGCCTCAAAAGTGGTGAGTACGACGATTGGCCTCTGTCAGCCGTTGTATAGGGCTCTCGCCTCGGAACGGAGCAGCACAGCAACCTGTCATCTTTTGAGGCGCCTCAAAAAACGACTTTTGAGGCGCCTCAAAAGTGGTGAGTACGACGATTGGCCTCTGTCAGCCGTTGTATAGGGTTCTCGCCTCGGAACGGAGCAGCACAGCAACCTGTCATCTTTTGAGGCGCCTCAAAAACGACTTTTGAGGCGCCTCAAAAGTGGTGAGTACGACGATTGGCCTCTGTCAGCCGTTGTATAGGGTTCTCGCCTCGGAACGGAGCAGCACAGCAACCTGTCATCTTTTGAGGCGCCTCAAAAAACGACTTTTGAGGCGCCTCAAAAGTGGTGAGTACGACGATTGGCCTCTGTCAGCCGTTGTATAGGGCTCTCGCCTCCGGAACGGAGCAGCACAGCAACCTGTCATCTTTTGAGGCGCCTCAAAAACGACTTTTGAGGCGCCTCAAAAGTGGTGAGTACGACGATTGGCCTCTGTCAGCCGTTGTATAGGGTTCTCGCCTCGGAACGGAGCAGCACAGCAACCTGTCATCTTTTGAGGCGCCTCAAAAACGACTTTTGAGGCGCCTCAAAAGTGGTGAGTACGACGATTGGCCTCTGTCAGCCGTTGTATAGGGCTCTCGCCTCGGAACGGAGCAGCACAGCAACCTGTCATCTTTTGAGGCGCCTCAAAAAACGACTTTTGAGGCGCCTCAAAAGTGGTGAGTACGACGATTGGCCTCTGTCAGCCGTTGTATAGGGTTCTCGCCTCGGAACGGAGCAGCACAGCAACCTGTCATCTTTTGAGGCGCCTCAAAAAACGACTTTTGAGGCGCCTCAAAAGTGGTGAGTACGACGATTGGCCTCTGTCAGCCGTTGTATAGGGCTCTCGCCTCGGAACGGAGCAGCACAGCAACCTGTCATCTTTTGAGGCGCCTCAAAAACGACTTTTGAGGCGCCTCAAAAGTGGTGAGTACGACGATTGGCCTCTGTCAGCCGTTGTATAGGGCTCTCGCCTCGGAACGGAGCAGCACAGCAACCTGTCATCTTTTGAGGCGCCTCAAAAAACGACTTTTGAGGCGCCTCAAAAGTGGTGAGTACGACGATTGGCCTCTGTCAGCCGTTGTAGTAGGGTTCTCGCCTCGGAACGGAGCAGCACAGCAACCTGTCATCTTTTGAGGCGCCTCAAAAAACGACTTTTGAGGCGCCTCAAAAGTGGTGAGTACGACGATTGGCCTCTGTCAGCCGTTGTATAGGGTTCTCGCCTCGGAACGGAGCAGCACAGCAACCTGTCATCTTTTGAGGCGCCTCAAAAAACGACTTTTGAGGCGCCTCAAAAGTGGTGAGTACGACGATTGGCCTCTGTCAGCCGTTGTATAGGGCTCTCGCCTCGGAACGGAGCAGCACAGCAACCTGTCATCTTTTGAGGCGCCTCAAAAACGACTTTTGAGGCGCCTCAAAAGTGGTGAGTACGACGATTGGCCTCTGTCAGCCGTTGTATAGGGTTCTCGCCTCGGAACGGAGCAGCACAGCAACCTGTCATCTTTTGAGGCGCCTCAAAAACGACTTTTGAGGCGCCTCAAAAGTGGTGAGTACGACGATTGGCCTCTGTCAGCCGTTGTATAGGGCTCTCGCCTCGGAACGGAGCAGCACAGCAACCTGTCATCTTTTGAGGCGCCTCAAAAACGACTTTTGAGGCGCCTCAAAAGTGGTGAGTACGACGATTGGCCTCTGTCAGCCGTTGTATAGGGTTCTCGCCTCGGAACGGAGCAGCACAGCAACCTGTCATCTTTTGAGGCGCCTCAAAAACGACTTTTGAGGCGCCTCAAAAGTGGTGAGTACGACGATTGGCCTCTGTCAGCCGTTGTATAGGGCTCTCGCCTCGGAACGGAGCAGCACAGCAACCTGTCATCTTTTGAGGCGCCTCAAAAAACGACTTTTGAGGCGCCTCAAAAGTGGTGAGTACGACGATTGGCCTCTGTCAGCCGTTGTATAGGGTTCTCGCCTCGGAACGGAGCAGCACAGCAACCTGTCATCTTTTGAGGCGCCTCAAAAACGACTTTTGAGGCGCCTCAAAAGTGGTGAGTACGACGATTGGCCTCTGTCAGCCGTTGTATAGGGTTCTCGCCTCGGAACGGAGCAGCACAGCAACCTGTCATCTTTTGAGGCGCCTCAAAAAACGACTTTTGAGGCGCCTCAAAAGTGGTGAGTACGACGATTGGCCTCTGTCAGCCGTTGTATAGGGCTCTCGCCTCGGAACGGAGCAGCACAGCAACCTGTCATCTTTTGAGGCGCCTCAAAAACGACTTTTGAGGCGCCTCAAAAGTGGTGAGTACGACGATTGGCCTCTGTCAGCCGTTGTATAGGGTTCTCGCCTCGGAACGGAGCAGCACAGCAACCTGTCATCTTTTGAGGCGCCTCAAAAAACGACTTTTGAGGCGCCTCAAAAGTGGTGAGTACGACGATTGGCCTCTGTCAGCCGTTGTATAGGGCTCTCGCCTCGGAACGGAGCAGCACAGCAACCTGTCATCTTTTGAGGCGCCTCAAAAAACGACTTTTGAGGCGCCTCAAAAGTGGTGAGTACGACGATTGGCCTCTGTCAGCCGTTGTATAGGGTTCTCGCCTCGGAACGGAGCAGCACAGCAACCTGTCATCTTTTGAGGCGCCTCAAAAAACGACTTTTGAGGCGCCTCAAAAGTGGTGAGTACGACGATTGGCCTCTGTCAGCCGTTGTATAGGGCTCTCGCCTCGGAACGGAGCAGCACAGCAACCTGTCATCTTTTGAGGCGCCTCAAAAACGACTTTTGAGGCGCCTCAAAAGTGGTGAGTACGACGATTGGCCTCTGTCAGCCGTTGTATAGGGCTCTCGCCTCGGAACGGAGCAGCACAGCAACCTGTCATCTTTTGAGGCGCCTCAAAAAACGACTTTTGAGGCGCCTCAAAAGTGGTGAGTACGACGATTGGCCTCTGTCAGCCGTTGTATAGGGTTCTCGCCTCGGAACGGAGCAGCACAACAACCTGTCATCTTTTGAGGCGCCTCAAAAAACGACTTTTGAGGCGCCTCAAAAGTGGTGAGTACGACGATTGGCCTCTGTCAGCCGTTGTATAGGGCTCTCGCCTCGGAACGGAGCAGCACAGCAACCTGTCATCTTTTGAGGCGCCTCAAAAAACGACTTTTGAGGCGCCTCAAAAGTGGTGAGTACGACGATTGGCCTCTGTCAGCCGTTGTATAGGGCTCTCGCCTCGGAACGGAGCAGCACAGCAACCTGTCATCTTTTGAGGCGCCTCAAAAACGACTTTTGAGGCGCCTCAAAAGTGGTGAGTACGACGATTGGCCTCTGTCAGCCGTTGTATAGGGTTCTCGCCTCGGAACGGAGCAGCACAGCAACCTGTCATCTTTTGAGGCGCCTCAAAAACGACTTTTGAGGCGCCTCAAAAGTGGTGAGTACGACGATTGGCCTCTGTCAGCCGTTGTATAGGGCTCTCGCCTCGGAACGGAGCAGCACAGCAACCTGTCATCTTTTGAGGCGCCTCAAAAAACGACTTTTGAGGCGCCTCAAAAGTGGTGAGTACGACGATTGGCCTCTGTCAGCCGTTGTATAGGGTTCTCGCCTCGGAACGGAGCAGCACAGCAACCTGTCATCTTTTGAGGCGCCTCAAAAAACGACTTTTGAGGCGCCTCAAAAGTGGTGAGTACGACGATTGGCCTCTGTCAGCCGTTGTATAGGGCTCTCGCCTCGGAACGGAGCAGCACAGCAACCTGTCATCTTTTGAGGCGCCTCAAAAAACGACTTTTGAGGCGCCTCAAAAGTGGTGAGTACGACGATTGGCCTCTGTCAGCCGTTGTATAGGGCTTCTCGCCTCGGAACGGAGCAGCACAGCAACCTGTCATCTTTTGAGGCGCCTCAAAAACGACTTTTGAGGCGCCTCAAAAGTGGTGAGTACGACGATTGGCCTCTGTCAGCCGTTGTATAGGGTTCTCGCCTCGGAACGGAGCAGCACAGCAACCTGTCATCTTTTGAGGCGCCTCAAAAAACGACTTTTGAGGCGCCTCAAAAGTGGTGAGTACGACGATTGGCCTCTGTCAGCCGTTGTATAGGGCTCTCGCCTCGGAACGGAGCAGCACAGCAACCTGTCATCTTTTGAGGCGCCTCAAAAACGACTTTTGAGGCGCCTCAAAAGTGGTGAGTACGACGATTGGCCTCTGTCAGCCGTTGTATAGGGTTCTCGCCTCGGAACGGAGCAGCACAGCAACCTGTCATCTTTTGAGGCGCCTCAAAAACGACTTTTGAGGCGCCTCAAAAGTGGTGAGTACGACGATTGGCCTCTGTCAGCCGTTGTATAGGGCTCTCGCCTCGGAACGGAGCAGCACAGCAACCTGTCATCTTTTGAGGCGCCTCAAAAACGACTTTTGAGGCGCCTCAAAAGTGGTGAGTACGACGATTGGCCTCTGTCAGCCGTTGTATAGGGTTCTCGCCTCGGAACGGAGCAGCACAGCAACCTGTCATCTTTTGAGGCGCCTCAAAAAACGACTTTTGAGGCGCCTCAAAAGTGGTGAGTACGACGATTGGCCTCTGTCAGCCGTTGTATAGGGCTCTCGCCTCGGAACGGAGCAGCACAGCAACCTGTCATCTTTTGAGGCGCCTCAAAAACGACTTTTGAGGCGCCTCAAAAGTGGTGAGTACGACGATTGGCCTCTGTCAGCCGTTGTATAGGGCTTCTCGCCTCGGAACGGAGCAGCACAGCAACCTGTCATCTTTTGAGGCGCCTCAAAAACGACTTTTGAGGCGCCTCAAAAGTGGTGAGTACGACGATTGGCCTCTGTCAGCCGTTGTATAGGGCTCTCGCCTCGGAACGGAGCAGCACAGCAACCTGTCATCTTTTGAGGCGCCTCAAAAAACGACTTTTGAGGCGCCTCAAAAGTGGTGAGTACGACGATTGGCCTCTGTCAGCCGTTGTATAGGGTTCTCGCCTCGGAACGGAGCAGCACAGCAACCTGTCATCTTTTGAGGCGCCTCAAAAACGACTTTTGAGGCGCCTCAAAAGTGGTGAGTACGACGATTGGCCTCTGTCAGCCGTTGTATAGGGTTCTCGCCTCGGAACGGAGCAGCACAGCAACCTGTCATCTTTTGAGGCGCCTCAAAAAACGACTTTTGAGGCGCCTCAAAAGTGGTGAGTACGACGATTGGCCTCTGTCAGCCGTTGTATAGGGCTCTCGCCTCGGAACGGAGCAGCACAGCAACCTGTCATCTTTTGAGGCGCCTCAAAAAACGACTTTTGAGGCGCCTCAAAAGTGGTGAGTACGACGATTGGCCTCTGTCAGCCGTTGTATAGGGTTCTCGCCTCGGAACGGAGCAGCACAGCAACCTGTCATCTTTTGAGGCGCCTCAAAAACGACTTTTGAGGCGCCTCAAAAGTGGTGAGTACGACGATTGGCCTCTGTCAGCCGTTGTATAGGGCTCTCGCCTCGGAACGGAGCAGCACAGCAACCTGTCATCTTTTGAGGCGCCTCAAAAAACGACTTTTGAGGCGCCTCAAAAGTGGTGAGTACGACGATTGGCCTCTGTCAGCCGTTGTATAGGGTTCTCGCCTCGGAACGGAGCAGCACAGCAACCTGTCATCTTTTGAGGCGCCTCAAAAACGACTTTTGAGGCGCCTCAAAAGTGGTGAGTACGACGATTGGCCTCTGTCAGCCGTTGTATAGGGTTCTCGCCTCGGAACGGAGCAGCACAGCAACCTGTCATCTTTTGAGGCGCCTCAAAAAACGACTTTTGAGGCGCCTCAAAAGTGGTGAGTACGACGATTGGCCTCTGTCAGCCGTTGTATAGGGCTCTCGCCTCGGATCGGAGCAGCACAGCAACCTGTCATCTTTTGAGGCGCCTCAAAAACGACTTTTGAGGCGCCTCAAAAGTGGTGAGTACGACGATTGGCCTCTGTCAGCCGTTGTATAGGGTTCTCGCCTCGGAACGGAGCAGCACAGCAACCTGTCATCTTTTGAGGCGCCTCAAAAACGACTTTTGAGGCGCCTCAAAAGTGGTGAGTACGACGATTGGCCTCTGTCAGCCGTTGTATAGGGCTCTCGCCTCGGAACGGAGCAGCACAGCAACCTGTCATCTTTTGAGGCGCCTCAAAAAACGACTTTTGAGGCGCCTCAAAAGTGGTGAGTACGACGATTGGCCTCTGTCAGCCGTTGTATAGGGTTCTCGCCTCGGAACGGAGCAGCACAGCAACCTGTCATCTTTTGAGGCGCCTCAAAAAACGACTTTTGAGGCGCCTCAAAAGTGGTGAGTACGACGATTGGCCTCTGTCAGCCGTTGTATAGGGCTCTCGCCTCGGAACGGAGCAGCACAGCAACCTGTCATCTTTTGAGGCGCCTCAAAAACGACTTTTGAGGCGCCTCAAAAGTGGTGAGTACGACGATTGGCCTCTGTCAGCCGTTGTATAGGGCTCTCGCCTCGGAACGGAGCAGCACAGCAACCTGTCATCTTTTGAGGCGCCTCAAAAAACGACTTTTGAGGCGCCTCAAAAGTGGTGAGTACGACGATTGGCCTCTGTCAGCCGTTGTATAGGGTTCTCGCCTCGGAACGGAGCAGCACAACAACCTGTCATCTTTTGAGGCGCCTCAAAAAACGACTTTTGAGGCGCCTCAAAAGTGGTGAGTACGACGATTGGCCTCTGTCAGCCGTTGTATAGGGCTCTCGCCTCGGAACGGAGCAGCACAGCAACCTGTCATCTTTTGAGGCGCCTCAAAAACGACTTTTGAGGCGCCTCAAAAGTGGTGAGTACGACGATTGGCCTCTGTCAGCCGTTGTATAGGGTTCTCGCCTCGGAACGGAGCAGCACAGCAACCTGTCATCTTTTGAGGCGCCTCAAAAACGACTTTTGAGGCGCCTCAAAAGTGGTGAGTACGACGATTGGCCTCTGTCAGCCGTTGTATAGGGCTCTCGCCTCGGAACGGAGCAGCACAGCAACCTGTCATCTTTTGAGGCGCCTCAAAAAACGACTTTTGAGGCGCCTCAAAAGTGGTGAGTACGACGATTGGCCTCTGTCAGCCGTTGTATAGGGTTCTCGCCTCGGAACGGAGCAGCACAGCAACCTGTCATCTTTTGAGGCGCCTCAAAAACGACTTTTGAGGCGCCTCAAAAGTGGTGAGTACGACGATTGGCCTCTGTCAGCCGTTGTATAGGGTTCTCGCCTCGGAACGGAGCAGCACAGCAACCTGTCATCTTTTGAGGCGCCTCAAAAAACGACTTTTGAGGCGCCTCAAAAGTGGTGAGTACGACGATTGGCCTCTGTCAGCCGTTGTATAGGGCTCTCGCCTCGGAACGGAGCAGCACAGCAACCTGTCATCTTTTGAGGCGCCTCAAAAACGACTTTTGAGGCGCCTCAAAAGTGGTGAGTACGACGATTGACCTCTGTCAGCCGTTGTATAGGGTTCTCGCCTCGGAACGGAGCAGCACAGCAACCTGTCATCTTTTGAGGTGCCTCAAAAACGACTTTTGAGGCGCCTCAAAAGTGGTGAGTACGACGATTGGCCTCTGTCAGCCGTTGTATAGGGCTCTCGCCTCGGAACGGAGCAGCACAGCAACCTTGTCATCTTTTGAGGCGCCTCAAAAAACGACTTTTGAGGCGCCTCAAAAGTGGTGAGTACGACGATTGGCCTCTGTCAGCCGTTGTATAGGGCTCTCGCCTCGGAACGGAGCAGCACAGCAACCTGTCATCTTTTGAGGCGCCTCAAAAAACGACTTTTGAGGCGCCTCAAAAGTGGTGAGTACGACGATTGGCCTCTGTCAGCCGTTGTATAGGGCTCTCGCCTCGGAACGGAGCAGCACAGCAACCTGTCATCTTTTGAGGCGCCTCAAAAACGACTTTTGAGGCGCCTCAAAAGTGGTGAGTACGACGATTGGCCTCTGTCAGCCGTTGTATAGGGCTCTCGCCTCGGAACGGAGCAGCACAGCAACCTGTCATCTTTTGAGGCGCCTCAAAAACGACTTTTGAGGCGCCTCAAAAGTGGTGAGTACGACGATTGGCCTCTGTCAGCCGTTGTATAGGGCTCTCGCCTCGGAACGGAGCAGCACAGCAACCTGTCATCTTTTGAGGCGCCTCAAAAACGACTTTTGAGGCGCCTCAAAAGTGGTGAGTACGACGATTGGCCTCTGTCAGCCGTTGTATAGAGCTCTCGCCTCGGAACGGAGCAGCACAGCAACCTGTCATCTTTTGAGGCGCCTCAAAAACGACTTTTGAGGCGCCTCAAAAGTGGTGAGTACGACGATTGGCCTCTGTCAGCCGTTGTATAGGGCTCTCGCCTCGGAACGGAGCAGCACAGCAACCTGTCATCTTTTGAGGCGCCTCAAAAAACGACTTTTGAGGCGCCTCAAAAGTGGTGAGTACGACGATTGGCCTCTGTCAGCCGTTGTATAGGGCTCTCGCCTCGGAACGGAGCAGCACAGCAACCTGTCATCTTTTGAGGCGCCTCAAAAACGACTTTTGAGGCGCCTCAAAAGTGGTGAGTACGACGATTGGCCTCTGTCAGCCGTTGTATAGGGTTCTCGCCTCGGAACGGAGCAGCACAGCAACCTGTCATCTTTTGAGGCGCCTCAAAAACGACTTTTGAGGCGCCTCAAAAGTGGTGAGTACGACGATTGGCCTCTGTCAGCCGTTGTATAGGGCTCTCGCCTCGGAACGGAGCAGCACAGCAACCTGTCATCTTTTGAGGCGCCTCAAAAAACGACTTTTGAGGCGCCTCAAAAGTGGTGAGTACGACGATTGGCCTCTGTCAGCCGTTGTATAGGGCTCTCGCCTCGGAACGGAGCATCACAGCAACCTGTCATCTTTTGAGGCGCCTCAAAAACGACTTTTGAGGCGCCTCAAAAGTGGTGAGTACGACGATTGGCCTCTGTCAGCCGTTGTATAGGGCTCTCGCCTCGGAACGGAGCAGCACAGCAACCTGTCATCTTTTGAGGCGCCTCAAAAACGACTTTTGAGGCGCCTCAAAAGTGGTGAGTACGACGATTGGCCTCTGTCAGCCGTTGTATAGGGCTCTCGCCTCGGAACGGAGCAGCACAGCAACCTGTCATCTTTTGAGGCGCCTCAAAAAACGACTTTTGAGGCGCCTCAAAAGTGGTGAGTACGACGATTGGCCTCTGTCAGCCGTTGTATAGGGCTCTCGCCTTGGAACGGAGCAGCACAGCAACCTGTCATCTTTTGAGGCGCCTCAAAAACGACTTTTGAGGCGCCTCAAAAGTGGTGAGTACGACGATTGGCCTCTGTCAGCCGTTGTATAGGGCTCTCGCCTCGGAACGGAGCAGCACAGCAACCTGTCATCTTTTGAGGCGCCTCAAAAACGACTTTTGAGGCGCCTCAAAAGTGGTGAGTACGACGATTGGCCTCTGTCAGCCGTTGTATAGGGCTCTCGCCTCGGAACGGAGCAGCACAGCAACCTCTCATCTTTTGAGGCGCCTCAAAAACGACTTTTGAGGCGCCTCAAAAGTGGTGAGTACGACGATTGGCCTCTGTCAGCCGTTGTATAGGGCTCTCGCCTCGGAACGGAGCAGCACAGCAACCTGACATCTTTTCAGGCGCCTCAAAAACGACTTTTGAGGCGCCTCAAAAGTGGTGAGTACGACGATTGGCCTCTGTCAGCCGTTGTATAGGGCTCTCGCCTCGGAACGGAGCAGCACAGCAACCTGTCATCTTTTGAGGCGCCTCAAAAACGACTTTTGAGGCGCCTCAAAAGTGGTGAGTACGACGATTGGCCTCTGTCAGCCGTTGTATAGGGTTCTCGCCTCGGAACGGAGCAGCACAGCAACCTGTCATCTTTTGAGGCGCCTCAAAAACGACTTTTGAGGCGCCTCAAAAGTGGTGAGTACGACGATTGGCCTCTGTCAGCCGTTGTATAGGGTTCTCGCCTCGGAACGGAGCAGCACAGCAACCTGTCATCTTTTGAGGCGCCTCAAAAACGACTTTTGAGGCGCCTCAAAAGTGGTGAGTACGACGATTGGCCTCTGTCAGCCGTTGTATAGGGCTCTCGCCTCGGAACGGAGCAGCACAGCAACCTGTCATCTTTTGAGGCGCCTCAAAAACGACTTTTGAGGCGCCTCAAAAGTGGTGAGTACGACGATTGGCCTCTGTCAGCCGTTGTATAGGGCTCTCGCCTCGGAACGGAGCAGCACAGCAACCTGTCATCTTTTGAGGCGCCTCAAAAACGACTTTTGAGGCGCCTCAAAAGTGGTGAGTAGGACGATTGGCCTCTGTCAGCCGTTGTATAGGGCTCTCGCCTCGGAACGGAGCAGCACAGCAACCTGTCATCTTTTGAGGCGCCTCAAAAACGACTTTTGAGGCGCCTCAAAAGTGGTGAGTACGACGATTGGCCTCTGTCAGCCGTTGTATAGGGCTCTCGCCTCGGAACGGAGCAGCACAGCAACCTGTCATCTTTTGAGGCGCCTCAAAAACGACTTTTGAGGCGCCTCAAAAGTGGTGAGTACGACGATTGGCCTCTGTCAGCCGTTGTATAGGGTTCTCGCCTCGGAACGGAGCAGCACAACAACCTGTCATCTTTTGAGGCGCCTCAAAAACGACTTTTGAGGCGCATCAAAAGTGGTGAGTACGACGATTGGCCTCTGTCAGCCGTTGTATAGGGCTCTCGCCTCGGAACGGAGCAGCACAGCAACCTGTCATCTTTTGAGGCGCCTCAAAAACGACTTTTGAGGCGCCTCAAAAGTGGTGAGTACGACGATTGGCCTCTGTCAGCCGTTGTATAGGGCTCTCGCCTCGGAACGGAGCAGCACAGCAACCTGTCATCTTTTGAGGCGCCTCAAAAACGACTTTTGAGGCGCCTCAAAAGTGGTGAGTACGACGATTGGCCTCTGTCAGCCGTTGTATAGGGCTCTCGCCTCGGAACGGAGCAGCACAGCAACCTGTCATCTTTTGAGGCGCCTCAAAAACGACTTTTGAGGCGCCTCAAAAGTGGTGAGTACGACGATTGGCCTCTGTCAGCCGTTGTATAGGGCTCTCGCCTCGGAACGGAGCAGCACAGCAACCTGTCATCTTTTGAGGCGCCTCAAAAACGACTTTTGAGGCGCCTCAAAAGTGGTGAGTACGACGATTGGCCTCTGTCAGCCGTTGTATAGAGCTCTCGCCTCGGAACGGAGCAGCACAGCAACCTGTCATCTTTTGAGGCGCCTCAAAAACGACTTTTGAGGCGCCTCAAAAGTGGTGAGTACGACGATTGGCCTCTGTCAGCCGTTGTATAGGGCTCTCGCCTCGGAACGGAGCAGCACAGCAACCTGTCATCTTTTGAGGCGCCTCAAAAAACGACTTTTGAGGCGCCTCAAAAGTGGTGAGTACGACGATTGGCCTCTGTCAGCCGTTGTATAGGGCTCTCGCCTCGGAACGGAGCAGCACAGCAACCTGTCATCTTTTGAGGCGCCTCAAAAACGACTTTTGAGGCGCCTCAAAAGTGGTGAGTACGACGATTGGCCTCTGTCAGCCGTTGTATAGGGTTCTCGCCTCGGAACGGAGCAGCACAGCAACCTGTCATCTTTTGAGGCGCCTCAAAAACGACTTTTGAGGCGCCTCAAAAGTGGTGAGTACGACGATTGGCCTCTGTCAGCCGTTGTATAGGGTTCTCGCCTCGGAACGGAGCAGCACAGCAACCTGTCATCTTTTGAGGCGCCTCAAAAACGACTTTTGAGGCGCCTCAAAAGTGGTGAGTGCGACGATTGGCCTCTGTCAGCCGTTGTATAGGGCTCTCGCCTCGGAACGGAGCAGCACAGCAACCTGTCATCTTTTGAGGCGCCTCAAAAACGACTTTTGAGGCGCCTCAAAAGTGGTGAGTACGACGATTGGCCTCTGTCAGCCGTTGTATAGGGCTCTCGCCTCGGAACGGAGCAGCACAGCAACCTGTCATCTTTTGAGGCGCCTCAAAAACGACTTTTGAGGCGCCTCAAAAGTGGTGAGTAGGACGATTGGCCTCTGTCAGCCGTTGTATAGGGCTCTCGCCTCGGAACGGAGCAGCACAGCAACCTGTCATCTTTTGAGGCGCCTCAAAAACGACTTTTGAGGCGCCTCAAAAGTGGTGAGTACGACGATTGGCCTCTGTCAGCCGTTGTATAGGGCTCTCGCCTCGGAACGGAGCAGCACAGCAACCTGTCATCTTTTGAGGCGCCTCAAAAACGACTTTTGAGGCGCCTCAAAAGTGGTGAGTACGACGATTGGCCTCTGTCAGCCGTTGTATAGGGCTCTCGCCTCGGAACGGAGCAGCACAGCAACCTGTCATCTTTTGAGGCGCCTCAAAAACGACTTTTGAGGCGCCTCAAAAGTGGTGAGTACGACGATTGGCCTCTGTCAGCCGTTGTATAGGGCTCTCGCCTCGGAACGGAGCAGCACAGCAACCTGTCATCTGTTGAGGCGCCTCAAAAACGACTTTTGAGGCGCCTCAAAAGTGGTGAGTACGACGATTGGCCTCTGTCAGCCGTTGTATAGGGCTCTCGCCTCGGAACGGAGCAGCACAGCAACCTGTCATCTTTTGAGGCGCCTCAAAAACGACTTTTGAGGCGCCTCAAAAGTGGTGAGTACGACGATTGGCCTCTGTCAGCCGTTGTATAGGGCTCTCGCCTCGGAACGGAGCAGCACAGCAACCTGACATCTTTTGAGGCGCCTCAAAAACGAATTTTGAGGCGCCTCAAAAGTGGTGAGTACGACGATTGGCCTCTGTCAGCCGTTGTATAGGGCTCTCGCCTCGGAACGGAGCAGCACAGCAACCTGTCATCTTTTGAGGCGCCTCAAAAACGACTTTTGAGGCGCCTCAAAAGTGGTGAGTACGACGATTGACCTCTGTCAGCCGTTGTATAGGGCTCTCGCCTCGGAACGGAGCAGCACAGCAACCTGTCATCTTTTGAGGCGCCTCAAAAACGACTTTTGAGGCGCCTCAAAAGTGGTGAGTACGACGATTGGCCTCTGTCAGCCGTTGTATAGGGCTCTCGCCTCGGAACGGAGCAGCACAGCAACCTGTCATCTTTTGAGGCGCCTCAAAAACGACTTTTGAGGCGCCTCAAAAGTGGTGAGTACGACGATTGGCCTCTGTCAGCCGTTGTATAGGGCTCTCGCCTCGGAACGGAGCAGCACAGCAACCTGTCATCTTTTGAGGCGCCTCAAAAACGACTTTTGAGGCGCCTCAAAAGTGGTGAGTACGACGATTGGCCTCTGTCAGCCGTTGTATAGGGCTCTCGCCTCGGAACGGAGCAGCACAGCAACCTGTCATCTTTTGAGGCGCCTCAAAAACGACTTTTGAGGCGCCTCAAAAGTGGTGAGTACGACGATTGGCCTCTGTCAGCCGTTGTATAGGGCTCTCGCCTCGGAACGGAGCAGCACAGCAACCTGTCATCTTTTGAGGCGCCTCAAAAACGACTTTTGAGGCGCCTCAAAAGTGGTGAGTACGACGATTGGCCTCTGTCAGCCGTTGTATAGGGCTCTCGCCTCGGAACGGAGCAGCACAGCAACCTGTCATCTTTTGAGGCGCCTCAAAAACGACTTTTGAGGCGCCTCAAAAGTGGTGAGTACGACGATTGGCCTCTGTCAGCCGTTGTATAGGGCTCTCGCCTCGGAACGGAGCAGCACAGCAACCTGTCATCTTTTGAGGCGCCTCAAAAACGACTTTTGAGGCGCCTCAAAAGTGGTGAGTACGACGATTGGCCTCTGTCAGCCGTTGTATAGGGCTCTCGCCTCGGAACGGAGCAGCACAGCAACCTGACATCTTTTGAGGCGCCTCAAAAACGACTTTTGAGGCGCCTCAAAAGTGGTGAGTACGACGATTGGCCTCTGTCAGCCGTTGTATAGGGCTCTCGCCTCGGAACGGAGCAGCACAGCAACCTGACATCTTTTGAGGCGCCTCAAAAACGACTTTTGAGGCGCCTCAAAAGTGGTGAGTACGACGATTGACCTCTGTCAGCCGTTGTATAGGGCTCTCGCCTCGGAACGGAGCAGCACAGCAACCTGTCATCTTTTGAGGCGCCTCAAAAACGACTTTTGAGGCGCCTCAAAAGTGGTGAGTACGACGATTGGCCTCTGTCAGCCGTTGTATAGGGCTCTCGCCTCGGAACGGAGCAGCACAGCAACCTGTCATCTTTTGAGGCGCCTCAAAAACGACTTTTGAGGCGCCTCAAAAGTGGTGAGTACGACGATTGGCCTCTGTCAGCCGTTGTATAGGGCTCTCGCCTCGGAACGGAGCAGCACAGCAACCTGTCATCTTTTGAGGCGCCTCAAAAACGACTTTTGAGGCGCCTCAAAAGTGGTGAGTACGACGATTGGCCTCTGTCAGCCGTTGTATAGGGCTCTCGCCTCGGAACGGAGCAGCACAGCAACCTGTCATCTTTTGAGGCGCCTCAAAAACGACTTTTGAGGCGCCTCAAAAGTGGTGAGTACGACGATTGGCCTCTGTCAGCCGTTGTATAGGGCTCTCGCCTCGGAACGGAGCAGCACAGCAACCTGTCATCTTTTGAGGCGCCTCAAAATCGACTTTTGAGGCGCCTCAAAAGTGGTGAGTACGACGATTGGCCTCTGTCAGCCGTTGTATAGGGCTCTCGCCTCGGAACGGAGCAGCACAGCAACCTGTCATCTTTTGAGGCGCCTCAAAAACGACTTTTGAGGCGCCTCAAAAGTGGTGAGTACGACGATTGGCCTCTGTCAGCCGTTGTATAGGGCTCTCGCCTCGGAACGGAGCAGCACAGCAACCTGTCATCTTTTGAGGCGCCTCAAAAACGACTTTTGAGGCGCCTCAAAAGTGGTGAGTACGACGATTGGCCTCTGTCAGCCGTTGTATAGGGTTGTCGCCTCGGAACGGAGCAGCACAACAACCTGTCATCTTTTGAGGCGCCTCAAAAAACGACTTTTGAGGCGCCTCAAAAGTGGTGAGTACGACGATTGGCCTCTGTCAGCCGTTGTATAGGGCTCTCGCCTCGGAACGGAGCAGCACAGCAACCTGTCATCTTTTGAGGCGCCTCAAAAACGACTTTTGAGGCGCCTCAAAAGTGGTGAGTACGACGATTGGCCTCTGTCAGCCGTTGTATAGGGCTCTCGCCTCGGAACGGAGCAGCACAGCAACCTGTCATCTTTTGAGGCGCCTCAAAAACGACTTTTGAGGCGCCTCAAAAGTGGTGAGTAGGACGATTGGCCTCTGTCAGCCGTTGTATAGGGCTCTCGCCTCGGAACGGAGCAGCACAGCAACCTGTCATCTTTTGAGGCGCCTCAAAAACGACTTTTGAGGCGCCTCAAAAGTGGTGAGTACGACGATTGGCCTCTGTCAGCCGTTGTATAGGGCTCTCGCCTCGGAACGGAGCAGCACAGCAACCTGTCATCTTTTGAGGCGCCTCAAAAACGACTTTTGAGGCGCCTCAAAAGTGGTGAGTACGACGATTGGCCTCTGTCAGCCGTTGTATAGGGCTCTCGCCTCGGAACGGAGCAGCACAGCAACCTGTCATCTTTTGAGGCGCCTCAAAAACGACTTTTGAGGCGCCTCAAAAGTGGTGAGTACGACGATTGGCCTCTGTCAGCCGTTGTATAGGGCTCTCGCCTCGGAACGGAGAAGCACAGCAACCTGTCATCTTTTGAGGCGCCTCAAAAACGACTTTTGAGGCGCCTCAAAAGTGGTGAGTACGACGATTGGCCTCTGTCAGCCGTTGTATAGGGCTCTCGCCTCGGAACGGAGCAGCACAGCAACCTGTCATCTTTTGAGGCGCCTCAAAAACGACTTTTGAGGCGCCTCAAAAGTGGTGAGTACGACGATTGGCCTCTGTCAGCCGTTGTATAGGGCTCTCGCCTCGGAACGGAGCAGCACAGCAACCTGTCATCTTTTGAGGCGCCTCAAAAACGACTTTTGAGGCGCCTCAAAAGTGGTGAGTACGACGATTGGCCTCTGTCAGCCATTGTATAGGGCTCTCGCCTCGGAACGGAGCAGCACAGCAACCTGTCATCTTTTGAGGCGCCTCAAAATCGACTTTTGAGGCGCCTCAAAAGTGGTGAGTACGACGATTGGCCTCTGTCAGCCGTTGTATAGGGCTCTCGCCTCGGAACGGAGCAGCACAGCAACCTGTCATCTTTTGAGGCGCCTCAAAAACGACTTTTGAGGCGCCTCAAAAGTGGTGAGTACGACGATTGGCCTCTGTCAGCCGTTGTATAGGGCTCTCGCCTCGGAACGGAGCAGCACAGCAACCTGTCATCTTTTGAGGCGCCTCAAAAACGACTTTTGAGGCGCCTCAAAAGTGGTGAGTACGACGATTGGCCTCTGTCAGCCGTTGTATAGGGCTCTCGCCTCGGAACGGAGCAGCACAGCAACCTGACATCTTTTGAGGCGCCTCAAAAACGACTTTTGAGGCGCCTCAAAAGTGGTGAGTACGACGATTGGCCTCTGTCAGCCGTTGTATAGGGCTCTCGCCTCGGAACGGAGCAGCACAGCAACCTGTCATCTTTTGAGGCGCCTCAAAAACGACTTTTGAGGCGCCTCAAAAGTGGTGAGTACGACGATTGGCCTCTGTCAGCCGTTGTATAGGGCTCTCGCCTCGGAACGGAGCAGCACAGCAACCTGACATCTTTTGAGGCGCCTCAAAAACGACTTTTGAGGCGCCTCAAAAGTGGTGAGTACGACGATTGGCCTCTGTCAGCCGTTGTATAGGGCTCTCGCCTCGGAACGGAGCAGCACAGCAACCTGTCATCTTTTGAGGCGCCTCAAAAACGACTTTTGAGGCGCCTCAAAAGTGGTGAGTACGACGATTGGCCTCTGTCAGCCGTTGTATAGGGCTCTCGCCTCGGAACGGAGCAGCACAGCAACCTGTCATCTTTTGAGGCGCCTCAAAAGTGGTGAGTATGACGATTGGCCTCTGTCAGCCGTTGTATAGGGCTCTCGCCTCGGAACGGAGCAGCACAGCAACCTGTCATCTTTTGAGGCGCCTCAAAAACGACTTTTGAGGCGCCTCAAAAGTGGTGAGTACGACGATTGGCCTCTGTCAGCCGTTGTATAGGGCTCTCGCCTCGGAACGGAGCAGCACAGCAACCTGTCATCTTTTGAGGCGCCTCAAAAACGACTTTTGAGGCGCCTCAAAAGTGGTGAGTACGACGATTGGCCTCTGTCAGCCGTTGTATAGGGCTCTCGCCTCGGAACGGAGCAGCACAGCAACCTGACATCTTTTGAGGCGCCTCAAAAACGACTTTTGAGGCGCCTCAAAAGTGGTGAGTACGACGATTGGCCTCTGTCAGCCGTTGTATAGGGTTCTCGCCTCGGAACGGAGCAGCACAGCAACCTGTCATCTTTTGAGGCGCCTCAAAAACGACTTTTGAGGCGCCTCAAAAGTGGTGAGTAAGACGATTGGCCTCTGTCAGCCGTTGTATAGGGCTCTCGCCTCGGAACGGAGCAGCACAGCAACCTGTCATCTTTTGAGGCGCCTCAAAAACGACTTTTGAGGCGCCTCAAAAGTGGTGAGTACGACGATTGGCCTCTGTCAGCCGTTGTATAGGGCTCTCGCCTCGGAACGGAGCAGCACAGCAACCTGTCATCTTTTGAGGCGCCTCAAAAACGACTTTTGAGGCGCCTCAAAAGTGGTGAGTACGACGATTGGCCTCTGTCAGCCGTTGTATAGGGCTCTCGCCTCGGAACGGAGCAGCACAGCAACCTGTCATCTGTTGAGGCGCCTCAAAAACGACTTTTGAGGCGCCTCAAAAGTGGTGAGTACGACGATTGGCCTCTGTCAGCCGTTGTATAGGGCTCTCGCCTCGGAACGGAGCAGCACAGCAACCTGTCATCTGTTGAGGCGCCTCAAAAACGACTTTTGAGGCGCCTCAAAAGTGGTGAGTACGACGATTGGCCTCTGTCAGCCGTTGTATAGGGCTCTCGCCTCGGAACGGAGCAGCACAGCAACCTGTCATCTGTTGAGGCGCCTCAAAAACGACTTTTGAGGCGCCTCAAAAGTGGTGAGTACGACGATTGGCCTCTGTCAGCCGTTGTATAGGGCTCTCGCCTCGGAACGGAGCAGCACAGCAACCTGTCATCTGTTGAGGCGCCTCAAAAACGACTTTTGAGGCGCCTCAAAAGTGGTGAGTACGACGATTGGCCTCTGTCAGCCGTTGTATAGGGCTCTCGCCTCGGAACGGAGCAGCACAGCAACCTGTCATCTGTTGAGGCGCCTCAAAAACGACTTTTGAGGCGCCTCAAAAGTGGTGAGTACGACGATTGGCCTCTGTCAGCCGTTGTATAGGGCTCTCGCCTCGGAACGGAGCAGCACAGCAACCTGTCATCTGTTGAGGCGCCTCAAAAACGACTTTTGAGGCGCCTCAAAAGTGGTGAGTACGACGATTGGCCTCTGTCAGCCGTTGTATAGGGCTCTCGCCTCGGAACGGAGCAGCACAGCAACCTGTCATCTGTTGAGGCGCCTCAAAAACGACTTTTGAGGCGCCTCAAAAGTGGTGAGTACGACGATTGGCCTCTGTCAGCCGTTGTATAGGGCTCTCGCCTCGGAACGGAGCAGCACAGCAACCTGTCATCTGTTGAGGCGCCTCAAAAACGACTTTTGAGGCGCCTCAAAAGTGGTGAGTACGACGATTGGCCTCTGTCAGCCGTTGTATAGGGCTCTCGCCTCGGAACGGAGCAGCACAGCAACCTGTCATCTGTTGAGGCGCCTCAAAAACGACTTTTGAGGCGCCTCAAAAGTGGTGAGTACGACGATTGGCCTCTGTCAGCCGTTGTATAGGGCTCTCGCCTCGGAACGGAGCAGCACAGCAACCTGTCATCTGTTGAGGCGCCTCAAAAACGACTTTTGAGGCGCCTCAAAAGTGGTGAGTACGACGATTGGCCTCTGTCAGCCGTTGTATAGGGCTCTCGCCTCGGAACGGAGCAGCACAGCAACCTGTCATCTGTTGAGGCGCCTCAAAAACGAATTTTGAGGCGCCTCAAAAGTGGTGAGTACGACGATTGGCCTCTGTCAGCCGTTGTATAGGGCTCTCGCCTCGGAACGGAGCAGCACAGCAACCTGTCATCTGTTGAGGCGCCTCAAAAACGACTTTTGAGGCGCCTCAAAAGTGGTGAGTACGACGATTGGCCTCTGTCAGCCGTTGTATAGGGCTCTCGCCTCGGAACGGAGCAGCACAGCAACCTGTCATCTGTTGAGGCGCCTCAAAAACGACTTTTGAGGCGCCTCAAAAGTGGTGAGTACGACGATTGGCCTCTGTCAGCCGTTGTATAGGGCTCTCGCCTCGGAACGGAGCAGCACAGCAACCTGTCATCTGTTGAGGCGCCTCAAAAACGACTTTTGAGGCGCCTCAAAAGTGGTGAGTACGACGATTGGCCTCTGTCAGCCGTTGTATAGGGCTCTCGCCTCGGAACGGAGCAGCACAGCAACCTGTCATCTGTTGAGGCGCCTCAAAAACGACTTTTGAGGCGCCTCAAAAGTGGTGAGTACGACGATTGGCCTCTGTCAGCCGTTGTATAGGGCTCTCGCCTCGGAACGGAGCAGCACAGCAACCTGTCATCTGTTGAGGCGCCTCAAAAACGAATTTTGAGGCGCCTCAAAAGTGGTGAGTACGACGATTGGCCTTCGTCAGCCGTTGTATAGGGCTCTCGCCTCGGAACGGAGCAGCACAGCAACCTGTCATCTGTTGAGGCGCCTCAAAAACGACTTTTGAGGCGCCTCAAAAGTGGTGAGTACGACGATTGGCCTCTGTCAGCCGTTGTATAGGGCTCTCGCCTCGGAACGGAGCAGCACAGCAACCTGTCATCTGTTGAGGCGCCTCAAAAACGACTTTTGAGGCGCCTCAAAAGTGGTGAGTACGACGATTGGCCTCTGTCAGCCGTTGTATAGGGCTCTCGCCTCGGAACGGAGCAGCACAGCAACCTGTCATCTGTTGAGGCGCCTCAAAAACGACTTTTGAGGCGCCTCAAAAGTGGTGAGTACGACGATTGGCCTCTGTCAGCCGTTGTATAGGGCTCTCGCCTCGGAACGGAGCAGCACAGCAACCTGTCATCTGTTGAGGCGCCTCAAAAACGACTTTTGAGGCGCCTCAAAAGTGGTGAGTACGACGATTGGCCTCTGTCAGCCGTTGTATAGGGCTCTCGCCTCGGAACGGAGCAGCACAGCAACCTGTCATCTGTTGAGGCGCCTCAAAAACGACTTTTGAGGCGCCTCAAAAGTGGTGAGTACGACGATTGGCCTCTGTCAGCCGTTGTATAGGGCTCTCGCCTCGGAACGGAGCAGCACAGCAACCTGTCATCTGTTGAGGCGCCTCAAAAACGACTTTTGAGGCGCCTCAAAAGTGGTGAGTACGACGATTGGCCTCTGTCAGCCGTTGTATAGGGCTCTCGCCTCGGAACGGAGCAGCACAGCAACCTGTCATCTGTTGAGGCGCCTCAAAAACGACTTTTGAGGCGCCTCAAAAGTGGTGAGTACGACGATTGGCCTCTGTCAGCCGTTGTATAGGGCTCTCGCCTCGGAACGGAGCAGCACAGCAACCTGTCATCTGTTGAGGCGCCTCAAAAACGACTTTTGAGGCGCCTCAAAAGTGGTGAGTACGACGATTGGCCTCTGTCAGCCGTTGTATAGGGCTCTCGCCTCGGAACGGAGCAGCACAGCAACCTGTCATCTGTTGAGGCGCCTCAAAAACGACTTTTGAGGCGCCTCAAAAGTGGTGAGTACGACGATTGGCCTCTGTCAGCCGTTGTATAGGGCTCTCGCCTCGGAACGGAGCAGCACAGCAACCTGTCATCTGTTGAGGCGCCTCAAAAACGACTTTTGAGGCGCCTCAAAAGTGGTGAGTACGACGATTGGCCTCTGTCAGCCGTTGTATAGGGCTCTCGCCTCGGAACGGAGCAGCACAGCAACCTGTCATCTGTTGAGGCGCCTCAAAAACGACTTTTGAGGCGCCTCAAAAGTGGTGAGTACGACGATTGGCCTCTGTCAGCCGTTGTATAGGGCTCTCGCCTCGGAACGGAGCAGCACAGCAACCTGTCATCTGTTGAGGCGCCTCAAAAACGACTTTTGAGGCGCCTCAAAAGTGGTGAGTACGACGATTGGCCTCTGTCAGCCGTTGTATAGGGCTCTCGCCTCGGAACGGAGCAGCACAGCAACCTGTCATCTGTTGAGGCGCCTCAAAAACGACTTTTGAGGCGCCTCAAAAGTGGTGAGTACGACGATTGGCCTCTGTCAGCCGTTGTATAGGGCTCTCGCCTCGGAACGGAGCAGCACAGCAACCTGTCATCTGTTGAGGCGCCTCAAAAACGACTTTTGAGGCGCCTCAAAAGTGGTGAGTACGACGATTGGCCTCTGTCAGCCGTTGTATAGGGCTCTCGCCTCGGAACGGAGCAGCACAGCAACCTGTCATCTGTTGAGGCGCCTCAAAAACGACTTTTGAGGCGCCTCAAAAGTGGTGAGTACGACGATTGGCCTCTGTCAGCCGTTGTATAGGGCTCTCGCCTCGGAACGGAGCAGCACAGCAACCTGTCATCTGTTGAGGCGCCTCAAAAACGACTTTTGAGGCGCCTCAAAAGTGGTGAGTACGACGATTGGCCTCTGTCAGCCGTTGTATAGGGCTCTCGCCTCGGAACGGAGCAGCACAGCAACCTGTCATCTGTTGAGGCGCCTCAAAAACGACTTTTGAGGCGCCTCAAAAGTGGTGAGTACGACGATTGGCCTCTGTCAGCCGTTGTATAGGGCTCTCACCTCGGAACGGAGCAGCACAGCAACCTGTCATCTGTTGAGGCGCCTCAAAAACGACTTTTGAGGCGCCTCAAAAGTGGTGAGTACGACGATTGGCCTCTGTCAGCCGTTGTATAGGGCTCTCGCCTCAGAACGGAGCAGCACAGCAACCTGTCATCTGTTGAGGCGCCTCAAAAACGACTTTTGAGGCGCCTCAAAAGTGGTGAGTACGACGATTGGCCTCTGTCAGCCGTTGTATAGGGCTCTCGCCTCGGAACGGAGCAGCACAGCAACCTGTCATCTGTTGAGGCGCCTCAAAAACGACTTTTGAGGCGCCTCAAAAGTGGTGAGTACGACGATTGGCCTCTGTCAGCCGTTGTATAGGGCTCTCGCCTCGGAACGGAGCAGCACAGCAACCTGTCATCTGTTGAGGCGCCTCAAAAACGACTTTTGAGGCGCCTCAAAAGTGGTGAGTACGACGATTGGCCTCTGTCAGCCGTTGTATAGGGCTCTCGCCTCGGAACGGAGCAGCACAGCAACCTGTCATCTGTTGAGGCGCCTCAAAAACGACTTTTGAGGCGCCTCAAAAGTGGTGAGTACGACGATTGGCCTCTGTCAGCCGTTGTATAGGGCTCTCGCCTCGGAACGGAGCAGCACAGCAACCTGTCATCTGTTGAGGCGCCTCAAAAACGACTTTTGAGGCGCCTCAAAAGTGGTGAGTACGACGATTGGCCTCTGTCAGCCGTTGTATAGGGCTCTCGCCTCGGAACGGAGCAGCACAGCAACCTGTCATCTGTTGAGGCGCCTCAAAAACGACTTTTGAGGCGCCTCAAAAGTGGTGAGTACGACGATTGGCCTCTGTCAGCCGTTGTATAGGGCTCTCGCCTCGGAACGGAGCAGCACAGCAACCTGTCATCTGTTGAGGCGCCTCAAAAACGACTTTTGAGGCGCCTCAAAAGTGGTGAGTACGACGATTGGCCTCTGTCAGCCGTTGTATAGGGCTCTCGCCTCGGAACGGAGCAGCACAGCAACCTGTCATCTGTTGAGGCGCCTCAAAAACGACTTTTGAGGCGCCTCAAAAGTGGTGAGTACGACGATTGGCCTCTGTCAGCCGTTGTATAGGGCTCTCGCCTCGGAACGGAGCAGCACAGCAACCTGTCATCTGTTGAGGCGCCTCAAAAACGACTTTTGAGGCGCCTCAAAAGTGGTGAGTACGACGATTGGCCTCTGTCAGCCGTTGTATAGGGCTCTCGCCTCGGAACGGAGCAGCACAGCAACCTGTCATCTGTTGAGGCGCCTCAAAAACGACTTTTGAGGCGCCTCAAAAGTGGTGAGTACGACGATTGGCCTCTGTCAGCCGTTGTATAGGGCTCTCGCCTCGGAACGGAGCAGCACAGCAACCTGTCATCTGTTGAGGCGCCTCAAAAACGACTTTTGAGGCGCCTCAAAAGTGGTGAGTACGACGATTGGCCTCTGTCAGCCGTTGTATAGGGCTCTCGCCTCGGAACGGAGCAGCACAGCAACCTGTCATCTGTTGAGGCGCCTCAAAAACGACTTTTGAGGCGCCTCAAAAGTGGTGAGTACGACGATTGGCCTCTGTCAGCCGTTGTATAGGGCTCTCGCCTCGGAACGGAGCAGCACAGCAACCTGTCATCTGTTGAGGCGCCTCAAAAACGACTTTTGAGGCGCCTCAAAAGTGGTGAGTACGACGATTGGCCTCTGTCAGCCGTTGTATAGGGCTCTCGCCTCGGAACGGAGCAGCACAGCAACCTGTCATCTGTTGAGGCGCCTCAAAAAACGACTTTTGAGGCGCCTCAAAAGTGGTGAGTACGACGATTGGCCTCTGTCAGCCGTTGTATAGGGCTCTCGCCTCGGAACGGAGCAGCACAGCAACCTGTCATCTGTTGAGGCGCCTCAAAAACGACTTTTGAGGCGCCTCAAAAGTGGTGAGTACGACGATTGGCCTCTGTCAGCCGTTGTATAGGGCTCTCGCCTCGGAACGGAGCAGCACAGCAACCTGTCATCTTCCCATGACCCCTTTCCCCTGCGCTCCCCATCCTTCTCTCGTGGTCCCCAGTGGGACGCATACAAGCGCTTCGGCGAGGAGCTGATAGGAGTGAAGTACGGTGCAATGCGGTCGCTGCCCCTCGTGAAGGCAGACCTACGAGGTCAGTCAGGGATTGCTTGCTTCTGCTGGCTGGCTGGCTCTGGCTGGCTGTCAGTGATTGCTTGCTTCTGCTGGCTGGCTGGCTCTGGCTGGCTGTCAGTGATTGCTTGCTGGCTGGCGCTGGCTGGCTCTGGCACGCCTCTAAGCATGCGGTTCTAAAACTGTTTTTCCAGAGAAATCTCAGAAACACCCGTCGACTTTTGAGTCGACTCAAAAGTCAACTCAGTGATTGCTTGCTTCTGCTGGCTGGCTCTGGGACGCCTCTAAGCATGAGAAACTGCTTTTCCAGAGAAATCTCAGAAACACCCGTCTCAGAAACATGAGGGAATGCATTTGATGCCCCTCGCGCGTGAAGACCTCTTCTTTGTTCGCACTCTCTACGAGGTCAGTCAGTGCTCATGCTGGGTGGTTACCACCCGCCTGCTTCCACCTGCCTGCTTCCACCTGCTTGCTTCCACCTGCTTGCTTCCACCTGCCTGCTTCCACCCGCCTGCTGCCACCCGCCTGCTTCCACCCGCCTGCTTCCACCTGCTTGCTACCACCTGCCTGCTTCCACCTGCTTGCTACCACCTGCTTGCTACCACCTGCTTGCTACCACCTGCTTGCTACCACCTGCTTGCTACCACCTGCTTGCTACCACCTGCTTGCTACCACCTGCTTGCTACCACCTGCTTGCTACCACCTGCTTGCTACCACCTGCTTGCTACCACCTGCTTGCTACCACCTGCTTGCTACCACCTGCTTGCTACCACCTGCTTGCTACCACCTGCTTGCTACCACCTGCTTGCTACCACCTGCTTGCTACCACCGGGTAACAGCTCCTATCTGCCACCACCTGACACCCGCTCATACAAACTCAGCTTTCCCTTGCCCCAGGACTGTGGCAATCCCTCCACTCTGCTCTGGCAATCCCTCAGGCGCACCCACCTGCTGCACCCACCTGCTGCATCCACGGGGGCTGCCTTTCTTCCTTCTGCCTCTCTCCTCAACGTGTCTTCCCATCCTGGTTCCACCTCTTTTCCCCTCCCTTCATTCGTCCAGCCCATGACTCAGGACTGTGGCAATCCCTCCATGCTGCTCTGGCAATCCCTCAGACGCACCCACCTGCTGCACCCACGCGGGCTGCCTCTCTTCCGCCCCGACTGGTCCTACCAACCACCACAGCCGCTGTCGCCCCAGCAGGCGCAGGCGCTGCCACCCGACTGGGTGGTGGTGCTGGCGAAGCGCCTCTCTAAGAAGCGATCCATTAGTAACTTTAACGAGGTGCAGGCGGTGGTGGAGCGGGCGTTCCCCAAGGAGAGGATCGTGCTCTTCACTGGCTCGCTGACTGTACTGGAAGGTACGATAGTGTCTTTTGTCATGATCCTCTCCTTAGGAAATGCCCTCTTCTTCAAGGACGTGCAGGTGCAGCGGGCGTTCCCCAAAGAGAGGATCGTGCTCTTCACTGGCTCGCTGACTGTTCTGGAAGGTATGGTTTTATTTTCTCTTGTCCTGGCACGCACCTTTGTACCATGCTCCGCCGCCGCTGTCGCCCCGCCGCTTTCGCCCCGCCGCTGTCGCCCCGCCGCTTTCGCCCCGCCGCTGTCGCCCCGCCGCCGTCGCCCTGCCACTGTCGCCCCGCCGCTGTCGCCCCAGCAGGCACAGACGCTGCCTCTTCCCACTCCTTTCACAATCCACCCCATCCCCCCGTTTCCCTACCCCCCTGTCCGCCCTGCCTCTTCCCCCTGCCTCTCCTCCCCCTCTCTCCTTTGCCCCCCTCTCACTCTCCCCTCCCCTCCCCCTCTCCCCTCCCCACCCTTGCCTCCCTCTCTCCCCCCCATTGCAGCTCACAACTTGTTTCGCCGCAAACGTCTATTCATAGCGGGGCACGGGGCAGCGCTCACCAACCTGGTGTTCATGCTGGAAAGGGCATCTGTGCTCGAGATAAGGCCCGATAACTGAGCTGTCGTGTGCTACAACCACCTCTCCCACGCCTGCTCCCTCACCTACCACCTCGTTTTCAGCCATGGGGGCTGCTTGGATACCGTACAGGCAAATGCTACAGTAGTAGCAGATGTGCTTAGAGATATCAAATCACGATTTGACAGAGAAGATGCTGAAGGGATATAAGAAGCAATTCATGGGGTGTGATTATTTTTTACTTGTACCATGTGTCCTTGTAAGTTTCAAAAACAAGTGTACATTACAACTGTACACATCCCCTTCATCAGCTCAATCTCCAACCACCTGCAGCAGACTGCCGAGCTCTGCTTCATGGACTCTCATAAGAAGCTGTCCCACATGCACCTCCCTCTGCATGCACCTCCCTCTGCACACACCTCCCTCTGCACGCTGGACCTCCCTCCACTCCACACATACTGAAAGAATCCATCAGTCTCTTGTTGCTCTGCATCAGACTAATGAGCTCCGCCTGATGGACTTTCAGCAGCGCCTTCACCATATTCACCCCCCCCTGCTCTGCTGCACCTCCCTCCACTCCACCCATACAAGACTCGGGGTATCAGTAAAAGAATCCATTAATCTCGGTTGCTCTGCATCAGACTGTTGAGTTCTGCCTGGTGTACTTTCAGTAAAGCCTTCACCATGTGCACCTCCCTCTGCTGCACCGCCCTCCACTCCACCCCCAGCTCGTATTCAACGATGTTGGGCTGTGCACAGTGCGACGTGGTTAGGGCGTTCTTCTACCGAGGGGAGGAATCAAGGAGGGAGGGGAAAAGGGAGAGGAGACGGGAAATGGATGTGGTTATGCTGGGTAAGAGCACAGTGAGACGTGGCTATGCTGTTTTTCTACTGAGGGGAGGAATCAAGGAGGGAGGGGAGACGGGAGAGGAGACGGGAAAGAGGACGAATGAGGTGAGTGGAGTGATTGGGAATGAGGCAAAAAATATTATCCGCTGCACCGCACTCCACTTCACGCCCAGCTCGTACCAACTTTGTTGGGTACGAGCACAGTGCTACATGGTTATGCTATTCTTCTAATGAAAAGAGGAAACAAAAGGAGGGGCGGGGAGGGGGAGGGGGGATGGGCCAGGGAAGTAGGGAGATGGAAGGGGGAAAAGGGATGTCTGAGGCGAATGGAGTGAGTAAGATTTAGGCAAGAGCAATATCTCAGCTGCACCAGTACAGAAGTAACGCAATTATTATTAGTACCAACCATAAGGGTAAGTAACGCACTTAGTCTTAGTACCAACCATTAAAATAAGTAACACACTTTTTTAGTACCAACCATTACGGTAAGTGCGCACTTACTCAGAGTACTAACCATTAGAGTCAATAACGCAATTACTCTTAGTATCAACCACAAAGGTAACTTACACACTTATTCCTAATACCAACCATAAGGGTAAGTAATGCACATAGTCTTAGTACCACCCATAAGTGTAAATTTTGCACTTACTTTTACGACCGACCATAAGGATAAGTAACTAACTTATTTCTAGTACCAGCCATAACGGTAAGTAACGCAACTATTCTGAGTACCAATCATTCTGGTCAGCAACACACTTACTCTTAGTACCAACCACAAGGGTGCATCCACCGCTTAGGGATGAGCAAGGGGCGAACACGAACGTGTTCGCGTTCGCCCCAGCTTGAACACTGCCGTTTGGCGAACCGAACTTACAAAAAATGGTGTTCGATGTTCGCCTGTGAGTGCGAACATCTTGCATACTAAGGCGAACACGAACGTGTTCGTGGCAAACACGTTCGTGTTCGTGGCAAACACGTTCGTGTTCGTGGCAAACACGTTCGTGTTCGCCCCTGGGAAAATTTCGTTAGAGTAACCCTATGTCTTATGGCACAGGCAAGTTTCTCCACCTTCGCGTGCATTGAACGGAGGTAACTCTAATCACTAGCCAAATACTTAAACATGCCCGTTCATAATAGTTCCTACAATCTATTAGTAGGTGTTGGCCTCATGACGCCTCAATGATGAAGCATCGAGGGCCTTAGACTGGTAGGTGAGGCTGGTAGAGGGCGGGTTGGGGGTGGCGACCTAGTCGCGACTAGTTTGAGCTAAAAAAAATGAGCTCAAACAGAAATGGCCGCGACCCTAAATTTGGTCGCGGGCAATTCGTCGACGAACACTCGTGTTCGAAGCGGCTCGGCAATCTGACGAGGGCGAACATCGAACGTGTTCGCGCAAACAGCGAACACGTTCGTGACGAACATTTTTAGGTTAAAAAAAAACCTGTTCGGTTCGCCTCGAAGTGTTCGTATCTGTGCTCATCCCTCCGCTGATGGCGCCACTGCTCACACCCATCCTGTGAGCCTGTCTCACCGCCCATACCCAACCTGCATATTGCCCGCCTCACCTTGTCATCCGAGTACCGTCCGGGCCCTCCCCATTTGTTGCGAATGGAGAAGTAGCCAGGTCCGTGTGACACGAGAGAGGCCGAGGGTGTATCCACCAACGATGGTGCCTCTGCTGGTTGTTGACTGCTGGCCTTCATCACCAGTACCATGCATGCATGCACGCCCGCCTCACCTTGTCATCCGAGTACTGCCCGGGGCCGCCACGTTTGTTGCGGATGGAGAAGTAGCCAGGGCCGTGGGACACGAGATACGCTGAGGGTGCATCCACTGCTGATGGTGCCTCTGCTGGTGGGCGCTGCAGGCGACCAATCAGAGGGCTGCACGTGGCAGGCAGGATGTGGAGGATAAGGATAGAAATGGGAGCAGAAAGGTAGAGTTGGGGCATACACGGATGAAGGATGGGTAAATCTGGGTCTGTCAGACAAGAATTGGGAAGGGAGTTAGCGGCTAGTCCAATTAATCGGGGAAAAATGAACAGCGGCTGAGGAATGAGAGGATGGGAGGAATGGGAGTGCAGAATGCATCTGGGTGGGAGGAGAGAAACGGAAGTGGCGGGGGTGGCAGCAGCAGCAGCGGCAGCAGCGACGGCACATAGAGATGGGAGTAGCCAAAGCAGTTGCTGAATAGCTTGGCTCACCAAGAGGAGCGTGAGGGTACGATGCCTCAGCAGGAGGAGTGCGAGGGCACAATGCATATGGCTGAGAGGAAGAGCACGGCAGCGGCAGCGGCAGGGCTGCTGAGGCACCTCAGAACGCCCTTACCACTAGAGATGACCACAGCAGAACCAGGATTGAGGAGTGGGAGGGAGGGCTGCTGAGGGGTCTGAAAAGGACCTTACCGGGAGGAGTGGGAGGGCGGGCTGCTGAGGGGTCTGAAAAGGACCTTACCGGGACGAGTGGGAGGGCATGACGCATTTGACGGAGAGGAAAAACACAGCAGCGGCGGCGGCGGCAGAAGCAATGGCAGCAAGAGCAGCAGCTATAACCAGCTATAGGCGCCTCAGAACGTCCCTTTCTTACCGGGAGGAGTGGGAGGGCACGACGCATTTGGCGGAGAGGAAGAGCACGGCAGCGGCGGCGGCAGCAGCGGTGCGGAAGACGGCAAAAGCGTGAATGGCGATGGGGGGAATGGGCGTGGTGGCCGGCTGCACTCTCACTGCCACCAAGTCTGAAAAAAGCTCAACCATGGCCTCCTGTGAGGGCGGGGATGCGGTGGGGAACGGGGAGAAGAGTAACGATGGATGCATGGCATGTGGTGGATGCATGGCATGTGGTGGATGCATGGCATGTGGTGGACGGTTGCAGTTTAGCTTGCATTGCGGTGATTTGGAGAATCCTTTAAAGGCCATACAAGAGATTCTGTTCTAGATGCTGAATCTTTTTCTTGAGAATTCTAAGATCTAAGATCTAAAAAAAAAAAAAAAAAAAAAAAAAAAAAAAAAAAAAAAAAAAAAAAAAAAAAAAAAAACAATAAAACTTAAAACGCCATACAGGAGATCTGTTTCCAGATGCCTTAAAACTCACGTGCAGCTGTTGCGAAGAGGTGCAGGGAGGAATGTTGTCAATACGAACCACCCGCTGCTCCTCCAACGCCCCTTCGATGATGTTGTTCCACTGGAAGAGAGCGGCAGAACGAGGGCGGGAGAGAGGGACGAGGGCAGTGGGTGGGTGGGTGACAGAGGTGAGGGATGCTGTCATGTCGATGCGAACCACCCACTGCTCCTCCAACGCCCCCTCAATGATGCTGTTCCACTGGAAGCGAGGGGTGAGGGACGGAGGGACGTGGGCAGCCGCGGGTTGAGCGAGAGAGGTGGGTGAGAAAGTGCGGCGAGGGATGTTGTCGATGAAACCCACCCGCTGATCCTCCGAGGGCCCCTCGATGATTCTGTTCCACTGGAAGAAAGGGGCGATGAAGGGCGGGTAAGGGGGACGTGGTGGGCGGTGAGAAAGGTGGAGGTGGGGGACATTGGGAACTTGCATTCTTGAGGCGCCGCAAAAGAAAGGTGGAGGTGGGGGGCACTGGGAACTTGCATTGCAACCACCTGTTGTTCCTCCAGTGCCCCCCCGATTATGACGTTCCACTGGAGGGGCCGGCCAGGAGGGAGGGACGTGGGCAGTGAGAGAGGTGGGTGGGTGAGAGCGAGCGGTGGGCAGTTGAGAAAGGTGGGCGGGTGGGTGAGAATGGAGGGCAGGTGAGAGTTGAATCTCGTTTTCTGAGTCGACTCGAAACCTAAGTTGCTGCCACGTATTTTCTCAATGGCACCTAACTGGTGTCCACTTCTGCAAGTGAGAGATGAATCTCGTTTTCTGAGTCGACTCGAAACGCGACTCATTTCACATGAGAATGGGGGGTATGCTTTTTGAGAATTCTCAAAAAACATACGCGACTCATTTCACATGAGAATGGGGGGTATACTTTTTGAGAATTCTCAAAAAACATACGCGACTCATTTCACATGAGAATGGGGGGTATGCTTTTTGAGAATTCTCAAAAAACATACGCGACTCATTTCACATGAGCATGGGGGGCAGGTGAAAGATATTTTGAGGCGCCTCAAAATACACCTCAATGGGGGGCAGGTGAAAGATGAATCTGTAGTGCTTCGGAGATCGGACATCCAGTTGAAGGGTGTGGAGATAGAGGGATAGGTGGGTACGAGCATAGGTGGATAGGGGGAGAGGTGGAAAGATGGACAGGTGGGTAGGGAGTGCGGTGGAAAGAAAGGCGCGTACCCTGTATCCATCTGCCTCTCTCTTCTCTGCCTGCCTCGCCTTCGCCCCAGTAGCACCAGCCGCAACGGCGGTGGCAGCAGCAGCAGTAGCGGCTGTGGTGGCAATAGCAGTGGTGGCAGCAGTGACAGCGCTGGCAGCGGTGACAGTGCTGGCAGCAGGAGACGCAGAAGCAGGAGGAGCAGCAGGCACGGGCCAACAGAAGCGTGTGTCTACGACTGGTCTCTCCTCGTCACTCTCGGTTTCACCCTTCTCCTCACTCTCGCCCTTTTCCTCACTCTCTTGCTTCACCTCCAATCCCTCATGATCGATATTCTCCTTATGAACTTCAGTCCCCGTATCGCCCTTCCCTTCCATCCCCTCACCATCAACTCTCCTTTCATTCGCTTCACCCTCGCTTTCTCTGGTCCCTGAATCCACCTTCTCAACCGGCGCCATGTCAGCAGCACCTGGCTCTGACGTGGCAGATTCAGGTGCTGCTGATTGGACAGCTGCTAAGTCAGCTTGGACTGCTGATTTTTCCATTCCTGCAGCAGCTTCTGTAGCACCAGCAGCTGTAGAAGCAGCAGCAGCTGTAGCAGCAGGAGCATCAGCAGCTGTAGCAGCAGGAGCATCAGCAGCTGTAGCAGCAGTATCAGGTAATAGTGGTTGTGGTTCAGGTGATACCAACGAAGCTGCCTCTGCATTAGGTGTCTCTATCACAGCTGCTTCTCTTCCTGATGAATCTGCTGGAATTGCTTCTGCTGTTGCTGCTAGGAACGGTATTACTGCTGCTGGTGCCGATTCCGTATCTCCGACAGTCGCACTTGCTACTGTTTCTGTTGATTGAGATGCTGCTGCGGCTGTTACTTCTGCTGCTGGCGTTGCTGGTGGTGGCGTTGCTGTTGCAACGTTCAGCGATGGTGCTAACAGTGATGCTGTTCCTGGTGTTGCTGCTGCTACTGCTGCTGCTGCTGCTGCTGCTGCTGCTGCTGCTGCTGTCACTACTGTTGCTGCTGATGAAGGCTCTTCTGCTTCTGTGAGAATTTCCAATGCTGTGCTCCCCTTCTCTGCTTCTGCTACAGCTGCCTTTGCTACAACTGCTTCTGCTACAGCTGCCTCTGCTTTAGCCGCTTCTGCTACAATAGCTTCTGCTACAGCTGCCCCTGCTTCAGCTGCTTCTGCTACAGCTGCTTCTGCTACAGAATCTCCTTCAGACGCATTCAAGTCATTGCCAGAATCAGCAGCAGCAGCAGCAACAGTAGCGGCACCTGCATCACTGACAGGCTCCCCTCCCTCCTCTTTCCTCCTTGCCTCGTCCTTCCCCTCCTCTTTCCTCCTCTCCTCTTTCCTCCTCTCCTCCTCTTTCCTCCTCTCATCCTCTTTCCTCCGCGCCTCTTTCCTCCTCTCCTCCTCTATCCTCCTCCCAAGAGCCACAACCTCTTGTCCTTCGGACAGCTTCCCTTCTCTCTCAGCACTCTTCTCAGCACCCTTCTCTCTCCCTCCCACCCCCTCTCCTCCCTTACCCACCCTCCCTACTCCCTGCCCCTTCTTCTTCCCTTGCAGCTTCTCAAACAAAATCCTCCTATTGGCCGGAACATTGGCCATTGACAACACACCAGCCACCTTCCTCCCTCCCCCTCCCCCTCCCCCTTTCCCCCCACCTCCTCCCCCTTTTCCTCCACCTCCTCCTACTCCACCTCCCCCTCCTACTCTGCCCACTCCTCCTCTCGCCCCAGCAGTCCCAACCCCAGGGGGAGGTGTTATCCGGGGGAGCTTCTTCTGGGAGGGACGGACAGGCAGCTTGGCTCGAGAACCAGGCCCATCAGGGGCTGCTGCAGGCTGCAGTCCCTGCGGCAATCCCTGTCTGGCCCCTCCCTTGCCCGCCTGTCCTGCCAGGGCCGATTTCTCAGTTAACAGCTTCAGCGCACTTGATTTCGTGGAACGGTTGCCTCCACCTTCCTGCCCTTCCTCCTTGCCCTCCTCCCCCTCTTCCTCTTCAACACCCTCCTCCTCCTGCTCCTCCTCTTCCTCATCCCCTTGCCCTTCCTCCGCTTCCTCCTCCCCTTCCTCCTCATCCTCCTCCAAGTCCCACGGGTCTCCTGTCTTCTTCTCCTTGCTCTGCTTCCCGACCTTTTCCCCCACCTGCCCTCCCACCTTCATCCTCTTGCTTAGACGTTTCTGTTCTCCTCCTCCGCTTTCCCCAACCCTTCGCTCCTCCTCCATCCCCATTTCTTCCCTGTTCACATCCCTGTCGTTTCTCACAGCACCATCCTTCTCCTCTCTGACTGCCCCAGCACCCCCTGTAACCGCGTTTCCTGCTTCCTCGCATGCTGCTCTGTCCTCCTCCTCTCCTGCTGTCGCCCCACTGGTCGGCTGCTGCTGCACCCATGCCGGCTTGTTGAATACCGCCTCCTCTGTGCCATGCATCATGTGCCATGCATCACGTCATGTGCCATGCATCATGTGCCATGCATCACGTGCCATGCATCATGTGCCATGCATCATGTGCCATGCATCATGTGCCATGCATCATGTGCCATGCATCACGTGCCATGCATCATGTGCCATGCATCATGTGTCATGCATCATGTGCCATGCATCATGTGCCATGCATCATGTGCCATGCATCATGTGCCACGCATCATGTGCCATGCATCATGTGCCATGCATCATGTGCCATGCATCATGTGCCATGCATGTGCCAGTTTTGGTTTATTTAATTATAATTTGGTTCTGGTGCATTTGATGAAGCAAAGAGCAGCTATCCATGAACCACCACGTGCTGCCCAACCTGACCTCACTCATCTCCTCCCTCTCCCTCTTCTTCTAGTTCCACCTGAAGCCTCACCTGGTTCCACCCTGAAGCCACGTTGATCCCACCTGAACTCTCACCTGAGCCCAAGTCGTCAACAGCCACCTGAAGGTCCTCCAACACCTGCTTCTGCTGCATGTCCCACACGCGGCGGGACACCAGCTCAGCTGATTCCACCTGAAGACTCACCTGAGCCCAAGTCGTCAATAGCCACCTGAAGGTCCTCCAACACGCGCTTCTGCTGCATGTCCCACGCACGGCAGAACACCAGCTCTGCTGCCTCCACCTGCGCTGCACTCGGCTGTGGATTGCGCTGGTCCTCCGACACGCACAGTATGCGCGCCCGTGAGTCCACCACAATCTGTGCTCTCCACACAGACGAAGGAAGGTGAGGGGGAGATGCGTGGGAAGCGGGAGAGCAAGGGGGGGGAACGAGCAAGGGGGGAGACAGACACAGTATGTGCGCCCGTGAGTCCACCACTATCTGTGCTAGACCAGAGAAAGGGGGGCGACCAAAAGGGGACCAGAAAGACAGGGGCAAAGGGGAAGGCGTGGAGAAAATGGCGGAGGGGAGGCAAGAGATGGCCGGCAGACAGGCAGTGTATGCGAGCACAGGAGTCCACCACTATCTGTTTGGCAATCTCTATCTGGGCTGAAACAGCGAAGGGCGCTGAGGGGTCTAGTTTTGAGGCGCCTCAAAACTAGAGTAAGCGAGCACAGGAGTCCACCACTCCAGTTTCTGTGCTGAAACAGAGAAGGGCCCTGAGGGGGAGAGGGGAGGGGCGGGTTGAAGAGACAGTATCTGGAGTGAGGCAAAGGAGGAGAGAACTCGGTACTTTGTTCGGACGCTTCAATAACCGTTCGGCTCGCCACTTTATTGGCGTCAGTGACGCCCTGAGTGCCCTCGGGAACGGCCAGGAACACCTCGTTTGGGCGCACGTCCCTTGGGAGCTCCCCGCCCTCCCTGCCCTCTCACTCACTCACCCAATCACCCAATCACCCATTCACCCATCTGAGATTCTTAACGATTACTCACCACTTTATTGGCGTCGGTCACCCCCTGGGTGCCCTCGGGAACGGCCAGGAACACCTCGTTGGGGCGCACGTCCCTTGGGAGCTCCCCGCCCTCCGCCTGCACGTCAGCAGCGCGGAAGAACCAGCGGATGTCCACCTTGCGCTCGCCTGGCTTTCCGCCGATGCTGTTGCGCTTTCCGCGGCGGCTGGGGGGGAGCTCGTACATGCGCACGATCTTCCCCACGTACGGGTCCATCCCCTCTTCCGCCTGACGCGGTACAGGGAATACAGGAAAGGTTTCAGATTTAGAATTCTGGTCTACTATTGCTATCAGCGGGTGTATGCGAGGTATACTCAAAAACGAGCTTGACATTTTTAGACATGTAAGCGAGTCATCCCGTATGAAAGGCGCCTAAGCAACGCTAATCATCGAGCAGTCAAGAAACCGGACAGATGAGGTTCGAACATGCATCGGACCTGGCAGTACACGCAGTCGTAAATGTCGAACCGCTCCCCTCCCTGTTCGAACCATAGATAAAACCGCTTGCCGCCGCGACTCAGGCCCGGAGCCGGATCGCCCCAACGAAACGGTAATTCCCCCTCTTCCTCATCCTCCTCAACGTCAACCACGGCGTCATCTGCGGTTGACGCCATGAGTCAGCAACAGAACAGCCTAATCAGCGGTTAACAAAGGCTTGGTAGAAAGAGCCTGCCTGAATAATGCCCGTACTAAAGGCGTATAGTTGTGACGGGAGTAGGAATCGAAACCAGATCAAGGCAAAAAGTGGTAATCGCGCGGTGAGGTGAAAGAGTTTTCGAGAATGTCCCATGCGATCAAATTCTGCAATTCTGATTCGATTCTTGTTGGTCCTACGGCAATATCGAGGTTCAACGATGCTTGTACGACGTATCGCCTACCCAATCAATACAGTGTCGCATATTTCGCAACCGGCAATTGCATAGCAGGCTAGAGAAGGTTACATGAGTGACTGGCTTTCGTGATAATTTCGTAGGCTGATCGGACAGCCTGACAGGTGATGCTCACCCCTCCAGTCCCAGCACCTGCACTGAAATACCTCCCAACACACCTAGGCTGCGTTCTCCTGGCTTTCCATTTCATGAACCTGACAAATTCCACTTCATGACCGTTAGAGAGGTCGCAACCGGAGTTCATCGTGGCCGGCGATTCGCGAATTCTAACATCTTCCACGTAAAGGGTTTAGAATTCCCATTGTTACGTGTCTCCCATTCTAACCGCAACAGGCCACCCCCAACCTCGTCGACCCATTCGTTCGGAACCTGTCTTGGGAATATCGAAGCTCGCCTTACCGTAGCGACAGACGCGGGTGCCCGCGCAGCATCTTTCGAGCGATGGAGTGGGCGTCGCCGCCGGTCCCTCTCCCCCTCCTCGCGAATCCCAAGGCGTACGCCGCCGTCGCGGTGCTGAGATGCGAATCCGACGACCCAGCGCATCTGACGGAGAAGGAGAGTGCGTTGATCAGCTCTTTCCGCGAGAGAATCCCGCTGTGGAGGTTGGTGTGGCGTCTGTGGAATAATAGTGTCGCCATTCCACGGGGTGGCGTGGCGTGATGTGCCATACATCCATGCCATGCCATTACTTGATCGACCTTCTTCTCCCTCTGTGTGCTTGTGCTGTCTCGACTGCACAGATGCACGACAAATACGAGCTGTTTTTTTCGGAATCTACGCACAGAAATATCAAACGCATGCGTGTCGACTGCACAGATGCACGACAAATCTACGCACCCCCTTCCATCTCACGCGCTTTCACGCTCTGCCATGCCATGCCATGCCATCCCATGCCACGCCATCCCTTGTCATGTCATGCCACACGGCGCCATGCCTTGCAGTAAATCTGTCACCTCACCCCAGCCCCACCATCCCATGCCATGCCATGCCACACCCCACCCCACCCTGCCGTGCCATGCGATGAGCAGGCAGCAGGCAGAGAGCGACAAATCAGTGAACAACGCAGCAGAGAAGGCCGCCAGATTCGAAGAAAGGTGACTCTCACGGGTACTTGTGCAAAAGGTGGATTTTCTTCTAGTGCTAGTACGGATTTAGGAAAAGGTGGGTACAGGTGGAGTGGATGAGGGAGCAGAAGCAATGGGAATGATGGGTGTTCTTGAGAAATCTCACAAGTGATTTCAACCTGCAGCAGCAGCATTACCAACGCAGCATGGAGTGCATCTGGGTGCCTGGCTCGCATCCAGGGAGGCCATCTGTTGCCCCTGCCATCTCGCGTTTCCACATCACCTTGCCAACTTGTCACCATGTTCCCATGTTGCCGTGTCCCCATGCCATCATGTCCCCATGCCACCATGTCCCCATGCCACCATGTCCCCATGCCACCATGCCACCATGCCACCATGCCACCATGTCATTAAGTCCCCATGCTGCCACTGTGTGTGGCAGGCTAGCATCATTGTTGGACGATTTCAGTGAAGACCCCGAGAGTCATGGAGGGCCCCCAGATGTTATGGTGTGTGGTGGTGTGTGGTGGTATGCAGTGGTGTGTGGTGGTGCATGGTGGTGTGTGGTGTTACGTTGCATTCGGTGGTGGTATGTGGCGTGTGATGGTATGTGGCCTTTAGTGGTATGTGGCATGTGGTGGTGTGATGGTATGTGGCCTTTAATGGTATGTGGCATGTGAATGTGTGATGGTATGTGGCCTTGGTATGTGGCATGTGGTGGTGTGTGGCAGGCAGGTATGGTGCATGCATGATGGTATGTGGCACGTGATAGTGTGTGATGGTATGTGGCACGTGATAGTGTGTGATGGTATGTGGCACGTGATAGTGTGTGATGATATGTGGCACGTGATAGTGTGTGATGGTATGTGGCACGTGATAGTGTGTGATGGTATGTGGCACGTGATAGTGTGTGATGGTATGTGGCACGTGATAGTGTGTGATGGTATGTGGCACGTGATAGTGTGTGATGGTATGTGGCACGTGATAGTGTGTGATGGTATGTGGCACGTGATAGTGTGTGATGGTATGTGGCACGTGATAGTGTGTGATGGTAAGTGGCACGTGATAGTGTGTGATGATATGTGGCACGTGATAGTGTGTGATGGTATGTGGCAGGTGATAGTGTGTGATGATATGTGGCAGGTGATAGTGTGTGATGGTATGTGGCAGGTGATAGTGTGTGATGGTATGTGGCAGGTGTTTGTTGGTGTGTCTTCGCTGCATTCTTCTCTCCGTCCTTCCTCTGTGTAAAGTCACTGTTATTATCCGCCCACCCCTCCCTATGCTTCTCTCCACCTCTCTCCACCACTCTCCACCCCATCAGCTGCTGTATCGTCTGAGAGACCTTTGCTTGCGGGAGCTAAGCTTTGAAGACATTTACAGACATGCCAAGGTGATGCAGGGGGGGAATGGTGATGTGGACAGGGCGAGGTATTTATACGTATTAGGTTTGTGCTAATCTATGCCATTCCAAGCCATGCCACACCTGGCCATGCCAAGCCATGCCATGCCATGGTCCCACATTGCCTGCCCCAACCGCCTGTCATGGCACATTTTAGATACAGTGTGCTCCCATCATCCCCATCACACCTGGCCCGACCACTCAGGGTTGTCTGTCTATCTTAACAGCTACCATCCCATGCACACACGCAACATTCCATCCCTTCTCCCCTCATTCCCCCTTTCTTTTTTCTTTCGCCCCCAACACACAAACACACACACCTACACGCCAGGACGAGTCAACACGCACGGCTCTGCAACAGCTACCAGCCGTCCTTGCAGCCATTGATGACATCAGCGATGACGTCACCCGCTCCGAAACCCTCATCCGGGGCATGCTGGCCAGCAATCTGGCCGCTCTGGATGGCGCGGACCCCGCGGTTGGGTCGGTGGACTTTTTGTCTGTTTGTGACAGTCTGCCGCCCAAACCGTGGGCGGCGGATGACATGGGGGCAGCGGTGCAGGCATGGAGCAACCGAGAGGAGGGCAAGTGGAACAAGGTATGGTGCGAGGCGAAGGTGACAGGTGGTGGAGAGGTGGGAGTGGGGAAGGGGAGGGGAGGGCAAGTGGAACAAGGTGACATAGAATTCAAAGGGAGGGTGGGGGGCTGGGAGTGGGAGAGGGCAGGGCAAGTGGAACAAGGTACGGTGTGAAGGTGACAAGTGGTGGACGGGTGGGAGTGGGGAAGGGGAGAGCAAGTGGAGCAAGGTAACATAGGACTGGAAGGGAGGGCTGCAATTGGGGGAGGTGAGGGCAAGTGGAGCAAGGTAGTATAGAACTAAAAGGTTGGGCATTTTGCCCCAAGTGGGGGGCATTTTGCCCCAAGTGGGGGGCATTTGGGCGTTGGGGAGGGAAGGGTGTAACAAGTGTGGGAGGATACTCGAGCGTGGTATGGGAAGGGATGGGATGGGGTGTACTGTGTATGGGAGTCACGTTTGATAATTCTCGAATGCGCCTCCCATATGAGGTGGGGATTTCAGAGGAGCTATTACAGCACGTGGTGAACTGATGCTCACCCTCCCCCCCGTCCAATCTATATCCCCTCCCCTCGTTCAGGCAGTGGTGCTGTGTGCGGGGGCGGGCAGAGAGACAGTGCTGGGGGTGCTTCCAGCAGTGAGGGATCTGACCAGGCGAGGCATGCAGGTGGGTTGTGGGGTGGGTGATTCGCCTGGTGTGGGTGGGTGTGGGCTGGTGCGGGGTGGCTATGGGGTGGCTGTGGGTGGGTGGGTGTGGGCTGGTGCGGGGTGGCTATGGCGTGGCTGTGGGTGGGTGGGTGCGGGCTGGTGCGGGGTGGCTATGGGGTGGCTGTGGGTGGGTGGGTGCGGGCTGGTGCGGGGTGGCTATGGGGTGGCTGTGGGTGGGTGGGTGCGGGCTGGTGCGGGGTGGCTATGGGGTGGCTGTGGGTGGGTGGGTGCCTCGCTGCTTTGCTGCTCTGCTGCTGTGTCATTGCTTCCTGTGTTTTCACCCTCGCCCTTCTGTTGCAATTCTCCCCCCTCACCCCTTCCCCCACCAGGTGCTTCTGGTGGCACCAGATATGCCGTCAGGTGCTGCCATCACACACGAGGACCTGATAAATCTCCTGAAGCAGGTGACGAGCTCATGCCTCTGATAGCTCTGTTGCAGCAGGTGGTCACTTGAAGCCTCTTATGACTCTCTTGCATCTCATGCAGCAGGTAATGTGATGTGAGAGGGAGACCATATGGAAAGTGTTGTGAGAGGGGAGGGGAGAAGGAGGGGGGAGGGACAGAAAGGAGGAAGGGAGGAAGGGAGGAAGGGAGGAAGGGAGGAAGGGAGGAAGGGAGGAAGGGAGGAAGGGAGGAAGGGAGGAAGGCGTGATTGCACTGTCCATCGTTTTCTCCATCTTGCCATTCTCATGGGACGTAATAACATAACGTGGTGCCATGGCAGAAAATGGCATGGCATGGTGTAGAACTCTCATAGTTATTTCTCATGCCATGGTGTACTACACCATGCCATGCCATGTTATTTTCTCATGCCATGGCATCGTTGCGTTGCGTGGCATGGCATGGCATGAGCAGGTGCAAGCAGCAGTACCGGAGGGTGACATCAGCACGGCCATCAACAACAGTCGCATCCTTATCCTCAACTCCGGATCCGACCTGCAGGTTGCTTCTTGAGTCGACTAACAAACCTGCAGGCTGGTTTTAAGGGTTCTTTCCTTGCAAGGGTCCTTCTCTTGCAAAGGTTCTTCTTTCCTTGGAAAATTATTTGTTCTCAACCGCCCCCCACTCACCCTCAACCCTCCGCTCGCCCTCCAACCAACCTCCTGCTTTGTATCTATCACCTGGTTCTGGGAGTGCTTTTTATACCCTAGTTTTGAGACGTCTCAAAACTTTGTATCTTATATCACCTGGTTCTGGGAGTGCTTTTTATACCCTTCACCTACAATACTTACATCAACTTCCCTGTGAACCCCTGCTGTCCCTTCTCCCTCCGTTCCTTCTCCCTCCGTTCCTTCTCCCTCCCGGACCACCCAGGCCCTTGACCTATCTGCCGTTTCACCTGAGCTTGCCTATGCCGCATCAGATGCTGATGTCATCATAATGCACGGCCAGGTGTGAAAAAATTAGCTGCTTATAGGAGCCTGTTACTGGTAACCATTGTATGCATGTAATCGGTTGCAACCAGTAACTGCCAGTAACACGAGTTGATGGAAGTAAGGCCTCCGCAGCCCACCTGTCCTCTTTTGACACCATTGTATGCATGTAATCGGTTGCAACCAGTAACTGTTAAGCACATGTTGTGTGCAATCTGCTGCTTGAGGCTTACAGCCCTGATGCAAAAATGGGTCCGCTGGATTTGCAGATATCTGTCACATGTCCGTGTGGTACGACTCTACCAGTTACATATCTGTGTGGTACGACTCTACCAGTTACATGTCCGTGTGGTACGACTCTACCTGTTACATGCCTGTGTGGTACGAGTCTACCTGTTACATGCCTGTGTCGTACGGGTCTACCTGTTAAATGTCTGTGTGGTACGACTCTACCAGTTACATGTCTGTGTGGTACGACTCTACCAGTTACATGTCCGTGTGGTACGACTCTACCTGTTACATGCTGGGTGCTGTGTGCTGTGCAGACGCATGCATGGGAGACCAACTTCACTGCAAGGTTCAAGTGCTCTGTACTTCGGGTTGCAGTGGTATGTGCTGCCGCTCCTGCACCTGCACTTGGCCTTCCCTGTGCGGTTGTGCGGGTGTTTTCTGTGCTGCTCTGCGCCGTTCTGCGGCTGTTTGCTGTGATCAGTGCGGTTGTGCGGCTGTTTTTTGTGTCTTGCCATGTGCAGTCGTGCAGCCTTGTCTTGCAGGGGCAACAGATCTTGTCTTGTTGCCTATCCTTCCTCCCTATGGCTTCTTGTTTGATGTGCGAGTGCGACTTTATTCTTCTGTTGTCAGTTCCCTTATTGCCTTTCTCCAAGTTCCACGCGATAATAACCGTTCGTTGCAATGCAGGTGCAACAGGTAGTTGGCGATCATGGAGAAAGAAACCCAAAGTGTCTAGTAAAATACACGAAACCTCGCTGAGCAAATAATATGTAGGTACGCGATAATTTGGACATTACGAATATCCAGTTATTTATTATGAACCCATTTGGGTATCAATTACATGAGCGATTGTTGGTTGTGGGAGTAGATTTTTCCACTTTCTTGTTTGTTTTGAAATCCTGAAATCGTATACTTATGGAATCACCTTAACGTATATGTCATGTTGCTGCTACCCAATGCTACACGAATCGGCATACCTCCAAAAGCGCCCACTTGGCATTTCGTTTCGTTTGTCTGCTCATCAAATGCTTTGTGAGTTGCTGACTCCTGAGACCTCCAGAGACCATTCGTTCGCCAATGGCATCCGTTCACGAAGATCCCCTTGGATTTTAGTTTCTATACCTGCGCCGCGCGAAAGCTGGGTTGCTGGACCTTTCAGGTACAGTACACCTCGAAATTTCGATGTCCTGGTCTGTATCAGATGGGCTCAATCTACGGTCAGGTTCACGATCATTTGCGCATCCTCGTTATTACAGTGTAAATATTGTTCCAACAACACCAAAATATATCTGCTGTGGTGGTCAGTTGAACCCCAGCTCAGGTGAGCACTCAGGGGATTGCAGCTGGTGTTGACAGCACAGTAGGTGAATGATCAGAGGAATTTCAAAATAAAGGGACGATGAACTGTAACCCATCCACACAAGCGCGCTATGTCCAATCCATGCCGGCTGATATTCCTCCACTGGCGGATGGGAGGGCGGGGCATATCCTTGACATGTCCACCTTGCCCCGAGACGCTTCCCGCCGTTCCTCAATTGCCCGCCCATCGCAGTGTCTTCCCTCAGCCACGCCGCTACAATTCAGCACGTTCGTGCGGCTGTCTCTGTGCTACCGCCAGTGGCGGAATGCTCCTCTCCTCGAGAACGCACATTCCAATTCCACCAGCAGCACTACTCGCACTTCTACTCAAGTATATGATCCAATACTTCCATCTTCTCGCAGTTGGTCGGCGGTGCTGCTAGTTTGGTTTCTTCACGAACCCCCCTTTTGTCAGCTCCCGTTTCCCGAAGCTCTTCAAGTTGGTTCGTCCGACGAACTTGTCATCGCGATGTCGATAGCGGCGCGGCACCGGGCCGCCTCAATGCGACTGCTCGGCGCGATGCCCGCGCTGCTGTTGTTGCTGCTCGGTGAGATCCCGTTACAGAGGCTGCAATGCACCGTGCATTGAAATATTCCCGGCGGGGTGCGCGGGGCCCATCCCATTTCAACCCTATGCATATTTCCGCCCGCCAACGCCGCCCTCCGCAAGGTCATCGTCGTACTACGATGATGCTTCGTAGATGTTTTTCACGCATGATATAATTACGCGGCATCGTTTCCCGTTCGAGATCATTTCGGCTCGACTATGTCGTTCACTCGCCGCGCTCAGTATAATTCCCCATTCGTCCCTCTTTTTCTCCCCCCCCCCTTCCTCCCCCCCCCCCCTCCCCCCCTCCCTCTCCGCCCTCTGCACTCACCCCACCCGTTCGTCTCCTCAGGCTTCGCAGCGCCACACAATGCTTCCGCTCGTGAGTACCCCCGGATACATCTCGAGTTTCCTTTGCCTCCTTCTGCATCTCTTCTCGTGTTTCCGCTCCGCTTATCTTCCCCTCTTGTCGTCTTCCCCTCCATCCCACCCCGCTGTGCTCCGTTCCGTTCCGTTTTTTTTGTTTTTTTTTTTTCCGCTCCTCTTTTCGATGTTCCGCTCCCCTTTTCCATGTTCTTCTCCCCTAATATCTCCCTTCCCCCTCCCCCTCCGCCCTTCCGACCCCCCCAGAGTCGTACTTCTCCGCGCGCCTGGCCGACGGCGAGTCACGAGCGGCCATCTTGCTCAGCATCAAGTAAGCCGCGTGTGCACGCTCGCACGCATGCACGCACGCACTCACGCACGCACAGACGCACGCACGCATCTCGCTTTTACGCGTGCATCTCCCCTTCGTTTCCCTGACTCTCTCTCTCTCTCTCCCTCCATCACTTGCTCCCCTCCCTGCACGCCGTCCTCATACGCCTCCCTTCCCCTCCTCTCCCCTCCTTCCCTCTTTCTCTCCCGTCCGTACGCCCCGCCAGCCCCGCAGCCGCCCCCCCCCCGCCCCCTCACCTCCCCTCCGTCACGCCCGCCCCCTCACCTGCGCTCCTCCCTGCCCCCCTCCCCATACGCCCTCCCCCCCCTCCCCCCCCCCCCACCAGTCCGCCAGGAAACCCTGGGGCGGGCTTTATTGTCGCCTACCGGATCTTCACGGCCCTCGCCTCCGGCCTGCCCGCCTCTCTCGCCTTCACAAATACCACCGTCTCCGGATGCGACCCGGCCAAGTGCAGCCTCGTTCCGGGCGCCATCACCTGGCGGACGGCGGGTGTCCACTCCGTTTCCCAGAGCTACAACGGGATATTCTGGACTTCGCCCGGAAATGACCCGGAGCGTTACAACGTGTACATCAAGATTCTTGCGGGCAGTTACCCGAACGTGGCGATGACGTACAGTGACTCGCAGACGGGCGCTGCGCGCACGGCGGTTTCGGAACTGTTCAAGCCGACCACGTTCATGCAGTATGGTGAGCCTGCCGCATTGCTCATGCCGGCGCGTTCGGTGCGTGCGTTCCTCCTGGCAGAGACAGCAACGCATGCACCGAATGCCCAGAGCAACGCATGCTCTGGACTCTGCTCGTGCTTTGCACTTCTCACCGCTGACTACTGCACTATGGATTTCCCACAGTTCTTGTAATGCCCTTCCCCTCATGTGCGCCTGGCAGGAATAGGCATCCCCATGACGTCTCTCACGTACAACCTCAACGTCCGCTTCTCCTCCTACATGCCCGGCGGCGCCAACCTCTCTCTCTCCCAATCGTGAGCCCTGCAACCCACTCAACCACGGCATTGAGCGATAATCTCTCCCAGCTATCATTGCTCTTGTACATTCCACAACCTCTCGTTCCTTCCTTCTTTGCCAGCCCTAAATTTCTTTGCTTGCTCCTCAACACGCATTTCCTCTCTCCCTCTCCCTCCCTCTCTCCCTCTCTCTCCCTCTCTCCCCCTCCCTGCCTCTCTCCCCCTCCCTCCCTCCCTCTCTCCCTATTCCTCGCTCTCTCCCTCTCCCTCCCTCTCTCCCCCTCCCTGTCTTCCCCCCCCCCCTCCCTCTCTCTCCCTCTCCCTCCCTCTCCCTCCCTCTCTCCAGTGCTGACGGATTCAACTTCCGGCTGGACTACACGTGGATGGCGGTGGCGCCCACAGAGGAGCCCGCCTCCAGCCGCCTGGTCATCTTCTACCAGACCTCTCCGCCTGCCCTGTCCTCTGCTTCTTCCGGCCGCCGCCGCCTCCTCAGTGCCGAGCCTCCGCCCGTTGGGACGACTGTGAGCAGCAGCAGCAGTACGGACAAGCAGGCGAAGGAAGAGACGAGGAAGGCGAGAGAGGCGGCGATTGCGGCGAGAAAGGCCGCGATTGCGGCGAGAGAGGAGGCGAAGAGGGAGAGGGCGAAAGCCAAGGAGGAGGCAATCGCAAAGAAGGAGGCTGCAAAGAAAGCCAAGGAGGAGGCGATTGCGAAACGGGACGCGGCAAAGAAGGCGAAAGAGGAGGCTATTGCGAAGAAGGAGGCGGCCAAGCTGGCAAAGGAGCAGGCGATCGCTAAGAAGCAAGAGGCGATGACAATTAGGGAGGCAAAGAAGCAGGAGAAGGAGAAGAAGACACCACCATCGCCACCACCCTCCTCACCTTCCCCACCACCACCCTCCCCACCTTCCCCGCCACCTTCCCCTCCACCATCCCCACCCCCATCCCCACCCTCCCCACCACCATCCCCGCCCCCATCCCCACCCTCCCCGCCACCCTCCCCTCCTCCATCCCCACCATCCCCTCCCCCGTCGCCTCCCCCATCCCCACCCCTATCCCCTCCTCCTCCCGCTGCTCCCACTGTCGCATCCGTTTCCCTCCCTCTTGGCGGCTACTCCAACACGTGCCCCGCTGGCAGCACTGACTGCCCCATTTTCTACGCTGTGATTGGCGCGCAGCAGTGGTTCTTCTCAGCCGCCTGGGGCTTCCCCACGCAAGCAGCTCGTGAGGCGGATCCTATATATGTTGCGCTGAATGCGCTCATGCAGTATGCGCTCACTGGTGTGAAGGGGAGGTTGGTGAACGCAAGCATGATGCTGGAGGCGGCTGGCAGCGGCAAGGGGCCGAATGATTTGCTGCAGCGATATTAAGGCGCTGATATGCGATGTATCGAACAGCCATCTGTTTTGTATTGTAGTTTACTTCTGCTCGTGTTGTAGATGTGTTGGGTTGTGTTCTTGTTGGAAGGGGTTGGATCAGACAACAGCATTAATATTTTATTTGTTGAGATGAAATTTCATTTATATTGCTTCCGGGAAAAAAATAGGCATCCTAAAAGTGTTGCTGTATGCAGGGTTGCTGTAGGGAGTTATTATGCGCTTAAGAACGGCTCGTTTGCACTTTCCTATGTTTGGATAGGGTCTAGAGCAAAAACCAACTCATATTTCACACCCTCCAATTTCCTACCATTTAGAAAGCTTGCTTTCTTGCATGTAGCAATTGGCATCGTCTCATTTCAAATGGGTTTAGTACAATTGAAATCCATAGTGATATTACAAAGATATGCCTCTATGTTCCTACGGCTATCCTGTGTCCGAGGGGGGGGGGGGGGGGGGGGGGGGGGGGGGGGCGAAAAAATCGGCTAAACCGTTTGAAAATGAGAGACGTGGGTGGAGGGAAATGACCTCCAGCCCACGTTTTGTACTACAAAACGGGCGTTTAGCGCGGCTCGACGCTGCCAAATCCTACATTACAAGCAGCTTCGCTTTCAAAATACATAATTTTGAAAAGCGTTACAGCTTTTAAAAATATACATAATTCCATTTTCGGATCCCGAACCGCTTGACTCAATTGAACAAACCGCACCGCATGTCAGAGGTCCACTTGTCAGAATCCCAACCACTAGACCATTGGGATAAAAGGGCTTATTAAGTAGCGGGTCAGAGCGCCCATAACCCCCCAGGACAACCTGCCTGTAACCCTTCCCTAGGATCAATCGGGGATCTCCAGTGGACCTCTGACACCCCCCCGCACTGAGATGCCCGAGGTGCACATACTGGGATTCGAACCCGAGACCTTCGCTTTAATAACATGTCAGAATCCCAACCACTAGACCATTGGGATAAAAGGGCTTATTAAGTAGCGGGTCAGAGCGCCCATAACCCCCTAGGACAACGTGCCTGTAACTCTTCCCTAGGATCAATCGGGGATCTCCAGTGGACCTCTGACACCACTGGTGATCCCCGATTGATCCTAGGGAAGGGTTACAGGTGTTGGAAACAAATAACTTAACGCTTCTGAAGTAATCGAAGTATCGACACGAAACGGAGCAGACTACAAGCGAAACAACACGCAAGTCAACAAAAGCAACCGCTGGAGGTTACGTGAAGGTCAAAGGTCACTGACCTTTGACCTGACGAAAAAATGCAGTGCGACAGCAAGGACACATAACTGACTCGATACTGAGCAGTTACACGAGTCGTCACTGTATCGAACCACAACAGCAGAAACAGTTAAAATATAATCTTATAAAAGCCTTGTATTCCCCTGCTATTAACAAATTATCTTGTTCTCACACACCAGTACAAGGTGGTTCAGCAAACTCTGATATTACGCTTCCGCAACTACAACATTCCTACTTCAACAAGATCTTAGCCTTGAAAGATCCTAAGGGCTATTTCTCAGCCCAACAACAGGCTCGTTGTCCTGGGAGGTTATGGGCGCACTGACCCGTTACTTAACAAGTCCTTTTATCCCAGTGGTCTAGTGACTCAGATTTTGACATGGTATCAGAGAGAAGATCTCGGGTTCGAATCCCAGTGTGTACACTTCGGGCATCCCGGTGCGGGGGGGTATCAGAGGTGTCAGAGGTCCACTGGCGATCCCCGATTGATCCTAGGGAAGGGTTACAGGCATGTTGGCCTGGGGGGTTATGGGCGCACTGACCCGCTGCTTAACAAGCCCTTTTATCCCAATGGTTTAGTGGTTGGGATTCTGACATGTTATCAAAGCGAAGGTCTCGGGTTCGAATCCCAGTGTGTGCACTTCGGGCATCCCAGTGCGGGGGGGTGTCAGAGGTCCACTGGTGATCCTCGATTGATCCTAGGGAAGGGTTACAGGCATGTTGGCCTGGGGGGTTATGGGCGCACTGACCCGCTACATAACAAGCCCTTTTATCCCAATGGTCTAGTGGTTGGGATTCTGACAAAAGGTCCACTGGTGATCCCCGATTGATCCTAGGGAAGGGTTACAGGCATGTTGGCCTGGGGGGTTATACCGTATTACCCCGGATATAGGCGCATATGCGCTTATAATAAAATCATTTTTTTGAGGGGGGGCGCTTGTAATTGAGTAACGGCCATAAGCGCTGGCGCTTATATAATGACAAATACGAAAATATATATTTAGATCACCAAATTGTTCATTTTCTTCTTGCCATTTCAACCGAGTCGAAATGCTTTAGCGTCACAAAACAAAATCTCGCGCAAGCGATATTATGGGTGCACACATAGGCAAAGACACGTCATGCCAGCAGATCCTGACTAGACGTGCAGCCAGTCAGGTCTTCGCGAGTCAAACCTGTCAAACTTATATCTACTATAGTCTGTTTAGGCTGTAGTGGGGTAGTTCTTAGAGGGTACAACACTTTTGTGTTTTCTACTTGTACCCATCTCATTTCTAGTTCATTAATTCTTTCGTCAATTCTCTCACATGGTATAGAGCTAGTTTCGATTTTTCCTAAGGGCCCACCACGAAAAGTTTTTTTTTCCTTACCTGCCCGACGCGCGCGTCGCGCCTACCCTTCGAGGCCCCTTCACGGCCCGTCGCGGCCCCCATCACGGCCCGTAGTGCCCCCTTTCGCGGCCCGTAGCGGCAAGGCCCGTAGTGGCCCCTTTCGTGGCCCGTAGTGGCCCCTTTTGCGACCCGTAGCGGCCCCCGCCCCTTTCGCGGCCCGTAGCGGCCCCCCCTCACGGCCCGTAGTGGCCCCCTTGCGGCCCGTAGCGGCCCCCTTGCGGCCCGTAGCGGCCCCCTTGCGGCCCGTAGCGGCCCCTTTCGCGGCCCGTTAGGCCCGTCGCGGCCCCCCCTTTGCGGCCCGTTAGGCCCCTACGCGGCCCCCCCCTTTACGGCCTGTAGCGGCCCCTTCGCGGCCCGTTAGGCCCCCCTCACGGCCTGTCGCGGCCCCTTCGCGGCCCGTAGCGGCCCCTGTCGCGTCCCCTTCGCGGCCCCTGTCGCGGCCCCTTCACGACCCGTCGCGGCCCCTTCGAGGCCCGCCCCGGCCCTTCCCCGGCCCCGTCCCGGCTCTGCCCCGACCCCGGCCCTGTCCCGGACCTGCCCCGACCCCGGCCCTTCCCCGACCCTGTCGCGGCCCCGTCCCGGACCTCCCCCGACCCCGGTCCTGCCCCGGCCCCGTCGTGGCCCTGTCCCGGACCTACCCCGACCCTGTCGCGGCTCTGTCCCGGACCTGTCGCGGCCTCGCCGCGGCCCTGCCTCGGCCCGGCCCCGGATCTTCTGCGGCCCGGCCCCGGCCCTACCCCGGACCTGTCGCAGTCCTGCCCCGACCCTCCCCCGGCCCTGCCCCGGCCTCGCCCCTGGTAAGCGCATCGCCGAGCCAAGCCGCGCTGCCGAGCCGCACCGTTCCACCGAGCCGCGCGGCCCTTTCGAGCCGCCCTACCGAGCCGCGCTGCCCTGCCTAGCCTGCTTAGCTGAGTTGCACTGCTGCTGCTCCTGTCATGGCTAGTCTCAGTGTTCTTACTTTTGACGCTGAGGGTCGAGCAGTTGACTTTGAGGTCTAGCTAGATGATCTGCAGCTTTTCCTACAGTGCGATAGCAAGGATGGTCTCTCACTGTTCGATCTCACGTCTGGCGCCTCTACTGCCCCTGCTGCTGATGCTGACAGTACTGTTCGCTCGCAGTGGACCACGCGCGATGCTGCTGCCCGCCTTGCTGTGCGTAGTCACCTACCGTCTACTGAGCGCGCGCACTTTAGTCAGTACAAGAGTGCTAAGACTCTGTACGATGCTGTAGTTGCACGCTACTCCTCCCCTGCCACTGCTGCCCTCAGCCGCCTCATGCTGCCGTACCTGTTTCTTCACCTTGCAGCCTTTGCCACAGTTGCTGACCTGGTTTCTCACCTTCGCACCAGTGACGCCCGCTACCGCGCTGCCCTTCCCACTGCGTTCCTTCCCACGAACTCCCCCCCCATGTACATCACCCTTTACTACCTAGTCACCCGCCTCCCTGACTCTCTCTCTTCAGTCAGGGACCACTTTCTCTCCCTTTGCCCCACCGAGCTGACTGTCGACTTGCTAGAGGAGCGCCTTGCTGCAGCTGAGAAGAGTATCTTAGCTGTTGGTGCTTCTCGCGGCGACCGTCGCACCCCCTTCTTTGAGGGGTGTTCCCCTGTCCCCCTTCTCCCCTCTGTTGCCTCTGCTGCTGCTGTCGACCTCGTTGGCACTGAGGAGGTCGGCGCTGCGTCTGCCTCTAGTGGGCGACGCCGCACCGGCAAGGGCAAGGGAAGCAGGGGTGGTGGTGGGGGCAGTGGGGGAAGCGGTGGAGGAGGTGGAGGAGGTGGAGGTGGTGGTGGGGGTGGTACCGGGAGTGGGGGCGTCGGTGGTGGCAGTGGAGGCCGTGGCGGCGGTGGCGGAGGAGGTGGAGGCGGCGGCAGCGGTGGTGGAGGTAGCGGAGGAGGTGGTGCTGGTCGCGGTGCAGCCACGCAGCGTGGAGGCCTTGGTGGCAGCCAGCGCCAGCAGCAGCTGCGCACCCGTGAGACCCCGTCGGTTCAGCAGCTTCGTGAGTGGTACGCTGGGCGTGGGAGGTCTGGGGGTGCGGGTCCCTGCTCTTACGTTCTTCGCACCGGCACTCGGAGTGGGGAGGTGTGTGGTCTCCCACACACCACGCAGCGCTGCTTCGGCCGCTTGACTGACGCTTGGCGTGCCCAGTTTCCTGACGCCGTTGAGCTTCCTCGTTGGCATGATCTGCTTCTGCAGAATGTGCCTATCTTTGATCTAGACTTTGATGCTATCCTTGCTGCCATGTATGCTCTTGCTGATATTACTGAGGGTGACTGTTACCTGAGTGTCCCGCCCGACCCGGGCACTGTGGCTGCTGCTCTAGGTGCTAGTGCGGCTGCTGCTCTAGGTGCTAGTGCGTCTGCTGCTCCAGGTGCTGGTACGTCTCCTCTCTCTGGCACTGCACCTACTGAGTCCTTTCACACTTTCACACTTGACTCTGGTGCTTCGCGCTCTTTCTTTAGAGACAGCACCACGCTCACGCCGCTCAGTCGGCCTGTTGCGGTCTCCCTTGCTGACCCCTCCGGGGGCACAGTCCTTGCACACTCCTCCACGGTTCTACCGTGTCCGGCGGCCCCGTCGGGCTTGCTGTCGGGACTCCACCTCCCCTCGTTCTCTACGAACTTGGTGAGTGGAGCTCACCTCCCGGACGCGTGGGTTGACCAGTTCACCCCTGGAGGTCAGCGTGTGACCCACTGCACTTGCTCTCGGACGGGCCGCCACCTGGCCATGTTCACCCGTCGGCCAGGGTCGAGTCTGTACACACTGACTACTGCGCCTCCTCCGGTCCCTGTGTCTGGTCAGGTGGCTGCGTCCAGTCAGGTGTTTGCTGCCGCGTCTAGGTCTAGTCCTGCGTCTGCCCCCTACTCGTGTTGTCCTCTGGCGCACGAGACTCTCCTTTGGCACCACCGCCTTGGTCACCCCTCCCTGCCTCGTCTTCGAGGTATGGCCTCCCGTGCTCTTGTCTCTGGACTCCCCAGGTCCCTCCCTCCCCTTCCTCCGGGGCCTGCCCCCACCTGTGTTCCTTGTGTCGAGGGCCGGCAGCGCGCCGCTCCTCACTCCTCCTCGTTTCCTCCGACTGAGGCCCCTCTGCAGACTCTTCACATGGACGTGTGGGGCCCAGCCCGCGTCCGTGGACAGGGTCAGGAGCGTTACTTCCTGCTGGTCATTGACGACTACTCGCGTTACACCACAGTCTTCCCCTTGCGCAGCAAGGGTGAGGTCCCTGAGGTGTTGATCGACTGGATCCGCGGTGCTCGTCGCCAGCTTAGTGAGAGTTTCGGCTCAGACCTTCCTGTTCTGCGTCTGCACTCAGACAGAGGCGGGGAGTTTTCCTCCGACCTCCTGAGAGCCTTCTGTCGTTCGGAGGGCATCCGCCAGACGTTCACGCTTCCAGCCTCCCCGCAGAAAAATGGGATTGCTGAGCGCCGCATTGGCATGGTCATGGACGTCGCTCGTACGTCCATGATCCATGCGGCTGCTCCCCATTTTCTGTGGCCGTTCGCGGTTCAGTACGCTGCGCATCAGATCAACCTTCAGCCTCGCGTCTCCTTGCCGGAGACCACACCTACTCTGAGGTGGACGGGGAAGGTTGGCGATGCGTCAGCGTTCCGAGTCTGGGGATCTCGAGCTTTTGTCCGCGATACTACAGCGGACAAGCCGTCCTCCCGTGCCGTTCCCTGTGTCTTCCTTGGCTTTCCTCCTGACGCACCCGGGTGGCAGTTCTACCACCCCACCTCGCGTCGTGTTCTGTCCTCTCAGGACGTCACGTTCGACGAGTCGGTGTCGTACTACCGTCTCTTTCCCTACCGCACTGCCTCTCCCCCCCCCCCCCCCCCGCCACTCTTCCTGGCACCAGGTACTCCCCTGGTAGACCCCCTCCCCCCCCAGGGTCCTGCCCCCTCAGGTGTGTCCCAGGTAGACCCTGCCGAGCCGGTCGAGGTAGCTGTCGACTCAGGTGCTGCTAGGGGTGCTGACCCTGCGGGTGCGGGGACTGGGGGTGCTGAGACTGGGGGTGCTGAGTCTGGGAGTGCTGAGCCTTGGGGTGCTGACTCTGGGGGTGCTGAGACTGGGTGTGCTGAGCCTGGGGGTGTGGCGCCTGAGAATACTGTGTCTGGAGGTGCTGAGCCTGCGCGTGCTGAGTCTGGAGGTGCTCCAGGTGTCCCGTCGCGGCGGGAGCCCCTCTCTCCACAGCGGCTTCGTGAGTGGTACTCTCGGCGCTGTCGAGTTGCTGCTGGAGGTGGTGCATGTGCTGGAGCTGCTGGAGGTGCTGCTGGTGCTGGAGCTGCTGGAGGTGCTGGAGGTGCTACTGGAGCTACTGGAGGTGCTGGCGCTGCTGGAGGTGGTGCTGGTGCTGGAGCTGCTGGAGGTGCTGCTGGTGCTGGAGCTGCTGGAGGTGCTGGAGGTGCTACTGGGGCTACTGGAGGTGCTGGCGCTGCTGGAGGTGGTGCTGGTGCTGGAGCTGCTGGAGGTGCTGCTGGTGCTGGAGCTGCTGGAGGTGCTGCTGGGACTGGAGACCCTGGGGCTGAGGGTTCCAGTTCTGTCTCTGCTGTTTCTGGAGGCGCTGCGCGGCCGCGGCCGTACTTCGTTCCACTCCTTCAGCAGGTTCTTGGCTCCTCGCCTTCTCCTGGTCCTCCTCCTCCTTTCCTGAGTCCACCGCCTGTCCAGTCCCAGTCGCAGTTGCAGCCGGCCTCTCCGTTGCCTGGTCCTTCTCCTTACTCTGGACCGACCAGAGGTCTTACGGAGCGTCGTGAGCCTGCGTCGCGTCCTGTGTCACCTGTGTCTCGCTCTGCGTCGCCTGTCCGTACTGTTCGCGCTGGTCGTGTTTCGCGTCCGCGTCCTCCTCCTGTCCCAGGCACTCACTCTATGACTCTGCGTCCTTCTACTGCTCCACAGCGTGTCCCTCTGCCGTCTCCTCCTGCATCCTCTCTTCCTGACGGTCCGGACCCGGAGTCTGACTCCCTTTGTGCTGCTAGTCCTACTGTCACGCGCTTTCTGGCCACTGCTGTCACTGACCCTCTGTTTGAGTCCACTGCTGCGTCTGCTCTTGTTACTGAGCTCATTGACTTTGCTGCAGCCTGTCGCCTAGACTACGCCGCTAGTCTTGTTGCTGAGTCTGCGTCTGTCTGTCCTCCGTCCGTCGGGGGTGAGTGTGCTCTTGGCACGGACGTCCTTGAGGACAGACAGGAGGACCTTGAGTGCTTTGCCGCTGCTTCACCTCATCTCGTGTCCATGCTGCTTGCCCCTGAGGGAGACCCGGATGCACTAGACATCTCGACCCCGCGCTCTTACGCAGAGGCGATAGAGGGTCCCTACTCCTCTCAGTGGCAGGCAGCCATGGACGCAGAGATGGCTTCCTGGAAGTCCACAGGCACTTACGTCGACGAGGTTCCCCCACCTGGGGCGAACATCGTCAGTGGCATGTGGATCTTCAGGGTGAAGCGGCCGCCGGGTTCTCCGCCTGCCTTCAAGGCACGTTACGTTGCACGTGGCTTCAGTCAGCGTCAGGGAGTTGACTTCTTTCAGACCTTCTTCCCTACCCCGAAGATGACCACTCTTCGGGTACTGCTGCACGTTGCTGCTCAGCGTGACTACGAGCTCCACTCGCTTGACTTCAGCACAGCTTTCGTACAGGGCAGCCTGCACGAGGAGATCTGGCTGCGCCGCCCACCTGGCTTCACTGGGTCGTTTCCTGCTGGTACCCAGTGGAGCCTCCGGCGGCCAGTCTACGGTCTCCGCCAGGCGAGAGTGGCACGACACGCTCAGGACAACTCTTGCTGCTCTTGGTTTTGCTCCTTCCACTGCTGACCCTTCTCTGTTTCTACGCACTGACGCTACTCTGCCGCCGTTCTACGTTCTAGTGTACGTAGACGACCTCGTCTTTGCTACTGCTGACACGGAGGCACTCGCCCACGTGAAGTCCGAGCTGCAGAAGAGACACACGTGCACAGACCTGGGTGAGCTCACAAGCTGTCTTGGCTTGCGGATCACCCGGGACAGAGCACAGCGCACCATTACCTTGACTCAGTCACACATGGTGCAGCAGGTCCTTCAGCGCTTCAGCTTCACGTACTCCTCGCCACAGTCTACTCCTCTGCCTACCGGTCACTCGCTCTCAGCTCCACCTTCGGACGAGTCCGTAGAGCCGAGTGGCCCGTATCTAGAGCTTGTGGGCTGCCTCATGTACCTGATGACCTGCACACGACCTGACCTCGCATACCCTCTCAGCCTTCTGGCTCGCTACGTGGCTCCCGGCAGGCACCGAAAGGTGCACTGGGATGCTGCAAAGAGGGTGTTGCGATACTTGTGCAGTACATCGGGCATGGGGCTCGTGCTTGGAGGACGGGCTCGAGTTGTCCTCACTGGTCACGCTGACGCCTCCTGGGTTGACGACTTGGCTACGCAGCGGTCGTCACAGGGTTACACCTTCAGTCTTGGCTCCGGCTCTGTCTCTTGGCGGTCTACCCGCTCTTCTTCTGTTCTCAGCTCCAGTTGTGAGGCTGAGATCTACGCTGGAGCCATGGCTGCACAGGAGCTTCGCTGGCTCACCTACCTGCTGACCGACTTGGGAGAGGCGCCTCGTTCTCCTCCAGTTCTGTACGTCGACAACAAGGCCATGCTGGCCTTGTGTCAGGAGCACAGACTGGAGCACAGAACGAAGCACATTGCTCTGCGCTACTTCCTTGCTCGAGAGTTGCAGCAGCGTGGCCAGCTTCGTCTTGCTTACGTGGCCTCTCAGGCCAACACTGCTGATGTTTTCACCAAGGCACTTCAGCCTTGTGATCATCAGCGTTTCTGTACTGTGTTAGGCCTTGTACCTACTGTGCCTCACTTGTTGACTTCTTGACTCTGCTTGTACTGTACTCTATATACTTATACCTGCATGCTTACACTTGCTAGGTTGTGTTCACCGTATTGTTTGTTTTCCTTTATATAACTCTGCATGTGAACTGGCCTTATGGCCCTTTGCTTGTGCTCAGATTGTGTGGTGACTTTGTGATCCACCCTGAGCTTGCTTTGTCTTTCTTGACTGGTCTTGTGACCCTTTGTTCTCCCCCACTTTGCCTATGGGGGTGTGTCAAACTTATATCTACTATAGTCTGTTTAGGCTGTAGTGGGGTAGTTCTTAGAGGGTACAACACTTTTGTGTTTTCTACTTGTACCCATCTCATTTCTAGTTCATTCATTCTTTCGTCAATTCTCTCACAAAACCAAGCGAAATCGAAATCTGACTCGCTATAAAAATATTTTTCGTTTCCGTTTTAAGCAAGAATTTAAACTAGAATTGCACGTGCGCTTATAATAAGTAAAAATTTTCTAGGGGGGGCGCTTATAATCAAGGAACGGCCATAAGCGCCATGCTCCAGATAGAGGCGCCGGCGCCTTTAATCGGATGGCGCCTATATCCGGGGCCATACGGTAAATGCACTGACCCGCTACTTAACAAGCCATTTTATCCCAATGGTCTAGTGGTTGGGATTCTGACACCGCACACCGTTGTAATCGAAGCCCTATCCTCCACACCAGCAGCATGAGGCGAACCAGGGCCCGTGCTAGGTTTGGGGGCATCCTGAGGCCTCAAGGCAAGTTTCCAAAATCTAAAAAAAATGCCCTGATTTGTCAGGGCAAATATTCAAAGGCTTCCTGTGGTTTCAGGGCTTCTGCATAAATTTATCATGACCTGTCAGGGCTAAAAAACGAGTGTTTAGGGTTCTGTTTTTAGCATTTCTAGTGGGACCACCATTGTACTACTCCCTACTAACCAGTGCATGCATGGCACACGACGAGACAGGAGTGTTGCCTTGCCCAACCCGTTTTCCCAATCTGATGGGTTTGGCTGGTGCGTTGCGGAGGATCGGAACTGTCAAAGGAATCATGCGAATGCAGGAAAAATACACGGGGAAACCAATCCGCGGGAGAAAATCTCCCAGGAAAAAAAATCCTCGGGAACGGGAAACCTCCCCCCCTCGCCAATACCCCCCCCCCCCCCCCCCCCCCCCCCCCCCCCCCTCACGTCCCTCAAGAAACGCGTCAGAGCAAGCCGCGACATTCATCCTGACGCTACAAGGAAGAACACCACAGCCATCATGAAATTCCATGGCATTTCATATAACATCCTGATACCACAGGGTGAAAATTGAGACTATTCTGAAATTACAGGGAAAATTCAAATTTGCATCCTGAAATCAGGGTGATCAGGATGTTTTGCTCTGATATCGTGGGGCCTGAGGCGAACACCCAGGCAATGCCACCAGAGCATAGGGTTCTGTTTGTTTTTTACGAGCCTGGCGCTTCTTTTTGCAGCAGAGGACTTGAAATACAGTACCATATTAGGACCTTCCCTCTGCATTTGTCCAGAGTCAAGCAATTTCCTTGCTTTCTTGATTTTCCAAATTTCTGTCCTCGGCCACCTAGTGGCCAGCGCCTTGCCGACTCACCACCAATCCCGAAATTCGTGTGAGCGTACAGTGGGCGAGAAGCTTCTCCAGTTCAAATGGACGAATTTAGTCAAGCCAGTCTACTTTCACCACCCCTGATAACAAGCCGCCGCAAAGCAGCGATTGATTCACTTAGTGCAGCGCTGCGCTCATCGGGCGAGCTTTTCCGAGTAATAGCATTCACACTCCATTATCGCTCCTTCCAATGCTCAGTGTACGCGTCGTCGAGACCGTCGCATAGGACGCGCTCACCGCGGCCATTCGCGACGGCGAATCCCCTCCCCCTCATTCTTGTTATCGGTGAGCTCTCCCAGTCCTGATCGCGGCGAGTCGGGGTTCTGATCGCTGAGCTCCACTGATTTAAGCGGGGCTGATTTGAGAAGCCAGGTCAAGTCGACGCCATCTTGAACTGGTTTCACATGCCTTTGAACATGTTAAGAGTTCCGGTGAAGGGGCTCTTTTAGAAACTCCGAGTCGGCAATTCTTTCCCCATGCCCAACTGCCAGTTTAGGGTTCCGGTGCCGCGTGAGGCTATAAATCCATGGTAGCATTCTCCCAGCTGTTGTAGATGCTTCTCCTCTACTTTGCAAGAACTGTGAATTGTACTAATCAGTAGAGCACTGTCTTTGCTTTCCAACGGGCCGTAGATCACATCGATTGCCTAAGCATCGAGCGAGATATGGCTACTAACGTGAAAGCTATGCTCTATGTTGAAGGATTGGAAACTCTCTGGAATTTGTGTGTCGAGTTGCACTGTGTACAAAGTGATTCACGTTTTCCAGTATGATTCATGCAAACAAGGCAAACACATTTATAGCTACTCAATACATCGAGTCGCGCATGTAACATCTAGTCACTACGAGATGCATCGCGAACATTCGTGTAACAATTTGAAGGGGTGAAATTCGGCACCCGAATTTCACCTAACCAAATTCTTCTTCAGTCTCGATTCTTCTTGTGTTGCCATGTGGCACCAATTGAGTGGGTATTCTGAAGTCAACCCACACACCTCGAAACCTGCAGCTCACGCAACTCGTGAGCACCATTCGGTGGGTTGGGGGCATTCAACCGTCCCACCACACGCAACTCGTGAGCACCATTCGGTGGGTTGGGGGCATTCAACCGTCCCACCACCGTTTCCTGTGAACACACGCGACCTCCAACACCAGCCGCCGTGGTAGTATCACCGCTGACGACTTGCTCCTCCTCTTCCTTCCCATTCCCCCCCTCCCCCTTCCCCCTCTTCCGCCAATCCCCCCCCCCCCCCCCAACCCCCCTCCACCCACTTTTTCCCCGCAGCGCTCTCTCGCGGGCTCGACTTCTATCTCGTGCGACTTCCGCCGCCCCTCCTCCCGTCGGCTCGCCGGGGAGCGGCAATTCTAGTGCGATCCACCCCCCCCCCCCCCCCCCCCCCCCCCTCTCCCCCCCACCCTCGCGCCGCTCGTGCTCTCCCCACCCTCGCGCCGCTCTCCCGAATATCGTATGCACCCCCACTTTTCTCGAATTCGCACTCTCACGTTCCCCGCTTTTCCCCTCATCCCCCTCGTCTCCCTCGTCACTCTCTCTTCCCCTCCTCCCGTTCTCCCCCCTCCTCCCCCTCCCCTTCCTCATCCCGTCGTCGACCAGACACATATGTTTTCGCGGAGATGGTGGATGGCGACTCACGCGCAGTCATCTACCTGTGCCTCTCGTAAGCACCTATGCCTCAAAATTGGTCAGGACCTTCTAGCATTATCCAATGTACCTGTTTCTTTCTGCCACCACTTCCTTTTTCCCCATTCCCCCTCGTCTTAACCCTCTCTCCCCGCATCACCCATGTCCATCCCCCACCCTCACTTCCCACCCTCTCCCCCCCCCCCCCAACCTCCACCCCCATCCACATTCAGCTTCGATTCCACCACCAACACCATCCAAGCGACCTACAAGATCTTCGCAGCTCTCCCCTTCCTTTATCCCCATCCCCCCTCTTCTTAACCCCCTCTCCCCCCATCTTCCCCAATTTCCATCCCCCACCCCTTCCTTCCCCACCCACCCACATCCAGCTTCGATTCTGCCACCGCCACTATCCTGAAGGAAACCGTCTTCTCTTAGTGACGCCACAGATTTTACTTGGCGAGTTAGGAGCCAAGACTAGGATCGTTCCGACGGGCTCGGAGCAAGGAATCCATGGCACTTTGAATCTCTGTAATCGCCTGAGAATTGAAAGAGATACTTCTTATAATGCAAGGATGGGTACAAGTGACGAGTTGAGGTTAACTCTCTGGAATTTGCTCTCTGGTTTTATAGTTAAAACATGCAAGCACAATTGTAACATCGAACCGCGCGCGACTCACCGGAAATTCAGACTCAGGATCGCGTCCAATTTCCGCGACGTCCGCGTTCACAATTTCGGACTTTGCCGGGTTCGTTTCTTCACGCTGACAATCGTGAGTTACAAGGGACAATAGCGAGTGTAGCGAAATGTTTGTAACATTCGCTTGCACTCTTGCTATTTTCGTGCATGCTTGTGGGGCTGCCAAGTGTTGACGCGGGCAATCCTCCGTCACCCCTCATTCCGAGGAAAGAACCCTCCCTTGGTCCGAGTCAAGGGAGGTCTTCGCGTGGGGGGAAATCTCTCCCCCACAATTCCAACATATCCAAGCGACCTACAAGATCTTCGCAGCTCTCCCCACCGGCCCGCCCGCCTACGTCACCCTAGTAAACACAACCGTCCCCGAATGCGACCCATCCACGTGTAGCCTGCCCCCAGCCGCCCCCGCGTGGGTCCAGCCCGTGCCGTCCGTGTGGCAGGCCGTTGGCACCTTCACCAGCACCCCTGCCACCAGCCCCGAGCGCCATGTTGCGCTGCTACAGCTGATTGATAACTCGTCGGCGTTACCCGGAGTGGTCATGGCGTGTGGGACTAACAAGCACGCGGTGGGGCAGTTTCAAGTTGACGCGAATGTGAAATTCCGTGAGTGTGGGGAAGGACGGGAGGGAGAGGTTGTAGTGGTGGTGGTGGGGGGGGGGATAGAGTGAAAGTGGGGATTCTTGTTGTCCTGCACGCTTCACCAGCACCCCTGCCACCAACCCCGAGCGCTATGCGGCTCTGCTGCAGCTGACTGATAGCTCGTCAGTGTTCCATGGGGTGGTCATGGCGTATGGGACTAGCATGCAGGTGGCTGTGCGGACGGCAGTGGTAGGGTGAATGTGGGAGGGAGGCTGTCATTAGGACGTTCTGTGTAGTAGTGGAGGTTTGTCTTGCAAAGGAGTGTAGCAGTACCAGACTTCCTCTCTCTTCCTAATGCTAATGTCTCACTTTTCTTCTCTCTCCTCAAAACCATTGTCCTTGCATGCACCTGCCTGTAGTGGAGGTCGGGCCGGTTCCACTGACTGTTCCCAACCCCAACTACGCGGTTCGCTTCCGCTCCTACATGCCTGGCGGCGCCAACCTCACCTTCACCCAGTCGTGAGTCTCTCCCCCTCCCTCCCAGGCATCTGACTCACCTTTGCTCTCTTCTCATGATCTTTGTTAAAGGACACGCATCCGCGCTGCGACGAATTCCCAGGGCACATAGTTCTCGCTCACTCCCCTCCGTCCCTCCCCTTTGATGAATTCCTCTTTTTTTTTTCGGTGTGGCAGAGCCGACGAGCTGTCGTTTCGAGTGGACGTCCCATGCGTAATGCTGCTGCCCACCGATGAGCCCTTCACCACTGCACCTCCGGATCCCCCTTGCCTCGAAGCCTTCTGTCTCTTTCCGTGTCTCCATGTAACAGGGCCGATGGGCTGTCGTTCCGAGTGGATGTCGTATTCGTCGTCGTGGTGCCCACCGATGAGCCCTTCACCACTGGCCTCCGAGTTTACTTGCAAGATATTGTCCCGGCCCCACCTTCCTCTGACCCAGAGCACCCTGGCGTATCTTGCGAGAACAAGGAGAAGGAGGAGGAAAAAGAGAAGGAGAGCAACAAGGATAAGGGGAAGTTGACAGGGAAATACAAGGAAAAGTGCAAGAAGGGGAAGAAGGGTAATGGGTGCTGCGATGAACTGACTGTTACCATCTCGGAGGCGTATGTATCGATCATTAGCAGGAACGGTACGTGTGACTACACATGCCCGTCCGTGTTTGTGGTGTGCGGTACGAACGAGTGGAACTATAGCGGGTTCACGCCCGAAGTGCGGGCAACAATCGGCGAGTTCAACGCGCTGACGGCGCTCATGCAGTATGCGGTTATTGGCGTGAAGGGGCGGCTGGTGAATGCGACCATGAGAATTGTCTCCATTGACATGCCGAATGGGCCTGTTGACCTCCTTGAACGGCTTTGAGCAAGAATGGATAGAGTATTGAAATGTTAATTCTGGGATGGAGGGTGCAGATGACGTACCAGCCTTGGTTCCTTTGTTGTGTTCAGGTGGGCATGCCTTCCGGTTCATGTTGGCATGCCTTCCGGTTCATGTGGGCATGCCTTCCGTATGTAACGTGATGTATTATATATGCAAAGCTGCATCATTTTGTGTTCTGCTTGCAAATATAGCCAGTCGCATTATATGGGGATATGTACAATATATTAGCACCACTGCCTAGTTGGCTGTATTATCGGAAAGAAGGATTTATTATGAACTGTGCAAGATTATATGCTGTGGGTCAAGTCGTTAAAACATGCTGTCCCCTTTTGCGCGCTGAACGAACGACTTGCAGCAGACCCGTGAAGGGTAGCGAAGGGTAGTCACCCATTGCTTTTCCTTCTGAAAAATATGCCGACATAAGCTTTCGCTGACTGGCTCAGCTCACCTGACGGTTATCATACGTTACTGCAATTCGTTGGGAAGGAAGCAATTTTTTTTGGTCGACACGACCGTTACACATTCAACTTCGGTTTGACATGGCAGAATGGATTCGACTGTATTGAGATTCGGCTGTGGTCAGATTTGTCACGTGATGAATCCTCGATGTGTCAAGTTGCGGCTTTAGTGCACTGTTACTCATCACCCCCCCTCGAGGCTCACGTGACGCTAACGACAGTGCGGGACGCGGCTTATTCTCTGGAGATATATATATTTTTCGGGCTGAGCAATATTTTCACTCCACACGTGAGCTCTTATGTTTGTATGTACGTTCAGGGATAGCTATCGTCTCAACATTTCCGAGGCTTGTGAACTGGTGATTTTCTTGTTTGGGCTAAGTTCCACCACTAAATGTGGAGTCGGGACTTGGGCCTCCTCCTTGGGGAAGATGCTGTTGAGCCAGAGATTTGAGAGCTGTTTGCTAATTAAAGCGAATCATCAGATATCTGTCCCGACCAACATCGTGAAAGGTCATCCTCATATCTGCACAGTGAATCCGTCGCTAGCGACAGCTCGTGCCGTACCATGTGGTGGGCGTGGATGTTCCACGCCAGAGCAAGACTGGTGTCCCATACAGTTTCAGTGTCGAAAAACTCGTCACTCATGCCCGTCCGATAAATCCCAAGCAGCCCAGCTGCTCCATCCCAACCGTTGATACTACCACCACCGCCCATTTCTTGCGTTGGTGTTTCCCACCAATCCATCCGCCCACTGGCTCTGTGGCATCTCTGCCTGTTCCCGTTTCTGCTGGGTCCTCTTCTCACAGGCACGCGTTTCTGTGGTTGTGGTGCGGCCGCAGGAAGGTGAGGGGCGAGCAGCGCATCACCGCGTGACTCCTTCCCTACCCTGGTTTTGGCTCTGGTGCTTCTGTGGTGTCCCCTGTGTCGGTTGGTGGCGGAATTGGAGGCAAAAAAGCTGGTAGAGTTTGTTGAAAGCTGGCGGTTTTCACTGTCTCCAGTGTTACTTGAAGCTCACAAGCGATCATGTCGTTAGGTGTGCTCTGATTTCTGTAATGCATTGACCTCTCTTGGACAAATGACGGTTCGGCTTTCCAACTTCGGTCTGGATCTTCTTGAGCATTAGTAGTCACCAGGCGTAACTAGCACGCCATTCCGCTTTGTTGGTTAGTTCGTGCCAGAAGCCATTTCCTGAATTTCCGGGCGTACATCTGTCCGTGTATTCATTTACCTCACCACCCGTGCACTAGCAAACTTAGCGAGCCGCCAATGGCGGAGATGGATCCGGAAGTGGTGAAGGGGCCTTGGAGTCCAGAAGAAGACGACAAGCTTAGAGAGTTAATCTCCAAGTACGGACCGCGTAATTGGTCACTGATAGCCCAAGGACTCAAGGGGCGGTCCGGCAAGAGCTGTCGCTTGCGATGGTGCAACCAACTGAATCCCGAAGTAAGTTCAACGAGATTCCCGCTAACTAGTGTCGGCCGGAAATCCGAACACCAAGAATGGTACCAATGTCGAATGTCTATCACGGTATCGAATACCCTTAGGATCTCAGAGGTCATGCGTGCGTCTAGTGTTGCCGTCTTTTCTCGCCAGTCGTCCCTATTCCTCCAGCTAGATCCTACGTTTGGCAAGACAACGTTTGTATACAGGACTACCAATGAGTATGAGAACAAGGTTCGAGGGATAAAGGGGGTAGAGGAGAATGAGGTCGGAGCGGTGTCATGTCGGTGCGAAAGGACGGCGGAGACGGAGAGACAGGCTGGGTGGACCGCTGTGCAAACCCACACCTCATTCTGTTTGCATTTTCGTTTCAAGTGATAGTTCAGTAGCGCCGTCCCTTCAAATTCGTCAACGCTCTTCTGTTCACCAACCGCTGTCGTGGGTGTGGTAGCAAGCAATAGACTAGCTGGCTGTTGAGAATTGTCCAAAATAAACGCGAGGGATGGATAGAGCTGGGTGGGTGTTGATCCGCCCTTCCTCATCGCGCTTCGTCGCTCTTGTGCCGGCTGTCGGATGCCTGACACGTGGCAGGTGAACAAGGATCCGTTCACGGAGGAGGAGGATCGCATCATCGTGATGGGGCACGCGGAGCACGGCAGCAAGTGGTCCATCATCGCCAAGAGCCTTCCCGGTCGCACCGACAACGCAATTAAGGTACGGCGCTATTGTCAGTCTGCTTCACAGCATATAGCTGGCTTGTAGCTGGCACGCGGAGCACGGCAGCAAGTGGTCCATCATCGCTAAGAGCCTCCCCGACAACGCCATCAAGGTACGTCTATTGTCGGCACCACAGCGGCTAGTCCCCTCCTACATACCACGCAAACACTTTTTTATTTTATTTTATTTTCTTCTCTTTTATTTTTCCGGCCTGTTGCGTGAATGGTTCAACTGACGTGTTTTTCTTCCCGCTTTCTCTTCGCGGTGAATGGCAGAACCACTGGAACTCCACGCTCAAGCGCAAGTACCCGGCCATTCTCGCCGACATCATCAGCCGACGCGTAAGTATTACTCCATTTCTCCTCCTCCGTAGACACACTTTGTCGACTAATTAATTCAAACCATGCGCTGTTCCGACATCATCAGCCGACGCGTTAGAACTACTCCATTTTCCCTCCCCCCTTCCCACTCCGCTTCGCCCCCCTTCTCCTCCTCCCCCCTCTCCTTCCCACGCGTTCTCCGTCCCTCCCACTCCGTCTTCCTCCTGCCACCTGTTAACCCCCCTTTCCCTCTTCCCGTTCCCCGTTCCCCCTCCCCACCCTTCCGCGCGCGCAGACCTCCCGCCTGCTGGACTCTCCGCGCGACAGTATCAGCGGAAACAGCAGCGCGGGTCCCGCGTCTCCCGCGTATGCCGCCATGTACCGCTCCGCGTTCCCCGACAGCCCCACATTCTCGCCCGGCAGCGGCGCAGGCACACCCGGGAGCGGACGATACGACTCCAGCCGAGTAGAACACGTGAGTAACCCGCCGCATTTCGCACGACCTTGTCGCAGCTAGCGCAAGTGTCCCAAGTAAAACCTGTTGTAAAGAATTTCCAGTGAAAACCTGTACTGCAGGGCTTGCCTTTCTTGCCTTTCCCGTCCAAGCACCTTTCGTAAAATGTTTCCCCGTCCCTCCCCTTCTCTGTCCCCTTCCGGAACTCCTCCCCCGCTCCGCCCGTTGCGCAGATCCGCGCGCTTACCGATGTGCTCCGCCGCCTCGCCACCACCTCTGCCGCCGCATCCACCTGCTCTTCCCCCAGCGGAATGCACTCCGGCGTGCCCTCCCCCCATCCGCTCTCGCAGCCCTTCTCCCCCCACGGCCTCTCCTCCAGCAGCGGCGCGCCTTCCCCCGGCTCCGCGCAACCGTTCCCCTTTTCCATGGGCGCGGGCGCAGGCGCAGGCGGAGGTTTCGGTTCCGCTATGACGGGTATCGGCGGAAGCGGAAACGGAGGGGATGACCTGCTCGACTTGCGCCAGCAAACCGCCAAGCGCCTCCGCCTGGCCGCTGCGTATTCCGGGATTCCGTTCTCCGAACTCCCCTCCCCGCAAGAGGTTCTCGCGTTCCCCAAAAGCGCGAGCCTGGGGGAGCCCTCCGCGCCCACTCCGCCCATAGTTTCCCCCCTCTTCCCGCGCTTCCTCTCCTCCGCCGGCCCTGCCGGCGCAGGGGGGAGCGGCGCAGGTTTCGGCGGAGATAACGCGCTGGCGGCGCTTGCAGCAGCAGGGGGAGCGGCAGGGGGAATGGGCATGGGTGGCGGCGCAGGACCAGGCGGGTTTGGGGGAATGGGCGCGGGGGTGGGGTCTTCCCCCCTCGGCTCCCCTAACACCATGTTCCGCGCAGGTCTCGGTGGGGGAATGGGCGGAGGGCTGGGGGGAAGCGGCGCAACTGCTAAAACGCCACCTTTCTCCGCCTTTCACCACCGCTCTCTCCTCCGCTCCTCGTCCTCCCCCGTAGAACGCGCTCCCCTCACCGGCCTCTTCCCCTCTGGCCTCGGAACCCCAAACCTAGGGGGTTCTACCCTCGGATTATCAGTCTTGGGGGGAGGGGGCGGGACAGGGGGAGGCATGGATGGTGGTGGTGGTGTTGGCAGCAGCAGGTCGAAAGGGCCGTCGATTCTGGGTCGGCGAAATCTGACCATTGATTTGTCGGTGCTGGAGCAGCAGCAGCCGCCGTCGGCGAACGCCACACCTCAAGGATCGCTCGGCGTGCCTGGCGGCGCCGCCGCCGCCACTGCCGCTGCCGCCGCTTCCGGCGCTGCTGCTCCCAGTTCTGCTGCTGCTGGTGACTGCTCCGCGGGCTCCTCTGACGGTGGTGGTGCTGTTGCTGCTGGTGGCGGTATTGCTGGTCCTGTGGGAATGGACGAAGGTGCTCATCTGTCCTTGAGTCAGCAGATTCACAACCAGGTGTCGCTCTTTGATGCCGCTACCCTCCAGCAGCAGCAGGCGCAGCAGCAGGCGCAGTTCGCAGGGCTGGAGTCGACTCAGAAGCGGTCGAGATTCGCCATGGCAGCAGGAGCAGGAGCGGGAGCAGCAGGAGCAGCGCGGGGCTTGGTGGGGGACACGGAGAGCGCGTCTATGTCCAGTGGCGGACTCGCGGAGCGACCAGGATCTCGCATGGAAGAGGACAGCGCGGAGTACCAGCAGCAGCAGCAGTGGCAGCAGTGGCAGCAGCGGCAGGAGCAGGCAGAGCGGCAGGAGCGTCAGGAGGAAGGAGAGGAAGAGAAGGTGGTGGGAGGGCAGGAGGTGATGCAAGACGAGCAGGGAGAGTCGCAGGAAGGGCTGCAGGCGCTGCTGGCGGCGCAGCAGAGCGCTGCAGGGGGGAGCCAGCTGCATGCTCTGCGGCAGCTGCTCCAGCAGCAGCTGCTGCAGCAGCAGGGGATGCAGCTGAGACAGCAGTCGTTTCAGCAGCAGCAACAGCAGCAGTTCCTGCAGCAGCTGCAGGAGCAGCAGTTTCAGCAGCAGCAGCAACAGGAGGTGCTGTTTCAGCAGCAGCAGAAAGAGTTTCAGCAGCAGCAGCAGCAGTTGCAATTTCAGCGGCAGCAGCAGGAGCAGGAGCAGCAGGAGAATGCTGTTCCTGGTGGGGGAGGAGGAGGGGGGGGAGGAGTGCAGCAGCTGAATGAGCTGACAGCAGCAGGAGGCTCATCATCCCTGCTTAGCTTCCTGGCCTCTGATTGGCTGCAGCTGAAGGAAGCTGTATCCACAGGGGCTCGGGCCTTCAATGTTTCAAATGTTCCGCCCACGAGTGAATGAAGTGAATGCGTGAGTTGTGCGGAGAGAGCGTGAAGCATGGAGACATAGTGGATGTCGTGTTCTTTTGCATGCTGAAAGACTTGTAATTTAGAGTACCGGTATGGCATATTTTGACGAGGGGAACTGACGGTGAGACGGTGATTGGGCTCGATGGAAATTGTCGGTTGCATGGACTGCCCTTGGTCGCCCCAGGACCCAGGTTGACTATTACTATGATATCTCCCCCTATCTATAGCCACAGGTTAGATTACCTTATTCCAATAGCTGATTAATTTCTGGGATGCATTGTACATACAGATCTCTTTGGCTCCCCCATGAGGTAGACCCTGGGCGCCCCTTTGTAAAATACATTTTATATCTTGTTTTAGTTTTCATTAGGATGCGGGTCATTATAACTTTGTTGGTCTTGAAGTTGGAAACTAGCAAAACTTCTAACGTACAGACCGTACAGATGAACCACAACAAACGGTTCTCGTACTGTTGCGAGGATACCACGCCAACATCTCCATCGTGAATTCTTGTCTGCTGCCACATGGCAACCAGTCCATACTTTACAATCCCATGCCTCATCCCGCCGAGGAACATCCATCCGTCCATTTCCTCCTTTTCGGGTCACCTCACACGATCGCACCCGCCCGCCAGCGCGGCCGACAGACCCCACCCAATCCAACCCCGAAACCTTCAGGCCAAGCACCTTGCGTGTCCTTCGAGGCCGAAGCAGGATCATGTGGCAGCGACGGAAAAGTCACCACCATCATGACTCGTTTCTTTTCACCAGTTGCCCGAAACTTCAGTCCTGCTGATTTGTTTTCTCGATGCTGCTCTTGTATGGCTCTCGACCAATAGAAGAAGTTGAAATAAGGGTTACCCTAATTCTGCTTCTGAGGTTATCCCTTTTCGTTGCTTGGATCACCCATGACAGCCATGGCATGACTTGGCTCAGCTCTTCCTTTCTCCCTCTCTCCTGCTTTTTCCCTTCCTGCAAGTGCTTTCCGCCATGGTTCTTTCATTCCAATAGGCATCCATATATTCTCGTGCCAGTTCATTCGCTCCAACTTTCTAAACTAGTCTCGATTTTTCAATTTGTTGATCTTATCTGCGTTTGACCCTGCGTCCATCACAGTTAGCTGAAACTTGAACCGTAGTCCGCATTTGCCTTCGCTGGACCCCTCACGAGCAGATTTTACGGAAATGCGCTCGTGGTAGCTTCTTCTCTTGCCTGGTCTCGGCAGTAGCATTTCCATGGCTCCGCGAAAAGGCAAGAAGGGACGATCTGGCAAGGCCGGCAACAACCACGGCAACTCTAGCAGCAACAACTCCAACAGCAGCAAGCAGCAAGTAAAAAGCGGGTCTAGCACGTCAGATCCGCAGTTACCCGTGGAAACGCCTCAGCTGCAAAATTTGGCCGGGGGGAAGGTCCAGGTGCAAGAAACGCCGCAGGTGTATGCTCATGGTCCATCTCTCGCGAAGGGTTCAAGTAAGAAGGCCGTTGAGGCTGTACGATCCGGCGACAACTGCTCGTCGCACGGATCATCGCCAGGCCAGTTAAGGCCTGCAAACCAGTCAGGGCTTTCAAACCAGTCAGGAATTTCCACGCAATCAGGGCTTTCAGCTCAGTCAGGCTTTTCAAGCCAGTCAGCCTCGTTAGGCCAATTAGGTAACCAATCAGGGCCTTCGGGCCCTGCAGGCACTTATTCCAGCCCGTCGAAGAACCATGGCGTTAAGAATAATCCCGTCGTTCCTGGTGTAGCACCAGCAGTAGCGGATCGCGTCTCCGTTACAGGAATTGCGCATGAAGCCTCGTTAGTAGCAGCGGCCGTGGAGGATGCGGAACGGGCTAGAGCGGAGGATGCGGAAAGGGCCAGAGCGGAGGATGCGGAGAGAGCAAGTCATCGCAACAAGCGCAAGTTCCGCCTGGATGCGCCTTCCGCGCAGGGAAGCCCGCCGGCCGCTGCGCCGTTAGCGTGTCCGCCGGTGGCGGAGACGGACGGCGGTCATGCGCGTCAGGATGTAACGCAGCTCGGATTGCAGGTGAAATGTCAGGTGGGATCGCAGGTGGGAGCGCGAAGCGGTCAGGGGTTAGCGGGGTCGGGGGAGAGTGACTTGCTTCAACAGCAGCAGCTGAGGCTTGCGACGAGTACTCAACAGCAGTCGCAGTCGCAGTCGCAGCAGAAGGCGCAGCAGCAGTCGCAGGCGCAAGGCTCGGCTGCTGCGCGCATGGCGCAGATGCAGATGACTTTCCGCGAGACCGCGGAAGCAGGGGCGTACGGTGCAGGGGGAGCGTCGGGTAACCGGGTTACCTTGCGGGGGGATGGTCTCCGCCGTTGGGGGTCGCAGGGGGAAGAAGGTCTGCGCGGATTTGAAGATGAGGGGGGTTTGGTGTCTTGTACCGAAGATGCTTGTGACGGGTCGTGCGTGGGTGGGATTACCCACGTGGAGGATGAGTATTATGATGAGGACGGGGATTATGATGACGGTGATGACGTGGACACAGTGGATGCGCAGGAGGATTATGACGAGGACGATGACGTGGATATAGCGGATGATGACATGGAGAGCGAGTTTGATGACGCGGATGACGTGGGAGAGGAGAGCGATCTGTCGCATGTTGATCCGCGTTATGAGCATCACCAGTCCCAGCAGGTGCAGCAGCAACGGGAGCATCAGCAGCAGCAGCATTATCAGCAGCAGCAACAGCAACAGCAGCAGCAGTACCACCAGCAGCAGCAGTACCAGCAGCAGTATCAGCAGCAGCAGTATCAGCAGCAGCAGCAGCAACTGCAGCAGCAACAAAGTGTGCAGCAGCAGAGCTATTATGACCCGCAAAACGCATCTGCTGTCTCTGCTGTTGCACAGGATGCTGCTGCTACTGCACAAGCTGCCGGTTCAGACTCTCCTGAAAATTACATTTGGGATGATGCAACTGAATTCCGCTTAGAAGAGCTTCTCTTAGAGAAGCTCGATTCGCTCCATAGCGAAGCGGTGGTCAAGGTCGCTAGCTTCGGCTACACCGAAGAAGCGGCTCGGCAGGCCGTCGACAGGTTCGGCAGCTGCTTCGGCGAAAAGGACGCCCTGACCAACATCGTCTCCAATGCTCTCCTTTTCGGCAGAGGCCCGGAAATCGCAGCCATGGCTGCAGGCAGGTCCGGGAAAGGCTCGGGGAGCAGAACCCACACCTCCAGCTTCGGCACCGGCAGCAGCTTCGGAACGCGCCATGCCTTGGGGTCAGGCTCGGGGCAGGGCACGGGGGGGAGCCCGAGCCTGGGGTTTTCGACTCGGAGGGAGCTGCAGCAGGATGGGGTGTCTCGTATGCTGTGCGCGCTGCAGGCTGTGTGGGGCCCGCAGATGAGCCGCGGGGATGCCATGTGGTGCCTTCTCATGAGTGATTTAGACCTTAGAAAGGCGTGCGAGTTGGATCTGCAGCCGCCCCCGCGCATGGCTTCCACTCCGTCTGCTGCTGCCACTGCTGCTTCCGATGCTGCTCCCGCTCCCGCTGCTGCTGCTCCGGCTGCTGCCGCTCCTGCTCTTTCTGCTGCTGCTGCGGCTGCGCCTGGCAGTGCGGGCGGGGGAAGGGGCGCAGGGGCAGTTGGACAAGGGGTGGGAGGAGCAAAAGAAGGAGGGATTGCTGGTGGTGGTGCTGGCGGTGGTGCTGCTGGCAGTGCTGGTGGTGGTGTAGCCACACCAGCATCAACAGCAGCAGGAGGAGGAGGTAGTGGAACAGTAGCAGCAGTGCCAGCAGCTGCAGGAGGAGGAGGACTAGTAGCAGCAGCGGCAGCAGGGCCAGCGGCAGGTGCATCGGCGGGTGAAGCGGCGCACATGCCGTTTGCACCACTGAGCGCACCATCGAAGCCTGCTTCGTCATCTCGTGGCAAGCAGCTGCTGCGTGCCTCCCTGCACTCACAACCGCCGCCTTCCAACGCTGCAGGCGGGGCAGTAGCAGCAGCTGTAGTTCCTGCTGCTGCTCCTCCTGCTGCTGCTTCCTGTTCCTCTGCTGCCCCTGTGCGCACTGCTGCTCCAGCTTCCAGTGCTTCTGCTGCTTCTATCGCTGCTGCTACCGCTGCTGCTACCGCTGCCTCTGCATGCACTGCTGCTGCCACTCCACCCAATGCACCTGCTGCAGCTGCAATCAATGCTTCTGCGACGGGTGTGCCAGTGACAGGTGCATCTGGTACAGGCTCACCTGCAACAGGTGGGTCTGGTGCTGGCGCACCCACGACAGGTGCATCTGGTGCAGGTGCATCTGGTGCAGGTGCATCTGGTGCAGGTACATCTACGACAAGTGCTCCTGGAGCAGGAGCAGCAATGGCAGGCGCAGATGGAGGCAAGGAGGCGGGGAAAGGAGGAGGGAAGCGGAAAGGAGCCAAGAAGAGCAAAGGAGGAAAGGGCGGAGGGGCAGGAGCAGGAGGGGGAGGAGGAGGAGGAACAGGAGGAGGAGGAGGAACAGGAGGAGGAGGAGGAACAGGAGGAGGAGGAGGAACAGGAGGAGGAGGAGGAGCAGGAGCAGGGGGGGCAGGAGGGGCAGTTGCAGGAGGAGGAGCAGCAGTTGGGGATGCAGGAAGCAGCAGCACTTCAAGCAGTGCTAGCAGTGGCGCTGCTGCAAAGCCGTTTGACGAGGAGCATGAGCGGTGGGTGCTGCGCCAGTCAGAGGCGTTCCGGCGGCTGCACGAGCAGCAGCAGCAGTACCAGGCGACGCTGGAGCAGATGCAGCAGTACGTGCAGGGCAACCCCGAGGACCTGCAGCTGCTGCAGCAGATGAAGATGCTGCCGTCCCTGCTCGCGCAGTCGCAGCACGACACGCAGCAGCTGCTGCAGCGGCAAACCAGGCACGTGCTGGGGCAGCAGGGGGCGCAGCAGGGGGGGCAGGGGCAGAGGGACGGTGGGCAGAAGCAGCAGCCGCTGCAGGCGCTGCAGCAGCAGCAGCCGCAGCAGCAGCCGTTTTGGCAGCAGCAGCCATTGCAGCTGCCGCTACAGCAGCAGCTGCTCCAGCAGTCGCTGTCACAACAGTCCCAGTCGCAGCAGTCACAGTCCCAGTCCCAGTCGCAGGCACAGGCACAGCAATCGCAGTCGCAGCAGTCGCAGGCACAGCAATCGAGCACTCAGAACCCCCAGCGCATCTCAGACGAGGAGCTTCAGAAGCACTTAGCCGAAATCATGCAGCAGAAACGAGCCATGGAGCAGCACATGAACCCGCACCAGTTGCACCTGCTCGAGTCCCTCAATTCCCTCCACTCCTCCACCACGCCCGAGCAGCAGCCGCAGCAGCTGCAGCAGCGGATTGAGCAGTACCACGTGCAGCAGCAGCAGTCGCTGCAGCAGCAGCTGCTGCTCCAGCAGCAGCAGCACCAGCAGCAGCAGAGTCTCGCGCACGCGTCGTCGCGGCGGCGCCGGCGCCGGCAGCAGGTGCAGCAGCAGCAGGCACAGCGGGAGCAGCAGTTGCAGATGGGGAAGGAGCAGGCGGAGAAGGAGACGCAGCAGCATGTGAAGAGTCAGTTGGACCGGGCGATGGTGGTGCTGCAGCAGCAGCAGGAGCAGCTGCACTTTGTGCTCCAGCAGATGCTCATTCGCCACCAGGAGGCTGCCGCTGCTGCTGATTCTGCTGCTGCTGATTCTGCTGCTGCGGGCAAGGGTGCTGCTGATGGCGCTGGGAGCATGGCTGATGGGGATGCAGGGAAAGGCGGTGCTGATGGTGCCCAAGGAAAGGATGACACTGCGACCACTACTGGCGGAGCAGCAGGAAGCGCTGCTGCTGTTGTTGCTGGCGGTGCAGCAGGGACCAGTGGTGCAGGGGCTGCTGCAGCAACAGGTGGGGGAGATGGGAAACCGAGCACACAGACAGCAGCCGTAGGAGCAGCCCCAGCAGCATCTGGGCCACCAGCAGAGGCTGTAGCAGCGGATCTAAAAACGGGCCTGCCCATGCCACCAGGTGCCTCCTCGTCCTCCTCCTCCTCCTCCTCCTCCTCCTCCTCCTCCTCCTCCTCCTCCTCCTCCTCCTCCTCCTCCTCCTCCTCCTCCTCCTCCTCCTCCTCCTCCTCCTCCTCCTCCTCCTCCTCCTCCTCCTCCTCTGCTCCCTCTCCCCTCACTTCCTCCACTACCACTGCTGCTTCTGTCACCACCACCGCCGCCATTGCTACTGCGAGTGCTGCATCTCCTTCCTCCACCTCTCCTCCCGCACTTGCCTCCTCTCATCCCTCCACCTCCGCCCCTAAGGACAATAACCTCTCACAAGCACCACTCACAGACCAGCACACACCTGCCGCGCTCCAGTCCGAATCGAAAACCCATCCCAACACCTCAGCACCTATGCAGGCCGCTCTGGAGGATGGCACCTCAGCGCCAGCAGCGTGCGCTGCTGTAGAGGCGAGCAGCTTAAAGAGTTCAGCAGCATCACGAGAGGCAGGCACGTTGGCAACAGGAGCAGAGGGCGCTCTGGAGGATGGCACCTCAGCGCCAGCAGCGTGCGCTGCTGTAGAGGCGAGCAGCTTAAAGGGTTCAGCAGCATCACGAGAGGCAGGCACGTTGGCAACAGGAGCAGAGGGCGCTCTGGAGAACCCACTGCCAGGCCGAGAAACGGATTCGGAGGAGTCAGAGCCTTTCAAGGAGCCAGTAAAGGAGTTTTTGGAGAAGCCTTTCAAGGAGCCAGTAAAGGAGTTTTTGGAGAAGCCTTTCAAGGAGCCAGTGAAGGAGTTTTTGGAGAAGCCTTTCAAGGAGAGTTCAGACGAGCCCCTGTCTTTGAATGAGCCTGTAAGGGCTGCCTGCTTAAAGTGTGATTCCAGAGAGGGTGATTGTGATCGTGCGCGCGTGGAGAGTGCTGAACTGGCACTGGACAGCGAGGCTGCAAGGCCCATGTCAGCGGAGACACCAGGTGCCACGTCAGCAGAGGCGCCGACTGCTACGTCAGCGCAGGCGGAGCAGAACTCGAGTGCGTTCTCCATGGCGCTCCAGAATGTGTTCGCCGGGGCCATGCTCAAATCCATTGCCTCCACCACTGGTAACCACTCACCCACCCCCTTTCTTGGAGGGTAACTCTCCCCCTTCCCCCCCTTCCGCCCTCCCTTGTGAGAACGTGTTCGCCGGTGCCATGCTCAAATCCATCGTCTCCACCACCGGTAACTCACCTTCCCATTCCCTCTTATTGGAGGGTAACCCACCCGCCCAACCCCCCATGCCACCCCTCCCCTTTTTGAGAACGTGTTTCCGGTGCCATGCTCAAATCCATTGCCTCCACTGGTTACTCACACTCGCCTATATTAGAGGGTAGCTCACCCCAACCCCTAACCCCCCTCCCCACCTCTCCTTGGGGAACGTGTTTGCCGGAGCCATGCTCAAATCCATCGCCAACACCACTGGTGAGTCGTCCTTTCCCTTCTCCAATCCCTCGCTGACATCCCCCTTTTAAATCCCTCTCTCTAGCCCTCTTCCATTCCCGTGCTGCTGTTCCGGTAGTTTCTTTCCCACCCCTCCACCTGCTCAAACACCCCCCCTCCCCCCTCCTCCCCCCCCCCCTTCACCCCTCTTTCTCTTTCCACATGTGCTTTCCCTTCCCCCTCATCCTAATTTCCCCCCAAAACGCTCCTGCCCGCCCTCCAGGTCTGGTGGGAGGCATGAACCGATTCACCCTCTCCACCGTCTCCCACCCCCCTCCTCATGTGCCTTCCCGTTTCCATCTTCCCTCCCCCCTCCGCCCGTCCTCTCAGGTCTGTTCGGAGGCATCAACCCGCTCACCCTCTCCACCGTCTCGCACCTCGTGCTTCGTGACAGCAACAGCAGGCCCGGTCAACTTGTTCTTATCTAAGGCCCTCAGCCCTTCCTTCAATTTATTTCCCCTGCCCGCCCCCTCTCTCCAGGTCTGTTTGGAGGCATCAACCCGCTCACCCTCTCCACTGAGGTGACTTCTGAGTTGACTCAGAAGTCGCATTGTCCTTTTCCTCCAAAATGCGCCCCCCCTCTCCAGGTCTGTTCGGAGGCATCAACCCGCTCACCCTCTCCACCGTCTCGCACCTCGTGCTTCGTGACAGCAACTGCCGGCCCGGTCAACCCGGTCAACCCAGTCAACCCGGTCAGCCCAGTCAGCCCAGTCAACCCAGTCAACCCGGTCAACCCAGTCAACCCGGTCAGGTTAGTCCGGTGACCTGGGCGGATACGTTGATGGGAGAGGTGGAGCTGGAGATGGAGGAAGAGCGGCGGAGGAGGAGTGAAGGGGAAGGGGAGAGTGGGAGAAAGGGTGGGTGTGGCAATGGCAATGGGGCTGCGCTGCTGCGCGGCTTAGATGGCGATGGTGACGGTGACGCCAGTGCTGATGCTGGTCATGATGATGGTGGTGTTGACAGTGTTGGTGCTGGTGATGACGATGGTTGTGGCGGTGCTGGTGCTGGTGCTGGTGCTGGTGCTGGTGCTGGTGGTCGTCGTCGTGACGGTGCTACTGATCGTTCTGCTGCTGCGACTGCTGGTGCTGCAGGCGGGGAAGCACATGGGGACGATGAATCGCAGGTGGAGGGAGGTGAGGGAGAGAGAGTGAGTGAAGTTTCAGGAGGGGAAGAGAGGAGGAGTAGAGAGGAGAAGGCGAGACATGAGGGTCAATCGTGCCTTCGAGGGGATAGCTGCACTGGCGGCAGCATGAGCAGCAGCAGCAACAACAACAACAACAACAGCAACAGTAACAGCACCAGCACCAGCAGCAGCAGTAGCATCAACAACAGTAGCAGTAGCAACAGCACCACCACCAGTAGCAGCAGAAATATTAGCACGAGTAGAGATGTGCTCAGGGACGAGTTTGGATGTGACTCAAACGAGGGACAGCAGCAAGAGCAGCTGGCCACTGTCACACCTGCCCTGTCCAATCCTCCTACCATGGCACCTTCTCCCTCTTCCTCCGCTGCTCCCACTGCGACAGCCGCTCCTGCGGCTCCACCTGCTGCTCCCTCCGTCTCTGCTGCTCCGCCTGACCCCCCTTCGTCCTCCTCTCTGGCCTCTATGTTCCCCCTCTCCCTCCCTGGCTTCCTGCCCTCCCCTGCTGTCCGCCTCTACTCCTCCACTGCCACCGCCACCGCCCCCACAAACGTTGGCCCCATCACCAGCGCCGCCACCGCCACCACACCCACCAGCAACACCGCCCCCACCAGCACCGCCCCTACCAACACTGCCACGCCTCCTGCTGCTGCTTCCACTGCTGCCTCTGTTGATTCTACTGCCGCTGCTGTTGCCACCAGCGCCACTGTCAACAGCAACACCAGCAGCAGCACCACCGCCAATATTGCCAACAGCAGCACTGCTACCACGCCTGCTCCTCCCACGCCTCTGGCGTCGTCCTCCCCGTCCTCTCTCGTCCCCTCCCCACCCACCCTCAATCCCTCCGGCAATTCAAAGCAGAAGGTGCTGGGAAGCTTCACTGCTTGCAGCAGCAACGCCCCTGCCTCTACTACAACTGCTGCTGCTGCTGCCGAACTAAAAGCTGCCCCTGCCACAGCCCCCACCGGGAATACGGGCAGGGAAGGAGTTGTTGGTCTGCCCTGTCTGCCCGTTGCAGCAGGAGCAGCGGTGGCAGCTGCAACTGCTGGAATCGCCGCTGCTTCTGCTGCTGCTGCGGATGGTGCAGGAGTAGCAAATAGTGTGAGTGGTGCGAATGGTGCAACGGCAGGGAGCGTTACAAGCGTTACCGCAGCTCCCATGTCAGCATCCGCACCCTTCTCCTTCTCCTCCCCTGCTTACCCCCACGCCCACCCCCCACCTTACACCCACCCGCAACCTCCCCCTCCTGTCTTGGCCCAAACCTCGGTTACCTCCCATGCCACCTGGCCAGGCTCGGGGACTTCAGCTCCACACACTGTGTTCCCGGACTTGCTTGTGCAGCCAGGTTCGGCAGGTGTGGGGGGAGGAACGGGAGGGGCTGGGGTAGGGGGGAGTGAGGTGGGGGGGATGAGGGGGAGGAGAAGGCGGTTGGTGGTGGCACAAAGGAGGCGTGGGGATGCGGGTAGTGGGGAAGAGATGGGGGGGGCAGGAGGGGCAGTGGGAGCAGTGAGTGCAGGGAAGACAGGAGTTGGAGGGGCAGGTGGGGTGGCAGGAGCGGTTGCAGGAGGGGTGGCAGGAGGGGTGGCAGGAGGGGTGGCAGGAGGGGCGACAGGAATGGGAGAGGGCGAGGAGAGGTATGGTTTGGTGCAGGCAGGGATGGGTGAAGGCATGGGTTATGCTGATGGCAGTGCAGGCGGAAGTGTAACCACCAATGGAAACTGTGCTTCTGCTGCTGCCCTGCCCAACCGTACTGTAGCTGCCAGTAATCCACCTAGCTGTACCATGCCTGGTGCTGCTGTACCAGGTAGTGCGGTTACTGCTGTAGCGGGTGGTGCAGGTACTGTAGGTACGGTTGTAGCCGGTTCTGCTACAGGGGGTGCTGCTGTATCAGGAGCGGCTGGCAGTGCAGTGAACCAGCGTGCTTTGTTGAATCCACCTGCTCTGTTGAATTCTCCTGGCGTGATGGTGTCGTTTGGTCCGCTTCAGTCGCAGCAGGGCGCGTCAGGTGGTGTGCTCGGTGGTGCACTGGCAGGCAGGGCAACAGAGAGAGTGAGTGTGTCTGGTGCGGCAGGGTCTGTTGGGGTGACCACAGGTGTGCCAAGCACTGGTGTAACAAGCAGCGGCGGCGTGACGAGCAGTGGAGGTGTTACAAGCAATGGTGTAACGTGTGGGGGTGTTACCAGTGGTGGTGTTACAAGCAACGCGTCAAGTGGCAAACCTACCAGTACGACCAGTGGCATTACAGTAGGGTTACCAGCAGTGACAGCAGCAACAACAGCAGCAGCAGCAGCAGCGGCAGTGGCAGCGGCGACAGCAGCGGTGGGGAAGGGAGCGGAGAGTGTGGAGGGGGTGATGGAGCGGTTGGAGCAGCTGCACTCCACCCATGGGGCCGTGCTGAAGCAGTGCGTGCACCTTGAGAGGCGTGTTGAGGAGCTCGAAGGACAGGTAGGTGCAGAGTGGTGTGCGCAGATGGAGAAGGTAGGAATGGGGGGGCGGGGTATTGAGGTATGCATGCCACCCATGGGGCCGTGCTGAAGCAGTGCGTGCACCTTGAGAGGCGTGTTGAGGAGCTCGAAGGACAGGTGGGTGCAGAGCGGTATGTGCAGGTAGGGAAGGAATGGAGGGACAGGGTGTTTAGGAATGCGTGGGATCGTGCTGAAGCAGTGCGTGAGTCGATGCACACTCCACATTCTCCTCCCCTCTCCTCTCTCCCTTCCTCCGTTCCCTTTCCCCTGTTAGGTGGACGAGAGGCGAGAGCAGCACACGGCATGGCTGGAGGCTCTGATTGGACCCTCAACCCACACTGCTGTCTCTCCCCTCTCCTTTCCCCTTGCATCCGCCCGCCCATCCCTACCCCAGGTGGACGAGCGGAAGGAGCAGCACACGGCATGGCTGGAGGCGAGGGTGAGAGAGCTGGAGGCGGCAGTGGACGACAGCAAGCACTGGGCGCAGCAACGGGTGAGTGGGGGTGGAGGTGGGGAGGTATAGGAAGGGTGGTTATAAGTGGGTGAACGGGTGAGGTGAGAGAGGGCAAGCAGAGAGCTGGAGGCTGCAGTAGACGACAGCAAGCACTGGGCGCAGCAACGGGTGAGTGGGGGTGGAGGTGGGGAGGTATAGGAAGGGTGGTTATAAGTGGGTGAACGGGTGAGGTGAGAGAGGGCAAGCAGAGAGCTGGAGGCTGCAGTAGACGACAGCAAGCACTGGGCGCAGCAACGGGTGAGTGGGGGGGAAAGAAAAGAGGTGGGGGGGAGGGGGCCTCGCTGCTATCTATCCGTTTTCTCCTTTTCTCCCCCGTCCTTTCTCACCCCTCCCCCCCCCCCTCTTTCTCCACTTCTATCCCCTCCCGCAGGTGATGCAGGTGGCACAGAAGCTGGTGAGGGAGAGCAAGGAGCTGCGGCAGCTGAGGGCGGAGCGGGAGGAGTGGGTGCGCAGCCGGCGCGAGCAGGACGGCAAGGAGGAGAGCGCGGCAAGGCAGCTGGGCGAGATGGAGGCGGCCCTCAGGAAGGCGTCGGGACAGGTGGACCGCGCCAACGCGGCCGTGTGCCGGCTTGAGGCAGAGAATGCAGAGGTGAGCAAGTACTATCAGGGTTCGAGGTTTATGGTGTGTGTTTGGGAGTGGGAGAGCACAGCACGGCAGCTGGGCGAGATGGAGGTGGCTCTCAGGAAGGCGTCGGGGCAGGTCAACCGCGCCAATGCTGCCGTGTGCCGCTTGGAGGCAGAGAATGCTGAGGTGAGCGCGTTCAGGGATTCGGGTTTAGGGTTGAAGGTTTGTGTGGTGGCATATCAAGGCAGCTGGGCGAGATGGAGGCGGCTCTCAGGAAGGCGTCGGGGCAGGTCAACCGCGCTAATGCTGCCGTGGTGCCGCTTGGAAGTGGAGAATGCAGAGGTGAGCTGGGAGAAATTAAAAACTACTATCAGGGTTTGAGGTTTATGGTGTGTGTTTGGGAGTGGGAGAGCGTGGCGCGCCAGCTGGCGAGATGGAGGCGGCTCTCAGGAAGGCGTTGGGGCAGGTGGACCGTGCCAATGCAGCCGTGTGCCGCCTGGAAGCAGAGAATGCTGAGGTGGGTGAGTGGACTGATGGGGGAAAGGGAGTGGGTTTGTATCTAATGCGGCAGGGCTGAGGGTATTTTTGAGGTGCCTCAAAAATGGGGGAAAGGAGTGGGTTTGTATTTAATGTGGCAGGGCTGAGGGTATTTTTGAGGTGCCTCAAAAATGGGGGAAAGGAGTGGGTTTGTATTTAATGTGGCAGGGCTGAGGGCGAGCGAGGCGAGCTGCCAGGCGCTGCCTCTTAGATTGGTCTGCTGTCATGGCTTCACCTCTCTTCTGACCCCTACCCCATTCCTGCTTTCTACTCTCCCGGCACTTCAGCTGAGAGTGGTGCTGTAGGCAGCAGGGCTGAGGGTGAGCGAGGCGAGTGCCAAGCTGCTGCCATCTAAGCTGGCTGCTGTGCGCTCACCTCTCGTCCGAACCCCCTCCCACACGTGCCTCTCTGATGCCATTTCCCTTGTCCCATCTCAGTTGCGAGCGGAGCTGCAGGCGGCAGGGCTGAGGGTGAGCGAGGCGAGTGCCAAGCTGGCAGAGGCGGGCAAGCGGGAGGGCAAGGCGCTCAAGCGTGTGCAGGCGATCGAGAGGGTCAAGGCAAAGCTGCAGGTGGGTGCTTTTGCCGAGTTTTGTTCTGTCTGCTGGTTCCACCCTTCCACGTGTGGCTGTTGTCTCCTGCACGAGGAGAGAACGAACCTGAACGAACCTCAAAAGTCGCCTCAAGAGGCGCCTCAAAAACACCCTTCCACGTGTGGCTGTTGTCTCCTGCACGAGGAGAGAACGAACATGAACGAACCTCAAAAGTCGCCTCAAGAGGCGCCTCAAAAACACCCTTCCACGTGTGGCTGTTGTCTCCTGCACGAGGAGAGAACGAACCTGAACGAACCTCAAAAGTCGCCTCAAAAACACCCTTCCACGTGTGGCTGTTGTCTCCTGCACGAGGAGAGAACGAACCTGCTACAAGACATGCGGCGCACACTGTTGTGCAGGTGCCTTTGAAGTCGCCTCAAAAAACGATGAGCAAAGGCACTGCCTGCAAGAAGGGCACTCTGTTCAGCTGCCGCAGAAACTGATTCCAGAAGGAGCTAGCGGACGAGAGGCGGAGCAGCGGTGGCGACAGGAGGAGAAGACGCGTGAGGAGGCTCTACTTGTTGGCGGAGGCAATTTTTGTAAATCCCCAAAAGCCAACTGAGTTCTTGTGTCCCGCTCCCCCTACAGGAGGAGCTAACAGACGAGAGGCGCAAGCTGGCATCCACCCTTTCGGATCTCGAAGCAATGCGGCGGCGGCAGCAGCAGGCGGAGCAGCGGTGGCGGCAGGAGGAAAAGGCTCGAGAGGAAGCAGCTGCTCGCGCCGACGCCGAGTGCCGCGCGCGCGAGCAGGCGGAGACGGCGTGGAAGCAGCGCGAGGAGACACTAAGAGGCAAGAGCGAGGCGGATGTGAAGCGCGTTCGTGGCGAGGTGGCACGGCTGGAAAGGGAGGTGGTGCAGCTGAGGATCATGGCCGGGGCGAGCCTGTGGGGTGGCAGCGGTGGGGGCAGTAGCGGGGGTGCGGGAGGGGTGGGAGTGGGGTGTGTAGGTGCCAGTGGGTCGAGGGTTGGCGGCGTGGGGTTGTTAGGGAGTGGGGTTGGCGCTGGTGCTGGTGGGGGGAGTGGGAGTGGGAGCGGGGGTGGAGGTGGGGGTGGTGGTGGTAGTAGTAGCAGTGTGGCGGCGAGTGTGGTGGCGGCAGCGAGTGCGCAGGCACTGAGAGAAGCGAATGCACGGGGAGTCCTCTTTGACTTCCCTCTTGGGACTCCTCCTGCTGCTCCTGCTCCTGCTCCTGCTCCTGCTGGCGCTGCTGCTCCTGGTGCTTCCCCCGCAGCTGCTGCCGCTGTTGCTGGTGGGGGTGTTGGGTTGGGTGGTGGACAGAGGATGATGGGCCAGCTTGGTACTGTTGCGCGGATGGGTGGGATGTCAGGAGTGGCAGGAACGGCAGGAGTGGCCGGAGTGGCACCGCTGAATGGGATAAACTTTGGGGGAGCAGGCTTGGGAGGGGCAGGAGGGGCAGGGGTTGCAGGCAAGGGGGGGAGGCAGGGAGTGGCAGCAGGGCATGGAGGGGGGCGCTACCATGGGGTCATTGGGGGGGGGCGGGGAGGGGGAGGGGGCGGGGCAGGGGGGGGAGGAGGCGGAGGCGGAGGTGGAGTTGCAGGAGGAGGGGGAGGGGGAGGCATTCTCAGTAACAGTCTTACCGGCAACCCTGCTTCTGCCGCTGCAGTGGGCACCACAGCAGGTCATGGCGCCCTGCTGCCCCACATTGGGCTCGGCGGGATCGTTCTAGGCGGGGCAGGAGGAGGAGCAGAAGCAAGCCTGGGGGCAGGGCTGGGGATGGGGCCAGTGTTCGGAATGGGCATGGGGGGAGGAGGAGGGGGGGGAGTGAGGAGGGAGAGGGAGTGTGTGATGTGCATGAGTGAGGAGGTGCAGGTGGTGTTCCTGCCATGTGCCCACCAGATCGTGTGCCTCGCCTGCAACGATGCTCTCCTCGCCCGCCGCATGCCCGACTGCCCCACGTGCCGCTCGCCCATCTCCCAGCGCATCCGCGTCTTCGGCCCGCAGTAGGGTGAGTGAATGAATGAGGGAGTGTGTTCGGCCCGCAGAAGGGTGAGTGAATGAGTGAGTGTGAGTGTGTTTGGCTCTCGGTAGAGCCACATTGGCCATAGTCGTTGGGTGGGTAGTGAGTACTGGTTGGTGTTGCTGTTTCTGAACAGCAATTGTGGCGAGCATAGCGAGCTTTCAGCACCAAGTCTGCACTTGCCACCTTCACCTGTTGGCCAGTGTTGTCATGGCAGTCGCTTTGCCTTTCAATTTGCCTGGCTTTTATCAGAACTGACTATGGTGTTTCCTTCCTATGCTGATCTGTTTCCTGACAGGTGGAGAGTCTTCTCACGCATGCCTGCCTCGCCTCTCCGATTTAATGCTGCCAGGTGCCTCGATTGAGACAAACCTGTCGTGTCACCTGAGCTTAGCGTCTGCGTGATTCTACAGGAGAATTGGCTCTGACATTTCATTACATTTTCCTATTTTGTTGGTTGGAATGACTTGGATTTGATGGTTCGTGAAAGTTAATGTATCTACAGTGCTACCGAAACTGACATTCATCATTATTAGGTTATGGAGTAAGTTGTACCCTCAATTCGAGACTGCATATTACCTCGACAACATACGTGTCAGTCACTAACGGAGCATCGCAATGAATTGCGGGCCCAACCCGCCTGGGCGTTGAAAATGGAAGAATTTTCGGCAGTGGGGATCGAATGGTGGAGGAGGAAAGGCAGATCACAAGTGGTGGAAGCTGCCGCACATCCCTCAAATCTTCCCCGAGAAACACCTCGCATCGCATCGCAGGATGAAGGAACCCCCTCCCTTACCGGCACGGCGAATTGTTTCGTTCAAGTACGCGGAAAGCTCGAGAGAGTTGCGAAGATTTGACACCTGAATACATTGTCGTTCTGCAGGTCGCGAAAGGCATATTCGTTCGTTAGAAGTTGTTGGGAGTGGAGGGTTACCACCACCACCCTCGCAAAAGGACAAGAGCAGCCTCCAGAAACAGCCGACAAATCTGCCTCCTAGATCACAAGGTTGAATGGTCTCCTCTCCTCTCCCACCCGCGTGATACGCCAGCTGGCTTTTGAACATTCCACCCTTTCCTTCTCTCCCCGCCGCGCATCCACCACCACCCTTCTAGCCACAAACCCGCGCTGCTGTGGGCCTTGGTGATACAATATAAGATGGCTCCACGGTTGATCTAGTACATCCAGTACACAGTAACAGAGCTTGTTTGCTCGTCTCGGATTCCATCGCCTCAGCCAGTCAATCTCTTCCCGGTGTTTGCAACCCTAGCATCGCCGTTGATCTTTGGGACAGGCCATTCTTAAAAACGCTGAAGCATCGCAAGATATATAAGCAGACGTTGTCAGTCTCTGAATCCCAGCGACTATGGCTGTCAAGTCGACTCTTTTCGCGCTCTTCCTCCTCTCACTCGCTCTGTCATGTAAGTGCACTCGCAACCTGAACTTAACAAGCATCCATCCCAAATTTGTTCGGCGAAAATATCAAGTAAACACAATGTCGACACACTGAAACTATGTAGTGCGCACATTGTACTGACGGACTATGTAAGTATAGGTTCTGCGACTTACAAGCTACTCTACACCTGGCAATAAGGTACGTACTATGTGGATACTCAAATTTTGAGTAGAATGTACATTGTGCATATTTCTCATATAGAAAGACCGTACTCATACCATCCTGATACAGTCTGTACGGAGTTCACGCAATGACTCTACTGCTTGAGGAACCTGAAGTCAGTACATTGTACAAACTATGCCCTTATTATGTGAGTACTATGTCCTTATAACGTGACTACGTTATAGGTTTTTCAAGCGCATTGTTGCGATATTTTCTTTTCGTTTCAGGTTCCCGCTTTTCATCATATGGTGAGACATGTCACTGAATCGCATATATTAAACAATATTTACACGATTACACATTTACAGAAACGACGAGGACAGTCTCCACAATAACCATAACACCATGTGTCTTCACACTAAAGGACTCTCGTACGTGAGTGAACTTGGAAGTGACGAGGTCTCAATCCATCCCTGCAAAAACGGGAAACAAATTTCTACATTAAATAACGTCGCTGGAAAAAGGCTGAAAGTGAAGATAAGTAAATAGGGTATGCTACCTGGACAATCAGGTCGCCGTCAAATCCACGTCGCGTTGCGTATGCGATTTATAGCCACGACAAGAAACCACGTCTACTTAGACAGTGTAGTCGCCTGCAAAACCAGGGGGCGCTAGTGTTGAAAACGGCTCAGATACAGCAAGAAAAGTTGTAGTCATGCTTAAAAACTGTAAGGTTCTGAATGAAGAAACCCGCCAAGAGCGAAGTAGCCGGTTAACCAGGATACATGACAGCAACTAAGGCTGAAAGGATAGGCATAAGGGAAAGACAAGAACTTGAAGCATAATGGAGCTAGGAAAAGGGACTAGGGGCTGGGATGGAAGGAAACCAAGAGACCTAGGAATGAGAGTTGGGTTGGTGCTTGCGTTGGCATATATGGCGTGACTGCTTGCCCGAGATCAGATTGTGATGGAACATCGACCAATCAAAACAAGGCTGCATTATCTGTGCTGCCAAGTCAGTTCATCTTTCGATCCTAACCACCGGTACCTGATCAATCGACGGCTGTTGCATCACGAAGGACCAGGAGTCATAGACGACTGAGATTCCAACTAGACACACCTCACTTGTGATCTTAACCATACAACACCTTTAATATCGACGGCTGAGTATCCAAACTACAATCTGCTGATCGACGGTCGTCATTCCAACTTGGAACAAATATCTCAGGCTCAATCGTCACCGTTCCCAATTGTTAACATCAACGGTCCAGATTCCAACCTGGACAAATTTGGCCATTGACCTGATTGTAATCTTGTCTGTTCATGAGTACTCGCATCGACGGACATCCTTTCTTTAGCTACCACACTCAGACAGTCCGGGTAAACTCGTGCAAAAACCCAACAGCAAATTTTAGTAGATACGAAGTCAGGACACTGTAGCGAGTCGTTTGCCATGGCAAGGTATCTACCGTATCAGCAGCTACAAAGTCGACACCAAGAGAAATATGGTACAGACTGAGATTTTACTTTTGACAAAGTACAATGTGTTGAGTTTATTCGGGAGTATTTGCTGTGTGCGAGGTGGCTATAAAACTACCCTTGTACAACTCATCAACAATGCATCGACTTCGACATTACTTTGTTCCTGGCACCAAGGTGGGTACTTCAACTCCAAATACGACTTCTCTCCCAGAACGATTTTTGGGATGTCATCCCGCGAAACTCAGCAGTTTGTTTTGCCTCACACGCATGTTGCTTCGCTTACTGCAAGCGAATTGGAGTTCCACTCGCCCTAACGGCTGCTGGTTGTCTTGGCTCTGTTACCTCTCTCTCGCTCACTGCAGGTGCGGCCTTCAGGATGGCGCCTGGCTACGGCCAGGGTGGCAGAGGCGGCGGGGGCTTCAGATGGGGCCAGGGTGGATGGGGGCAGTACGGCGGCCACCCAGGAAAACGCATCGGTGAGTTTCTCCTCCGTTGTTAGTTTTCTTAGCATCTCTCTCTCTCTCTCTCTCTCTCTCTCTCTCTCTCTCTCTCTCTCTCTCTCTCTCTCTCTCTCTCTCTCTCTCTCTCTCTCTCTCTCTCTCTCTCTCTCTCTCTCTCTCTCTCTCTCTCTCTCTCCCTCTCTCCCTCTCTCCCTCTCTCCCTCTCTCTCCCTCTCTCCCTCTCTCTCCCTCTCTCCCTCTCTCCCCCCCCCCCCCCCTCCCTCACTCGCCAATCACCCACACACCTTCAATCCCTTCCCTTGCTACCGCTCAGGAGCACTGGCGGCGCGCATGCTGGGTAACAACGTGGCTGACGCATCAGGCACAGTCACGGGCGACGTCAACGCTACGGGCGTCGTGCTGCTCGCCGCCTACAAGTAAGACGCTCACCTCAAGTCGCCTTTAAAAGATTTTTTTTTTTTTTTTTTTTTTTTTTTTTTTTTTTTTTTCATGTCACTCTGATCATGTCTCACTGCTGCTTGTGGGGTTTACCTACGGCATATCCCCGTGCTCCTGCCGTGCATCCTGTTCCTGGTACCTATTTGTTATGCCGCGCACGTCTTACACCTTGTTCGCTCTCCCTCGTCGCAATCACTCGCCTTCCCTCCTGCAGCTACAGCGGCGACTACAACATCCGCTACGGTGCTGCCCTCAAGCTCACCGACGCGGGCTTGCCCACATCCATTACCATCAACGACAACGCCACGTCAGCAGTCGTCCTGGATTTTGGCGCCAGTGCCACATGGACCAATCTCACGTGGTCTGGAAACTGCTCTGCACTGAACGCCAATGGTACTCTGAAGCGCGGCGCCCGCCGCCAGCCGCCCTTCCCGAAGTTCTTTGGCTTCTTCCGCCCTCCCGTTCCCTCGGGATTTGTTTATGGGTTTGCTGGAATGTGGTACAATGCAAGCACTATTACCACGGCGGCCGGGCCGACTTATAAGGATGTGATGGATCTGCTTCTGGCGAATCCTGCTTCTTACTATGCGGTTGCTTCCACTGATGCTTATCCCAATGGTGCGGCTCTTGGGTCGTTTGCGGCCCGTAACTGTCCTGCTGATACGTCTTACTGGAACCGTCAGTAAAGGAGATGCAGGGGGAAGGCTGGATATGGGAGCAGGTTTTTTTTTAGTGCAAGGGTTATCTGTTGCTGTGCACAGGGTGTCTGTGAAATGGGTGGGATGGGGTGCATTCGATTACAGGGGGAACAGCCTTGCGTTTTGGCTCCTACGTGCTTACAGATAAAAGGCTGTTTCTTGCTGTAATTTTGTTTTCTGAATATGAGAGTTATTTTTATGGAGAAATTTATTAAATTGCATGATGTACACTGGTTCATCCCCTTTTCAAGGAAGAATGGCTTCCGTCGCCAACTCAAGAGTACGTGGCACTGCCTGATTGCATTCCGAAACTTCCAAAGCTCTGACAATCTCGAGGGCTCCACGTGGCAGGAACTGACACCCCTAGCCTTGAACACTCTGTTCCACTACCTTCCCTTTCCCCGTGTAGTTATCGTAGAACTCACGCACTGCTGCAAATAGCTAAAATCCGTGCTAGGTCGGTTGACACACGGGTCAGCTCGTCGGCTCGTGTTGCCCCATTCTTTGTCAGTCGCGTCGCGCGGCGATCCGTTCTCGCCATGTCGGGCGTTCTCGCAGTCTCCCCGCTCATCGCGGCGGGCAAGCTTGTCCGCGTCTCCCTCCATCAACACCCAGCCGCGTTCAACCAACAACGTCCGGCGCCCGCCTTTCAAAGAAACCTATCCGCCAGAAGCCGCATTACCCGAGCAAATGCTCCGCGATTGCAGCCCGTAGAGTGCACGCGGACTTCCAGTCAACTCTCTCGCACCTCAGAATGTGACAATAGCGAAGCGCGTGCGTCGGCGGCAATTTCGCCTCCTCCGTTCGCGGCTCAGCCCGCCTTGTCCTCTCCTTCTCTCCCAATCTCTCTGCTATCTCTTCTCCCGCTGCTTCCGCTTATCCTCGCCGATCGGGTGCTGGCGGAGCCCGTTCCGCTCTTCGAGAACGGCGCCGACGTGCTGACGGCTGCGGGCAGCGGCGAGCCCGTTACCAACAGCGTCATTTCGCTACTCTTCGGCATCGCTGTCGTCGGACTGGTCGTGCTGACTGGCGGGGTGAGTGTCTCTTTCAATGATAGCGAAAGATAATTCAAACTCAATTAGTGGCCAATAGCCAGATACGAGATCCTTGAGGATTCTCCAATTCAATGATCAGGAACGGAATGAGCCCCTTTCAACGTATTGCGCTCGATTGTATCCAACGAGTCAAATCTGGTCAAACGTTTAGCCTCGTGTGGTGAATTCTGAAAATTTGTGTCAAAGGCACTTCAACGCTCTAAGGAAACTGGACACTGAAAGCAAGTCACTGAAACTACCCCTCCAGTCCCAGTCATGCCCGATGAATCTTTTAATGGCTGGGCAGGACTGCGAGTCCCTGTCATGCATGGACAGGAAGGACGCCCTGCTATCCGTGCCCCGGTGCCACACTGCCACCCCATCCAAACCAAGCGCACGATGGGCACGTCGCCTCGCATTGCGCTGTTTGGTGGGCGGTCTCTGGAGCCACTTCTGAGAATTCTAAAAAATTGTTTCTTTCTGAGAAACGGCTCACCAGGCAGGTGCTCGTGCTCAGGAGAATTCTCAGGAGCCTGAGCACGAGGGGCACGTCACCGCACTTCACTGCGTGACAGGTCGAGAGGATTCTCGAGGCGCTTTAGAATTGGCCACCCCATGGAAACTCCTGGCAATGCCTCTCCTATCCCTCCTTCATTCCTGTCCCAATCGATTACCCATACACCCGTCCCCCCAACCCCCCCTCCATCCCTCCGTCCGGCTTCCTCTTTTCTTTAACCACGAGCAGGTGGGGTCCTTGGCAACAGCCAAGTCTGTCACTCTCCTCTGCTTCAATCCCCTCTGTTCGACTCTCCTCGCACGCCCTTTTTTTCGATGCGTTTATTTTAGGATCAAGCGCCACGAGCAGGTGACATTCCTGGCAGCAGCGGAGCCTGTGAATCTCCTCAGTGTGAACACCCCCCTCTCAGGTCCCTACCTATTCCTCCCCCCCCCCCCCCCTCTCCCTCCCCCCACTCGCCCCTACCCCCCAACGCACGATGTCCAGGGGCTCCTCTCTCCCTCCCTCCCTCCTCTCATTCCTGCTCCCACCTGCTTCTTCCCCGCTTCCCCCTTTGAGCAGGTGGGGCACCTAGCATACACGGACTGGCAGGACAAGCGAGAGATGGAGAGGCTGGCAGCAGCGGAACCGGTGAAGCGGCCTCTTCACCCTTCCTTGCTCTCCTCGTCCCTGCTGCTCCCCTCTCTCGTCTCCCTCACTCCAGGTGGGGTATCTGGCGTACACGGACTGGCAGGACAAGAGGGAGATGGAGAAGCTGGCAGCAGCGGAACCGGTGAAGCGGCCGCTTCACCCCCTGCTCTCCTCGTCCCTGCTGCTCCCCTCTCTCGTCTCCCTCACTCCAGGTGGGGTACCTGGCGTACACGGACTGGCAGGACAAGAGGGAGATGGAGAAGCTGGCAGCAGCAGAGCCGGTGGATCCCGTCTGTGTGGCTCCCCTCTCCCCTCATCCCTGCTATCTTCTTCCCTTCCTCCCCTCCGCCCTTCCCTCTTCCCAACTTGAGCAGGTGGGGTACCTAGCATACACGGACTGGCAGGACAAGAGGGAGATAGAGAAGCTGGCGGCAGCAGAGCCGGTGAAGCGGCCGACAGCCACGTCTGAGATCCGCGCCGCCATGAAGTCGCCGCCCAGAGCCACACCCAAGGGGTTTGGGAAGAAGTCGGAGAAGGAGATTGCGGAGGAGAGTGATGCTTGAGTCGAACAATTAATGTAGATACAGTTGTTAAGGTGCTTTGATAATGTGCTATGATGTCTTGCTAGCCAAGCGGCACATGCTAAGGGTTGGAAAGAAATTGGCCAGGGAAATTGAGAGTGTTGCTTGATATGGTAATAAAACCGCTGTGGGTAGTGTACTTCTCGTAGTGGCCATTTACAACAGAGCAAGTAAATTCAACTGTCCTTTTCTCTGGGTAGTGTGCAATGTGGAAAGTTTAGTCTCTTACAGCCATGGAATATGAGTAACTTTACTGGCGCAGTGCATCACCATCCGAACGAACCTTGAGTCACCTAATGTTGAGTCTTCACTCTTACAGTACACTGTATTCCCCTCGTCAATTCGCCTCTCTTCTTGGTCAAATATGTTAGCTTGGCACTTGCCCAACGCCACGCCACTCTCCTCGACCTGCATGCTCCAGCTACTACCGTACCCCTCACTCACGTTCTCGCCGCTGTCTCTCCGCACCACGCGTTTCCTATCCGGCTGAGGTCAGCTTCGAGACCATCTGACGTCAGCTTCAGCTGATGAGTCACTCGATTTCCTCCGACCAATCAGAGACCCCCCTCGCTCCGCGTGATGATTCGCCCCGGTATTCCCGAGGCGCCTCGTCAGCTCACCCCGGCGCTCGCTCGCACGACAGGCTCGGGATATTGGGACTCGCGGGCCGCCTCCTCGACGACATCCCGCATTTTTCGCCACAATGGTCGGGGCTGTTCCTCATCGGAGCGCTGCTCTCGCTGTCCTGGTTGGCGGGGCGCGTGCGGTTCGGGCTCCTGCCCATGCTGCTGGTGTGCCTGTTCGTGTACCATGAGGTAGCTTGAAGCCAATTGCATCCATATCGGGGTGTGGTCGCTTCTGCTCCTTCTGTGTGTGGTTATTCTATTATTTAGATTAAACTAGTTCTTAGGCGGCAAGTGAGTTCCCTTCGTGTATCCCCTTTGCAGGTGTTCAAGCAGGCGACGCTACAGGCGGCGCTACAGGCGGCGCTACTGGCGGCGCTACAGGCGGCGCTACAGGCGGCGCTACAGGCGGCGCTACAGGCGGTGCTACAGCGGCACCCCATGGCCGACTCGGAGACGGCGCACTCTCGAGTCGGCTCAAAGCCCACCCTCCTTCCCATTCCTCCCCACAGTTGCCCTAGCCGCATCTGGTTCAACAACCAGCCTATACCTCTCCCCACCCCTTTCCACTCCCCTCTTAACAGGTGTCCAAACGGCAGAGGGTACGCGAAATGAAAGCAGCGCGGGTGGCGGCGCTACAGGCGGTGCTACAGCGGCACCCCATGGGCGACTCGGAGACGGCGCACTGGCTGAACGCGCTCGTGCAGCGCGCGTGGCCCGTGTTCCTCGAACGCCTGCTGTCCACGCAGCTCGCTCCTGCCCTCGCGCCCTGGTTCTTCGAGAAATACCTGCCCTGGCAGGCGGTGAGTTGGGGCATACGGGGTGAGGATGGGTGCTGTGGGTTGTTGTTGGGGCATAGGGGGTGAGAAGGGGTGCACTGTGCTGTGGTTGGGGCATAGGGGGTGAGAAGGGGGTGACAGACGGTGAGCATGAGCATTGACCCACATGCTCCTCCCACCCACATGCTCCTCCCACCCACATGCTCCTCCCACCCACATGCTCCTCCCACCCACATGCTCCTCCCACCCACATGCTCCTCCCACCCACATGCTCCTTCCACACTCCCTTGTTCCCCCTTCCCCCTCCCCCCCATATGGGCAGCGCAAGGCGTGGCTGGAGCGGGTGTATCTGGGCAGTTCGCCGCCCGTCATTGCTGCTGTCAGGGTCGTGCACACCAACACCCTCGACGACCACGTGGTGCGGTGCGGTGTGACACGTTGCAGTGTGGTGTGGTGTGCGTGGAGGGCAGTATGATGCGTGGAGGTATGGTATGGTATGGTATGGTATGGTATGGTATGGTATGGTATGGTATGGTATGGTATGGTATGGTATGGTATTGCATGGGATGGCATGGTATGGCTCCCTCATTCAGTATCTGAGCTCGTATGTAATGGGTGATGTGCAGATGAGAGTCAATCATACCTTCATCCCTCTCTCCTCTCTATTCTACCCTCCCTCCCTCCTCCTTGCCAGGTGATAGAGGTAGCCACCGATTCACAGTGTGCAGCTAGTTACATCTTCTCCCTGCTGCTGCTGAATATGCTCCTCCTGCTGCTGCTGCTGCTGCTGCTGCTGCTGCTGCTGCTGCTGCTGCTGCTGCTGCTGCTGCTGCTGCTGCTGCTGCTGCTGCTGCTGCTGCTGATGCTGCTGCTGCCTCCCGTCTCATTCTTCTCCCTTCCCTTCTCCCTCCCTTGACCCCCTCTTTTCCAGGTGATAGAAGCAGCAACGGAGTTCGCAGCCTGCAGTGACATGTATGCGCTGGTGGGGGTGAAGATGCGGCGCCGCGTGGCGCTGGGCATGGTGGCACAGGGGCATGTGTCGGGCGTGCACATAGAGGGGAAGGTGAGTCGGGGGAGGTGTTATTTGGGGCAGGAGGGGCTTTGAGGTGCTGGGCATGGTGGCACAGGGCATGTGTCGGGCGTGCACATAGAGGGGAAGGTGAGACTCGGGCGGAATTTTGAGGGAGGTGGGATATTGGGAGACGATAGTTGTGTGTGCCACAGCACAGCAGAGGATGGGTACATAACTTTGCCATCTCTCCTCGCCATCTCCGACACCCCAACCCCCACTCCTTCTCTCCCCTCCCTTCTTTCTCCACCCCACTCGCTCGCCTCCAATATTTCCGAGCCTGCAGACGAGGGTCGGGATGAGGTTCACCTCGGAGTTTCCGTACGTGAGTCGAGTGCGAGTGAGCTTCGTGTTTTGTCCACCCGGCTCTCACCTCACCGCCACACACTGCAGACTCGGATCGGGATGAGGTTCACCTCGGAGTTCCCGTACGATTTTTGAGGCGCCTAAAAAACGGCTCTCCACTTTATCCACCCCGCTCTCACCTCACCTCACCTCCCTCACCTCACCTCACCTCCCAACACTGCAGACGAGGATTGGGATGAGGTTCACCTCGGAGTTCCCGTACGTGAGCCGGGTGCGAGTGAGCTTCGTGGGGGCGCCCTTCATCGGACTCACCGTCAAGCCCTCCGCACACCTCGGCTTTAACCTCGCTGACCTGCCCTTCTTTAGCTCCTGGCTGGTGGGTGGGGTGGTGGGTGCGTGGGTGCATGGGTGCATGGGTGGATGGGTGCATGGGTGCATGGGTGCATGGGTGGGTGGATGGGTGGATGGGGGAGGGCACAAGGCACCTTGCCGCTGTGAAGCCGTCGGCTTGAACCTCGCCGACCTCCTGTTCTTCTGCTCCTGGCTTCTGCTCCCGTGCGAGTTGACTATTGAGACGACTCAAAAGTCACATCCACTCTGAAGCCCTCGGCGCACATGGGCTCGAACCTCGCCGACCTCCCGTTCTTCTGCTCCTGGCTGGTGCGTCACGTTTGAGCATTCTCAAGAGTTTTTGCACGTGAGTCGCGTGCGAGTGAGCTTCGTGGGGGCGCCATTCACTGTGAAGCCCTCGGCTCACCTCGGATTCAACCCTCCAAGACCTGCCATGCCATGCCCTTCTTCAGGTCCTGGCTGGTGTGTAAGGTGGTGGTGGGGGGTGGGTAGTGGGGAATTGGGGTATTCATTTCAACTCATAAAAGGTTTTCCACATGATTCTTGGTGTTCGTTTCTCTGCCCCACCTGCCACTCACATGCACAGGATGAGATGCTTGCAACAGCACTGGAATCCTCAATGGTCGACCCCAACATGCTCGTCCTCGACATCACCCGCCTCGCCCTCAACAAGCATGACCCGTGTGTGTCTCCTCTCCTTTCCTCCCCCCCCCCCCCCCCCCTCCCCCCCCCCCGGCACACACGCACACAGGATGAGATGCAAGCAACAGCACTGGAATTGTCAATGGTCGACCCCAACATGCTCGTCTCGTCCTCGACATTGCCCGCCTCGCCCACAACAAGCATGACCCGTGTGTGTCTCCTCTCCTTTCCTCCTCCCCCCCCCCCCGGCACACACGCACACAGGACGAGATGCAAGCAACAGCACTGGAATCGTCAATGGTCGACCCCAACATGCTCTTCCTCGACGTCGCCCACCTCGCCCACCTCGCCCACCTCTTTTGAGGCGCCTCAAAAATCTCCCCTCCCTCTCTTCCTTCTTCTTCCCCCTCCCTCTCTTCCTTCTTCTTCCCCCTCCCTCTCTTCCTTCTTCTTCCCCCTCCCTCTCTTCCTTCTTCTTCCCCCTCCCTCTCTTCCTTCTTCTTCCCCCTCCCTCTCTTCCTTCTTCTTCCCCCTCCCTCTGTTCCTTCTTCTTCCCCCTCCCTCTCTTCCTTCTTCTTCCCCCTCCCTCTCTTCCTTCTTCTTCCCCCTCCCTCTCTTCCTTCTTCTTCCCCCTCCCTCTCTTCCTTCCTCTTCCCCCTCCCTCTCTTCCTTCTTCTTCCCCCTCCCTCTCTTCCTTCTTCTTCCCCCTCCCTCTCTTCCTTCTTCTTCCCCCTCCCTCTCTTCCTTCTTCTTCCCCCTCCCTCTCTTCCTTCTTCTTCCCCCTCCCCCTCTTCCTTCTTCTTCCCCCTCCCTCTCTTCCTTCTTCTTCCCCCTCCCTCTCTTCCTTCTTCTTCCCCCTCCCTCTCTTCCTTCTTCTTCCCCCTCCCTCTCTTCCTTCTTCTTCCCCCTCCCTCTCTTCCTTCTTCTTCCCCCTCCCTCTCTTCCTTCTTCTTCCCCCTCCCTCTCTTCCTTCTTCTTCCCCCTCCCTTACATGCGCACATGAACAGGATGAGATGCTAGCAACGGCACTGGAGTCCTCTATGGTCGCGCCCAACATGCTCGTCCTCGACATTGCCCATCTCACGCTACAGAAGCAGAACTTTTGTCTTCCTCTCCTCTCCTCTCCTCTCCTCTCCTCCCCTCCCCTCCCCCATCCCCTGCATGCGCACATGAACAGGATGAGATGCTAGCAACGGCACTGGAGTCCTCTATGGTCGCCCCCAACATGCTCGTCCTCGACATTGCCCGCCTCGCCCACCTCTTACTCTCGCCCCCCTCCCCTCCACCTGCCGCTCCCTCTGTCCCTCACTCTGCTCACCCTGCACATCACCCTTCGCACCACCTGCACCCCCCGCACTGCGCTCACTGCCATCACTGCGCCCAGCAAGCCAGCCACGCAGCAGGCGGCGCTGCTGCTTCTCCTGCTACCACTGCCACTCCCAGTGGTGCTGCTACCACAGTTCCCACCGTTTCTTCTGTTCCCACTGCTGCTAGCACTGTTCCCAGTGCTGCTAGCACTGTTCCCAGTGCTGCTAGCACTGTTCCCAGTGCTGCTAGCACTGTTCCCAGTGCTGCTAGCACTGTTCCCAGTGCTGCTAGCACTTTTCCCAGTGCTGCTAGCACTGTTCCCAGTGCTGCTAGCACTGTTCCCAGTGCTGGCGGCAGCATGGGCAGTGCAGCAGCAGGTGTAAAGACGAGTCCTCTTTCCTCTCCCACCTCTGCCGTTCCCCCCTTCCCGCCTGCCATGCTCGCTGCAGCACAAGCAGCTGGCATCTCCCAATTCGTTCCTCACTCCCCTGCAACCACCAATCCCGAGAACACCGCAGCAGCAGCAGCAGCCTCACCCTCAGCACCCTCACGCACTCCTTCAGCAACCCCAGCACCCTCAGCAGCCACAGCATCCCCCTCCCAGCCGCAACCTCTACCCCCTATCACGGCCGTGCTCCACGTGGACTCCTCCCGCCCAGTGGCCTTCGTGGCGATCGAGATCATCGAGGCGAGGCACTTAAAGCCCGCCAACCTGGACGGCACGTCGGATGCGTACGTCAAGTGCGCGCTGGGGGCGGCGCGCTTCACAACGCGCATCGTGTGGGGGTCTTTGGACCCGCGGTGGTTTGCCGAGTTCACAGCTCCCGTGTTCTCGTGGCATCTCAGCAACCTGCTCGTGCTCAGGGTGCTCGACAAGTCGTTCCTCTGCTCTAAGGACCTCGGGTGAGTGCGTGCTTTCCTGCACAAATGCGCCAAGGACCTTAGGACCTTGGCTGAGTGATGGCACCTGCCGAGGGTGCTTGCTTGTTCTCGTGGCGTCTCAGCAACCTGCTCGTACTCAGGGTGCTCGACAAGTCGTTCTTCTGCTCCAAGGACCTCGGGTGAGTGCTGGGCCCTGGGGTTCCTTCCGGGCCCTGAGGGGCAGGCAGGTTTGAGGCGCCTCAAAAGTCGTCTCGGGTGAGTGCTGGGCCCTGGGGTTCCTTCCGGGCCCTGAGGGGCAGGCAGGTTTGAGGCGCCTCAAAAGTCGCCTCGGGTGAGTGCTGGGCCCTGGGGTTCCTTCCGGGCCCTGAGGGGCAGGCAGGTTTGAGGCGCCTCAAAAGTCGTCTCGGGTGAGTGCTGGGCCCTGGGGTTCCAGGCCCTGAGGGGCAGGCAGGTGCCTTGCCTGGGCCCTAGGGTGCTGCTGGCTTGCAAATGCTTTGTCACAGAGCACTTATCTGGAGGTGCATACATACATAAGCACACAGTTGGCTTGCTGAGGGGATTTGTAGGCCAGCTATATTGGTGCGAATTTTGAGAATTCTCAAAAGTCGCACCTTTATCCAGAGGTGCATACATATGCACACAGTTGGCTGGCTTGCTGAGGGAAATTGGCACTCTCACTCTCCCCTCCCCTTCCCCCCTCTCCCACCAGCTATTGTGTGGTGGACGTGGGGAGGTATCGGTGGGGTTGAATTTTGAGTCAACTCAACTTAAGTCAACTCACTTTCCGTCCCCCCCTTTTTCAACCTCCCTTCCCCCAACCCCTTACACCCCCCCCCCCCCTCCTCCAAACCCCCTCCTCCAGCTACTGTGTGGTGGACGTGGGGAGATACCGGCAGGGGGGCAGGCGGGAGATGTGGGAGACGTTGAGAGGGGTGGGCCGTGGTCGAGTGCGGTTGGCGGTGACAGTGATAAGTACTGAGGAAGCAGAGAGGAGGGAGGAGGAGGAGGTGAGGGGCGTGAGAAGCAGGGAGAGTGAGGGGAGGGAGAGGAAGGAGAGAGGAGCGGAGGAGAGTGAGGGGCGGGAGGGGAAGGAGAGGCAACCGGGTGGGGAGGGTGGGTCAGGAAGAGGGTCCGATGCTGGTGGTGGGGAGAAGGCAGGGGAGGTGAGTGAAGGGAAGAAAGAGGGACATGGTAGGTCGAGGAAGGCGGGCAATGGGGAGCAGATGGGACTGCGAAGGAGGATGAGGGGGAGGAGGAGAACGGGAGGGGAGTCATTGGATTGGGAACAGGAGACTCGGAAGAAGCAGGAGGGGAGGGGGGAGGGGGAGAGGGGGTTGGGGGAGAGAGGAGAGGGGGAGAGGGGGGCGGGGGAGAGAGGAGAGGGGGAGAGGGGAGAGGGGAAGAGAGAGGAAGGGGAGAGGGGGGAGAGTAGGAAGGGCGACGAAGTAATGAACTCAGAAAACGATGGTGGTGTTGCTGATGGTGGTGGTGGGAATGATGGTGGTGCTGATGCTGCGACTGGTGGTGTGCGAGAGGGGAGGGGCAACAGAGGGGGGCGGCCAACACTGGACCGTGGCTTCCCTCTCAACCGCCCCAACCTGCTTCCGCCAATACGAGTCACACACCCTGCCGCCCAGTCCCACTCCCACAGCCACGTGGCAGAACATGACAGGCCGCTGGTCACCGAGATGAGATATGATCGTTTCCGCCCATCCAGCTCGTTTCTGACTGCCCCTGGGTCGTCCGAAGGGCAGCATGGGGCACATGGAGGCTTCTCTATGATGTCTCCTTACAGTGGCCCACATGGGGGTTCTCTTACCGCTGCTCCCTCCTTCAGCGCTCCAACTACTCCCACTGGCAGGGGCAGGGGCAGAGGCAGAGGGGATGCAGGAGAGGATTTAAAGGAGGGGGGAGGGGGAGGAGGAGGGCCGTACTCTCCTCTTGAAGGCTTGTCTGGTGATGGTGGTAATGCTGCTGCTGTTAGTGCCAGCAGAGTGTCCGTCGCCCAGAGAGGCAACCCTGTGAGTCGCATCAAAAGCAGCCATGCAGCAAGCTCAGCAGTCAAGCACACCACCACCACCTCCTCCTCCTCCTCTTACCACACCGGCCACACTTCCAACTCTGGCATCTACTTCGTGACTGAAAATGGAATAGTGGATGGCTCATTGGATGCTTCCGACACGTTCTTGACAGCAGGAGACTTGTGGGAGGGTAGCGAGGAGGGGGAGGTGGGGGAGGAGCCTCCAAGCCCGTGTTTATCGGAGCCGTCGCTGTCTGTGCTGCATGGGATGGCGTCAGGACAGGCGTTCGGGTGGTGGGGTGAAGAGGGCGCGGGAGGTGAGGAGGTTGGGGAGACGGCTGACAAGACACAGTGGGGAGGAGAGACTCTGTCCTGGCAACACCAACGTCAGCAGCAGCAGCAGCAGCAGCAGCAGCAGCAGCAGCAGCAGCAGCAGCAGCAGCAGCAGCAGCAGCAGCAGCAGCAGCAGCAGCAGCAGCAGCAGCAGCAGCAGCAGGCACGGCCGCGGCCGCGCTTGGAGCGAAAAGCAGCTCTTTCCTTCCGCACCCGCATGCAGCTGGAGCGGCAGCAGGAGCAGCGCGATTCCGAAGCAGCCGAAGCAGCAGCAGCAGTGGCACATGCTGAAGCAGCAGCCGCTACTGCCAGCGCAGCCCGCCAGCTGGACAGAGACGAGCTGGCACTGCTCTCAAGACTCCACGTGGACCAATCAGAAGAGGTCAACATTCAGGGGATCCCGGCAGGCTCGGGGATCTTGAAGGTCGTTCGGCCCGGAGCTGACCCCGGACCTGAGGCTTGGAAGTGCAGGCAGGGAGGGAGGAAGGCCGAGGCTGAGGCTCGGGAAAGGTTTGTGGAGGAGGAGCAGGAGGGGACGGTGCTGGGTGGACTGGTGAAGGCGTATCTGAGTGAAAGCTTGCACGGAGGGGGAGAGGGTGGTGGGGGTGGGTCACACGGGAGTAGAGCAGGTGGGGGGGATGGTGGGAAGGCAGGTTCAACTGGGGAAGAGCAGAAACGAGGGGGGTGGAGGGGGTTGTTTAAACGATGGAAGAAGGGGAGGCATGATAGCGTGGCAGGCACAGGTGAAGCAGCAGGGGCATCGGAGAGGGATAGCTTGGCTGGGGACCAAGTGGGTGAGGAGGGGAGGAAAGGAGCGCAAGAGGAAGATATTGGGAAGAAAAGGGAGGAGGAATTTGATAAGAAAAATCATGAAGAAGTGGAGGTGGAGGAAGAGGGCGAGGTGGAAGAAGAGAGGGATGCGCTGGATGAGGAGAGGGAGGCACTAGAGGCAATGGCGTTGGAGATGTTGGATGGGTGGCAGGATGACGTGGTGGGGGGCGATGCTATCAGCAGGAGCACCACCACCTCCTCTACCTTTCCCTCGCAGAGCCACCTGCGTCTCACCAGAGAGCTCATCAAAGCCTGCCACTAGAAAGCAGGTGTGGTGGGATGAGGAGAGGGAGGCACTAGAGGCAATGGCGTTGGAGATGTTGGATGGGTGGCAGGATGATGTGGCGGGAGGGGATGCTAGCACCACATCGACTACCTTCCCCACCTCGCAGAGCCACCTGCGCCTCACCAGAGAGCTCATCAAAGCCTGCCACTAGAAAGCGGGGGTGGTGGGAGGAGGAGAGAGAGGCATTAGGCTATGGCATTGGAGATGTTGGATGGGTGGCAGGATGATGTGGTGGGGGGCGATGCTATCAGCAGAAGCACCACCTCTGCTACAATCCGCTCACATTGCACGATGCGCCTCACCAGAGAGCTGATCAAAGCCTGCCACTAGAAAGTTGGGTTTCAAGGGTTTCTTGCAGCGCCTGGAAAGGGAACAGTCTTGAGGTGTTGGCACAGCGAGTCGTTCCAACTACCGTTTCGTACGTTGTGAGTTACTAACTACATGCAGATTTAGGTCTTGATTGACTGGCCCTCTTTTCTACTGTGGGTTGGTTGGTGGTGAACATGATGGTAGAAAACCATACAGTAACATTAATTGAATGTGGACGATGAAGTTGCAGCCAGCCATCATATTGAAGTTGCAACGCATTGCTATGTAAGCAACAAGCAACATAATGGCAAAACAAAAACAAGAAGAAGAACAAAGGTTGGATGTGCGAAGCTACCGTATTTCACCAACCTATTTCACCAGTCAATGTCTCTACGAGATTTAGACATATCTCATCTCAGTGAGCTGCGTGCGTGTAGTAGGCTTGAACAAAGGTTGGATGTGCAAAGCTACCGTATTTCACCAACCTAGCCGGTATTTCACCAGTCAATGTCTCTACGAGCACTCCCGGTGACTCCACACTTTCTATTGCACCGGTGCCACCTCAGCAAGCCAGCTGGCGAGTTCTGACGCTGCCTCGCGCGTGAAAGCGAGGCGGGAATCCCGAGGGAGGGCAGGGAGGGCAGAGGTAGCTAGGGCTGCATCAAGGGGAGCAGAGGAGGGGGCTGCTGTTGCTGCTTCATCAGCAGCAGCTGTGGCTGCTGCCGTGTGGGTGAGGAAGGAGCGAGAGAGCGAGTCGAGCATGCGAGCATACACCATGCTGCCATGAGAAGGAGGGGAACAGGGGGGGAGCAGGTGGGGGGAGGAACGGGGGGCCAGGGGGAGAAGGGCGGGAGAACGGGTTGGGAAAAGGAAGAAACAAGAAAAAAACATCCTGAATTTCAGGTTCCAGTTGGTGGCAGTTTTCGCCAGAGTTGTCACCACTGGGGTGCAGAGCTTCGTGCATGCCTCATGAAGTAAAGAAGCGCAACCGTTTTGCAGAGCATAGCATGCCTGCCTGGAAAACGCAGATGCACACACTTGCAGTTGCAGATGCACGTGACTGAAGAAGTGTCTGAGCTCACTGAGCTATGTCTGGATCTCGCACTTGTACATGCAGATGCAGGGTGAAGCACTCACCGCAGGCGAGCAGCGTCTTGTGGGAAGGTGCGCACAGACTGAGCCGTGCGCTGGGAAAACTCCGACAGTGCCTCTGACCCATCAGCCACTGACACCTGGCGGACGGTGGTTGGTTGGGAAGTCACACAAGAATCAGGGTGGTTAGTGTGCCTCCCCATCGCACACGATGAGAGCTTCTTTCAATGTCAGCGTAAACGTAAGCTGCATATTCACGACGACGTTGATGGCAATTTAATTAAGAAAGAAACATTATTGCGTTGCAGATGCACACACTTACACGTTGCTGAAGCTGGGCCAAACCAAGATACAGGGCGAAACCACCAATCCCAACCCACCCTCCCCCCACCCTCTCACACCCTCCCCCCCTCTCCCAGAAACACTGTTCCCTTATCCTACATCCACTCACCGTCAGCTCTTCGGTCGGCACAAGCGCCTGTCCTTCCAGGGCGGCAGACAGGTGCATGTAGTCCAAAAGCAGCTGCCCGCCCTCTTTCCACCCGTAAATGACCTCCCCATGCGTCTCCAGCCCCTCCATCAGCTGCTGCACCTCCGACCACCGCTCTGCAGGGGTGGGGGAGAAACGTGAGAGGAGAAATTAAGAGGGGAGAGGAAGCGTTGGAGTTAGCAAAGCAAACTCCAAAGGTGTCTCCAGCCCCTTCCATCAGCTGCTGCACCTCCGACTACCACTCTGCAAGGGGTATAAGTTGGAGGAGAAACGTGAGAGGAGAAGAGGAGAGGGGAGAGGAAGTGTTGGAGTTAGCAAAACGCAGCTTCCGCTGCTAAAGGTGTCTCCAGCCCTTCCAGCAGCTGCTGCACCTCCGACCACCACTCTGCAGGGGTAACAAGCATGATAATTATACAGCAGAAGGGGGGGGGAGGGTTTGGGGGGGGGGGGGTTGGGGGGGGGAGGGGGGAACATCTGCTAAGTATTAGGCTGGGGCGAGGTGGTTCACATGCAGAGGCGAGGAGGAGAGCCCTGTTTCACTAGTGGTCGCAGCGCCCTCATGCATGCTGACGGGGGCATCCAATGCAGCAGCATCTTATGCATCCCAAAGACGCACCAGACCAGACAGAGTGCAAGCAACAACCCATGTGTATGAAGAAGTGCTTTGAGGCGTCTCAAAACGCTTATGCATCCCAAAGACGCACACCAGACAGAGTGCAACAACCCATGAATCTCAAATATCGCACCTGACGGATGGAACCCTGTCAGCAAGCAACGGCTTTTGAGGCGCCTAAAAAAAACCGCGTGAACTGAGACGACCTTTGAGGCGCCTCAAAAGACGAATCTCAAATATCGCACCTGACGGATGGAACCCTGTCAGCAAGCAAGCAACGGCCCATGAAACACAAAGATGCCGCACCTGCTAGGATCCAAGTGGCAGCGAGGTGGGTCATAAAGAGGCGGTGGGCGCGGTCCCACTGGAAACTTCCCAGCAGGCACTGCAGCTCGTCGCTGCGCCGACCCTCGTAGCGGTGGTGCACCGCCTGGTGGGGCGGGAGGGAGGGGGAAGGCAGGGCGGAAGGTGGGGATAAGGGGAGAGGGGAGGTGAGGGGAGTGCTGCTTAACGACTCAGAAGGCAGTGCAGCTCGTCACTGCGCAGCCCCTCGTAGCGATGGTGCACCGCCTGGTGGGCGTGGAGGGGAGAGTAGCAGCGGGAGAGGTGGGGTAGGTGGGGAAGGTGAGGGGGGTGCTGCTTGCATTGCAGACCCAGCAGGCAGTGCAGCTCGTCGTTGCGCCGGCCCTCGTAGCGATGGTGCACCGCCTGGTGGGGCGGGAGGCAGGGAAAAGGTGGACAGGAGGAGGTCGATGGAGACGATAGGAGAGGATGGGAGAGCGAAGGTGAGGAAAGCAAAAGAGCACGGCACTGCAGCTCGTCGCTTTTGAGTAGACTCAAGAGTCAGGAAGGGGAAGGTGAAAGAAAAAGCGTTGCTTTCACAAATGAGCATCGGCGCTACGAGTGTTGCACTGCAGCTCGTAGCTGCGCCAACCTGGTAGCGATGGTCGTCTCTGCCTGTGATGTGAATGAAGGGCAGGCGAGAGAACCAGGAAGGAAACCGGGCAGCAGAGGTTCTCCTCACAAAGCCACTCACAGCAGCATACTTTTGGCATTAAATCCCACCTGAGCAGCACACATCCACGAGCGTGGCACCAGCAGCTGCCCCTCAATGAAGCTGCGCTGCTCCTCGCTCGCCGCCCACACCGGACACGACCCCGCTAGCACCTCCCTGAATGAGCGCTCCAGGGCCCACCGCGGAAGCTTCCGGGAGGGCGGGATGTGCTGCAGGCAGTAGAGCGCCCAGTGGGGCTGGTTGGCTGCTAGCAGCTGCGCCACGTAGTCCATGTGCACAGCTGGCAGCACCTCATTGGCCCGCACCGCTGCTATGGCCTGATGCGATTGGAGGGGGAGGAAATAGTTCGGAGGCAAGGGTTGAAGGTTTTATATTTGAAGTGTAAGATTTCGAAGGTAATGACTGAGAGAGGGGTGGATGAGGATAATCTAGTACTTGGTGATTCTGTGATATGAGGTGCAATGAACCAGGCTCAGCGCGTTAGTCCTTACGTGCAACACACTCTGAAGGTGCCACGTCAGATGGCAGTCCAGCGCATCACGAGTCCACGACCGCCACCTCAGCATCGCTGCCACATCAATCGCCACGTCATCACCACCACCAGTCTCCACCGTCCCTTTCCCCATCACCTCTTTCAAGTGCAGAGCCAACAACCCATACAGCACATCTTCCACTCCTCCCTCTCCCTGTCCCTCTCCTCCTCCCTCTCCCTCTCCCTTCCCCTGACCTCCACCCATCCCTCCCCCAATCCGCTCCCTCTCCGCCCTCTCTCCCCCTTCCACCCCAATCGTCTCCTCATACCACGGGATCGCCCTCGGCACCCTCCCAACCCTCACTCTCTTCCTAAACTCCGCAATCACCGAGCCTAGCAGCGAGGCTGGGGGCATGCCAAACCACATGAGCAGCCCGAGCTGTCTCTTCCAGTCCAGCGGCCGACCCTCCAACGCCCCAGTAACATCCCCAGCCACCAGCCGCAGCAGCCTAAGCCTCTCCACACTCACCAACGCCCCTTCCGCCAACTCCTGCAACGAAACCGCCCCTTCCCCCGAAGCCCCATCCCTATCTCCCTTCCCGCCCGCCAGCCTCTCCCAGAGCGCCAGCTGGTGGGCGGCATCAGCGCGCGTGGCAGGGGGGGCGGAGTGGGCAAGGGAGAGCAGGGCGGCAAGACGCACGTCCCCTGTGAAAGCAGCCGCACCCACTGCCGTCTCCACCTGCATCCCCGTGAGCGCTGTAAAGGCCACCCGCAGAGGCAGCGCAGCAGCAGTTTCAGCAGGAGTAGTGGTAGTAGTAGTGCTGGCGGTGGCTGTGTTGCGTGTGAAGGTGGTGGTGGTGAGAGGGTTGGGTGTGCTGGTAGAGTTAGCAGCGGAGGCAGCAAAGGAGTTGAGTTCGTGCACGATGGCGGGTGTCACCACGGCCTGCAGCCATGAGCTGAACTCTGCTCTGCGGAACAACGCCATGGTCTCCTCGTCATACACGTGCTCCTCCTCCTCCCCCGTCTCTTCCTCCTCATCACCCTCCTCCACCTCCTCCTCCCCGATCCCCTCCTCCCCGTCCTTCTCCTCCTCTTCCTCCCCAGATTCTGCCCCTCCAAACCACTGTGGCTGTTCACTGGCAGAAGTACCAGCAGCAGCACCTCCTTGAGTCTCCTCTTTTTCCTCCTCCTCGTTCGCCAAGTCATCATCTGCAAACAGACGCCTGTTCAGCGCTGCTTCCTCTCTCGCCCCCTTCCCCCCATTCCCTTGCTCCATCCCACTCTTCTGTCCACCCCCACTCATCCCCTCCATCCCCCCATACCCATCCTCCACCTCCCCATCCCTCTCCTCCTCCATCGACCCCTCACCCGACTTCCCACCTGAACCACCACCTGCCTTTTCACCCGACCCGTCACCAACTACTCCCTCAAACTCTCCACCCATCTCCACCCCTCCAGACCCCTGCATGACGTCACTGCGCCTCCTGCCCTGCCAATCAGAGAACAGCACGTCCACAAGCTGCCAAACCGCCTGCTCGTGCTGCAGCTGCCGCTCAGATACGCCCACCCCAGATACAACCCGCCCCTGCCCAGCCTTTGTCCGGGCAGCAGCGAGTGCGTCAGCAGCTGCTACAGCCAGGGAGCTGTAGCGGCGACACAGGGAGGCCAGGCTGCCGCCTTGCCTGCTACATACCAACCGTCGCCCCACCCACTCCCTCCCCTCCTCTCTCCCCTCCTCTCTCCCGCCCTTCTCCCCCTCCATCTCCTCATCTTCACCGCTCTTCTCCGCATCCTCTTCTTCTTCCTCCTCACTCTGCAAAACCTCTCCGTCACCCTCCTCCTCACCTGCGCCCCACCCTTCCTCTCCCCCCCTCCCACGCCCCCCCACCACCCTACTCAACTGGAAGTGCAGCAGCAGCGGCTCAATCAGCAGCAGCTGCTGCAGCCGCTCCCGTTCCGCTGCACCCCTCTCTGCTTCTGCTTCTGACAACTCGGCGTCCCTCCCTGCCCCCCCTGGACTGAGGGACTTAAGGGGACTGGAAAGTAGAGGAGAGACGAAAGAAGCAGGAGGAGGGGGAAGGGAGGACCAGGGGGAGAAGGCCACCTGGGTGACTGTGATTTTGGACGAGATGGGAGTCACATTTGTAACATCTGCTGCAGCGCGGTTACCACCGGCGAAGCTCCCAGCAGGCAGCACCTTGCCTGGAGTCACCAGCACTCCGCCCGGCCCCCAGCCTACACGAAACGAGCGGCCGAGGAACAACCCTGCATCCACTGCAACGCCGCTGCTCCCCTCCCCTGGCACCGTCGCCACCACCGCCACTGCCGCTACTGCCTGCGCCACCGCTGCCGCTGCTCCCGCTGTTGTCCCTGCGGCTCCCGCCGCGGCCCCTGCTCCTCCTGCTGCTGCGGGTCGTGTTGCTTTTCCAGGCAACGCGTTTGGCATGGTCCATTCGAATCCTGACGCTTGAGGCGCCTCAAAAATGGTCCATTCGAATCCTGACGCCGCAACAGCACCTGGGTGCACGTGCGCATGCACTCGGCCTTGCAGCCCTGACACCAGCACAGCACTCGCCCCTCCCCCCCTTGCTCCTCCTGCTCCTGCTGCTCCAACGCCTGGTGCACCTGCCTCAAACTCTGGGAAAACCCGCACGCCTATCCTGCTGCCTGCTAGAAAGGAGGTCGGCTTCTGTGCTCCCCGCCCGCCAGCCCTCCTGTTTCCCCTGAATCCAGCAGCCCAAGGATTCGACCAAGGGTCAACTGCCTTCCTGGCCGTACCAGCACCACTGGCAGCACCACCAGTAGCAGCGGCGGCAGCTGCGGCGGCAGCACTGGCAGCGGCCGCAGCGGCGGCGGCCGCTCCTAGCATGCCGAACCTAGGAGCCTTCCCTGACCCCCAGCCCTGCCAATCGGCATCCATTGCTTCCACCCCAAACCCCCCTTGCTTTCTCTTGGCGCTGGTCAAACCCATCCCACCCCCAAACCCACCATTGTACCCCGCATCATTATCATCATTATCATCATTATCATCATTATCTTTGTCGATGGCACTGCGGCCAAACATGACCTGGCGCATCTGCTGCAGCCTGATTGGGTCGATCCCCAGCTGAGCTGGCAATGCCCGGTCCAGTGACACGCCGCCAGGTGGCACAGAGACCCTCCCACGACCACGATCACCATCACCACCACCAACACCATCACCACCATCACCATCACCACTCAGACCCTCATCAGTCTCATACTCCTCCTCTCCCAACTCCCCATCATCCTCGCTGCCCTCTTCCTCGCCCTCTCCTCTCCCCCTTTCCCTTTCCTCGTCCTCATCATCATCTGAGTCCTCCAGCCCGTATCGGCTGAAGTGTTGCACCTTGAAGCGCCACTCGCCCTTGGCCGCATTGAACGACAGGAACTCCGCCTCCTGCTCCGCTGTCTTACGCCGCAGCTTGCGCTCAAACCGATCCACCTCCGGCCCCTCCGTCACCTGCTCGCATCAGATGAGAGGTAAGAAACGAACAAGCATTTGAGGCGCCTCAAAACTCAAAACGAGCCTGCCGCTCCAGCTTGCACTCAAATCGCTAACTCAACAACATAAAACACTGAACAGAAAAAAAGAACTGGAAACGAAAGGGCATCAAACCGGGGCACTTACCGCCTTGCCGGTCTTCTTATCGACGCACACCACCTGCAGCAGCGTCACCTCCGCAGGCTTATTCAGCTCCTCCCCCACCGGCGGCTTGCTCTCCTCGTCCATATACACCAGAATCTCGCACTTGTGAAACTGCACTATCCCCTCCACGTCCAGCCCCCTCACGTCCGTCTCGCCCAGAAACCGCACACTCCCAAACCCCTTCCGCCCCACCACGAAGTCCCGCACGCGCGCCAGCGACCCCGGGAGCGAGCGCTCCAAGGCAGCTAGAGCAGACAGCGACGGCTCGGTGAAATAATCCGCGGATTTTAATCGCGGCAGCTGGGATTCGATCCCAGGACCTTTCGCACCGGTGCCGGTGGCGCGAGAGGGGGAGGGCGGAGAGAAGGAGCCGTTCCAGGCGGGGGAGAGAGTGGGGGAAGGCATGGCGGACCCAAATCCTCCGCCTGTGGCGCCAGCGCGGGCAGCAGAGGGGCTCCTGGGGGACTGTGAACCTCCATTGCCATTCAGATCGGAGGAATCGTAGGGAGGAGCGGAAGGAGCATAGAAGGCATCCCTGGGAGAGACCCTTGAAGGGGGCGACTGATAGTCTGATCCCTGAGGCGAGCCTGACTTGCCCGGCGTCCCTCCAGCAGCAGCAGCACGGCTCTTCCGGTTCGGGCTAATGTCAGCGCCAACAGTACCAGCAGCAGGAGCGTTGTCAGCAGCAGCAGGGGCGACGGGGTGGCGGATGAAGAGGGCGCGCGGGTTGTCGCGGGGGACAAAGAGGGCGTCGGCGCGGGGCACAGCAGGGGAGATATCGTCGTGATCGGAGGGCGAGGAGAAGAAGAAGGGCACGCGGGCAGTGTCGCGCCCGGGGTGGAAGTGGCGCGTGGCGGGATGGTGCATGCGTGCACGAGTGCGGGGGGTGATGCGGCGGGGTGTGAGGATGGAGGAGACGCGCGTGCCTGAAGCGTAGCGGTCCGATGCCTGTCAGGGGAGGAGGGAGAAAGGGAAGAAGGAGGAAGAAGATCAAGAGGTGAGCATTGCGGCACGGCGGGGGAGATGTCGTGGTGGCCGGAGGGCGAGGAGAAGAAGAAGGGCACGCGGGCAGTGTCGCGCCCGGGGTGGAAGTGACGTGTGGCGGGATGGTGCATGCGTGCACGCGTGCGGGGGGTGATGCGGCGGGGCGTGAGGATGGAGGAGACGCGCGTTCCCGACGCATAGCGGTCCGAGGCCTGTGGTTCGGGGAGAGAGGGAGAAGGGGGAAAAGGAGAGGGAAAAAAGGGGGAGTTTTTCATGAGTCAGAAGAAGTTGATTCAGGAGTCAACTTCATGCAGCCAGCCAGCCAGGCGTGAGACGTAGCGACTGTCCATCCAAGGGCCCAAGTGCTTCAACACTTAACACAAAGGCGTGGATGCTTGTTTCTTAAAATTCTGATACTCACAGGCATCCTTGAAATGCCAAGCTCTGTGCTGGCTCTGACCCCTCCTGCAGCACCGAGGCCGAAGTTGGGCATGGCAGGCAGGCAGCACACCGAAGGGCGACTGGAGCAGCCGCGACTGTCCCCAGTGCTCAAGTGCTTGTGTACTCACAGGCTTGGATGAGTTGCTTGTGAGAGTTGCTATACTCACAGGCATGCTGGATATGCCAAGCTCCGTGCTGGCTCTGACCCCTCCGGCAGCCCCCCCGAGGCCGAAGTTGGGCATGGCAGGCAGCACACCGAAGGGCGACTGGAGCAGCCCCGACTGCTGCAGCTGCTGCATCAGCTGCTGCTGCTGTTGCTGCTGGAGCTGCATTTGTTGCTGCTGTTGCTGCTGCTGCGACTGGCCGAACAGGCCTCCCATGGCGGTCGCTCCGAGGCTGGCGTGGGAGGACAAGGGAGGTTGGGAGGGGAGCAAAGGGCAGGAGGAGGAGTAATCTGAAGAATAAGAAATGCGAGTGCTGCTCTATCAGACTGGAGCGGGGAGAAAGGGAGTTTCACAAGGGTGCTGAGAGGGAGGCAGAATTCACTTTTGAGAATTCCCAAAAGTGATTTCAAAAGTGCTCTACCCGACTGGAGCGGGGAAAAAGGGAGTTTCACAGGGGTGCTGGGAGGGAGGGAGAAGGGACGGCTTTTGAGGCGCCTCAACGGTTATTTGAGACGCCTCAAAAGAACCGCTCCACCAGACTAAAGAGGGGAGAAAGGGAGCTGCACGAGGGTGCTGGGAGGGAGGGAGAAGAGACAGATCGTGGAAAAGCGAGATGCAAGCGAATGAAGAGCCAGGAGAGACGAAAAAAAAAAAAAAAAGTGGAGCAATGACTTTTGAGTCGACTCATGAGTCAAAAGCGAGATGCAAGAGAGCGAAGGGCCAGGAAAAGGGGAAGAGGGGGAGGTGGGGAAGGGGAGGGGAAGGGGGAGAAGGGGAGGGAAGGGTGATAGGAGAAGGCATGTGGGAGGAAAGGGAGGGGGGAGGGCGAGGAGAATAGGACTTACGAGGCGCCGAAGGCAGAGGAGCCGAGCTGAGGGGTGGAGCCGAATAGCCCACCACCGACTGCATGGGAGAGAAGGGATGGAAGCGGCGGGAGAGTGACAAGAGGCGGATAACTGATATTTTGCCTTATGGGAAATATGAAAGGTGCTACAGGTGAAAGCTGAGGGAAAGTTGGCAGTGGGAGACAGGTGTGCGACGAGAAGCGGGAATGTGAGCAAGAAAAGGTGGGATGGCATTTGCTTGTGAGTGTTTAAAAGAAGCTAATACGAGAAGCGGCTGGAGGCAGGCACTACAGCGCAACTCACACAGCACGGAGAATTGAAATCACTTTTGAGAATTCTCAAAAGAATTGTCAGAATACAGCTACAACACGAATGCTAGCCGCACAAGAGGGAACAGAACAGCAATACTAGCGCTCTTGATTGAACCTGGAGGGTGCAGACAGAGACCCACAGGACGGCTGTGATGCTCCGAAGCCAGGCGTGGTTGTCTTTTGAGTCGACTCAAAAGTCATCTCCGAAGCCAGGCGTGGTTGTCTTTTGAGTCGACTCAAAAGTCATCTCCGAAGCCAGGCGTGGATGTCTTTTGAGTCGACTCAAAAGTCATCTCCGAAGCCAGGCGTGGTTGTCTTTTGAGTCGACTCAAAAGTCATCTCCGAAGCCAGGCGTGATTGTGGATGCTCCGAGCCGAGCCCTCCGAACGAGGGGAACGAGGTGGCTTTTGAGTCGACTTAAAAGTCACGACCAGAGCACTTTCGAAGTAGTGGCAGCAAGAGCGAGAAGAGACACTCACAGGACGGCTGCGATGCTCCGAAGCCAGGCGTGGCTGTGGATGCTCCGAGCCCTCCGAACGAGGGGAACGCCTGCGTGCGCAGTGAGTGAGACACATGGGATGGGAGAGAACGGCCACGCCCAAGGGGAAATGAGGAGACAAGGGACAGGGAAAAGGCTTGAGTGTGAGAAAAAACAAGAGAATGGGAGAATGAGAGAGAACAAGGATTTGTGACGATATTTTCTGTGTGCAACGTTGTGTAAGCGCGTGAAGAGAGAGAGGAGAGCGAGCATGCACGAGCAAGCATGCACGAGCAAGCATGCACGAGCAAGCATGCACGAGCAAGCATGCACGAGCAAGCATGCACGAGCAAGCATGCACGAGCAAGCATGCACGAGCAAGCATGCACGAGCAAGCATGCACGAGCAAGCATGCACGAGCAAGCATGCACGAGCAAGCATGCACGAGCAAGCATGCACGAGCAAGCATGCACGAGCAAGCATGCACGAGCAAGCATGCACGAGCAAGCATGCACGAGCAAGCATGCACGAGCAAGCATGCACGAGCAAGCATGCACGAGCAAGCATGCACGAGCAAGCATGCACGAGCAAGCATGCACGAGCAAGCATGCACGAGCAAGCATGCACGAGCAAGCATGCACGAGCAAGCATGCACGAGCAAGCATGCACGAGCAAGCATGCACGAGCAAGCATGCACGAGCAAGCATGCACGAGCAAGCATGCACGAGCAAGCATGCACGAGCAAGCATGCACGAGCAAGCATGCACGAGCAAGCATGCACGAGCAAGCATGCACGAGCAAGCATGCACGAGCAAGCATGCACGAGCAAGCATGCACGAGCAAGCATGCACGAGCAAGCATGCACGAGCAAGCATGCACGAGCAAGCATGCACGAGCAAGCATGCACGAGCAAGCATGCACGAGCAAGCATGCACGAGCAAGCATGCACGAGCAAGCATGCACGAGCAAGCATGCACGAGCAAGCATGCACGAGCAAGCATGCACGAGCAAGCATGCACGAGCAAGCATGCACGAGCAAGCATGCACGAGCAAGCATGCACGAGCAAGCATGCACGAGCAAGCATGCACGAGCAAGCATGCACGAGCAAGCATGCACGAGCAAGCATGCACGAGCAAGCATGCACGAGCAAGCATGCACGAGCAAGCATGCACGAGCAAGCATGCACGAGCAAGCATGCACGAGCAAGCATGCACGAGCAAGCATGCACGAGCAAGCATGCAGAGCAAGCATGCACGAGCAAGCATGCACGAGCAAGCATGCACGAGCAAGCATGCACGAGCAAGCATGCACGAGCAAGCATGCACGAGCAAGCATGCACGAGCAAGCATGCACGAGCAAGCATGCACGAGCAAAGCATGCACGAGCAAGCATGCACGAGCAAGCATGCACGAGCAAGCATGCACGAGCAAGCATGCACGAGCAAGCATGCACGAGCAAGCATGCACGAGCAAGCATGCACGAGCAAGCATGCACGAGCAAGCATGCACGAGCAAGCATGCACGAGCAAGCATGCACGAGCAAGCATGCACGAGCAAGCATGCACGAGCAAGCATGCACGAGCAAGCATGCACGAGCAAGCATGCACGAGCAAGCATGCACGAGCAAGCATGCACGAGCAAGCATGCACGAGCAAGCATGCACGAGCAAGCATGCACGAGCAAGCATGCACGAGCAAGCATGCACGAGCAAGCATTGCACGAGCAAGCATGCACGAGCAAGCATGCACGAGCAAGCATGCACGAGCAAGCATGCACGAGCAAGCATGCACGAGCAAGCATGCACGAGCAAGCATGCACGAGCAAGCATGCACGAGCAAGCATGCACGAGCAAGCATGCACGAGCAAGCATGCACGAGCAAGCATGCACGAGCAAGCATGCACGAGCAAGCATGCACGAGCAAGCATGCACGAGCAAGCATGCACGAGCAAGCATGCACGAGCAAGCATGCACGAGCAAGCATGCACGAGCAAGCATGCACGAGCAAGCATGCACGAGCAAGCATGCACGAGCAAGCATGCACGAGCAAGCATGCACGAGCAAGCATGCACGAGCAAGCATGCACCGAGCAAGCATGCACGAGCAAGCATGCACGAGCAAGCATGCACGAGCAAGCATGCACGAGCAAGCATTGCACGAGCAAGCATGCACGAGCAAGCATGCACGAGCAAGCATGCACGAGCAAGCATGCACGAGCAAGCATGCACGAGCAAGCATGCACGAGCAAGCATGCACGAGCAAGCATGCACGAGCAAGCATGCACGAGCAAGCATGCACGAGCAAGCATGCACGAGCAAGCATGCACGAGCAAGCATGCACGAGCAAGCATGCACGAGCAAGCATGCACGAGCAGCATGCACGAGCAAGCATGCACGAGCAAGCATGCACGAGCAAGCATGCACGAGCAAGCATGCACGAGCAAGCATGCACGAGCAAGCATGCACGAGCAAGCATGCACGAGCAAGCATGCACGAGCAAGCATGCACGAGCAAGCACGAGCAAGCATGCACGAGCAAGCATGCACGAGCAAGCATGCACGAGCAAGCATGCACGAGCAAGCATGCACGAGCAAGCATGCACGAGCAAGCATGCACGAGCAAGCATGCACGAGCAAGCATGCACGAGCAAGCATGCACGAGCAAGCATGCACGAGCAAGCATGCACGAGCAAGCATGCACGAGCAAGCATGCACGAGCAAGCATGCACGAGCAAGCATGCACGAGCAAGCATGCACGAGCAAGCATGCACGAGCAAGCATGCACGAGCAAGCATGCACGAGCAAGCATGCACGAGCAAGCATGCACGAGCAAGCATGCACGAGCAAGCATGCACGAGCAAGCATGCACGAGCAAGCATGCACGAGCAAGCATGCACGAGCAAGCATGCACGAGCAAGCATGCACGAGCAAGCATGCACGAGCAAGCATGCACGAGCAAGCATGCACGAGCAAGCATGCACGAGCAAGCATTGCACGAGCAAGCATGCACGAGCAAGCATGCACGAGCAAGCATGCACGAGCAAGCATGCACGAGCAAGCATGCACGAGCAGCATGCACGGAGCAAGCATGCACGAGCAAGGCATGCACGAGCAAGCATGCACGAGCAAGCATGCACGAGCAAGCATGCACGAGCAAGCATGCACGAGCAAGCATGCACGAGCAAGCATGCACGAGCAAGCATGCACGAGCAAGCATGCACGAGCAAGCATGCACGAGCAAGCATGCACGAGCAAGCATGCACGAGCAAGGGCATGCACGAGCAAGCATGCACGAGCAAGCATGCACGAGCAAGCATGCACGAGCAAGCATGCACGAGCAAGCATGCACGAGCAAGCATGCACGAGCAAGCATGCACGAGCAAGCATGCACGAGCAAGCATGCACGAGCAAGCATGCACGAGCAAGCATGCCACGAGCAAGCATGCACGAGCAAGCATGCACGAGCAAGCATGCACGAGCAAGCATGCACGAGCAAGCATGCACGAGCAAGCATGCACGAGCAAGCATGCACGAGCAAGCATGCACGAGCAAGCATGCACGAGCAAGCATGCACGAGCAAGCATGCACGAGCAAGCATGCACGAGCAAGCATGCACGAGCAAGCATGCGAGCAAGCATGCACGAGCAAGCATGCACGAGCAAGCATGCACGAGCAAGCATGCACGAGCAAGCATGCACGAGCAAGCATGCACGAGCAAGCATGCACGAGCAAGCATGCACGAGCAAGCATGCACGAGCAAGCATGCTACGAGCAAGCATGCACGAGCAAGCATGCCCGAGCAAGCATGCACGAGCAAGCATGCACGAGCAAGCATGCACGAGCAAGCATGCACGATCAAGCATGCAAGCAAGCATGCACGAGCAAGCATGCACGAGCAAGCATGCACGAGCAAGCATGCACGAGCAAGCATGCACGAGCAAGCATGCAAGAGCAAGCATGCACGAGCAAGCATGCACGAGCAAGCATGCACGAGCAAGCATGCACGAGCAAGCATGCCCGAGCAAGCATGCACGAGCAAGCATGCACGAGCAAGCATGCACGAGCAAGCATGCACGAGCAAGCATGCACGAGCAAGCATGCACGAGCAAGCATGCACGAGCAAGCATGCACGAGCAAGCATGCACGAGCAAGCATGCACGAGCAAGCATGCACGAGCAAGCATGCACGAGCAAGCATTGCACGAGCAAGCATGCACGAGCAAGCATGCACGAGCAAGCATGCACGAGCAAGCATGCACGAGCAAGCATGCACGAGCAAGCATGCACGAGCAAGCATGCACGAGCAAGCATGCACGAGCAAGCATGCACGAGCAAGCATGCACGAGCAAGCATGCACGAGCAAGCAGCCGAGCAAGCATGCACGAGCAAGCATGCACGAGCAAGCATGCACGAGCAAGCATGCACGAGCAAGCATGCACGAGCAAGCATGCACGAGCAAGCATGCACGAGCAAGCATGCACGAGCAAGCATGCACGAGCAAGCATGCAGAGCAAGCATGCACGAGCAAGCATGCACGAGCAAGCATGCACGAGCAAGCATGCACGAGCAAGCATGCACGAGCAAGCATGCACGAGCAAGCATGCACGAGCAAGCATGCACGAGCAAGCATGCACGAGCAAGCATGCACGAGCAAGCATGCACGAGCAAGCATGCACGAGCAAGCATGCACGAGCAAGCATGCACGTAGCAAGCATGCACGAGCCAAGCATGCACGAGCAAGCATGCACGAGCAAGCATGCACGAGCAAGCATGCACGGAGCAAGCATGCACGAGCAAGCATGCACGAGCAAGCATGCACGATCAAGCATGCAGAGCAGCATGCACGAGCAAGCATGCACGAGCAAGCATGCACGAGCAAGCATGCACGAAGCATGGAGCTAAGGCATGCACGAGCAAGCATGCACGAGCAAGCATGCACGAGCAAGCATGCACGAGCAAGCATGCACGAGCAAGCATGCACGAGCAAGCATGCACGAGCAAGCCTGCACGAGCGAAGCCATGCACGAGCGAAGCATGCACGAGTCGCGAGCATGCACGAGCAAGCATGCACGAGCAAGCATGCACGAGCAAGCATGCACGAGCAAGCATGCACGAGCAAGCATGCACGAGCAAGCATGCACGAGCAAGCATGCACGAGCAAGCATGCACGAGCAAGCATGCACGAGCAAGCATGCACGAGCAAGCATGCACGAGCAAGCATGCACGAGCAAGCATGCACGAGCAAGCATGCACGAGCAAGCATGCACGAGCAAGCATGCACGAGCAAGCATGCACGAGCAAGCATGCACGAGCAAGCATGCACGAGCAAGCATGCACGAGCAAGCATGCACGAGCAAGCATGCACGAGCAAGCATGCACGAGCAAGCATGCACGAGCGAGCATGCACGAGCGAGCATGCACGAGCGAGCATGCACGAGCGAGCATGCACGAGCGAGCATGCACGAGCAAGCATGCACGAGCAAGCATGCACGAGCAAGCATGCACGAGCAAGCATGCACGAGCAAGCATGCACGAGCAAGCATGCACGAGCAAGCATGCACGAGCAAGCATGCACGAGCAAGCATGCACGAGCAAGCATGCACGAGCAAGCATGCACGAGCAAGCATGCACGAGCAAGCATTGCACGAGCAAGCATGCACGAGCAAGCATGCACGAGCAAGCATGCACGAGCAAGCAGGCACGAGCAAGCATGCACGAGCAAGCATGCACGAGCCAGCATGCACGAGCAAGCATGCACGAGCAAGCATGCAGAGCAAGCATGCACGAGCAAGCATGCACGGAGGCAAGCATGCACGAGCAAAGATGCACGAGCAAGCATGCACGAGCAAGCATGCACGAGCAAGCCATGCCACGAGCAAGCATGCACGAGCAAGCATGCACGAGCAAGCATGCACGAGCAAGCATGCACGAGCAAGCATGCACGAGCAAGCATGCACGAGCAAGCATGCACGAGCAAGCATGCACGAGAAGCATGCACGAGCAAGCATGCACGAGCAAGCATTGCACGAGCAAGCATGCACGAGCAAGCATGCACGAGCAAGCAATGCACGAGCAAGCATGCACGAGCAAGCATGCACGAGCAAGCATGCACGAGCAAGGCATGCACGAGAAGCATGCACGAGCATGCACGAGCAAGCATGCACGAGCAAGCATGCACGAGCAAGCATGCACGAGCAAGCATGCACGAGCAAGCATGCACGAGCAAGCATGCACGAGCAAGCATGCACGAGCAAGCATGCACGAGCAAGCATGCACGAGCAAGCATGCACGAGCAAGCATGCACGAGCAAGCATGCACGAGCAAGCATGCACGAGCAAGCATGCACGAGCAAGCATGCACGAGCAAGCATGCACGAGCAAGCATGCACGAGCAAGCATGCACGAGCAAGCATGCACGAGCAAGCATGCACGAGCAAGCATGCACGAGCAAGCATGCACGAGCAAGCATGCACGAGCAAGCATGCACGAGCAAGCATGCACGAGCAAGCATGCACGAGCAAGCATGCACGAGCAAGCATGCACGAGCAAGCATGCACGAGCAAGCATGCACGAGCAAGCATGCACGAGCAAGCATGCACGAGCAAGCATGCACGAGCAAGCATGCACGAGCAAGCATGCACGAGCAAGCATGCACGAGCAAGCATGCACGAGCAAGCATGCACGAGCAAGCATGCACGAGCAAGCATGCACGAGCAAGCATGCACGAGCAAGCATGCACGAGCAAGCATGCACGAGCAAGCATGCACGAGCAAGCATGCACGAGCAAGCATGCACGAGCAAGCATGCACGAGCAAGCATGCACGAGCAAGCATGCACGAGCAAGCATGCACGAGCAAGCATGCACGAGCAAGCATGCACGAGCAAGCATGCACGAGCAAGCATGCACGAGCAAGCATGCACGAGCAAGCATGCACGAGCAAGCATGCACGAGCAAGCATGCACGAGCAAGCATGCACGAGCAAGCATGCACGAGCAAGCATGCACGAGCAAGCATGCACGAGCAAGCATGCACGAGCAAGCATGCACGAGCAAGCATGCACGAGCAAGCATGCACGAGCAAGCATGCACGAGCAAGCATGCACGAGCAAGCATGCACGAGCAAGCATGCACGAGCAAGCATGCACGAGCAAGCATGCACGAGCAAGCATGCACGAGCAAGCATGCACGAGCAAGCATGCACGAGCAAGCATGCACGAGCAAGCATGCACGAGCAAGCATGCACGAGCAAGCATGCACGAGCAAGCATGCACGAGCAAGCATGCACGAGCAAGCATGCACGAGCAAGCATGCACGAGCAAGCATGCACGAGCAAGCATGCACGAGCAAGCATGCACGAGCAAGCATGCACGAGCAAGCATGCACGAGCAAGCATGCACGAGCAAGCATGCACGAGCAAGCATGCACGAGCAAGCATGCACGAGCAAGCATGCACGAGCAAGCATGCACGAGCAAGCATGCACGAGCAAGCATGCACGAGCAAGCATGCACGAGCAAGCATGCACGAGCAAGCATGCACGAGCAAGCATGCACGAGCAAGCATGCACGAGCAAGCATGCACGAGCAAGCATGCACGAGCAAGCATGCACGAGCAAGCATGCACGAGCAAGCATGCACGAGCAAGCATGCACGAGCAAGCATGCACGAGCAAGCATGCACGAGCAAGCATGCACGAGCAAGCATGCACGAGCAAGCATGCACGAGCAAGCATGCACGAGCAAGCATGCACGAGCAAGCATGCACGAGCAAGCATGCACGAGCAAGCATGCACGAGCAAGCATGCACGAGCAAGCATGCACGAGCAAGCATGCACGAGCAAGCATGCACGAGCAAGCATGCACGAGCAAGCATGCACGAGCAAGCATGCACGAGCAAGCATGCACGAGCAAGCATGCACGAGCAAGCATGCACGAGCAAGCATGCACGAGCAAGCATGCACGAGCAAGCATGCACGAGCAAGCATGCACGAGCAAGCATGCACGAGCAAGCATGCACGAGCAAGCATGCACGAGCAAGCATGCACGAGCAAGCATGCACGAGCAAGCATGCACGAGCAAGCATGCACGAGCAAGCATGCACGAGCAAGCATGCACGAGCAAGCATGCACGAGCAAGCATGCACGAGCAAGCATGCACGAGCAAGCATGCACGAGCAAGCATGCACGAGCAAGCATGCACGAGCAAGCATGCACGAGCAAGCATGCACGAGCAAGCATGCACGAGCAAGCATGCACGAGCAAGCATGCACGAGCAAGCATGCACGAGCAAGCATGCACGAGCAAGCATGCACGAGCAAGCATGCACGAGCAAGCATGCACGAGCAAGCATGCACGAGCAAGCATGCACGAGCAAGCATGCACGAGCAAGCATGCACGAGCAAGCATGCACGAGCAAGCATGCACGAGCAAGCATGCACGAGCAAGCATGCACGAGCAAGCATGCACGAGCAAGCATGCACGAGCAAGCATGCACGAGCAAGCATGCACGAGCAAGCATGCACGAGCAAGCATGCACGAGCAAGCATGCACGAGCAAGCATGCACGAGCAAGCATGCACGAGCAAGCATGCACGAGCAAGCATGCACGAGCAAGCATGCACGAGCAAGCATGCACGAGCAAGCATGCACGAGCAAGCATGCACGAGCAAGCATGCACGAGCAAGCATGCACGAGCAAGCATGCACGAGCAAGCATGCACGAGCAAGCATGCACGAGCAAGCATGCACGAGCAAGCATGCACGAGCAAGCATGCACGAGCAAGCATGCACGAGCAAGCATGCACGAGCAAGCATGCACGAGCAAGCATGCACGAGCAAGCATGCACGAGCAAGCATGCACGAGCAAGCATGCACGAGCAAGCATGCACGAGCAAGCATGCACGAGCAAGCATGCACGAGCAAGCATGCACGAGCAAGCATGCACGAGCAAGCATGCACGAGCAAGCATGCACGAGCAAGCATGCACGAGCAAGCATGCACGAGCAAGCATGCACGAGCAAGCATGCACGAGCAAGCATGCACGAGCAAGCATGCACGAGCAAGCATGCACGAGCAAGCATGCACGAGCAAGCATGCACGAGCAAGCATGCACGAGCAAGCATGCACGAGCAAGCATGCACGAGCAAGCATGCACGAGCAAGCATGCACGAGCAAGCATGCACGAGCAAGCATGCACGAGCAAGCATGCACGAGCAAGCATGCACGAGCAAGCATGCACGAGCAAGCATGCACGAGCAAGCATGCACGAGCAAGCATGCACGAGCAAGCATGCACGAGCAAGCATGCACGAGCAAGCATGCACGAGCAAGCATGCACGAGCAAGCATGCACGAGCAAGCATGCACGAGCAAGCATGCACGAGCAAGCATGCACGAGCAAGCATGCACGAGCAAGCATGCACGAGCAAGCATGCACGAGCAAGCATGCACGAGCAAGCATGCACGAGCAAGCATGCACGAGCAAGCATGCACGAGCAAGCATGCACGAGCAAGCATGCACGAGCAAGCATGCACGAGCAAGCATGCACGAGCAAGCATGCACGAGCAAGCATGCACGAGCAAGCATGCACGAGCAAGCATGCACGAGCAAGCATGCACGAGCAAGCATGCACGAGCAAGCATGCACGAGCAAGCATGCACGAGCAAGCATGCACGAGCAAGCATGCACGAGCAAGCATGCACGAGCAAGCATGCACGAGCAAGCATGCACGAGCAAGCATGCACGAGCAAGCATGCACGAGCAAGCATGCACGAGCAAGCATGCACGAGCAAGCATGCACGAGCAAGCATGCACGAGCAAGCATGCACGAGCAAGCATGCACGAGCAAGCATGCACGAGCAAGCATGCACGAGCAAGCATGCACGAGCAAGCATGCACGAGCAAGCATGCACGAGCAAGCATGCACGAGCAAGCATGCACGAGCAAGCATGCACGAGCAAGCATGCACGAGCAAGCATGCACGAGCAAGCATGCACGAGCAAGCATGCACGAGCAAGCATGCACGAGCAAGCATGCACGAGCAAGCATGCACGAGCAAGCATGCACGAGCAAGCATGCACGAGCAAGCATGCACGAGCAAGCATGCACGAGCAAGCATGCACGAGCAAGCATGCACGAGCAAGCATGCACGAGCAAGCATGCACGAGCAAGCATGCACGAGCAAGCATGCACGAGCAAGCATGCACGAGCAAGCATGCACGAGCAAGCATGCACGAGCAAGCATGCACGAGCAAGCATGCACGAGCAAGCATGCACGAGCAAGCATGCACGAGCAAGCATGCACGAGCAAGCATGCACGAGCAAGCATGCACGAGCAAGCATGCACGAGCAAGCATGCACGAGCAAGCATGCACGAGCAAGCATGCACGAGCAAGCATGCACGAGCAAGCATGCACGAGCAAGCATGCACGAGCAAGCATGCACGAGCAAGCATGCACGAGCAAGCATGCACGAGCAAGCATGCACGAGCAAGCATGCACGAGCAAGCATGCACGAGCAAGCATGCACGAGCAAGCATGCACGAGCAAGCATGCACGAGCAAGCATGCACGAGCAAGCATGCACGAGCAAGCATGCACGAGCAAGCATGCACGAGCAAGCATGCACGAGCAAGCATGCACGAGCAAGCATGCACGAGCAAGCATGCACGAGCAAGCATGCACGAGCAAGCATGCACGAGCAAGCATGCACGAGCAAGCATGCACGAGCAAGCATGCACGAGCAAGCATGCACGAGCAAGCATGCACGAGCAAGCATGCACGAGCAAGCATGCACGAGCAAGCATGCACGAGCAAGCATGCACGAGCAAGCATGCACGAGCAAGCATGCACGAGCAAGCATGCACGAGCAAGCATGCACGAGCAAGCATGCACGAGCAAGCATGCACGAGCAAGCATGCACGAGCAAGCATGCACGAGCAAGCATGCACGAGCAAGCATGCACGAGCAAGCATGCACGAGCAAGCATGCACGAGCAAGCATGCACGAGCAAGCATGCACGAGCAAGCATGCACGAGCAAGCATGCACGAGCAAGCATGCACGAGCAAGCATGCACGAGCAAGCATGCACGAGCAAGCATGCACGAGCAAGCATGCACGAGCAAGCATGCACGAGCAAGCATGCACGAGCAAGCATGCACGAGCAAGCATGCACGAGCAAGCATGCACGAGCAAGCATGCACGAGCAAGCATGCACGAGCAAGCATGCACGAGCAAGCATGCACGAGCAAAGCATGCACGAGCAAGCATGCACGAGCAAGCATGCAGAGCAAGCATGCACGAGCAAGGCATTGCACGGAGCAAGCATGAGAGCAAGCATGCACGAGCAAGCATGCACGAGCAAGCATGCACGAGCAAGCATGCACGAGCAAGCATGCACGAGCAAGCATGCACGAGCAAGCATGCACGAGCAAGCATGCACGAGCAAGAGCACGAGCAAGCATGCACGAGCAAGCATGCACGAGCAGCATGCACGAGCAAGCATGCACGAGCAAGCATGCACGAGCAAGCATGCACGAGCAAGCATGCACGAGCAAGCATGCACGAGCAAGCATGCACGAGCAAGCATGCACGAGCAAGCATGCACGAGCAAGCATGCACGAGCAAGCATGCACGAGCAAGCATGCACGAGCAAGCATGCACGAGCAAGCATGCACGAGCAAGCATGCACGAGCAAGCCTGCACGAGCAAGCTGCACGAGCAAGCATGCACGAGCAAGCATGCACGAGCAAGCCACATGCACGAGCAGCATGCACGAGCAAGCATGCACGGCAAGCATGCACAAGCAGATGCACGAGCAAGCATGCACGAGCAAGCATGCACGAGCAAGCATGCACGAGCAAGCATGCACGAGCAAGCATGCACGAGCAAGCATGCACGAGCAAGCATGCACGAGCAGCATGCACGAGCAAGCATGCACGAGCAAGCATGCACGAGCAAGCATGCACGAGCAAGCATGCACGAGCAAGCATGCACGAGCCAAGCATGCACGAGCAAGCCATGCACGAGCAAGCATGCACGAGCAAGCTGCGAGCAAGCATGCACGAGCAAGCATGCACGAGCAAGCATGCACGAGCAGCAGGCACACGCAAGCATGCACGAGCAAGCATGCACGAGCAAGCATGCACGAGCAAGCATGCACGAGCAAGCATGCACGAGCAAGCATGCACGAGCAAGCCTGCACGAGCAAGCATGCACGAGCAACCCAGCATGCACGAGCAAGCATGCACGAGCAAGCATGCACGAGCAAGCATGCACGAGCAAGCATTGCACTGAGCAAGCCTGCACGAGCAAGCACCATCTGCACGAGCAAGCATGCACGAGCAAGCATGCACGAGCAAGCATGCACGAGCAAGCATGCACGAGCAAGCATGCACGAGCAAGCATGCACGAGCAAGCATGCACGAGCAAGCATGCACGAGCAAGCATGCACGAGCAAGCATGCACGAGCAAGCATGCACGAGCAAGCATGCACGAGCAAGCATGCACGAGCAAGCATGCACGAGCAAGCATGCACGAGCAAGCATGCACGAGCAAGCATGCACGAGCAAGCATGCACGAGCAAGCATGCACGAGCAAGCATGCACGAGCAAGCATGCACGAGCAAAGCATTGCACGAGCAAGCATGCACGAGCAAGCATGCACAGAGCAAGCATGCACGAGCAAGCATGCACGAGCAAGCATGCACGAGCAAGCATGCACGAGCAAGCATGCACGAGCAAGCATGCACGAGAAGCATGCACGAGCAAGGCATGCACGAGGCAAGCATGCCCCCGAGCAAGCATGCACGAGCAAGCATGCACGAGCAAGCATGCACGAGCAAGCATTGCACGAGCAAGCATGCACGAGCAAGCATGCACGAGCAAGCATGCACGAGCAAGCATGCACGAGCAAGCATGCACGAGCAAGCATGCACGAGCAAAGCATGCACGAGCAAGCATGCACGAGCAAGCATGCCACGAGCAAGCATTGGCACGCAGCAAGCATGCCCGAGCAAGCATGCACGAGCAAGCATGCACGAGCAAGCATGCACGAGCAAGCATGCACGAGCAAGCATGCACGAGCAAGCATGCACGAGCAAGCATGCACGAGCAAGCATGCACGAGCAAGCATGCACGAGCAAGCATGCACGAGCAAGCATGCACGAGCAAGCATGCACGAGCAAAGCATGCACGAGCAAGCATGCACGAGCAAGCAATGCACGAGCAGCATGCACGAGCAAGCATGCACGCAAGCAAGGCAATGCACGAGCAAGCATGCAAGAGCAAGCATGCACGAGCAAGCATGCACGAGCAAGCATGCACGAGCAAGCATGCACGAGCAAGCATGCACGAGCAAGCATGCACGAGCAAGCATGCACGAGCAAGCATGCACGAGCAAGCATGCACGAGCAAGCATGCACGAGCAAGCATGCACGAGCAAGCATGCACGAGCAAGCATGCACGAGCAAGCATGCACGAGCAAGCATGCACGAGCAAGCATGCACGAGCAAGCATGCACGAGCAAGCATGCACGAGCAAGCATGCACGAGCAAGCATGCACGAGCAAGCATGCACGAGCAAGCATGCACGAGCAAGCATGCACGAGCAAGCATGCACGAGCAAGCATGCACGAGCAAGCATGCACGAGCAAGCATGCACGAGCAAGCATGCACGAGCAAGCATGCACGAGCAAGCATGCACGAGCAAGCATGCACGAGCAAGCATGCACGAGCAAGCATGCACGAGCAAGCATGCACGAGCAAGCATGCACGAGCAAGCATGCACGAGCAAGCATGCACGAGCAAGCATGCACGAGCAAGCATGCACGAGCAAGCATGCACGAGCAAGCATGCACGAGCAAGCATGCACGAGCAAGCATGCACGAGCAAGCATGCACGAGCAAGCATGCACGAGCAAGCATGCACGAGCAAGCATGCACGAGCAAGCATGCACGAGCAAGCATGCACGAGCAAGCATGCACGAGCAAGCATGCACGAGCAAGCATGCACGAGCAAGCATGCACGAGCAAGCATGCACGAGCAAGCATGCACGAGCAAGCATGCACGAGCAAGCATGCACGAGCAAGCATGCACGAGCAAGCATGCACGAGCAAGCATGCACGAGCAAGCATGCACGAGCAAGCATGCACGAGCAAGCATGCACGAGCAAGCATGCACGAGCAAGCATGCACGAGCAAGCATGCACGAGCAAGCATGCACGAGCAAGCATGCACGAGCAAGCATGCACGAGCAAGCATGCACGAGCAAGCATGCACGAGCAAGCATGCACGAGCAAGCATGCACGAGCAAGCATGCACGAGCAAGCATGCACGAGCAAGCATGCACGAGCAAGCATGCACGAGCAAGCATGCACGAGCAAGCATGCACGAGCAAGCATGCACGAGCAAGCATGCACGAGCAAGCATGCACGAGCAAGCATGCACGAGCAAGCATGCACGAGCAAGCATGCACGAGCAAGCATGCACGAGCAAGCATGCACGAGCAAGCATGCACGAGCAAGCATGCACGAGCAAGCATGCACGAGCAAGCATGCACGAGCAAGCATGCACGAGCAAGCATGCACGAGCAAGCATGCACGAGCAAGCATGCACGAGCAAGCATGCACGAGCAAGCATGCACGAGCGAGCATGCACGAGCGAGCATGCACGAGCGAGCATGCACGAGCGAGCATGCACGAGCGAGCATGCACGAGCGAGCATGCACGAGCGAGCATGCACGAGCAAGCATGCACGAGCAAGCATGCACGAGCAAGCATGCACGAGCAAGCATGCACGAGCAAGCATGCACGAGCAAGCATGCACGAGCAAGCATGCACGAGCAAGCATGCACGAGCAAGCATGCACGAGCAAGCATGCACGAGCAAGCATGCACGAGCAAGCATGCACGAGCGAGCATGCACGAGCGAGCATGCACGAGCAAGCATGCACGAGCGAGCATGCACGAGCGAGCATGCACGAGCAAGCATGCACGAGCAAGCATGCACGAGCAAGCATGCACGAGCGAGCATGCACGAGCGAGCATGCACGAGCAAGCATGCACGAGCAAGCATGCACGAGCGAGCATGCACGAGCAAGCATGCACGAGCAAGCATGCACGAGCAAGCATGCACGAGCAAGCATGCACGAGCGAGCATGCACGAGCGAGCATGCACGAGCAAGCATGCACGAGCAAGCATGCACGAGCAAGCATGCACGAGCAAGCATGCACGAGCAAGCATGCACGAGCAAGCATGCACGAGCAAGCATGCACGAGCAAGCATGCACGAGCAAGCATGCACGAGCAAGCATGCACGAGCAAGCATGCACGAGCAAGCATGCACGAGCAAGCATGCACGAGCAAGCATGCAGAGCAAGCATGCACGAGCAAGCATGCACGAGCAAGCATGCACGAGCAAGCATGCACGAGCAAGCATGCACGAGCAAGCATGCACGAGCAAGCATGCACGAGCGAGCATGCACGAGCGAGCATGCACGAGCGAGCATGCACGAGCGAGCATGCACGAGCAAGCATGCAGACGATGCGAGCATGCACGAGCGAGCATGCACGAGGCGAGCATGCACGATGCGAGCATGCACGAGCAAGCATGCACGAGCAAGCATGCACGAGCAAGCATGCACGAGCAAGCATGCACGAGCAAGCATGCACGAGCAAGCATGCACGAGCAGAGCATGCACGGCGAGCATGCACGAGCAAGCATGCACGAGCAAGCATGCACGAGCAAGCATGCACGAGCAAGCATGCACGAGCAAGCATGCACGAGCAAGCATGCACGAGCAAGCATGCACGAGCAAGCATGCACGAGCAAGCATGCACGAGCAGCATGCCAGCAAGCATGCACGAGCAAGCATGCACGAGCAAGCATGCACGAGCAAGCATGCACGAGCAAGCATGCACGAGCAAGCATGCACGAGCAAGCATGCACGAGCAAGCATGCACGAGCAAGCATGCACGAGCAAGCATGCACGAGCAAGCATGCACGAGCAAGCATGCACGAGCAAGCATGCACGAGCAAGCATGCACGAGCGAGCATGCACGAGCGAGCATGCACGAGCGAGCATGCACGAGCGAGCATGCACGAGCGAGCATGCACGAGCAAGCATGCACGAGCAAGCATGCACGAGCAAGCATGCACGAGCAAGCATGCACGAGCGAGCATGCACGAGCGAGCATGCACGAGCGAGCATGCACGAGCAAGCATGCACGAGCAAGCATGCACGAGCAAGCATGCACGAGCAAGCATGCACGAGCAAGCATGCACGAGCAAGCATGCACGAGCAAGCATGCACGAGCAAGCATGCACGAGCAAGCATGCACGAGCAAGCATGCACGATGCAAGCATGCACGAGCAAGCATGCACGAGCGAGCATGCACGAGCAAGCATGCACGAGCAAGCATGCACGAGCGAAGCATGCACGAGCAAGCATGCACGAGCAAGCATGCACGAGCAAGCATGCACGAGCGAGCATGCACTGAGCAAGCATGCACGAGCAAGCATGCACGAGCAAGCATGCACGAGCAAGCATGCACGAGCAAGCATGCACGAGCAAGCATGCACGAGCAAGCATGCACGAGCAAGCATGCACGAGCAAGCATGCACGAGCAAGCATGCACGAGCAAGCATGCACGAGCGAAGCATGCACGAGCAAGCATGCACGAGCAAGCATGCACGGAGCAAGCTATGCCACGAGCGAGCATGCACGAGCAAGCATGCACGAGCAAGCATGCCACGAGCAAGCATGCACGAGCAAGCATGCACGAGCAAGCATGCACGAGCGAGCATGCACGAGCGAGCATGCACGAGCAAGCATGCACGAGCAAGCATGCACGAGCAAGCATGCACGAGCAAGCATGCACGAGCAAGCATGCACGAGCAAGCATGCACGAGCAAGCATGCACGAGCAAGCATGCACGAGCAAGCATGCACGAGCAAGCATGCACGAGCGAGCATGCACGAGCAAGCATGCACGAGCAAGCATGCACGAGCAAGCATGCACGAGCGAGCATGCACGAGCAAGCATGCACGAGCAAGCATGCACGAGCAAGCATGCACGAGCAAGCATGCACGAGCAAGCATGCACGAGCAAGCATGCACGAGCGAGCATGCACGAGCAAGCATGCACGAGCAAGCATGCACGAGCAAGCATGCACGAGCAAGCATGCACGAGCAAGCATGCACGAGCAAGCATGCACGAGCAAGCATGCACGAGCAAGCATGCACGAGCAAGCATGCACGAGCAAGCATGCACGAGCAAGCATGCACGAGCGAGCATGCACGAGCGAGCATGCACGAGCAAGCATGCACGAGCAAGCATGCACGAGCGAGCATGCACGAGCAAGCATGCACGAGCAAGCATGCACGAGCAAGCATGCACGAGCAAGCATGCACGAGCGAGCATGCACGAGCAAGCATGCACGAGCAAGCATGCACGAGCGAGCATGCACGAGCAAGCATGCACGAGCAAGCATGCACGAGCAAGCATGCACGAGCGAGCATGCACGAGCGAGCATGCACGAGCAAGCATGCACGAGCAAGCATGCACGAGCAAGCATGCACGAGCAAGCATGCACGAGCAAGCATGCACGAGCAAGCATGCACGAGCAAGCATGCACGAGCAAGCATGCACGAGCAAGCATGCACGAGCAAGCATGCACGAGCGAGCATGCACGAGCAAGCATGCACGAGCAAGCATGCACGAGCGAGCATGCACGAGCGAGCATGCACGAGCAAGCATGCACGAGCAAGCATGCACGAGCAAGCATGCACGAGCAAGCATGCACGAGCAAGCATGCACGAGCAAGCATGCACGAGCGAGCATGCACGAGCAAGCATGCACGAGCAAGCATGCACGAGCAAGCATGCACGAGCGAGCATGCACGAGCGAGCATGCACGAGCAAGCATGCACGAGCAAGCATGCACGAGCAAGCATGCACGAGCAAGCATGCACGAGCAAGCATGCACGAGCAAGCATGCACGAGCAAGCATGCACGAGCAAGCATGCACGAGCAAGCATGCACGAGCGAGCATGCACGAGCGAGCATGCACGAGCAAGCATGCACGAGCAAGCATGCACGAGCAAGCATGCACGAGCGAGCATGCACGAGCAAGCATGCACGAGCGAGCATGCACGAGCAAGCATGCACGAGCAAGCATGCACGAGCGAGCATGCACGAGCAAGCATGCACGAGCAAGCATGCACGAGCAAGCATGCACGAGCAAGCATGCACGAGCAAGCATGCACGAGCAAGCATGCACGAGCAAGCATGCACGAGCAAGCATGCACGAGCAAGCATGCACGAGCAAGCATGCACGAGCAAGCATGCACGAGCAAGCATGCACGAGCAAGCATGCACGATCAAGCATCACGAGCAAGCATGCACAGAGCAGCATGCACGAGCAAGCATGCACGAGCAAGCATGCACGAGCAAGCATGCACGAGCAAGCATGCACGAGCAAGCATGCACGAGCAAGCATGCACGAGCAAAGCATGCACGAGCAAGCAGCACAGCAGCATGCACGAGCCAAGCCATGCACGAGCAAGCATCACCCCGAGCAAGCATGCACGAAGCAAGCATGCACGAGCAAGCATGCAGACAGCATGCACGAGCAAGCATGCACGGTCAGCTGCACAGAGCAAGCATGCACGGAGCATGCACGAGCAAGCATGCACGAGCAAGCATGCACGAGCAAGCATGCACGAGCAAGCATGCCACGAGCAAGCATGCACGAGCAAAGCATGCACGAGCAAGCATGCACCGAGCACGCATGCACGAGCAAAGCATGCACGAGCAAGCATGCACCCGAGCAAGCATGCACGAGCAGGAGCATGCCGAGCAGCATGCACGATCGAGCATGCACCAGCCGAGCAAGCATGCACGAGCGAGCATGCACGAGCAAGCATGCACGAGCAAGCATGGCACGAGCAAGCATGCCACGAGCAAGCATGCACGAGACAAGCATGCGACGGCATGCACGAGCAAGCATGCACGAGCAAGCAGCATGCACGAGCGAGCATGCACGAGCAAGCATGCACGAGCAAGCATGCACGAGCGAGCATGCACGAGCAAGCATGCACGAGCAAGCATGCACGAGCAAGCATGCACGAGCAAGCATGCCGAGCAGCATGCACGAGCAAGCATGCACGAGCGAGCATGCACGAGCGAGCATGCACGAGCAAGCATGCACGAGCAAGCATGCACGAGCAAGCATGCACGAGCGAGCATGCACGAGCAAGCATGCACGAGCAAGCATGCACGAGCAAGCATGCACGAGCAAGCATGCACGAGCAAGCATGCACGAGCAAGCATGCACGAGCAAGCATGCACGAGCAAGCATGCACGAGCGAGCATGCACGAGCAAGCATGCACGAGCAAGCATGCACGAGCAGCATGCACGAGCAAGCATGCACGAGCAAGCATGCACGAGCAAGCATGCACGAGCAAGCATGCACGAGCAAGCATGCACGAGCAAGCATGCACGAGCAAGCATGCACGAGCAAGCATGCACGAGCAAGCATGCACGAGCAAGCATGCACGAGCAGCATGCACGAGCAAGCATGCACGAGCAAGCATGCACGAGCAAGCATGCACGAGCAAGCATGCACGAGCAAGCATGCACGAGCAAGCATGCACGAGCAAGCATGCACGAGCAAGCATGCACGAGCAAGCATGCACGAGCAAGCATGCACGAGCAAGCATGCACGAGCAAGCATGCACGAGCAAGCATGCACGAGCAAGCATGCACGAGCAAGCATGCACGAGCAAGCATGCACGAGCAAGCATGCACGAGCAAGCATGCACGAGCAAGCATGCACGAGCAAGCATGCACGAGCAAGCATGCACGAGCAAGCATGCACGAGCAAGCATGCACGAGCAAGCATGCACGAGCAAGCATGCACGAGCAAGCATGCACGAGCAAGCATGCACGAGCAAGCATGCACGAGCAAGCATGCACGAGCAAGCATGCACGAGCAAGCATGCACGAGCAAGCATGCACGAGCAAGCATGCACGAGCAAGCATGCACGAGCAAGCATGCACGAGCAAGCATGCACGAGCAAGCATGCACGAGCAAGCATGCACGAGCAAGCATGCACGAGCAAAGCATGCACGAGCAAGCATGCACGAGCAAGCATGCACGGCAAGCATGCACGAGCAAGCAGCACGAGCAAGCATGCACGAGCAAGCATGCACGAGCAAGCATGCACGAGCAAGCATGCACGAGCAAGCATGCACGAGCAAGCATGCACGAGCAAGCATGCACGAGCGAGCATGCACGAGCGAGCATGCAAGAGCAAGCATGCACGAGCAGCATGCACGAGCAAGCATGCACGAGCAAGCATGCACGAGCAAGCATGCACGAGCAAGCATGCACGAGCAAGCATGCACGAGCAAGCAGGCACGAGCAAGCATGCACGAGCAAGCATGCACGAGCAAGCATTGCACGAGCAAGCATGCACGAGCAAGCATGCACGAGCAACATGCACGAGCAACGCATGCACGAGCAAGCATGCACGAGCAAGCATGCACGAGCAAGCAATGCACGAGCAAGCATTCCACGAGCAAGCATGCACGAGCAAGCATGCACGAGCAAGCATGCACGAGCAAGCATGCACGAGCAAGCATGCACGAGCAAGCATGCACGAGCAAGCATGCCACGAGCAAGCATGCACGAGCACGCATGCACGAGCAAGCATGCACGAGCAAGCATGCACGAGCAAGCATGCACGAGCAAGCATGCACGAGCAAGCATGCACGAGCAAGCATGCACGAGCAAGCATGCACGAGCAAGCATGCACGAGCAAGCATGCACGAGCAAGCATGCACGAGCAAGCATGCACGAGCAAGCATGCACGAGCAAGCATGCACGAGCAAGCATGCACGAGCAAGCATGCAAGCATGCACGAGCAAGCATGCACGAGCAAGCATGCACGAGCAAGCATGCACGAGCAAGCATGCACGAGCAAGCATGCACGAGCAAGCATGCACGAGCAAGCATGCACGAGCAAGCATGCACGAGCAAGCATGCACGAGCAAGCATGCACGAGCAAGCATGCACGAGCAAGCATGCACGAGCAAGCATGCACGAGCAAGCATGCACGAGCAAGCATGCACGAGCAAGCATGCACGAGCAAGCATGCACGAGCAAGCATGCACGAGCAAGCATGCACGAGCAAGCATGCACGAGCAAGCATGCACGAGCAAGCATGCACGAGCAAGCATGCACGAGCAAGCATGCACGAGCAAGCATGCACGAGCAAGCATGCACGAGCAAGCATGCACGAGCAAGCATGCACGAGCAAGCATGCACGAGCAAGCATGACACGAGCAAGCATGCCGAGCAAGCATGCACGAGCAAGCATGCACGAGCAAGCATGCACGAGCAAGCATGCACGAGCAAGCATGCACGAGCAAGCATGCACGAGCAAGCATGCACGAGCAAGCATGCACGAGCAAGCATGCACGAGCAAGCATGCACGAGCAAGCATGCACGAGCAAGCATGCACGAGCCAAGCATGCACGAGCAAGCATGCACGAGCAAGCATGCACGAGCAAGCATGCACGAGCAAGCATGCACGAGCAAGCATGCACGAGCAAGCATGCACGAGCAAGCATGCACGAGCAAGCATGCACGAGCAAGCATGCACGAGCAAGCATGCACGAGCAAGCATGCACGAGCAAGCATGCACGAGCAAGCATGCACGAGCAAGCATGCACGAGCAAGCATGCACGAGCAAGCATGCACGAGCAAGCATGCACGAGCACGAGCAAGCATGCACGAGCAAGCATGCACGAGCAAGCATGCACGAGCAAGCATGCACGAGCAAGCATGCACGAGCAAGCATGCACGAGCCAAGCATGCACGAGCAAGCATGCACGAGCAAGCATGCACGAGCAGCATGCACGAGCAAGCATGCACGAGCAGCATGCACGAGCAAGCATGCACGAGCAAGCAGGCACGAGCAAGCATGCACGAGCAAGCATGCACGAGCAAGCATGCACGAGCAAGCATGCACGAGCAAGCATGCACGAGCAAGCATGCACGAGCAAGCATGCACGAGCAAGCATGCACGAGCAAGCATGCACGAGCAAGCATGCACGCGCAAGCATGCACGAGCAAGCATGCACGAGCAAGCATGCACGAGCAAGCATGCACGAGCAAGCATGCACGAGCAAGCATGCACGAGCAAGCATGCACGAGCAAGCAGCACGAGCAAGCATGCACGAGCAAGCATGCACGAGCAAGCATGCACGAGCAAGCATGCACGAGCAAGCATGCACGAGCAAGCATGCACGAGCAAGCATGCACGAGCAAGCATGCACGAGCAAGCATGCACGAGCAAGCATGCACGAGCAAGCATGCACGAGCAAGCATGCACGAGCAAGCATGCACGAGCAAGCATGCACGAGCAAGCATGCACGAGCAAGCATGCACGAGCAAGCATGCACGAGCAAGCATGCACGAGCAAGCATGCACGAGCAAGCATGCACGAGCAAGCATGCACGAGCAAGCATGCACGAGCAAGCATGCACGAGCAAGCATGCACGAGCAAGCATGCACGAGCAAGCATGCACGAGCAAGCATGCACGAGCAAGCATGCACGAGCAAGCATGCACGAGCAAGCATGCACGAGCAAGCATGCACGAGCAAGCATGCACGAGCAAGCATGCACGAGCAAGCATGCACGAGCAAGCATGCACGAGCAAGCATGCACGAGCAAGCATGCACGAGCAAGCATGCACGAGCAAGCATGCACGAGCAAGCATGCACGAGCAAGCATGCACGAGCAAGCATGCACGAGCAAGCATGCACGAGCAAGCATGCACGAGCAAGCATGCACGAGCAAGCATGCACGAGCAAGCATGCACGAGCAAGCATGCACGAGCGAGCATGCACGAGCGAGCATGCACGATGCGAGCATGCACGAGCGAGCATGCACGAGCGAGCATGCACGAGCGAGCATGCACGAGCGAGCATGCACGAGCGAGCATGCACGAGCGAGCATGCACGAGCGAGCATGCACGAGCGAGCATGCACGAGCGAGCATGCACGAGCGAGCATGCACGAGGCGAGGCATGCACGAGCGAGCATGCACGAGCGAGCATGCACGAGCGAGCATGCACGAGCGAGCATGCACGAGCGAGCATGCACGAGCGAGCATGCACGAGCGAGCATGCACGAGCGAGCATGCACGAGCGAGCATGCACGAGCGAGCATGCACGAGCGAGCATGCACGAGCGAGCATGCACGAGCGAGGCATGCACGAGCGAGCATGCACGAGCGAGCATGCACGAGCGAGCATGCACGAGCGAGCATGCACGAGCGAGCATGCACGAGCGAGCATGCACGAGCGAGCATGCACGAGCGAGCATGCACGAGCGAGCATGCACGAGCGAGCATGCACGAGCGAGCATGCACGAGCGAGCATGCACGAGCGAGCATGCACGAGCGAGCATGCACGAGCGAGCATGCACGAGCGAGCATGCACGAGCGAGCATGCACGAGCGAGCATGCACGAGCGAGCATGCACGAGCGAGCATGCACGAGCGAGCATGCCACGATGGCGAGCATGCACGAGCGAGCATTGCACGAGCGAGGCATGCACGAGCGAGCATGCACGAGCGAGCATGCACGAGCGAGCATGCACGAGCGAGCATGCACGAGCGAGCATGCACGAGCGAGCATGCACGAGCGAGCATGCACGTGCGAGCATGCACGTGCGAGCATGCACGAGCGAGCATGCACGAGCGAGCATGCACGTGCGAGCATGCACGAGCGAGCATGCACGAGCGAGCATGCACGAGCGAGCATGCACGAGCGAGCATGCACGAGCGAGCATGCACGAGCGAGCATGCACGAGCGAGCATGCACGAGCGAGCATGCACGAGCGAGCATGCACGAGCGAGCATGCACGTGCGAGCATGCACGTGCGAGCATGCACGAGCGAGCATGCACGAGCGAGCATGCACGTGCGAGCATGCACGAGCGAGCATGCACGAGCGAGCATGCACGAGCGAGCATGCACGAGCGAGCATGCACGAGCGAGCATGCACGTGCGAGCATGCACGTGCGAGCATGCACGTGCGAGCATGCACGTGCGAGCATGCACGTGCGAGCATGCACGTGCGAGCATGAGAGGGAGAAATTTGAAGAAAGCAGATTAGACACTATGAGAGGCACGTACCGAAGACTGAGTAAGTCCAGCCGGCTTGGTCTGAAACGCTCCTCCAAACCCAAACGCAGATCCAGTGGATGCGCCAAACAACCCCGCTCCAGTCGTGCCGCCCGCTCCTGCCGCCCCTCCAAACAGCGACCCTCCTGCCGCACCAAACCCTGGCGCTGAACCAGCAGCTCCGGCTGAGCCAAACCCAAACCCAAGCCCAGTGGAGCCAGCAGCAGGCGTGGAGCTCCCAAACAGCCCCCCTCCCGTTGCTGCTCCGGTCCCAAACAGTGACGGCGTGGCACCAAACGCCGGAGTAGCAGCAGCAGCGCCGGGGGTCCCAAACGCGCCTGGGGTCCCAAAGGCAGGGGAAGAGGCGCCAAAGAGTGACGCCCCCGGCTGTCCCGCCGCCCCTGCTTGCCCCAAAGGTGAGGTCGCTCCGAAGAGAGACGTGCCGGTGGACGCGCCAAAGGGGGAGGCGGTGGCGGCAGCAGGTGATCCGAAGAGCGACGGGGTTGATGCTGCTGCTCCGAACGGGCTGCTCGCAGTGGCGCCAGCAGCGCCGAACAGCGACCCTCCCGTGGCTCCGAATGCCGGGGAGGACGCAGCGCCGAAGGCTGGAGTGGACGAGCCGAAGAGCGAAGGGGAAGTTGACGCGCCGAACGCGGGCGTGGCGCCAGGCGCGGCTGCACCAAACGCAGGAGCTGCCGAGCCGAACAGGCTTGGCGTGGACGCCTGGCCGAACGGGTTTGCAGCTGTGGAACCAAACCCAGGAGAAGCAGCAGCTGCACCAAATGGGGAAGCCGCTGCTGCTGGCTGGCCGAAGAGGCCTCCGCCTGCCTGTGCTGGTGCTGGCCCGCCCTTGTCCCCCCTCTGGTAATCCTCCCACCGGAGCTCCTCCGGGCTCTTGTTTTTATAGGCTGGCATGGCTGATATGGAGATGAACTTGCCGAGCTGGCCTGCCGTGCCGGTTTCTGTGTCGTTGGTGGGCGTGTAGGCGGGGTTTCTGCTGCCTGTGCCTCCTGCTGCTGCTGCTCCGAAGGGTGTGGCTCCGAATGTGGTTGCTCCGAACGCAGGCGCTGATGCTGCGAAACGGGGGGGAAGAGGGGGGAGGGGGAAAAAGGGAGTGGGTGGGAGGGAATGGGAGGAGAATGAGAATGAAGGGTAGGGGCGGAGCAGGGAAAACGAAAAGGTGAAGGCGTGCAGACGAGACCGCATGAACAGAGACGAGGACACGGAGGGTAAGGGAAGCTGAGGGGAGAAAGGATTGGCAAGGGCACGGCAGCGAGAGGATTGGCAAGGGCATGGCAGCAGGGGCAGGAGGGCAGCACTCGTACCTCCGAAGCTGCGCGACGCGAGACTGCCGAAAGAAGGCGCGGAGGGGGAAGAGGAGAGTGGGGGGGGGGTTGTTCGGAGGAGGGGGGGTGGATAATGGGGAGTGGGAGCGGAAGGGCATGGCAGCAGAGGGCAGCACGCGTACCTCCGAAGCTGGGCGAAGAGAGGCTGCCGAAAGCAGGCGCGGACGCAGCCCCGAAAGCGGACGTGCCAGTCGACCCGAACAGCCCCCCCGTCGCCCCGAACGCCGGCGCGCTCGCCGCGCCGAACGCGGGCGTCGTCGCCGTCGCGCCGAACGCGGGCGCGGACGCGCCGAAGGCGGGAGCGGCGGCGCCGAACGCGGGCGCGGCGCCAGTGGCGGCGCCGAAGGTAGGCGTGGTGGCGGTAGAGCCGAACGCCCCGCCTGCTCCGAACGCCGGCTGCGACTGCTGGCCGAACGCGGGCGCTCCGAAGGGACTGGCCTGGGTTTGCCCAAACGTGCCGAACGCTGCTGGCTTCTGCTGCTGCCCGAACAGCGACGAGCCTGTTGGTGTGGGGTGTCGTGGGAGAAAGGAAGAAAAAGCGACGGAGTGAGGAGAAGGTGACGCCAGCAGTGGAAAAGGCAGTGAATGGGGAGATTATGGATTCAAGATAAGAGAGCCAACAGGTTGGATACGAAACGCAGTGCGGCAGCGCAGAAGGAATTTAGCAACCGTTGCTGTTTCTAGTGCGCTTTGAGACCCACGTACGCCGAACAAACGTGTTTTTAAGTTGACTCAAAACACGCTTGGGACCCATGTACGCACGCGGGTCGCGTTTTTAACAGACCACACGCGGGTCGCGTTTTTTAGTTCGCAAACACCGCTTACCGCCGCCGAGCACCGTTTAATGCAGCCCAACACCGCTTACCGCCGCCAAAAGGTGAAGCCGTGGACCCAAACGCGGGAGTCGACGCCGCTGCGCCGAAAGCAGGCGCGGACGTCGCGCCGAAGGCGGGCGCAGAAGTCGCGCCGAACACGCTTCCTGTCGCCGCCCCCCCGCCGAAGAGTGATGTGCCCGCCTGGCCGAACGGACTGGCCGGAGTTGCGGACGCGCCGAAGGCGGACGTGGCGCCGAAAGGGGACGCCGGCTGCGCCGCGCCAAACGGAGAGCCCCCCGCCGGGGCGAACGGGTTCGCCATGGCTAGATGCTAGCGTGAAGGATTAGGGTTTGAAGTGACTGGATGTTGGAGATTAGGGTTTGAGGTGACTGGAAGCTGGAAGTTAGAATTTAGTATGGTGTAATCAAGGCAAATCTGTTATTTCTTGTCTGCAAGGCGTGGGGAATTTAAAGAGATCCATGAGCGATAGGTGAAGAGGAGAAGTAGCGCGGTGTGGCGATGTTGCAAATTAGCTCCACTTCTAACCTGGATAACTCCGTGAATTACCTGGATAAGCGCACCTAAAAACCAGTCACGAAACTCGAGGAGCTCACGTAGGGTCCGCCATTCGGAAAATAAGAGCGTCTGACGACGGTAATGTTCACACCCTAGATCAGCTGGCACGCAAACACACCCGCTCCACGCACTGCCCGCGGCACCAGTCCCGATCCAGAAGCAGCACCTTGGATCAGCCTTGGAGGAACAACCTCGAGAACAGATCTTGGCCTGAAGCACACGGGGGAGTTGAGTCAGGGAGGTACAGGAGTGCTGTGTGATGGTGCTGTTGATAATGAAGCTTTGATTGGTAGTGAGCGAAACGAAGCGACGGGATTTGCGTGCACGAATGGCAAACCTCGTGTAACACGCTTCCCATGAACCAATACCTTCCAGCAGCCGAGCACGCAACAAGGCGGGAAAGCGAAGACTTTAGTTGAAGTGTCGAGTAACATTGTTACTTATTCTAAAGCACTCGGTAAATGTCGTGAACCAAAGAACACACAAAACTTTCCATAAAGTGTTAAGTATGACGGGGCATGTTGAAACGAGGACGCGTCATGTCATTCTTGAGGACCAAATCACCTTCGCAAGTCAAGCACTTCAGTTTCAATTAGTAGATAGAAACCTATTCACCTAACCTGCACTCTTGTCAAATCTTACAAACTGGTAAGGCAATAAGATAAAGATACCGTTCGGTCAACGAAGCCAGTGGAATAAACTACTGCTCACCATGTCAAGTTGGTGCGAGGCGTCTCCTCATTTCCGCCACGGGGTCCTGCTTCGTGTGGAAGTGAGCAAGTGCTTGTAGGTGTCACGGAGAGCTCGTTTATACCACACGCCGTAAGATCACGTCGGCTGCACAACCTGTAGCTGTTTCTGAGACTCATTTGAACGTTCGGCGCGTTCGTTCACGTGTCCGTTCGTCCGTCCGTATTACCGTCGTCTATCCGCTTAGCCGTCCTTTCACTTGTAGAATCCTCCTACTCGTCTCTGTCCGTCCGTCCGTCCGTCCGACCGACCGTCCGACCGTCCGTCCGTCCGTCCATCCGTCCATCCGCCGGTCCGTCCGTCGGTGCGGCCGCCATGGGACCGCGGCAAGGCGTGCGTGCAGGTCGGCTTGTGGCGGCTCACACGCGGCTGCTCGCCCTCCTCTGCCTCGTCCTCGCCGCATCTGCCGCTCGCACGGCCGGCCACCGCGGTTCTGGTCAGTGCCCTCGCAATCTCTCCCCATTTCCCTCGCGCCCTCGCCCGTTGCCCTGGCGCTATCGTCCTATCTCCCTCGCCCTATTTGCCCTATCACTCCGGTTTCTCTTCCCACTTCCGTCTCCTCTGTTCTGCAACTTTCCCCTTTCCTTTTCTCCTTTCGCTTCACCTCCTGCCCTGCTCGCATTCCTTCCTCCCCACCTCCCTCGCCTTTCCTATTCCCCTAGTTCAACCCTTACGCCTCCAATCTCTCACATCCTCGCCTCCTCCCGCCCACCCTCCCATCCCACCCCTTAGGGTGCTCTCAACGCTAAAGCTCCCCCCTTCCCCTCGTCCATTGCTTCCGCTCGCCCTGTCTCCCGCTTCCTTGATCACCCCCCTTGGTCTCCGCTTGTTCCCCCTTGATCCCCCCTCTCCTTGTTGGCCCCCCCTGGGTCGCCTCTGCGCCCCCCCTCTTCCCGACCCTCCCCACCCTGCCTGTTCACTTGCAGGACGTCAATGGGGTAAGCACAGCAGCAGCAGCAGCATTCGGCACAGTCGGAGCAGCAGCCGTGGTAGCAGCAGCAACAGTGGAGGTAGCAGCAGCAGCAGCACCAGCAGCACCGACAGCACTAGCAGCAGTAGCAGCAGTAGCAGCAGTAGCATCACCAGCAGCAGCACTGTCAACCCACCGGCACTTCCTCCTCTCCCTCCTCCTGCTGCACCTCCTTCCCCTCTTGCTCAGAAACAAGCAGAGGCTCCTTCTTCAAAGCAACAGCCAACTGCAGCATCGACAGGCTCGGCAGGTTCAACAGGTTCAACAGGCTCAGCAGGTTCGGCAGGTTCAACAGGTTCGGCAGGTTCAGCAGGTTCAACAGGTTCGGCAGGTTCGGCAGCAACGCACCAACCGCTGGTGCCTTTAACCCAGGCGCAAGCGGAGGGTGAGCGTCAATCTTCTTCTGCTATGAATGCGGAAGCAGGTGAAGCGCAGGGATTAGCAGAAGCAGAAGCGCAGCAGCCAGCTAAGGCACCGCAAGTAGCACCGCAGCAGCTAGGCACACTGCCATTGCCTAAGAAGGGAGAGGAGAAGGGTGCTGGAGAGGGGAAAAGGGGGGGAGAAGGAGAGAACGAAGGAGAGGGGGTGAAGGAGGGAGAAAGCGAGAAGGAAGGAGTGGAGGAGAAGGAAGGAGAGGGGGAGAAGGAAGGAGAGGAGGAGAAGGAAGGAGAGGGGGAGAAGGAAGGAGAGGAGGAGAAGGAAGGAGAGAGGGAGAAGGAAGGAGAGGAGGAGAAGGAAGGAGAGGGGGAGAAGGAAGGAGAAGTGGGGGAGGAAGGAGAAGGGGAGAAGGAAGGAGAGGGAGGGAAGGAAGGAGAGAGGGAGGGGGAGGGAGAGGGGGAGAAGGAAGGAGAAGGGGGGACGGAAGCAGAGGGTCAAAAAGGAGAGGGGGAGAATGAAGGGGAGGAGGAGAAAGAGGGAGAGGGGGATAAAGGAGTGCCTGAAAAGGAAGGAAACGGGGAAACGGCGGGGAAGGCAGCAAAAGACTCAGAGGCGGGAAATCAACAAGCACAGGCACAAGAACAACCAAACACCAATCAGCAAGCCAAGCCGCAACAACAAGCAGCACCCCCATTGACGCTGCAGCAGGCTGACGCGCTGGTAACCCTATTGAACGACGTGCACGAGGCAGCAGACCTGCCGGAAGATTCCCAGAAGGTGCTGCTGGGCGGCATGGGGGCGGCGCTGGTAGCAGCCAAGATGTGGCCGTGCAACCTGTTCGGGGGACGGGCGGCATGCCGACCAGTAGCAGGCATTGGCCGGGGCAATGGAGCACCGAAGACGGGAGCAGGAGGGGCAAGAGGCGAGGAGAAAGAGGAGAAGGAGGAGGGGAGTGTGAGTGTGGGGATGATGCAGCAGTGCGCCGTTGACCTGGTCAACCCTACGGTTGACTGCGCGTACACTCTAGAGGAGCGGGAGGGGCAGGCTCTGGACCCGGACGTGGTGGTGCGAGCAAGGCTGCAGCAGGAGGGGTACTCCCCGCCCTGTGAGCCGTGCCTGCAGGCGCTGCACCGCTTCTGGTGTGGCCAGACCGTGCCCACTTGTGGCACCTTTGAGAAGATAGTGGACGAAGTGCTGGTGAGTCTGGGTGCTTGCCCCCCTCACAAAGATCCCTGGCTTGATGCGAGGGATTTTCGTCTATGAATGCTCACTCCGTTTCTCCCCTCCTCCCAACGTCCATTCACCTCACACCAGCCAGAGTTGCGCTAGATAGTAGCAGGCCAGGAGAAGCCTCACAAGGCCAGGTGGCTGAGAACTCCGTTCCCCCTTATAATCCCTTCATCGCGCACCCGTTCTCATCCCACCGCTGCCGGCCAGAGCTGTGCCAGATCACGATGGGCAAGGAGAAGCCGGACAGAGCAGGTGTTTACTATCATCGTGATGCTTAAGTGCTCTTATCTTTTCCTTCCCTCCACTTATCACCCCGCCACCAGCCGGAGCTGCGCCAGATAACAACTGGCCAGGAGAAGCCTGACGAGCTCATAGAAGCCGCCCTCCCTCGCATGCTCGCAGCTTTTTCTCTCGGGCTGCCCTGCAAAGAAATGTGCCTTGAAGTCACCTCGTTATGCAGCTGCGGCCAGATCACCACCTTCGGGCAGGCGATGGAGTTTTTGGAGGCTGCCCGTCCAGGCAAGCGGCCAAATGTAAGGGTGCCCGTTGGATTCACAACGGGGATGTCGAATCGGACGGCTGAGAAGATCTTCAATCATGTGTGGGATCGCCACGTCTGCGACCTTTTCTCTCCTTCAGTGAGTCTCTTCCCCCTTGTTTCAGCTTTCCCGCTCTTCACTCAGCTTTCCTCTCCTTCAGCTCTCACCGACACTCTCACTGTCACTCTCACACGCCCTGGCTGCTGCTGGCACTGGCAGGATATGCACAAGTTCGAGGTTTGGAGGCTTTGAGATCTTTCTTTTAATTTCTAGGAACAAGTTTCACAGTTTTGATCCTTTTGCTAAGCGTTTTCTCACAAGTTCGCTGCTACTCCCATCATGAATCTTGATCCTTGGCAGGATATGCCGGGTTTTGCGGGCAAGTGCTACTACAAGCACACTCAAGAGGATGTTTCTTTTGAGTCGACTCAATAATCACTCTCGCTTTTACCAACACTACACCAAACCTCTCTCTCTCTCTCTCTCTCTCTCTCTCTCTCTCTCTCTCTCTCTCTCTCTCTCTCTCTCACTATGGCTGCTGCTGGCACTGGCAGGATATGCCAGGTTTTGAGGGCAAGTGCTACAAGCACACACGAGAGGAGGTCATGGCACAGGCGGGTGGTTGTGATTGGTGCAAGGGGGACGCGGACAGACCCGATGAGATGGCGGTGGAGATTGTGGCGCAAATGGCGCAGTCTATATCGAGTATGATGCAGGTGAGTTGCAGTCGCCTTGTGATGCTGTATCGAGTGGAAAACCTTTTGAAAATCCAAAATTGATGTGATTTGCTGGTCCTCTGGTCATACTTCAAACAAGAACAAACCCTTTCTTCCTTCATGTGTCCCTCCTCTTCTTTCTATCTCTCTCTCTCCCGCCCTCTCTCTGCCTCGTGATCTGCAGGCTGGGTTGGAGCAGGTTCTCTTTGCCGCGGCCTTTCCCTTAGCTTCAGTCAGCCATCATGTGTCACGCACCCGCGCTGCTGCTGCTGCTGCTGCCAGAAGTGGCGACGCTGGCGCTGCTGCTTCTGCTGGCATGGGAACCGGCAGTGGTGGAAGGGAGGGGGAAGTTGAAGAGGAGGAAAGAGGGGGCGAGGTGGCAGCAACAGAGGTACCGGCAGAGGGCGAAGCAGCAGAGGCGTCCACAGAGGGAGAACCAGCAGAGGCACGCACAGAGGAGGAGGAGGTACAGGAGGTGGAAACAGAGGAAGCAGCGATAGAAGCGGAGGAGAAGAAGGAGCTTAATTTTGGGGGGATAGACGAGGGAGAGGACAGTGCTGTGTCGTGGGATCCCCCTGAGCAGGTGCTCGGCACTGCTGGAGCTGCGGATGTTATGGGCGGCATGGAGACAGGCGGCCGGGCGGCAGGCGGGTGGGAGGCAGGGGGGAGGGCGGCTGGGGGGAGGGCTGGTGGGGGGAGAGATTCTGGCATGGTGAGAGGAGGAGGAGTGGAGAGAGGAGAAGCTGGGGCTGTGGTGGGAGGAAGGGAAGGGGGCAGGTCGAGTGGTGGGGATGCAGGTGGGTTGAAGGGAGCACTGCAGGGGGCTGCGATGGGTGGAAGGGGAGGCAGCACAGCAGGAGGTGGTGCTGTGGGCTCACATAATGGGCTGGACAAGAGGGTGCGAGAGGAGGATGCGGAGGACGAGGAGGAGGAACGGGAGATGCAGAAAGCAGAGGAGGAGGAAGATGCTGCCGAGGCAAGAAGCAGCAGGAATCCTGAGAGCAGCAGCAGCAGCAGCAGAACGGACGGCGGCAGCAATGCGGACTTTCCGCAGAGCAACACCAGCCCGACAGTTGACCCTTCCTATGAGCCTTCCGTCAACACGGAGTTCGGCGAGCCGTCTCTTTCCTCCTCCTCGCCGACAGCGGAAGTGCCTTTGCAAACCAACAGAGGGAGCAGTCAGGACGGTAGTGGGGGGTCAGTGTGGCTGGGGGTGCTGCTGGTGGTGGTGGTGGGTGGGGCGCTGGCAGCGTTTGCAGCGTTGCAGCTGATGCAGAGGCAGAAGTGGAGACGGGCGGCTGATGGCGGGACGTCTTATGTGCAGGTGCAGGAGATGGCATATGTGCCTCCCTCCCTATGATACCATGTTTGATGTTTTTAGAGGGATTTGGTTTAAGCCCATACCCTGTTGGACCATTATGTTGTATTGTAACACGCCCGGACCGGACCACTCCTGCAATTTTCTCAAAAAAAGTCTCCAACCAGTGGGTTAGAAGAAGCCAAGATTGGTGTGAGGGCATGCTAGATGGTTTCCTTATGGAACGGCCTGTCAACAAAGCTGATCATACACCACCAACAAACATTCTACCGTATGTATGTAAGCCTTCTAATGTTCACCTTGGTTCCAAACCAGACAGCTGCTAGGTGCCATCACCAACCCACCATCTTTTAACTCTATCCATTTGGATGCTGCAGGGCGAGAAATAAGCAAAGGAGAGATATGGAAGGGTATTATTATCAGTCTAATCTACCAGTATGCTTAGTGGAATCAAAAGCGGGATGACATCACCCCAAAACAGCACATATACGAGGTATCTGACGAATTCTTGGGCAAGAACCAGAGCAGTGTCGCCTTTAAGACCGCCTCTCTCTCAAAGCCTTCCCTACCAGATTAGAATATGATGCGGAATCGCGGCGCCTCTCCTCCTCCTGACGGAAGCACCTCCCATCGGCACGGCTCTAGGTCGTCCGACACCGGACAGTACCCCGCCAGCGTGGACTTATCTTCCGACACGGACGCGGACCCGAACTCGAAGACGTTCGTGTTGCTCATGTCTGGCGAGGTGCCTTGCGACGGGGATGCTGCGGGAGCGGGTGCAGGCTTGCTGCTTTCCTTCGAGGGTTTCGATCCCTTGGCGGATTTCTGTGAAGAGCTCATGGTGAAAAATGGAGGGAAGTTGAGCGGGGAGTGACCAGAGGAAGCTAAGGAGGTCAGCCTCTGAAGGATTCCGAAGGGTGATGCGGCTGGCTGTAAAATGGTCCGGTTGTGAAAAAATGAGAAAAGGTATTTCAGAAATATGAGTTGGCGATTATTCGTTTATTTACAATTTTCGAGTACAGTATCCTAGCTCTGCTGTAAGGAATTTCGCTAATTCCTTACTGAGGCATCTCTTACGCGTACAATTCCAACTTTCGGAATTCAGGCTCGGTCCGACGACCTCGCCTTCCGAACGTCTCCCGCGTCGCCCTCGGGTTTCCCAACCCCAAACCTGCACCCAACCTTCGCACGACTCCGCGACCTCGGCCTAGCTAGTTGTGCTATATTATACCTAGGCCTCGTTGTTTGCTCAGTAGTTGTAATCACTTCCGCGATATTGCATTCTGCGCACTCTTCTTTCATACAACTCATAACACTTGGTATCAGAGCTACTTTCCTAGGTTACCCTCCACTTTCCGGGGTAGTTTTAGTGCAGGGGTGCGATAGGTTTGGTGGGCTGCAAAGCGGTCGGCTGAGAGATAGATACGATTATCTCGCTCCGACTAATAGCGTTTGCGCCTTCATCAAAACCATAAAAATCGCTGTTAACCCGCTGCCCGCTAGGATGAGTCTCCGAAACATGACACAAGCAGAGTTTGACGTGTTTTTGCAGGACTTTCGGGCGATGCAATCCAACATGCAGACTATGTCTGGCGAGTTGGAGCGCCTGAGGGTGGAAAACGCCGAGCTACGCCAGACGCGAGGTGAAGCGCGTCAGGAGTCGGCCGCCGTGGATGAAGCAAGTAGCAGCTTCGCGCCTAACGACGAGGTCCTTAGCGAGCTACAAGACTCGCTGGACGCTGAAGATGAGTGGACGGCACGGATGCAACAAGCACAAGGGACGCAGGGGCAACAGTCACAGCCGCAGCAACAGACACGAGCGGCGCCGAGGCAACAGTCGCAGACTACACCACGTCAGGCAACAGCGACAACCCCGGTGATGGCTTCAGTGGCGCCCCCGATGCATGCAGCAGCAACAGTCTCAACAACTGTTAAAATAAAACCGACGAACCCACCCCCGTTCAACCCCAGCGACAAAACCGTCACTGTGTCGGCATGGTTGTTCGGAGTGGAGGTGTTTTTCAATGCTGCGCAAATTGCTGACGATGCTACCCGCATTAATTTTGCAGTGTCACTGTTACGAGGGCCGGCGTTGGAGTGGTGGAAGCGGACTCTTCAGACAGGGGGGACTCCGGCAGGGATGTCACGTGCGAACGACGGGACCTGGACAACTGTCACGCAACAGGCAACTTCAATCTTCGGAGTGGCCACGACACGCACATGGACGGAGTGGGGCGCCGCGCTGCGAACCAGATTCGAGCATGTATCCGCCTCGGATTCTGCTCGCATGAAGCTGCGCACCTGGAAGCAGGTGGCGTCGGTCCAAGATTACACGGCAACATTCTGCAATTTGGCTGACCAAGTGGACGATATGAGCGACGCGGAACGACTCGACCGATATGTCGCAGGCCTCAAGTACGAAGTACAGTACGAGGTGCGACGGGCGAGGTCACGCGGTTTTCTCGATGCCGTCCAGGTGACTGAATCAACGGATGCGCTGATGCAATGGGCGAGAATGAGTTCCCGGGAGGGCACTCAATTTCGTGGACCGCCGCGCCAGCCCACAATCAACGGGGTGGATGCACCGAGACGTGGACCTAACACGTGCTTCAACTGCAACCAACCGGGCCACTGGAGGAAGGACTGCCCGAAGCCGAAACAGGGAAACAGGAACGACGGAGAGGGGTCGGGAAAAGAGACGAGTCAGTAGCAGTCGGGCCACCTACTGACGAGACCCCGTCGCCCGGCAATCAACATCCACACCGAGTGGTGGTACCGATACGGGCTATCGACCGCAACCGGACGAATAAGGTGGATGAACACGTGGATCACCCTGTGCTGGTCGTGGGGAGGGTTAACGGCTATAAAATAAAATTATTCGTTGACGGTGGGGCGAGCCACAGTCTCGTCAACCTGGCAACGGCCAAAAAAATAGGGATCAAACTGGACAGGTGTCTGCCCGAGATTGACGCGCGACTGGTGGACGGGACACCGCTGGCGATAAAATACGAGGTCCGACAAATTCGGATGAAGTGTGGCGACGATTTCGGGTTTTCAATGCGAATGCTGGCGACAACACTGGACGGTTGCGATGTGCTGCTGGGACGAGATTGGCTACAGCGTTTCAATCCGACGATCGACTGGACGACGGGGGCGATCACGGTGCTGTGCAACAAGGGGCGCGTGACACTTCCGAAATGGGCGGAGCCGGAGCCGATGACAACACGTGTCAACGCAATAACGATGAAGAGGGCGATAAAGCGGGGAGCGCAAGGCTACGCCGTACAGCTGTACGAGGTGGTGGCTTCCGAAAAAATCGCCGACATCGACACGCTCTGCGCTGATGTACCCAACGACGTGGCGAGCATAATTCGGAGGTATCCCGAAATCTTCGCGGATGACCTGCCTGACGAGCTGCCACCTCAGCGTCCGGAGGACCACAGGATCGAGCTGGAGCCAGGCGCAAAACCAACTGTTCGGTCACAGTGGCGGCTCAGCCAACCGGAGCTCGACGAGTTGCGGAAACAGCTGGATTATCTGCTTTCGAAGGGTTTTATCCGGCCGAGCACGTCACCATACGCCGCCCCGATACTGTTCACACCGAAAAAGGACGGAGGCCTGCGCATGTGCATCGACTATCGAGCGTTGAACCGGGTCACGATAAAGTCACGTTACCCGATCCCACGAGCGGACGACATGCTGGATCAGCTTCGCGGGGCTCGCTTCTTCTCGAAAATCGATTTGCGAGGTGGCTACCACCAAACTCGCGTGTTCGCCGACGACTGCCCGAAGACCGCGTTTCGCACCCGCTACGGCAGTTACGAGTACACTGTGATGCCGTTCGGGTTGACGAACGCGCCCTCGACTTTCCAGCTCACCATGAATGGGGTGTTTCGGGACATGCTGGACAAAAAAGTTATCGTTTATCTGGATGACATCCTGGTGTACAGCAAGACTCGGGAGCAGCATTTACAGGACTTAGAGGAAGTGTTCCGGCGCTTGCAGCAGAACCGACTGATTATTAAGGGCTCTAAGTGTGAGTTCTTACAGTCGGAGCTGGAGTTCCTGGGGCACGTGATTTCAGGGGAGGGCATTAAAATTGACCCTCGCAAAGTGACGGCGATTTCGGAGTGGAAGCCGCCCACGAACATCACGGAGTTGCAGAGTTTCCTCGGCTTCGTTAACTACGTCCGCCGTTTTGTACCGAATATGGCGGGGGTGACCAGGCCGTTATCCGATCTTCTGCATAAGGGCGTGCAATTCTGTTGGGGGGAGAGAGAACAGCTGGCTTTCAACGAGCTGAAGAAAATTTTGAGTTCACCCCCGGTGCTTCGGCTAGCAGATCCATCTCGACCGTTCGAAGTCGTGACGGACGCCAGCGATTTCGCCGTGGGCGCTGTGCTACTACAGGACTTCGGCAACGGGCTGCAACCCATCGCGTACGAATCAAGAAAAATGCAGCCGCCCGAGCGCAACTATCCGGTCCACGACAAGGAAATGCTCGCCATCGTGCATGCATTTCGTACCTGGCGCTGTTACCTCACGGGAGCTGACGTCACCGTCCGAACCGACCACAAGTCATTACAATACATGCGCAGCCAACCACAACTCAATCCGCGACAAATCCGGTGGCTCGATTACCTCGAGTCCAATTTCAGCTACACCATCACGTACAAAAAGGGCGCCAACAACATCGCCGACGCCCTGACCCGACCATCAATGCAGACCGCAGCAGTACTAATCGCCCATTCTAACCCTTTATTGACAGGATTATTCAAGCATGGCTACAGGATTGACCGGTTTTTCCGGACCAATCAACACCACGGGGTCACCACGGCGCATGGGAGCTACTACCTAAAAGTCGGTACTAACCGAGTTTGGGTACCTTCCTACCGACCCTTACGAGAATTGCTGACGCAGGAAGTACACGACTCCAACCTCTCCGGGCATTTCGGCGTCGACAAAACGTTGAAGCTGCTGCAACGGAATTATTGCTGGCCCGACATGTCGTCCGACGTGCAGCGCTACGTGTCCGCCTGCCCGACCTGCCAAGCAATGAAGTCATCACGCCAACGCCCAGCTGGATTGCTGCAACCCCTCAAGCCACCCGAACGACCGTGGCAACAGGTGACAATGGATTTCGTCACAGGACTGCCGGCGGGCGCAAGTGGCAACGACTCGGTACTTGTCGTCGTCGATCGCTTAACGAAAATGGCGCATTTCGCACCATGCCGCACGACGATCACAGCCGAAGAAACAACGAAGCTCTTCATCTCGACCGTCGTACGACTACACGGGTTGCCATCGGCGATAATCAGCGACCGCGACCCAAAATTCACGTCGAAGTTCTGGCAGGAGACGTGGGCACAGTACGGCACCCGCCTGCAGTTTTCGTCGTCGTACCATCCACAGACCGACGGACAGACAGAGAGGACAAACCAGACGATGGAGCAGTTGATTCGCACGAACTGCCCCGACATCACCAAGTGGGAGGATTCCCTTCCCATGCTCGAGTTTGCGTACAATAACGCCCCATCTGCAACAACCAAGCAGTCGCCGTTCTACCTGAATTACGGGATAGATCCGGTAGTACCCTCGTCAACAACTCCCGATAACCCGGTACCAAGGTCGCAGCAGTTTGTTTCGGAACTACAAGCAGCGCGAGACAAAGCAGCGGAATTTATCCGGAAGGCTAATACGGCCGCCAGCCGCTACGCCGACCGACATCGACGGAATTTACCCTTCCGTGACGGGCAGATGGTCCTCCTGGACACAAAAAACCTCAAGCTGCCCCAGCCTGCAAAACTGCGTCCCCGCTACGTGAGACCCTTTCGCATCATTCGGATGCTGACACCGGTCACTGCGAAACTTCTCCTACCGGACGACTGGAAAATCCACGACGCTTTCCACGTCAGTTTACTTCGCCACTATGTGGCACCGCAGTCGTCCGACGTCGCCCGACCCCACCAGGCGCCAAGTGTCCGACCTGTGGCAGACCCGACGCTTCAACCTTGGAAGATATTGAACCATCGCATTCGTGCGACCCCCGCCGGACGCCACGTCGACTTCCTGCTACGCTGGGTGGATCGCACAAGCGACGATGACACGTGGGTCCCGGCTGACTCACTACAAGGGCACTCGGTACTTCGGCAGTATCTTTCTCGCCGACATGTGCCTGATATCGACCACCTTTCTTAAGGGGGGGGGTAGTGTAAGGAATTTCGCTAATTCCTTACTGAGGCATCTCTTACGCGTACAATTCCAACTTTCGGAATTCAGGCTCGGTCCGACGACCTCGCCTTCCGAACGTCTCCCGCGTCGCCCTCGGGTTTCCCAACCCCAAACCTGCACCCAACCTTCGCACGACTCCGCGACCTCGGCCTAGCTAGCTGTGCTATATTATACCTAGGCCTCGTTGTTTGCTCAGTAGTTGTAATCACTTCCGCGATATTGCATTCTGCGCACTCTTCTTTCATACAACTCATAACATCTGCCGTTCCTGGGTCGTTTGTGTTTCCGTTGCAAATTTGTAACCAGAAAGGTCATCTCGCAACTGAACTCGCCATCGATCTCTACATCATCCACTCGCATGAACCTGCGACGGATTCTCGTGTTCGGAAGTGTTCCAAATCGAACAAACTGCAACGCGAGGGAACAGACCCCCACCATTCTGAAGTCATATGAGCAATTTTGTCCCACTTCGAGTAGATTGTGAGAAACAGATACTCCGCATACTCGCATATCCTTCGAATCCTCAAATCGAGCCCTAGATCTTGACGCAAAGCTTCCAGCTTCAGATTTAGTCGATCAGTCTTACCAGTCCTCCCCTTTAACTCCCGCCATATACAGCGGCGCGAAGCCGTTCGCAACCTCATCAAGGTATCATATCTGAGTTTCTTGAGTCCCGGTTAGTAAGCCGTCAAGTGATTGTTTCGTAGAATCCTTTCGGCCGATTTTCCTGACCTCAGTGGTCATTCAATCTATCGTTTCCATCCACCTCTGTGGCAGATGATTGACGATCAAGATCTCGGGTTCTTCGCGAACGTCCTCGGCATCACGATCTTCATGTTGGTCGTTGCCTACCATTACGTGCTTGCGGACCCTAAGTATGAAGGCTGAGACTAGGGGGTAGAGCGGATGATTCACATGCGGTTGCGTCGCTTAGACCACCCCACCCAATCCCCCTCACCTTTTGTATTAATACAAGCTGCGCCCATAGTGCTTTGATACCCATTTCTAACTTCCCGTTCACCAGGATTTGGGATTGAAAATCTGGTTTTTTACATTTGGCATCCACAGCAGCGCCATTGCATTTGGCATCCACCACAAGCACCATCCACTTATCACGGCCTTACCTTCCCTTGGAGCACCTGAAATGTAACCAGGCTGGAAATGTTCACTGTGGCCATGTCCTTTTTACCCTTGCTGATGGCCAAGTTGTTGATTTGCCATGGGCTAAACATCCACTTGAATGAGCTGCTTATTCTGCACAGGATCGCTTGAAAACTTAGTACTAGCTTCGCTTAGGCTTTTGCCTAATCATGCGAACTATTGCGTTGAGGATCTTGGAGAACCAGAAAGTGCTGACAGCTTGGATTGCCACTGCACCGACCTGTGACAGAACCAGCACCACATCAGAATATAGAAATGAAACATCCTACGTAGTGAGACAGGATCCATTGGACGTGGTGTGTGACTGATAGGGGGGGATGGAGAGAGGGGGGGTGAAGGTGGGAGGGAGGGAAAGAGGGGGTTGCGGGTGGAAGAGTGAGAGAGGCATAAACAGGGGGAATCAGAGATAAAACAAGATTCGACGTGAACGTCGGAAGGGTTGCGTAGTTACGTACGCTTTTAGTTTTCATATTTTGACGAGATACATGTAATACGTAGTATTTATTCCAATGGATACACCCAATTACTTCCTACTTATCAATACAAAATTACTGTTTGCTAGTATTATGGGATCAAGTTCTGTTAATTTTCTTGTTTGTTTTTTCCGAATTAGCAATATGTAACGATTCAGAAACAATGTATATTATTCCAGCACTGATGCTTGTAAGTAACTTATCATGTATTGCTGAATCAGGTTCTTACAATGAGCTGTTTTGAAGTTGACTCAAATGCTTGGATGGATATGTGACGTCATTACACCCTATTCTCGATAATTTCACACCCCTTAAGCGCACACCCTGGGGTAAATACTCTCGGTTAAACGTTTAAGTAGGGTAGCAAGCAATGATTGTAGACTATCGGAGGAGGGGGTCTCGCAACCTTCTCGTGTTCCAAGGGCAGCCATCGACCCCTACTTCTCACTCGGAAAATTAAGTGCTAGACTCGATAACTACCCTCGTCAATCTTTGGGTGTCCGTCACATCGAGCCAGAAAACGTACAGGGTACCTTCGAAATAGGGGGTAGGGAGTATGCGTCTATTTCACGTGACACTAGCTTCCAAATCTAGATGTATGATTTTTGTTATTTTTACCCGGTGCCCAAATTTTGACTGGTTTGCAATTAGACCCCTAGTGTTTGTTTTAGACTCAATATAGAATTTTTTCATGCCTCTTTTACCGATGACTTTTTTGGCAGTTGCCCCAACTTCCAGGTTTTGTTCGGCTCCAAGCAGCTTCAATTTGTTGCACCTTGTTGCAACAAACCCCAACCTTCACCTCCCTCCTTGCCTCTCACAACCACCACCCATCTAGCCAACCACCACGATATCCTGTTTGTTTTCTCGCCATCGCCTCTCCCTCTCACACCGCCGTTGCCTCCTTCTGCCACCCCACCTTCTCCCTCCTTTCCCGCCATCGCCTCCCTCATAGCCTGCTGTCGTATCCCTCTTAGCCTGCCGTCGCCCCCCCCCCCCCCCCTCCCATCCCACCGTCGCCTCCCCCGCTCATCCCGCCGTCGCCGCTGACAGTAGCTGCAGGAGCGCGAGCTGGTGGGCGAGCGCGAATCGACCTCTGAGGCACCATGATTCTCAGGTGCGTTGTCCTTTCCCGGTCCATTTCTCCTCCTCCTCTCTGAAAAAATAATTTACTTTCGTACATTCTCAAGTTCTCTGCCTGTCGAGATCTCCTTTTGCATTGCAATACCATTTGAAGAGAGGGACAGAGGGAGAGCGAGTGAGAGAGTTTGCACGGGAACTAGCACGCTGGCGCGTATAGCGTTGGCGCCTAACTCGCTGGCGCTTAGCGCTGGCGCCCAACGCGCTGGCGCTTAGCGCACTGGCTGTTTGCGCGCTGGCGCCTTGCGCGCTGGCGCCGTGCGCGCTGGCGCCTTGCGCGCTGGCGCCTTGCGTGCTGGCGCCGTGCGCGTTGGCGCCGTGCGCGCTGGCGCCGTGCGGGCTGGCGCCTTGCGCGCTGGCGCCTAACGCGCTGGCGCCTAATGCGCTGGCGCCTTGCGCGCTGGCGTCTATGCGCGCTGGCGCCGTGCGCGCTGGCGCCGTGCGCGCTGGCGCCGTGCGGGCTGGCGCCTTGCGCGCTGGCGCCTAACGCGCTGGCGCCTAGCGCGCTGGCGCCTAGCGCGCTGGCGCCTAACGTGCTGGCGCCTAGCGCGCTGGCGCCTTGCGCGCTGGCGCCTTGCGCGCTGACGCCTAGTGCGCTGGTGCCTTGCGCCTTGGCGCCTTACGCGCTGGCGATTAGCGCTCTGGCGCCAGGAGGCCGCGTGAGAGTCCATGTGAGAGAGCGCGTGAAAGTGCGCGTGTTAGTGCGCGTGAGAGTGCGCACGTGAGAGAGCGCGTGAGGGAGAGCGTGAGAGTGCGCGTGAGAGTTCGCGCGAGAGTGCGCGCGTGAGAGAGCGCGTGAGGGAGAGCGTGAGAGTGCGCGTGAGAGTTCGCGTGAGAGTGCGCGCGTGAGAGAGCGCGTGAGGGAGAGCGTGAGAGTGCCCGTGAGAGTTCGCGTGAGGGTGCGCTCGTGATAGAGCGCGTGAGGGAGAGCGTGAGAGTGCGCGCGTGAGAGAGCGCGTGAGGGAGAGCGTGAGAGTTCGCGTGAGAGTGCGCTCGTGATAGAGCGCGTGAGAGTGCGTGAGAGCGCGTGTGAGAGCGCGCGTGAGGGAGCGTGTGAGAGTGCGCGTGAGGGAGCGTGTGAGAGTGCGCGTGAGAGAGCGCGTGAGAGTGCGCGGGAGAGTGCGCGCGTGAGAGTGCACGTGAGAGAGCGCGTGAGTGTGCGCGTGAGAGCGCGCGTGAGCGAGCGCGTGAGGGAGCGCGTGAGAGTGCGCGAGAGAGTGCGCGTGAGAGTGCGTGTGAGAGAGTGTGTAAGAGTGCGCGCGTGAGATAGTGTGTGAGAGAGCGCGTGAGAGTGCGCGTGAGAGTGCCCGTGAGAGAGCGCGTGACAGTGCGTGTGCGCGTGAGAGTGCGCGTGAGAGGCCGCGTGAGAGGGCAGGTGAGGAAGCGCGTGAGAGAGCGCGTGAGAGGGCGCGTGAGAGTGCGCGTGAGTGAGCGCGTGAGAGTGCGCGTGAGTGAGCGCGTGATAGAGCGCGCGAGTGACGCATGAGGGAGCGAGTGAGAGAGGGCGTGAGAGTGCGCGTGAGAGTGCGCGTGGGAGTGCCCGCGAGAGTGCGCGTGAGAGTGCGCGTGAGAGAGCGCGTGAGGGAGCGCGTGAGAGAGCGTGTGAGAGTGCGCGTGAAAGTGCGCGTGAGAGTGTGCGAGAGAGTGCGTGTGAGAGAGCGCGTGAGAGAGCGTGTAGGTTTGTGTGTTTCTGAGAGAGTGTCTAAGAAAGTTGAGAGTCTTTGTGTGTCTGTGTGTGAGTGGGTGCAAGATTGAGTGAGTGCGAGCGTGATTGTGAAGTTGAACGTGAGGGTGGCTGCAATGTATTGCATCATGTTGGCGTAGTACTGTGGTGCCACACCATTTTACCTCTGTGAGTTGTCAAACTTTCCACTGCTTGTCAAGTTTCCTGCTTGGCCTCCTCGAAGCATTATGCGTTTTATTGATTTGTTTGTACAGTGTGTGAACATTCTTTGTTTTTGCCTTTTTCTTGTGCAGGGCGCGTGCTTTGCATTATCTGTTTTTGCTCTGTGCAGGGCGCGTGAGCTGCATTCGTTGATTTTGTTTGGCAGAGAAGGGAGATGAAGGAGGGGGTGGGAGGGAGATGAGGGAGGGAGGGATGGAGGGAGGGAGGGAGGGAGGTAGGGAGGGAGGGAGGGAGGGAGGGGGGGAGGCAGGGGTGTAGGGAGGGTAAGGGGTGATTGGCTAGTGATTATTTATTAATAGCTGAATTTCATGATGGTTGGGTGTTGACTATCCGTATGTATCTGTGCTTGTTTGCGTGCGTGTCAGTGTGTATGTGAGTGTGTGAGCCTGTGTGAGATATGTATGTGCAGTCTTGTTGTTTGTATCGTTTTGTGTCTGTCTCAAGGCGTGTGCTGAAGTGCCTCGTGTATGCAACTCAGGTTGTGATCGCCGATGGGGCAATAGCCTTAGCGTGCCAGACCAACCTTTGTTGCATCATCGATGCATTCTAGCATTCTCCCCAAGACACTCATTATTGTTATGCGTTGTCGTTGTTGTACCAGTACAATGTCGCATGTGCTTGTTCGTGTTTGTTGTAAGGTGTCATGTTAAAGTGTGTCAGGTCTGCAATTGAGGTGGGGATCGTTGTTGGGGCAGCGTTGCTCGCCTTAGCATACCGGATCCATCGCTATTGTAGCACTGATGCATTTTGCCATTCACTTTATGACATTTGCTGTTGTTGAGTGTTGTCGTTTTTGCACATGTTCGATACGGTAGATGCAAATACGGTACCGCAATTTGCATCCACGTCGAATTTGTTGTATCGTCAATTGTGTGATGTACCGTAAAATATGGAGAGGCTACCAATTGTTTCCATTCGCCGTATTTATCGACGATTATGGAATAATTGGTCTCATTTGGTTTCACCTTTTTTGGGAGACTCTTGTGTAGCAGTGTTGTCATCTCCACACATTTGAAGCACACGTTCTCAAAACGTTAAAGCGAGTGCTTCAGACGTTGGGAAAATGACAAAAATGTGCACTGTTCATTCGAGTCGACCGAAAAAGGTGCTACCAAATGTAAAGGGGTTGCTACGCAACCCAAAAAGATACAACAAGGCTGAACAGTGGGACAGTGAGAAACGCCAGTGGTTACCTTAACAGCAGTGGGGCTCGTCCCAATAACAGTATTCCATGTTACCACCGGGCCAACGACCATTCGGGCTATTGTGAAGGAAATGAGAAAAGCCAGCTGCAACCATGTCACACAAGAGATGGAGGGTGGCAGGGAGGCAGTAGAAGTGTCAGAGAAGCAGGCAAGGAAAAAGGATTTGGCAAGACAGGAAACAAGTGACAGTACGACAGGGAGAAACAATAAATTAAAATATATATTCGCCTCAACAATTTGTCCACAGAGAAATTAGTAGCTTGAATGTGTTGTGCGGTGCACATGTTGGTACAGTAGCTTGTTCCTAAATTTGCAATGCAGAATGTTATAATTGGTCTCACATCAACAGCGAAGGTGAGAGCAGACTTGGGTGCATCCAGCTCGCGAAGCATCTCCCTGGCGTGCATGAAGGGGTTGGACAGCTCCACCAACCACAGGCACGCCATCAGCTCCTCCCCACACTGTTCCAGGGGATGGTTGGGAGATAAATAGTGAGAGTAGAGTGGAGCAGGTGGTGTGCAACGATGGCTGCTGAGAACAGAGAGGGATATGGACAGCTAAGCTAACCTCAAAATTTGTGCAAAACCGTCTCACGGATTCATCCATGGTGTTTCTGAGCGCCACGTACGTACCCGACCAGAAATGAGACCAAAGGCGAATCCGGCTATAGAGAAGATGTGGTGGAAGGCGTTGGCCCAGTCGAAGGTGACGTCAAACATGCAGCAGATGAAGTCGTAGAGGAAATAGCTGAGGCTGATTACCATGGCTTGGACCTGGTAGTGGTGATGTGGTATGCAAACAAATGGGCTTTTGAGGCGCCTCAGAACAAGCAGCAGATGAAGTCACAGTCTCATAGATGAAATAACTCAGGCTGATCGCCATGGCTTGGGTCTGGTGGTGACGGGGCACGCAAACAAGTGGGCTGGATGAGCAGGATCGAACACAAATGTTCTTTTGGCATGCATCCAGGAAGCATGGAGAATGAAACGATGCCAATGGATGGTGACTTCAAGATGAACCCACACTTGCTAGCAGACTTAGTCAAAAGTGCTGAAGAGCTAGGAAACTGAGAGCCAAGCATTGCTTCGCCTAAAAGGGGACAATTCGCTGAGTCAGTTCGAAAATATATGCTATATAAACCCCCCACCTCCCCCCCACCCCTCCACCTCTCAACCACCACCACCCCTCCCCCCCCCCTCACACACACACAGTGTGCCGAAATCTAAATCCTTCGGTCGAGGAAGTCACCTGAGGAAGGGTGTTGCGGCCTCCGAACTTCCCGAGCGGATCCGACCAGTTGAGAGCCCTTGTAGCAAGGGCGAAAGCAATGACCACGTGCACCTGGCGATGAGAGGGAGACGAGAGGGCGATGAGACATGCGGAATGGACGATAAACAAGCACGTGAGAGAGGCATACACTCAGTTGGTAGCATGCATTGTAAAACGAGCCAAAGTGCTTTGTTAGCAGCGATGAATGTGTGGGCTGAGACGTTTGAATCTGGATACAGACCTTAACAATAGCGGATTTTTACGCGCTTGCGTAACTTGCCTGCGAGACGGCTCGGTTACAGAAATCAAAGGAGACGCGCGACAGAATCGAGAGGCGGAGCGCGAGGAAGAGCAGAGCCCATGTGCCGGTGGCGACGACGAGCGTATGCAGGAGAATGTAGCTCTCCTCCTCCGACAAGCTCCCCCATGATTTTGTCGGGAGATGCTGCAGTATTGTCCCTGGCGGAATGTCGAGCCATTCCTGAAGCTTCGACGGCATTGCGCACTAAGTCTGATAATGACAGAGTTTGTTACCGATCTAGAATTCGCTTTCCCCGAACTGGATCAGCGATCAATGAAGACGGTAAATGGTAAATGAGTGCCGTCAATAAAGCAACAGACGACTAGGAAAACCCCTCACAGCGATTGGAGAAGTGCGAGTTGTTTCAGCGGCGAAATGCTAAATGAATTGGATCAAGTATGTGCTGATGCTGGGACGGTGTTTGCGGAGGGGAAAGAAACCATGAACGCAAGATCAACTGGAGTTCTCTTGCACAAACATGGCTCACCAAGGCAGGAAACAAGCTGTCTGTTTAGTACGCGGTTTAAAACGTAATATCGTGTTTTAAAAACGAGTTTCACTGGTTGGGTAAGGTTATCTCTTCGGGCTCGCTGAAGGCGTGAATGCGAAACTTTTGACTGGGCTAGCTCAAATGGGGCCACACTTAGGAGCAAATTGATCAGCCAATCAGACCGCATTGAATACCAAATTCGAGTCCTGAAACAACCCCCGAGAATTAGAGGAAGCTGCTAAGTGGTGCTGCTTTTAGTAACGTAACTACCCTTGTACCATCTCCAATGGCGATCCCGGCTACAACAAATTCCACTAGAGCCATAGCTGTTAAAGATTCCCACTAGTGCACCCCCTTTCCTGATTTCTCTTAGCGCTGAATCCACTAGCTCTACGCTGATTCCAGCGCCTTTGATAAACTTTGGTGAGATCAATTTGAGCTCCAGACCTCCCTTATCCAACATGGGGATAGCACCATCGTCGCCCTCCCCTGCCGGGGACGGATCGGACATATCTGTGGTGTCGCAAGCCGAGGCACAGTTTCCGCCTCAGGAACTAGCTCGAATAAGGATCGCGTTTTCTCGGCTGGTACAGCGTGGTAGACGCGGAAATTCTACCCGCAAGACTATCCCGGCACAGGTCCTAGCGGTGAGAACTTTGAACCTTGAAAACAAAAATGGTCGAGCAGATTTTGAAGGACATGTTATTTATTTATTATTATTATTGTAATTTATCGTCTACCTTGTTTGCCATTTTCCCATGCAGGACGAGTTGAAGCTGTCCCTTTCACTGGAAGCGCTGCCATGTCCTTTGCTGCGTTTTGTCATGGAGATCCATAACGAGCAGCAGCAGCAGCAGCAGCAGCCGCCGCAGGACCAGAGGTTGACCAACGAAAAGACGCATGGACCGCAAGACAGCATCGAAGACAGGGATTTGACCAATACTGTTGTTGCAGATAGCGTGTGTGCTGTCAGTGGTTCATCGGCTTCTGCAGCTGCTGCTTCTGTTGCTACCGTTGCTTCTACTGATGCGATTGGTTCCGCTCCTGCTGCTGCTGCTACTCTTGCTGCTCCTCCTCCTTCGCGTGTGGCTGTGGAGGCGTTGTCCCGTCAAGTGGCACGAGCAATCGCTGCAGACGTGTTCGGGGTCCGCTTCAGGAAATCGGTACGAAAATCGATGGCCAAGATCTGTAGTAGCAATAGCACCAAGAAGGATGGTTCAGCCACGCAGATAGCAGTTGAAGCTATTGATCAAGACTGGGAGGCGTCTTGGATGGGTCCGATGGATGGTGCAAGTGATGGGAGTGACGATGAGGAGGACGAAGAGGAGGAGGAAGAGGAAGAAAGAGGGGAAGCACGAACAGATGCTGGATCAGATGGTGGTAAAAGAGATTCCATGCTGCCAGTGGTCAGGCGTGGTGCTGATGGTTCCACCTGCACTGACGCTGCCGGATCTAGCTCCCAGATGTGCAGCTGCTCTGCCAGGGATGACACACGACAGAATCTTTCTACAGCCAGCGGTGGAGGTGAGGGCAGTGCTAGTGGTGCTAGTACTGGCAGTGGTGGCGGGATGCACAGGACGGCGAGCAGGAGGGCGAGGGTGACTTGGGAGGAGTTTATCGTTGGTTTGGCAGGATGCTGCAAGGAAGCTTCCTCTGCAGCACGCATGAGAAGGCTGCTGCGAGTCATGTCTCTGATTCGTGTGGCGCTCGTTCCGCCATCCGCCAGCTCGCCTTCGTTACATTCACAAAGCTCACAGTCACAGTCCCAGAGCTTATACTCGCAGAGCTCCGTTTTGGATCGGAATGGTGCACACTCCCGCAGTGACGAGCCCCGCGGCCGTTTCCCCGTGATGCCGTCCATCCCATGTGCTCCCTCGGTGTCCCAAGCTCTCCTCTGCAGGCCAGACAACCTGGAGGGAGAAACTCAACTGCAGCCGCGGTCAGAGCAACAGCAGCAGCAGCAGCAGCAGCAGCAAGAGGTTGGGGAAAGTGAGAGCAGGGAGGTGCGCGCATGGCACGTGTGGCTGCTCTTCCTCACGTGCTGGGCGATGGAGCAGCAGGCGGAGGCATTGAGCCAAGACAAGGCAGGCAGTGGTAGTAAAGTTGTTGATGGGGGTGCAGATGGTGATGTCGATGGGGATGGTGATGGCGATGGGGATGGGGATGGGGATGGGGATGGGGATGGGGATGGTGGTGGTGGTGGTGGTGCAGATGCTGATCTCTCCAACGTGGCAGCACACTCCAATGATCAGTCTACCATACCTTCAAATTTGCTCCACATGCTTCAGAGCCTTGTTAGAGGAGCTGTTTCAGCTGCTGCCACTGAGAGCGCTGCTGCCACAGATTACACTGCTGCTATTTCGGTGCCTGCACCTGGTGCTACTACTGATAGCGGATCAGCCTATAACGAGTCTCTGCCTCGTCTTGAGTCAGCCAAGCTCGTGTCATGGCTGATGGGTCAGCTCCCTGGTCTATCCACGCGCCTCTCAGCCTTCGTGCTTCACCGCTTCGCCGCTGCTTCATGCACAGATGCTCCCTCTTCTTCAACCACGCATGATGCCAGCAACGCAGCACCCACGCCCAAAGCCACCGCCCCTGCTGTTCCCAGCGCTGCATCTTCGCTTCCTCCTGTTACAAGCACATCTGCTGCTTCCACCAGAGAAACTGATTCCACCAATGGGAACCCAGAATCCATGCCACGTGGCGTTGCCTGGGCGCTTGACATGGCGTTTCCGGACCCTCTCAGTGCAGCAGGTATGACTCGGGTACAACCAACAGGGGCGACAGGAGACAAAGAGCCGACATTGCATGGTGCAAGGGGGGGCATGGTGCATGGTGCACAGCTGCTGTATCGGGCATCCCTGCATGGCCGTGGCATTCGCCGATTCATGGCCCAAGCTGAAGGCTATGGTGGTCCCTGGATGCTGCTGCTCTCCCTCCACCACCCGCCCTCCTCTCCCCTTTCCTCCTCCTCCTCCTCCTCCTCCTCCTCCTCCTCCTCCTCCTCCTCCTCCTCCTCCTCCTCCTCCTCCTCCTCCTCCTCCTCCTCCTCCCCCTCCTCCTCCACCTCCCCCTCTCACTGTCACTGCGGGGGTCTCCTCTCTCACTGCACCCGACTGTGCATGGCAAAGCAGCCCCCGTGGCTGGTGGGAGTAATGGCGTCTGCTGCTGTGGCCAATGCTGATGCCTACTCTGGTGACGCCAGGGGTTCTGCTCTCATGCAGCTCTCGCCCTCCTTCGCTCTCTACAAGCCGACCGGTGAGGTTTCCCTCTCTTAGATGCCTTTTGAGGTTGTTTTATAGGCGCCTCAAAATGGTCTGCTGCTGTGGCCAATGCTGATGCCTACTCTGGTGACGCCAGGGATTCTGCTCTCATGCAGCTCTCGCCCTCCTTCGCTCTTTACAAGCCTACTGGTGTGTTTCCTGTTTCGTGTCCTTCTCTTTTCCATCGATTTTCTCCAACGCTTTGCCATCTCTCGTCCTCTCCTCACCTTTCTCTCGCCTCCCATCTCTATATTCTAAAATCCTTCTGAATTCCCCGTGTGACTTGGTCGTTCTTCCCTCATTTCTCGGAGCGCTTCCGTTCCTCCCTTTCAACCTCCTTTCCCCGAGTCAAACCAGGCCAGGCTAGTAATTTCATCTGCACTCCATCGGCAAAGGTGGGGGGTGGCAACATTTCCCGTACTGGTGCTGCTGGTGGGGCTGGTAGGGCAGGAGGTATGGGCAGGGCAGCAGCAGCAGGGGGGGGGAAGGCGAGGGTGTTGGGGATAGGCGTGGGGGGCAGCAGGGGGAGGGAGCGGGTGTGGGTGGATGAGGAGTTTCGAAGCGCCATTGTGAGGCACCATGCAGTGGATAAGACCTTCCGACCAGGTCACCTGCACCCCGACCAGGTGAGCTTCTGAACTTACCCACAATGGAGTGGGGGTGTGGGTTGTATGTTGGCTTCAGTTTCCATACATTTTTTCCATGCATATATGCTGATGTTTTCCGTATATTCTCCTATGCACATGCTGGATTAAATATAATTCTCTTCAGCCAGTGTGCTACTGGCACTGCTGTGTGTTAATGTTTCTTAACGTCCAATTTCCGTGCCAAACATGCAGGGCTATGCAGAGCTGAGTGTGCGTGTAGAGGATGTGAGCGTATGGGGTTTAGGTGGCAAGGTGGCAGAGGACAAGAGGGTGGCCTTTCAGCAGCGAGAGCAGCTTTTCACCGAACAGAGGCGAAAGGTGAGCGTGGGGGAGGGGAAAGGAGCAAGGGGGAGAGGATGTGAGCGTATGGGGTTTAGGTGGCAAGGTGGCAGAGGACAAGAGGGTGGCCTTTCAGCAGCGAGAGCAGCTTTTCACCGAACAGAGGCGAAAGGTGAGCGTGGGGGAGAAGGGTGGAGGAGAGGAGAAAGGTGAGAGAGCGTGGACAGGGCACTGGAGCAGAGGGGGGGGGTGAGATGGTGGAGGGGAATGGAGCAGAGGGGGGTGGTGAGACAGGCTAGGGGGGAAGGTCAGAGTAGGAAGGTAAGAGTGGGTCAGGGTTTCGGGTTTAGGTCCCTGACAGAAGCTGGCTCAGTGCGCTAATCCAGCACCATTGCCTCTCCTTCCATCTCAAACCTCCACCACATGCACCTCCACCACATGCACCTTCACCACATGCACCTCCACCACATGCACCTCCACCACATGCACCTCCACCACATGCACCTCCACCACATGCACCTCCATCACATGCACCTCCACCACATGCACCTCCACCACATGCACCTCCCCAGGTGGATCTGGCCAAGTTCGTGGGCAAGTGGGAGGACGCCCCTGAGAGGGTCATGCTGGACATGGTTACCAACCCCAACAAACCCTCCAAGGAGGAGCGGTAGTAGTAGGTGCCTGTGTGTTGGGAGTAGTTTTTTGGTATGGCAGCAGTATTGAGACGACTCACGACAGGTCGCACTTGAGAGGGTCATGCTGGACATGGTCACCAACCCCAACAAGCCCTCCAAGGAGTAGCGGTAGCAGCAGCTGCTTTGTTGAGAGGAGCAGCTTCGTATGGCAGCAGCATTGAGACGACTTCAGACAGGACGCACCTGGGAGAGGGTTATGCTAGACATGGTCACCAACCCCAACAAGCCCAGCAAGGAAGAGCGGTAGCAGTGGAGGGTAGCGGGAGCTGCCATTGTGCCACTGGCTGCCTCCGTTCTGGGGGTAGGAGGCAGAGATGGCTGCAGATGGCTCCGCACTCGGGATAGCCTCCATGTCACAGCTGCTCTGAGACATCTCAAGTAGGGATAGGAACTCCAACACGCCCTTCAGGGTGCAAACGAACCCCACCCCATTGGGACCAGTGAGCTGGGAAGATGCCACGGCTGGTCTGGCGGTTGCACTCTCGCGATGGTGCATGCACCCTAGCTGTACTGTACAGTCTCAGTTCGTCTCTTTACCACTATAATGTGGCTACACAATGTTCAGTGTACATAGAGCGCCAATGTAGGCATGGTATGTGCCAGTTTGATTCTATGCTGTACAGTTCCAGTTCCTTGTCCCGTCCGTCTCGCACTACCATTAGCTCCCATTTCCTTGCCTCCCTGCCTCTCTGCCTCCCTGCTTCCCTGCCTTCAGCCTTCTGACTCCTGCCTCTGTGCCTTCCCTGCAGCATATTCATGCAAATTCTGTGATAAAAGTTGTATTTTGAGACGTCTCAAATTCTGTTCCACTTTGACAGCTTCCCTGCCGCATATTCATGCAAATTCTTTTTAAAGTGACTCCTCCTGTCCTGTGCCTTTCCGCCACTCACCGTCACTTGGGTTCACAGATGAACCGACACCTACCGTACCATGCTTCACAAGTGGGGGGAGCGGTACACACAACAGCAAATGCAGCCAGTCAAAGCACCAGCTGTAAGTAGGACTTAGATGTCAACTGGCTGGCCAGGACACTATGTACACAAATGCCGTACGAGTACCGTACCGCAGTTACGATACCAGTTTACTCCTAATCACTGTTACACATGGACCTTATAGGAAAGTCTGCGGCACCGTAAGAAGAATCATGTAGCTGCCCTACGATTGATGAGCAGTGACCAGACTTGAATAGTCCACCGTGCTCACGCACGCTCCTTGCAATCAATCAAACGACAAACCAATCAAAACCAAATCACAACAAGCAGCCAGCCATGCGCGCTAGCTTAGCCTCATCCCTCGCAGCCACCTCAGCCAGCAGCCTTCCCTCCTCCTCCACCCCCCGTTCCAGAAGAAGTACTAATCCATCAACGCCCTCCTGCCCTCCACCGCACGCCTATCCGCCTCCTCTGCCTGCCTCCCTACTTCACACAGCCGCTCCCCTTTCAGGAATAAGTCAACAAATCACAGCAAGCCAGCCATGCGAGCCAGCTTAGCCTCTTCCCTCTCAGCCACCTCAGCAAGCATCCTTCTCTCCTCCTCCACCCCTTGTTCAAGCTTCTCCTTCAAAATTTCCAAGTACTTATCCACCAGCGCCCTCTTGGCCTCCACAGCACGCCTATCCGCCTCCTCTGCTTGCCTCCCTATCTCACACAGCCGCTCCCTGGTCGCCTGCTCCAGACAGCGCATGGTCGCCCGGCTCCTCTTCCCTGCTTTTGTGCTGCAAAAGTCCCGCTTACCAGCAACCTTCTTCCTCTTCCCATCGCCACCAGTGGCCATTCTGTCTCCAGCGACTTTTCTCTCCCCATCGCCACCAGCGGCCTCACTGCCTCCAGCGGCCTTCCCCTCCCCCTCCCCGTCAGCAGCTTTTTTCTCCATGCGATGATCGCTCCTGTGACTGCCCTTCCCAGAGAATCTGTTCTCACGACCAGAGGAAACATCAACCTCTCTCACAACCCCTGCCATGCCCTCAGGCTTATCAGCTGCTGCCGACGGCTTGCCGCGTGCGGAACTCTTCAAACTCTTGTGCGCAGCATTCCCACCAGCCACCTTTTGAGTCGTGCCGGAACGCTTCAGACCCTTGCAGGAAGCATCCCCATCAACCACCTCCCCAACATCATCACCATCACCAGCATCGACCCTTCTGTCATTAGCCAAGCTATCACCAAGTGGGTTCCGCTCCTCCTGCCTTCCTTCCCCACCCCGCCTTCCCTTGCTCCTCCCCACACTCCCTCTCACACTCCCCACTGAGACTTCTGCCTTCCGTTTCCTGCCAAGAATGGGCTGACCAGAAGGCCGAACAGCAGCAGCGGCACCACCAGCACCAGCAGCAGCACCAGCAGCACCAGCAGCATGAACAGTATCCCTAGCAGCCCTGCGACGGCGAGGGCCAGCAGCGGCCAGAGCAGCAGCAGTAGCCTCTTCCACCTGCTGCTGCCAGTCAGCAGGGCACGGCACCCCTGCCGCACTCAGAAAGAAGCAGATCTCCTTGAACCTCCGCGGCCACCGCCCCTGCAGTTTCCTCTTCCGCTTGCGCGCCGGAGCATCGCTGCCGCTTGCCCTGAGCTGCTGCTGGCGGCGGTGCTCCTTTAGGATCTCGAGAGCACGGTGGATGTTGGGGGGGTATTCGTCGAACGGCTGGATGAGGAGAGAGGGGGGGGGGGGGGGGGGGGAAGAAAGTAAGGTTTTGAGACGTCTCCAAACAAAGTGGGACGGCCTGAGCTGCTGCTGGCGGCGGTACTCCTTCAGGCTCTCGAGAGCTCGCTGGATGCTGGGTGGGTATTCGCTGACATGCTGGAAAGGGGTGAAGGGGAAGAGGAAAGAGGGGGGCGGGGAAACAAGGAAATTGGTGGGGGTTTCGTTTTGGGGAGAACGGGAAAGGTGGGGTGTGGGGGAGGGGAGGGGGGAAGAGTGCGTAGACTTTTCCCTTTCTTTCTTTTTCCTTGGTTTTATATTTCTCTCTCTGTTTTTGAGAGCCAATTGCCTCAGGACGCTGCAGGGATTTTTTTGAGAATTCTGAACAAATCCCTGCAATTTCCTTCAGGACGTGGTTGATCTTGGCCAACACACCCTACAGCGTGCCAATCGTGTGACTTTTGAGTCGACTCGAGAGTCACCCCCTCACAATATTTTTTTAGGCGCCTTTACATTTAGACTCTGGAGCATGCCAATTCGTTTTGCGTCGACTCAAGCAAGCGTCGACTCAAAGCAAGAGTCACCACGTCACATTTATTGATTCCGTTAGATTCACCCATTTCGCACCTTGGTGGCCTGGACGACTCTGTGGTGGTTGAATTGAAATCAGTTGGTTTCGATCCGCAGCAAGCCTACTAAGAGCGAACTAACTCTATTAATCTGAAAAGGCGAGGGAATTCGTAAACCTTGGTGGCCTGGACGACTCGGTGGTGGTTGACCTTCAGGTCGATCGTGCTCAGAAAGCCATGGAGCAGGCCTATCATGTGCTGTCCGTGCTTCCGAAACATTCGGTACACCTCCTCATCCTGCCACGACAGTGCCTTCCCCGCTCCGGGATTTCCGGGTGCTCCGTCCGCGGCTGGCGTGCTCCCTTCTGGATGCGCCCTCACACGCCACTTGCTGCGCTTCATTGCTGGTGACAACCGGAGTGGAGAAGAGAGAGAAGGAAAGAGAGGACGGGAGAGGAGGAGAGGAGCTGAGAGGAGCTGAGAGGGTTGCAAGGAGGTTAAAGGAACCGACGAATGCCCAGAAGAACCTAGAGTCACCTAGAAGAAAGAAGAAATAATCACCATTACCTACATGTTTTTCCCGACCTTTTGAGATTACGATTGTAGGCAAGCACTGCCACGAACTCGCGAACTGCCTGGTAACAGAAATTCCGTCTTCGTAAAAAGAATACGGGTGGGCTGCGGACTGGTAACTGGCTGGCGACGTCAAAGGGCGAGAGGTAATGACAGCGACTTTTGAGTCAACTCAAAAGTCACCTCGAGAGGTAAGGACAGCGCCGACACGAAAGTATTTGGTAAGCGCGTCGGACGCAAGCAGGCGATGGTGCTTCGTGACTATCACAACCCAGGGTCAGCTAGTGTGCCAATTCAACACGTCTCTATAACCAGCTACAAGTCGGAATTACTCGAGTGGAAACCTACAATTCTGCCCCTCACACACAGACATTCGCTGCCAAATTCCAAGCAATATATTGCACTTGGTAGTGTCGGTGGCGCTCGGTAGCACTACCATTTCGCTAGACGACGCTACCGAGTGAGTCAGCATGCTGACCGCGGGCAGAAAAAAACTAAAACCCATTCGGACTCCATGCCATTCGGGAGCCTCAACCCTAAAATTTTAGGGTTGATGCCTCCCGAATGGCATGCCTTCGGAGTGGGTTTTATTTTTTTTAATTGCCCGCTGACTCATTGCACTGCCTGCTGACGCAGGCAGTGCAATATCTATTCCAATTTATGGCCTGAGATCAGGTTTCCAAACAGGAAGGTGTTTTGGAAACGAAGTTGGGTTGTTTCGCGAAGCTGGTTGGCTTGTTCCGTGTTACCCTGAAAACGGAGGTGGATTTGCCGATTTTTTTCCACTAGGCTTGCGCACGCGATGGAAAACGTTCCTCCTCACAGCTCTCCTGGGTCGTGATTCGTGGCGACGCGTCTGGGTAATGTCTGACGAAGTCCAATTATTAAATCGTCTGTTCGTTTCAGAGATCCAGTTACAGAAAAATAGCCAACTGAATCACAGCCAACTTGGTTCATCCAAATCCACAATCCACATCTGCCTAGGCGTCATTTCAGCAGCAAATAAGCTTTTACGTGACGCCAGCCATGCTGGCTCGAGGCGTCGCTGCCCCTCGTCCTCTCGCTCTCAGACCTCGTCGATCCTCCTTGCTCCAGTGCGTCCTTCGTCTCTCCGCGCGCAATCTCCCCGTCATTTCATCCGGTAGCTCGAAGATCTTCGCGAATTCGAACGAATTCTCCATGGCGAACCCCCTCGCGTTACCACTTATAAGGCCGCACGATTGTATCGTCACTTGTTACCCTCGCCATTCCAGGTTTTTTCGGCACGAAAACGCGTCCACAGCGCGTTTGAATCGAATACCCGTTCAAGCGTCACATGCTGACTCTAGGAAACACGTCATCACCGCGACTTCATGTTCTCGCTCTCTCGGTTCGCTTCGCTCCTTAACCTCCGCATCGTCTTCGTCGTCGTCCGTTACCGTTAGGGTTAGCCGCGTCGCTCGGATCGACAGCATCGTGGTCCGAGCTGGCAGCGATGCCGTTGCCGACGTGGAAAATCTGCCAGATACGCCAGGACAAAAAGTAAAAATATCACCTGAAGCAACTGATGGGGTTCAGGCTCAGGACATGACGGGAGTGGCGTCACGACGAAATAAGTTAGTGGTGCAACAAGAAATAAGGTTCGAGCAAGAGAAGATGATCGAGGAGCAGGAAGCGTTGATAGACGAGCACGAGCCAAGCGCGATGGAGGGCTGGCAGGAGGACAACGGACGGTTGCTATTGATCGATGGCCATCCTGTAGTGTACCGGGCTTACCACCAGATATCAGGCGAGTCTGATACTCCCAAGGTAACTTTGAGGATGCTCAGTAGCAATTGCAGTGTGCCAGACTTACCAGGCTCTGCGGATTTTCAGGCGAATTCGCTACTTCGAGGTAGTTTATAAGAGTACAGAGCATACCACCAAGCATCAGGTGATGGCTACTCGCTCATCCACTCTTTTTCCTGTTCAATGTCGTGTGATCTCACTTGCATCCCAGTTAGTCTTGCAGCATGGGTACACCACAGCTGGTTTTGGAGAACTCTAAAAAGACCAACTACGTTTTTCTCTTGCATGCCGGTGTGCCTCGCAGCGCGGTTACATCACAGCGGTTACAACACCTTCGCACACGACGAGGACGTCATGGGCACGCTGTTCAAGTCGTTCGAGCAGGTGCGTGTGTGCGCTGCAACGCAAGTCGTTCGAGCAGGTGCGTGTGTGCGCTGCAATGCAAGTCGTTCGAGCAGGTGCGTGTGTGCGCTGCAACGCAAGTCGTTCGAGCAGGTGCGTGTGTTCCCAAGGGCATCAGATTGATGCTTTCTGAACGACGAGGACGTCATGGGCACACTCGACAAGTCGTTCGAGCAGGTGCGTGTTGTTTGTTGCAATGCTAGTCGTTTCTACAGGTGCATGTGCTCCCAAGGGCTTCAGATTCATGCACCGGAACGACGAGGACGGCATGGGCACGCTGTTCAAGTCCTTAGAGCAGGTGTGTGCGTGTGTTGCAACTTGCAAGCCGTTTGAGGCCAGGTGCGCACGTTGCAAGTCCTTTGAACAGGTGCGTGTATTGCTTTCCTGTTCCTCAAGCAACAGCAGGTGGGTGTGTGGATGGATTTCCACCCGACACCCCATCTCCTCTTACCTCTGACTGCCCACTGATTTGTGAGGCAGCAGACAGCCTCAATTGATTCTTGCCTTCCTTCCCTCTCGTAACCCACTCCTCCCTCGCTTTCCCACTCTTGTCTATGGCACTTTAAAATACATGCCGCAGCCCAGAATACTTGCCGCAGCCCATCCCTTCCTCATTTACCGTCTCTTTGCCTGACCTCCATCCCTTTCGTATGTGCTCTACTCTATCCCGTATGCCTGTCTTTGTGTTCTGCGGTGGTAACGTGGTTTCAGATCGTCAACCTTCTAGCGATGCTCCCAACACACGTAGCAGTGAGTGTGGTGGGGTGTGACGATGTCGTGTTTATCGAGTTCTTTTTTTATCTGTGTAACGCATAATGGGGAAGAGAGAGTCGCATACAGAGCACACAACACTCATGTCTCTCCGTATCCCATGATACATGATACATGATACATGATCCCGTGAGCAACCTGCACACCATGATATGTGGCACGGCATCTCGCTCTGTCACAAAACTTCTCCTCTCTTTTGAGTCGACTCAAAAGTCACTTTGTGGCACGACATCTTGCTCTGTCACAAAACTTCTCCTTTCCTCTCTTCGTTCCTCTATTTCCCCCTCCCTGTTTCCTCCTTCCCCTCTCTCTTCTTCCTCCTGCACGAAAATGTGCCTTTTTTTCCTGCCCTGCGGCCTCCTGCTTGTGGCTCCTCGGTTCTTCCCAGCTGGTGTTTGACCATGGGGGTGAGTGAGTCAGCCATTGTTTACCAAAGTAACATACAATGCATCATGTGATTCCATGTTGTGCGTACCACTTACACTTTCCAGTTCGCCTCACAAACGCAATTTCAGTTCATGGCGCCCATTTAAGAACATTAAGACTCATGCCGAGGTTTCACAGGTCGTAGAAGTCTCGTCTCTTACTCCCAACTCTCCCCCCTCTTCCTCCCTCCCCCTCTCAACCCCCGCTTTCCCATGCAGACTGTTGTAATATCTTATATACAACATGCATATGCTAGAATAGGTCTAGGATTGTTGGGTGTGCCTTCAACCACAATTTGTGGTTTAAGTTTGGTTGGGTTCCCAACAATCATTGGACCTCCAATAATGCTGGTTCAAACCCTCTCAACAATTATCGGAGCTCCAATAATGTTGGTCCAATCAAACCAACAATTATTGGGGCCTCCAATAATGGTTGGCCAAGGTCACACTTCCTCCATCTATGTATACCTTGGCTCTCTTGAGCCCATCGTCAATACAATATTTGCTGACACAGACACCACGTTCTGTCTCGCGATTTTCCAGGGCTACAAGAGCATCACAAGTCATTCCTAGGGAGATGACTTTCGAGTCGGCTCTAAAAGTCATCTTGCTATTTTCCAGGGCTACAAGAGCATCACAAGTCATTCCTAGGGAGATGACTTTTGATTTGGCTCTAAAAGTCATCTTGCTATTTTCCAGGGCTACAAGAGCATCACAAGTCATTCCTAGGTCTCATACTCACCTTCTAACGCCTAGGTCTCATTCTCACCTTCTAACGCCCTCCTCTCCGCTCCTCTTCCCACGCAGACCCCACGTTCCGCCACGATTCCTTCCAGGGATACAAGAGCACGCGTCCGCCTCGCCCTGACGCCGTGTCACGAGCCATGGAGCTCATGCAGGCTGCCTTGCGCGCACTGGAGCTGCCATCCTTTGCGGTGAGTGCAAAGCTTGAGGCTTGATTTCGTGTGGTGCAGTGCGGTGCAGGGTTATTGGATGCTCTCAATGCATCGCCGTGGCGCGAGCCATGGAGCTCATGCAGGCCGCACCTCCCTGCGTGCGCTGGAGCTGCCCTCCTTCGCAGTGAGTGGCGGAGGGTAGCTTTGACTTGCTTCTATACGCATCTGACGCCGTGTCACGCGCCATGGAGCTCATGCAGGCCGCCCTGCGCGCCCTGGAGCTGCCGTCCTTTGCGGTGAGTGGAGGATGTGAGATTGTGGCCTTCGGGGTGGGCTTGTGCGTTTCCCGGAAGCCTGTAGCGTATGGGACGTACTGACATAACAGCGCCTGTGGTGTGTGTGTCGCGTGTGTGTATGCCTGCCTTGAGGCGCCTCAAAGGCAGGGTACGGGACGTACTGACAGCGCCTGTGGTGTGTGTGTGTCGCGCGCGTGTGTGTATGCTTGCCCTTGAGCGTGCGTGTGCTCTGCCCTTGTGTGTGTGCCCTGTGCATCGCTCTGCCTGCAGATATCCGGAGTGGAGGCGGACGACGTGATTGCGACTCTCGCAACAGAGGCACAGTAATGATGCTGCCTTGGTGTGATGGTGCCGTTGTCTCTATGTGTGTGCATCGTGACCTTGTGTGTGTGTGTGTGTGTGTGTGTGTGTGTGTGTGTGTGTGTGTGTGTGTGCCTGCAGATATCCGGAGTGGAGGCGGACGATGTGATTGCGACTCTCGCAACAGAGGCACAGTGACTGATGCTGCTATGCGGTCTTGGTATGATGGCGCCTTTGCCTGTGTGTGTGTATCATGTCCTTGTGTACGCATCGCTCTGCCTGCAGGTATCCGGAGTGGAGGCGGACGATGTGATTGCGACTCTCGCAACAGAGACGCTGCAGAGTGGCATGAAGGTGGGCATGCTGCCTCGAGGCATGGAGGCCAGGTGAGGAGTATTAAGATCTCTCAAAAGTGCGATTCTCGCAGCAGAGGTGCTGCGGTACTGTGCTGCTCCGAAGCATGCGGGCGAGGTGAGGTGTCGTTTAGATGTTTTTGAGACGTCTCTGAGACGTGTAGCGAGGTTGTTTTTGAGACGTCTCTGAGACGTGTAGCGAGGTTGTTTTTGAGACGTCTCAAAAACATGCGGGCGAGGTGAGGAGTCGTTTAGATGTGTCAAACGTTCAGATATCGAAGCAGAAGCTCTTGAGAATGGTGTGAAAGTAGTGCACTGGCTCAACAGATGAAGGCACGGTGAGGAGTGAAGGGAAGGTCAGAACTGCAGCAGACAAGATTGGCAGGTGAGGGTCAATTGAGTGATTGTTGCATGGAGGGTGCATGCAAGGAGGTTCGATGCACCCTCATAGGGAAAGGGCCCTTTTCCTGTTTCTGACACATCAGATACACACCTCTTGCTCCTCCTCCTGCCTTCTTCCTATGACCGCACATACCCCCACCCCTTCTTCCCTTCCTCCCCAAACCCCTCCCACTCCCACCTTCAGGTGGCCATGGTATTGCTCGGGAAGCGAATTCCTCTCACTCCTCCCGCTCATGACATGTCTCAAAACGCAATGATTGACTCTCTCGCCTGTGGTTTTGTTTCCTCCTCTCTTCCCCATCAGGTGCACATAGCAACACCTGACAAGGACTTCTTTCAGCTGCTCTGCTCAGGACATGTTTCTCACAGCGCAATCATTGACTCTCTCTCCTGTGCCCCTCTTTCCTCTGCATCCCCTCCTCGTCCCCCAGGTGCGCATAGCATCACCTGACAAGGACTTCTTTCAGCTGCTCTCTCCCAACCTCAAGATGCTGCGACCCACACAACGCCCCAAGTCAGTGCCCTTTCCCCCTCGTTCCCCCCCATTCTCCCCTTCTCCCTACTCCCTCCCCCTTCCCCCCTGCTCCCTCCCCCTTCCCCCCCTTCCCCCTCGCCCCCTTTTGGTCGCTTTGGGTTCGGATATGGTCGTTCAATCCGTTGTCTCTTATGTTGATTCAATCCAGGCTGTAATGAGATATTTTCGGTCACCCCACTCTCACACCACCACCACACTCACTTCACCCTCATGTCTCACCTGCCTTACTCACCTCACTCTTCCGCCTCACTCTTTCAATGAATGCTGGAGTGCATCTGGTGTGTCCATCCAAACCCATATAGAGCTCTCTTTCCATTCGTTCCCATACTCTTTCCCGACACACCCTTCTTCCCCTGCACCACCCCCCCCCTTCTACCCGCCAACCCCTCCCCCCCCCCCACCTCCCTCCCCCTGCCGATCGCCCATCCGACACCCCCTTACCAACGCAGGCGGGGCAGCCCGCGCAACCCCACGTCGCACTTCTACACATACGCGGAGGAGGACTTTCGAGGAGACTGGGGCAACATGCTTCCCCACCTCCCGCCCCTTGCCTTCCTTTTCCCTTGTGAACAGGCGGGGCAGCCCGCGCTACCCCACGTCGCACTTCTACACATACGCGGAGGAGGACTTTCGGAGGGACTGGGGTGACGTGGATCCGCCGCTCTTTGCTGACATCCTCGCCCTCATGGGTGACGTCAGCGACAACATTCCCGGTTCGTGGTGACTCTTTCTCAAACTCTGAGTCGCTTCTGAGATTTCTCAAAGGAGCACTTCTGAAGGGACTGGGGTGACGTGGATCCGCCGCTCTTTGCTGACATCCTTGCTCTCATGGGTGACGTCAGCGACAACATTCCTGGTTCGTCCAGACTCTTTGCAGAGCTTTGTTGGAGGTGTTTTGTTATGTGGGAACGTGCAGTTTGCGAATTCTCCTTTTGTCCGACGAACAATTTGAGAGTACTTTGGTACGCGCGACACTCATTCATGTGGTGTGGGTACTGGCAATGCATGTTTGCTTCCCTCGCTGTCGCTCCCCTTCCGTACTTCTCCATTTTCCCAGGGGCGCGTGGCATCGGCCGCAAGAACGCACCCAAGCTTGTCCGAAAATACGGTGGGTTCTGCCTTCATGATGCTGGGATAACTGCATCTGCATGATAGGCGCACAGACGTGATGCTGTTTTTTGGTCGACTCAAAAGCAGTTTTGAGTCGACTCAAACGCAAATACGGTGGGTTCTGCGTTCATGATGCTGGGATAACTGCATCTGCATGGTACAGGCACAGACGTGATGCTGCATCAGATAGTTTTCTCTGTCGTTCTCTCTTGTTCTCTCTCGTTCTCTCTCGTTCTCTCTTCTTCTCTCTCATTCTCTCTTGTTCTCTCTCGTTGTCTCCTGTTCTCTCTCGTTCTCTCTTGTTCTCTCTCGTTCTCTCTTGTTCTCTGTTAAACGCAGCGCTCGTGACAGCTAGACCCACTGCCCAGTACTGCTTGCTCCAAGGGCAAATGTCTTATCTTTCTTGCCATGATGCCACTGCACAATCTTGCCGTCGTAGCAGCAGCACCCTCCCACCATAATCTGCCACGTTCCAGCCGTAATCATGTCGTAATGTCATGCTGCATGGCAGGGTCTGTGGAACAAATACTGGAGCAGCCTGAGCAGATACTGGACAAGAGGGGACGAGAAGTGAGTCACTGGTGGAGCTTCTGTGCTCCCTTCCATGTTATGCTCTTGAATTATAGGCATGCTTTGAGGAATCTCAATCTAGTTGACTTTTGAGTCGACTCAAAAGAATTATAGGCATGCTTTGAGGAATCTCAATCTAACCTGCAAAACCTTGACGAGTGAGATTCTGAGTTTGTATCTTAATATCACAAACACTGTCATCTGCTTGAACCACTCACCACACGTCATATAATCCCCTGTGGTGTATCTTCTGTGTGTGTGTGTGTGTGTGTGTGTGTGTGTGTGTGTGTGTGTGTGCGTGCGTGCGCGCGCGCGCGTGTGTGTGTGTGTGTGCGTGTGTGGGTATGCATGCATGAGTACAGGCAGTTATAGCCAGCAGAGACTCTATAATCCAATCAAAGGAACTGGTGAGCACCTCTCTTGAGCAGTCATCTTTCTCTCACGCCTTTCTCACGGCCCATCGACCACCCACTTCCTTCTTCCATTTCCCATGGGCTCCCTGCTCCAAGTCGTGCCTCAGAACATGCTGGGCTTACATTTCTTTTGTTGGCAGGTGTCGCTCCGCATGAATGTGCCACATGGGAAGTCATGGGACGACCTCCGTTTTCACCCACCCGCAGTGAGTACACGAGTACCACCAGAAACGTATGTAGGTGTGGAAGGAAGTTACGGCTGGTCACCGCTGTTGATGGTTTAGTTACCAGCATCCTAAGACATTACATGCATTGTTGTTTTTGAAGTTCTCATTCCTTTTTGTTTGTTTTTGTTTCCATGTTGCAGGATGGTGGTGTCGATTTTTGGAAGTTTATGCAAACATTGGAAGAGGATTCAATCCAAATGAAGTCTGGCATAAGGAAACGATTGAAGGCAGTGTGGTCTGAGATCCAAGAATAGTGCAATGTTTTTATTTACACAAGATGTTCCATAACCTTTTTTTTTCAGTAAGCGAAATAGTAATAATGCGAGCTATTTGGCGACAATCTTGAGGCCTGCCGTGGGAGTGTCGTCACAGAGCCAACCAGGGCCTCGGGATTATCGAGCGATCTTTAGTGGTTGCGCGGGGTGGGTCTACAGTATCAGTGGGTGCTTGCTCGGACCTCAGGTTTGTGTCGGTCGTCGGTATGGTACGGTACGGCCTCCTCCTGCCCTCTGCTGCAGCTGAAGTTCATGCAACAGTCCACCATTCCCCTCCCCATGCTTCACAAAAGCTTCATTCGTCAAATTTCGTCAGCAATTTTGCATCAGTCAAGCGAGCCTCGTGTATTTTGAACGCGATGATTCGCCATTACCGGCTGGTCAGTTTGTCGTGCCTCGCTTCGTCCGTAGACACTAATGAGGACTAATCTGGGAGATTAGTGGTGCAATGAGATAGCGCGTGAGGCGGATCGTTTACATTGTGCCGATGCGACGCTGCGATTCAAAGGCATGATCTTGCACACAGTTTCGCAAGTTCACCCTGCGAGCTCGCAAAGATTTTGAACCTAACGCGCATCAGTCCTGGGATGAGCAGTCGCACGCAAGCTTTGCAAGCGGTGCCGAACGCACACTTAGTGTTCCGAAACTCAGGACCCAGGCCGGCATCCTTGTCCTAAATCGTTGATTCTATTTGACAGCTCTGACCTAGTGTGCCAGCCATGGATGAAGTCAGAAGATTCGCGGAAAGCATGATTCGGACGGCGTCGAATCGAATTATGTCCAGTCCTCTCGATAACTCTGCCTCTCCTGCCGTCGTACGATCCGTCCAACTCCCCTACCTTCATCTCCTCAATCTTCAGACTGCTTAGCAGCGTCTTAACCCTTTTCAGGGAAACGTAATTCAAACCATTTTCACGCACAAGCTAGATGTTTACACATTCCGCATTCTTCCGGGTCAGGCCTTGGTCGATTCACTTAACTGGTCATTTTTCACGTCTTTTTAGTTAGTTCTGATCGATAAATGTCCCGGTTCGTCCACTTCTCCACGACCCTCCCTCACGCTTTGAGCAGCCGGACACATTCCGTTCTGGCAGCAGGAACAATTCCAATCAGGATCTTTCAAATCGCACAGGCAGTCCGAGCGGCTTTCTGTCGCGAGGAGGCAATGCGAATGGGTACGGGGACAGGGACAGAGACAGAGGGGGAATTAGGGAGTATGACAGAGACAGAGACAGAGACGGGGACAGAGACAGGGATTGGATCAGGGGGGTTAGCGGTCTTGGCGCCAAAGGCGCGGGTGCTAGCAGCAGCAGCCACAGCGGCGCATCCCGCACTCAGCGCACTCTCGACTATTCCGACGCGTCCCCCGAGCGCCCTCTAGGATCCCCCTCCCAGATCCTGCTCGCGCCTGCCTCCCCACCTCGCTTCCACTCCCCCCTGCGAAATGCTAGCCCCAACCCTGGGCCTGCCAGTAGAGGCTTCGGTCGTGGTCCCTCTGGCGCCGCCTCTTCATCGTCCTCCTCGTTCAATCAGCTAACTCTACTCGCCTCTGGCGACGATGGGTCAGGATCCCCGGTTCCATCATCCTCTGGAGCACAATTCGCAGGAGGAGCAGGAGGAGGGGTAGGAATGGGAATGGGTAGCCGTACCCCCATGACCGCCCCTCCTGCTTCTCGCAGCCGCATGGCTGCTTACTCCTCTCCCTCCCCAGACCCTCGTTACCCCAGTCCTGGTCACTCATCGGGGTATGACTCAGAGTCATCCCCCTCCGTTGCTGACGTGGCAGCTGCGGCGCTGTCTGACGTGTCAGAGGAGGATTTGCGGACGAGAACCCCGGTGATGGTGGGGAAGCGGGCGCTGATGGGAGTGGAGGGCATGGGCATGTCGGGGTCGCCTGGGTTCCTGTCAGGGTTCATAGCGTCTCGCCCCAAAAACGACCGCGCTGAGATGCTGGACCCCAAGTTCTACCTCGAGGTGGGTGCGACTGTGTGTTTGGACGAATGATTGGGGGATTGGTGGTGGGTGTTTGTGTGAGGAAAAGAGGGGATGTGGAGGCGATGGCGCATGGGAATGTCACGTGGTCACCGAGGGCCAGGTTCAGTTTAGGATTCATAGCGTGTTGACTCAAAAGCGAAGATGGGTATGGTTGTACAGGTAATGAAGGCCAGTGAAGAACCCCTACCCAAACCCTTTTCTCACGGTTCCTACCCCTTTTGCTTGGTCCCCCCACCCCACCCATTTCCCCAGTCGTTTGACGTTGTGCGGGCTGACGGAGCTGGAGCAGCTGCTGTGGGACTCAGTGGCGCTTCAATGGCTGGCTTGTATTCATTTCAATTTGACCAATGAAACACAACACACCACTCTTTCTTCCCCTTCCACGCCTTTCTCCAGTCGTTTGATGCAGTGAGGGCGGAGCTGGAGCAGCTCCCGCGGTACACGGTGGCACTGCAGCAACTGGGTTTGAGCTCAACACACCCCACCATCTCTTCCCCTTACCCCTCTTCCCCACCCTCCCCCAGTCGTTTGACGCAGTGAGGGCGGAGCTGGAGCAGCTACCGAGCGACACAGTGGCGCTGCAGCAGCTGGGCATGCACAGCGGGCGGCGGCTGCTGCAGCTGGACGTGATCACGGAGCAGTTGGCAACGCAGGTCATGAACCACCACCAGAAAATGGGTGCGTGGGGTGGGAGTGGTGGGGGGATGCGTGTGGTTGATGATGGTTGCTTGCTTTTTTGACTTCATTATAAAAACTTAGCAATCGAGCGGGAGTGTAGGCTTTGGTGAAGCGTAATGGCTTGGTGAATCTCCCTTGAAATTTTGTCTCTCATCGTGCGGTGTGGTGCGGTGCGTTGTGGCAGTGCAAGGAATGCAGCTGGTGGGGGAGCTGGACCGAGAGCTGCGGGTGGTGTCCGTCATCTGCCGGGTACGATGGCATGCCATGATATGATATGATATGATATGATATGATATGATATGATATGCTATGATGTGATATGATATGATATGATATGATATGCTATGATGTGATATGATATGATATGATATGATATGCTATGATGTGATATGATATGATATGATATGCTATGATGTGATATGATATGATATGGCATGCTATAGCATGGTGGTGTCCGTTATCTGCTGGGTGCAATGGCATTGCATGGTGGAATGGAGTTGTGCTATGGAGATGGGTGAGAGATCATGCGATGGGATGCAGTGATATGGCATGGCAGGCGTTTGTGAATGAAAAGCTGTACATGTCAATCAACCCTGTCCACCACCACCACCCCTCACAAACGTTTGAGGCGCCTCAAAACTGCGAGACATGAGACGACTATTGAGGCGCCTCAAAAGTCGTTTTTGAATGAAAAGCTGCACTTGTCAACCCTGTCCACCACCATCCCTCACAGACCCTCAACCCCGCCACTTCCCTCATCTCCTCCCCTACTTCTATCCCCGTTTCCTTTCAATTCTCCCCTCCCCCTCTCTCCCCACCCCCACAACCAATCCCTGCACATGCACGTGTTGAGAGCAGAATGCGAGGAGGCATCTGAACAAGGCGATGGAGGAGGTGGCAAGCGACCTGGTGGTGGCTGCCAGTGTCAACAAGAAGAAGATGCTCACCGTGAGTTGATTCATTTCACCTCCCTCCCTCGAGCTGACCTCACTCAAACTGTGCTCACTCGCACTGTGAGCCCCTTCCAGTTTACTCAAGTGGTGTTACCTGCATTGCAGCTCGCCACCAATGCTCACTACCACCCACATCCCCTGCTCCCTGTTCTCTTGCTCCCCTACCAGAGCACACTGCCTTTGCTTATACGCATGCAGCAACAGGTGGACGTGCCATGCCTTGATTCTATACATTTTCCTCTTCCCCCCTTACCAACCCTCTCCCTCCCCCCACCAGAGCATGCTGCCAGTGCTGATGCGCATGCAGCAGGTGGTGGACGTGCGGGGCCGCATGGACGCATGCATCGACGAGGGCGACTTCGCCCGCGCGCTGCGCCTCTGCTCGCACTGCCTCGTGCTCATCGAGCAGAACGCCCAGCTGGCTTCGATACGAGACATGAACATCAGCATTGAGGTGGGTGTGTCGGTGGGAGTTGAGGTGGGCGTGTCAGTGGGTGTTGAGGGTGATGGAGGGTTGTGTGAGGGTGGGGAGAGGCACATGGGTGCTGCTGCTGCTGCTGCTGATCATGCGCTGCGCTGCCCCTCTGCTCGCGCTGCCTCGTGCTCATCGAAGAGAGCGCACAGCTGGCGGCGATACGCGACATGAACATCAGCATCGAGGTGAGCAGCAGTTTGTCCCAGAGCCTTGTTTTCTGCATCCATGGCCTAGCGCTCGTCGAGCAAAACGTGCAGCTGGTAGGGGTGCGAGATATGAACCCGCTTCATTCCCTGTGCCTGCCCCTGTGTCTCGATTCCCTCCACCTTCCCTCACCCAATAGGAGTGGCTCACCCGGGTGGTGGACCATGTTGATGCTCTGCTCTTCACTGTCTGCAAGTCCTTCGACTCGCCTTCTTATGCAGTCGTAAGCCACTTCAGCCCTACGGAAATTTCAACTCTCTGATAGTATAAGTGCTTGGTGTTGCTTTTTGCCGGGTTTGCATATGTATGTGCTCATGTCCGTATCTCACCTGCAATGCATTGTCTGAGCAGCTTCCAGCAGGTGTTACCCCCGTCATGTGCATCCATCAATGCCCCATGCATATGATGGCCCACTGAAAGAAAACTTGCCTTTTGCCCTGCGTTACAACAGTGGTACCACCAATAAGCCATCAGCATATGATGGTTAATGCTGCAATGGACGACTCATAGGGTCGTCACACTATCAGATCTCTCTCCGCTTCCCCTGTTCGCCACCCCTCAGGTGATTGATGCGTATGCAGTGATGGACGATGCGGCCACGCTGGCCGACAAGGTGCAGAACTTCTTTGCCCAGTCGGTCGTCACCTGCACCTACGACACGCTGCTGCAATTCCTCGAGCAGGTATGCCACTTTGTTTGTTATCTCGCGGAATTCTCAAAGGTGATGCAAGCATAGGTGCAGAACTTCTTCGCCCACTCTGTCGTCACCTGCACCTACGACACACTGCTGCAGTTTCTGGAGCAGGTATGCTGCTGGCATTCTATTGCGACTATTGACTTGCGTTTTGAGGCGTCTCTGAACTGAGCCACCTGCTCCTGCAACATGCAGCTGTATGCACTTCCTGTACAAGGCATGTCGCGTGGCATGCCATGCCATTGAGTCTTGAGACGTCTCAAGAACTCAGTCGCACTTCCTGGAGCAGGTGCGGGTTGCATTCAAGAGAAACATGGCTTTATTGGTCGTATCAAGCGCAGCATGTCTCATAACCGCAACTCTGAGTCTGCTCTGTGGTCTCCTGCGCACACAGTGCTACTTCCCACTTTTTCACTCTCGCAACTGAGCTGTGTTATGTTACCCTCTGCTCTGCTCTGCCCTTGCTTGTCGTACAGGCGATGGGGGAGGATGACGGGCACAGAAGCAGGTGAGTGAGGCCGCATGGGGAGGAGAGGGTGATGTACCTCTTAGGTGCTTGCCATGTGTGCGGCTTCTAGTGCTCCATTTTGAGACGTCTCAAAACATCACTTGTGTCACGTGATGTATCTCTTAGGCGCTTGCCATGTGTGCGGCTTGTAGTGCTTCATTCATTTCTTCCTGCTCCTGCTGCTTATGATCTGAGTCAGCTTTCGTCATTATCTCTTCCTTGAACTTTGCACTCTGATTCCACCTCGTGTATGAAAAGTAAAACAGGGCAGCATTGTTTTCTGCTCTTTGTGTTTCGATCTTATTCATGTGTGTCTCCTCTATTATGTTCTGGTGCTGAAAAAAAAAAAAAAAGTTCCGTCTTTTGCTTTCTTGTGCTTCCCGCTGTCCCATTAACCCCCCCTCACAGGCTGGCCTATAGTGAGCTGTGTGTGGAGCTGCCGGATGGCGTGTTTCGTCTGTGTCTGCTGCGCACTCTGGGTGTGCTCTTTGATCTGTTCGCATCACACCACCACATGATGACGTGGCGTCACCCCTACGTCAAGGTAAGGTCCTCCTCTGTGTATCCTCCATCTCGTCCTTCCCTCGCTCTGCATGCCACAATCCTATGCGTGCTGCCGTTTTGATGCCATATGTGCTGCTCCATGTGTGTGTGCTTCTCCCATGTTTGAGTCTATTCAAAAGCCTCCAACATGACGTCAATGAGTCGCTTCCCCTGCCTGCCTCGCTTCCCCTGCCTGCCAGCACCTTTGCCTTCCTTCATCCCTCCATCCCCGCCCACCCTTCCCCTTTCCATCCTATCTTCATCCTTCCATTCCTCCACTATCCCGTTCCCCCAACCACCCACCCACCCAACCACCTACTTCAGCGCCCCAACGCCATGTCAATGGACCGCTTCCCCCGCATACCAGCGCCAGGCCCCGTGTGTGCCTCTGTGAACATCTCCCTTGTATTATCCCTTTCCCCCTCCTCCCCCTCATCCCCTCCACCAGCGCCCCAACACCATGTCCGCTTCCCCCGCATGGCAGCACCAGACCAGACTCTGCCGGCCTCTGTGAACATCTCCCTTACAATCCCCCTTTTCCTTACTCCCCCACCACCCGTCCCCCCCTCACCACCCCCCAGCGCCCCAACACCATGTCCGTGGACCGATTCCCCCGCATGGCAGCACCAGACCCCGTGTGTGCCCCTCTGTGAAGATCTCAATCTAATTCCCTCTTTTTCCTTACTACCCCACCCCACCCACTGACCCCCAGCGCCCCAACACCATGTCAATGGACCGCTTCCCCCGCATGGCAGCACCGGACCCCGTGTGTGCCTCGGCGCCTGTCTCTGCCTCCTCCTCCGCCTCCGACCTCCCCCAACTCGCTCGCGTCCCCACTCCACCTCACGGCCTCCCCCGCTCCTCCTCTGTCTCCGCTGCTGCTGGTGGTAGTGTCGCTGGTAGTGCTGCTGCTGGTGGTGCTGCTAGTGGTGCGGGCAGTGGTGCTGGTGAGGCAAACGGAGCTGCAGCGTTTGAAAGCGCAGCAGGTGGTGAGGGCAGGGCACCCGGTGAGTCGCGAGAGGGGTTGCATGCGAGGCGGAGGAGCCAGAGCTTGGTGATAGAGATCAATGGGAGTGGTGAGCAGCTGCAGGAGAAAGCCGAGGAAGGGGATAGTGAGAGGGACAACGGTGCTGAACCAGGGAAGGGCCAAGACGGGCAGCGAAACAGTGGGAGTGAGGGCGCTAGTGGGTCAGACGGACAGAGATCAGGTGTGCAGAGGACAGAAGCACAGAGGTCAAATTCAGAGAGGACAGACGCACAGGCGCAGCAGCAGACGGGGCATGCGCAGTTGCAGCAGCAGAGGCGGCAGGTGAGGCGGTCGTCAAGTGAGGGGCACAACGAGGCATGGGGCAGCGCCGGTGCTGCTGCTGGTGCTGAGGCTCTGGTGAGAGACGGCCGCCCTCCCATCCCCTCTGCAGGGCCTTCTGGGACAGAAGCCGCCGGAGGAGGCGGAGGAGGTGGAGCAGGAGGAGGGGGTTTGGGAGAAGGCATTGCCGCAGCAGCTGTCGCTGCAGCAGCGGCAGCAGCAGCAGGCGTTGGTGGTGGAGACGATAGAAGCAGAAACCGGGGTGGTGGCGGGGGAGCGGACATGGCACTGAGAACAGACGATGTGATGATGATGGGGAGTGACTTTAGAGAGGGGTCGCTGGCGGACCTGCCGCCCAACGTGGCGCGTAAAATGCGCGTCAGCACCACGGCTGCTGTCTGTCGCGTGCTGCAGAAGAATAGGAAGGCCGTGTGGGAGCTTGCGGCGAGGAGGGTGGGTGCGCTGCTCACCGCGCCGGCGCTCTGCTCGGGATCCTCGCAACAGTTTCTCCAGGTGCGTTGCAGTTGTGGGCTGACAGAACGTGTGGGCATGGGGCTGGCAGAACGTGTGGGCATGGGGCTGGCAGAACGTGTGGGCATGGGGCTGGCAGAACGTGTGGGCATGGGGCTGACAGAACGTGTGGGCATGGGGCTGGCAGAACGTGTGGGCATGGGGCTGGCAGAACGTGTGGGCATGGGGCTGGCAGTGAGGGGTCGCTGGCGGACCTGCCGCCCAACGTGGCACGTAAGATGCGCGTGAGCACCACGGCTGCTGTCTGCCGCGCACTGCAGAAGAATCGGAAGGCTGTGTGGGAGCTGGCTGCGCGGAGGGTGGGAGCGCTGCTCACTGCCCCCGCGCTCTGCTCGGGGTCCTCACAGCAGTTCCTCCAGGTGCGTTGTCGGCTGGCGGAACGTGTGGGCATGGCGCTGGGGTAAGATGTGATGATGATGGGGAAGGCTGTGTGGGCGCTGGTGGCCCAGAGAGTGGGCACGCTGCTCACCACGCCTGCGCTCATGATAAAAGTTGTATTTTGAGACGTCTCAAAATACAACTCTGCTTAGAACTTCATAGCCCTCCAGTTTTGAGACGTCTCAAAACCTGAACTTCATAGCCCTCCCAGCAGTTCCACCAGGTGCGTTGCGGGCTGGCAGGCAGGACTTGTGGGCGTATGGCATTAGGCTACGTGTGCTACCTGCACCTGCCTTTCCCCTTTACTTTCTTTTCTTTCCCCTCTCATCTCTTCTCCTTTCTCCTCCCTTGCCCCCAGTGCTTGGAGTGGGTGGACAAGTTCGCAGCAGTGGGAGAGGCGTTCACGGGGGTGGAGGCGGCGGGGCTGAGAACCAAGATGGTGAAGCAGAGCGAGGTGTACTTCAACACCTTCCACCGCCAGAACCTCAAGGTATTTTTGCACTCAGATGCGCTAGGGTCGCCTTTGAGAGTTTTCAGATGTGACTACAACACCTGCCACCTCCAGAAACTCAAGGGGTGTGGCTTTTTCTCCCCTCACCTGCATGCATCCACCACCAGGTGCTGAAGATGATTCTTGAACGGGAGACATGGCAGCGCCTACCACCAGAGACCATCCACCCATTGTCACAACCCACTTTTCTTTCGCAACTCCTCCCCTCCCCCGTGCATGCATGCACCACCAGGTGCTGAAGATGATCCTGGAGCGGGAGACATGGCAGCGCCTCCCGCCAGAGACCATCCACACGCTCAGACTCATCAACCTCACCACCTCCTCCGCCCCCTCCTCCTCCGCCTCCTCCTCCTTTGTCCTCTCCACCCAATCGTCCTCCTCTTCAGTAGGGAGTAGGGAGAGTGGGGGAGTGGAGGGGGGGGGTTCGGGTGGCGAGGGAGCGAAGGAGAGGAGGGATTTCCGGGAGTGGTTGGAGCGGGGAAACCCGTTTGCAGCAGTGGAGGCAGGGGAGGAGGAGGCAGCAGAGGGGAGGGAGGGAGGGGAGAGGACGGAGGGTGGTGAAAGGAGCAGCAGCGGGAGTGGCGGCGGAGGGACGGGGGGTAGGGAAGGGGGCGCGGAAGCTGGGTCTGGTGATTCTGCAGTGTCAGCATCAGGGGCAGCAGCAGGGACGAGGGAAGGGGGAGACGGTAGCAGCAGAGGGCAAGCAGGGAATCCACAGGGGCGGATTCTCCCAGGGGGGCGAGCAGAGTCAGACAGAGGGAGCCAAGGGGACCGGAGCCAAGCCCAAGCGAGGGGAGGAGGAGTGAGGGGCAGGTTGAGTACGGATGGGGATGGGGTAGGGGAGGGAGAGGAGGACGAGGACGAGAGGGAGGAGCTAATGGCGGATTATATAGACGAGGAGGAGGTGGGGGTGTCGGCGGCTGTGCTGGCGGGTAGGGGCAGGCGGAGGTCGGAGGATGGAGGGGGGGATGTGGGGGGGAGAGGCGGGCTGGATACGGGCCTGGCGCTCACTGGCGCTGCTCTCACTGTGATCAGGTGTGTGGTTACGTGATAAAATTATTGTTTTTAGACGACTTCAAACACTACTTTTATCGAGAGGCGGGCTGGATACGGGTCTGGCGCTCACTGGTGCTGCTCTCACTGTCATCAGGTGTGTGTGTGGCTGTTAGTGTCACTCATGGTCATGAATCGCCACACTCGCCTCATGGGACTGCTGCCTTTTGAGTCGACTCAAGAGTCACTGCTGATGCTTTCTTGTGCTCCTGTTCTCTTCGTCCTCTGTGATGCACCTCTCTCTGCCACTCCCTCCCTCTCACTCCCACGTGCTCCCCACCTGCAGGCTCGTGGACCGCCACACGCACCTCATGGGACTTGTTCTCTGCGGTTGGTTCGACTCGAAAGTCACCCTTGCTGCTTTTGTGTACTTCTCCCTTCCCCCTGTGACCCCCCGTCTCTACCTCGCAGGCTCATGGACCGCTACACGCGCCTCATGGGACTGCTGCCTCCCATTGCTTCCGGGATCTTCGCTGTAAGCCCTCTCCCTGCTTCGCTTCCTTGCCCGCTTCTTCACTCTGCCTCCCTCCCTTGCTCTATACCCCACTCTCTCACTCCCCGCCCCTCTTCCTCACACTCTGCCTCCCTACTTCGCTCTCTATTCGCCTCCCTCACTCCCTGCCCCCTTCCCTCACTCCTTGCCCCCTTTCCTCACTCCCTGCCCCCCTCCTTCACTCTCCCCTTTCCACCTCTTACTACCACACACACTCATCAGGGCCTGTACCAGCTGTTTGACCTCTACCTCGTGACGGTCTCCTAACTCCCTCGACTTACTCCCTCCCCATACACATGTATGCAATGCAACCCCCCACCACACACACATACCAGGGTCTGTGCCAGCTCTTTGACCTCTATCTCGTGACGGTCTTCCGGCTGTTTGGCAGCCCCGATGCCATTAGCATGCTGCGCTCCTCTGACCCCGCTGCTGCCGCCTGTGAGTGCTCTTCAGCATGTCTGTGCCGCGTACTGTGCCGCGTACTCTCTATTCACATGCCTTTTCACATGCCTATTCATATGTCTGGGGCAGCCTATTCGCCTCTTCACTCCCCTCCTTCGCCTCTATCGCCCCCTCTTGCCCCACCAGTGTTCACCCCTCTCCTCATCAACTTTCTTCTGCCCCACCCACCGCTCCCCCACCCCTTACCACTCCCTCCCTCCCCCCCAGTGCTGACCCCCAAGCTACGCACCACACTGGCACGTGTCGCGCAGGGATTGGACGACGCACGCAACAAGCCCATCTCCTCCCTCTCCCCCACCGGCACTCCCTCGGCAACTGGAGCAGCGGCAGCAGCAGCGCTGGGAGAGGCAGCAGCCGCGGCAGCAGCAGCAGCAGTGGAGGCGGTGGGGGGGGTGATTGGCGGTGGGAGCAGCAGTGGCAGCTTGGCAGGGGGCGGATCGAACAACGTACTGGTCTCTTCTTCAAACATGTTTGGACTCAAGGTGAGTACCAAATTTTTATATGTATTCCGGTACCTCAAAACTAGATAGGCACTGGGGCCAGCATCGGGTGCTTGGCAGGGGGGGTATTGAACAATGTAATCGTCTCTTCCTCAAACATGTTCGGACTGGTAGTGAGTGTGCGGCTGCAGCAGCAGCAAGGTGAGTGTGCCAGGTGAGTGTGGGGGTGCGAGTATTACTACCGGCCCGGGATGGCAGCAGACGTGCAGCAGTTTGTCACCTCATGCGACACGTGCCAGCGGATGAAGAGTAGCAAGCAGAAAAAAGCTGGGTTACTTCAGCCTCTACCCGTACCGGAGCTGCCATGGGAGGTCGTTAGCCTCGACTTCATCACGAGACTTCCTTCGACCTCACGAGGGCATGACGCTATACTCGTGATGATCGACAAGTTCTCTAAGATGGGACACCTCATCTCGACCAACGCCATGGCTACAGCTGAAGCAACTGCTCGCCACTTCTTCGACCGCATCATCACCATCCAGGCATCCCCGCTACACTCATCTCAGACAGAGACCCAAAGTTCACTAGTAAGTCCTGGAGGGAATTCATGGGCTTGTTGGGGACAAAACTTGCGATGTCTTCAGCATACCACCCCCAGACTGACGGGTAGACATAGCGACTCAATCAGGTGGTTGAACAGTTACTGCGCACCGTTTGCAAAGACGACGTCAGCCACTGGGATTCATAGTTACCGACACATGAATTCGCTTACAACAACACATCACATGCGGCCACAGGGATACTCCTCAACAACAAGCCATGGAGCAACTACAGACAGCACTGACTACAGCGCCAGTACTCATCCTACCGGATCCAGACAGAGACTACGTGGTGGGAGCAGACGCTAGTGACCAGGCAGTCGGAGCAGTACTGATGCAGGATCACGGACGCGGTTTGCAGCCCATCGCCTCCCTCAGTAAGAAGCTACACGGAGCATAACTAAACTACCCCATTCATGACAGGGATGCCTTAGCAATAGTCATAGCCTTCAAGGCGTAAAGGTGTTACCTAGAGGGAGCCAAGACTACAGTCTACACCGATCACTGCAGTCTCAAATACCTGAAGTCGCAGCCGACACTCTCACGATGACACGTGCGGTGGGTGGACTTCTTGGAAACTCACTTCCATTACGACATCATCTACAAGCCCGGGCTACACAACAAAGCAAACGCATTGAGCACTCCGGACATGTAGCAGGCATCCAGCTCGACAGGATGAACCCTCTACACAAGAGTCTATTCCAATATGGGTACTCCGTGGACGCAGAGATCGCTACAGCACCGACTCAGAAGCTGTTACAGTGGGAGTAGGACTTAGCTGTAAGGAAGGGAACAGGGAAGATTTGGGTACCGAACTATGCCCCGCTCCGACAGATTCTGCTGGAGGAGTTTCACGACGTACAGTACGCGGGACATTTCGCGAGTACCCTGCTTCCCCTGTTATCTCCTCTTCCCAGGAGCGCTGTGTAGTGATGGAGTCACTCATGTGGCTAACGGACATGCTGCGGCAAACCAGACCAGACCAGACCAAGCCTCCATCCCTCTGATGCATTCCTCCCTTGTCTCAACCTTCCTCCCTTCCAAACTGCCACCCAATGCCACCCAATCCCATCCATTTCTCTCCTCAGGAGCGCTGTGTGGCGATGGAGTCACTCATGTGGCTCACGGACATGTTGCGGCAGACCAAGCCGCGCTTCCAATCGCTGCTCGCCCCGCCCGCCTGGACTGCCATGGACGTCTTCTACGCCCGCACGGTGGGTGCTCCACCATCTCGCTTGTCTGCTCCTCTGTCTGCTCGCTTGTCTGCCCGTCTCTCTGCCCGTCCGTCTGCCCGTCTGTCTGCCCGTTTGTCTGTTTGTTTGTAGGTCGTTCTGGCTTTCTTTCTGCATGCTGCTGCATGTGCTGGTGAAGTGTCCATTATCAACTCCCCCCCCCCGTACTCCTCATTCACCCCTCCTCCGTTTCCCTCCCCGGTTCCCTCCCCTGTTCCCTCCCCCTCAGCTGGACGCAGCACCAGACCTGTGGTTGCACTATGCTGCACACGCTCGAGAAGCTGCCACTCAAAATCTCGTTGACCACACCACCCGTTCTTCTCAAAATCAACCCCCCCCTCAACCCGTTCGTCCCTCTCCTCCCCCTCCCCCTTGTCCTCAGCTGGACGCAGTACCAGACCTGTGGGAGCATGTGCTGCGCACGCTCGTGAAGCTGCTTCTCAACATCGTAGGCATGGCGGACCGTATCGCTGCTGTCAACTGGGAGCCGGCAGAGATCGGCACACAGCACAACATGTAAGGCGCAGGGGTCTGTTTGCATTGCAATCCACATGTGAGATGTAGCGGGATAACTTTTGAGTCGACTCAGAAGTCAGCATAGCGGGCACGGCGGACCGCTTTGCTGCTGTCTGTCAACTGGGAGCCGGCAGAGATCGGCACACAGCATACCATGTGAGGCGCAGGGGCAGGCTTTTTAGGATTCATCCTCGTTTCCATGTTTGTTCTTTCATTACGAATTCATGCGCACCTGCTTATCACTAACCATTGTCATCATCAATGCCATCTCCTGCCATCCTCCCTCCCTGTGACCAATCAGCTATGTGGAGAATCTGGTGGCAGAGTTCCGCCTCTTCGCCCACCGCCTGGGGCAGTCAGGAGCACCTCGACAGGTCAGTCAGTCAGACGCCCCTCGTGCCCTCTCTCAGGTTAGTGTCCACACTCTTCTCACCCAAACCTCATTCTTACTCTTTGCAATGTGTGGTGCTACATGTGTCCTGTCCACGCAACCATGCATCCACTGCTTGATACTTTGTCATGCATGCATGCTGGCAGGTGCAGCACCAGCTGGCGGCCTATGGTACGGACGAGCTCTGTCATGTGAAGTGATTCTCAAACAATTCGTTGCCTTTTATCCCATGGATGCATGCATGTCTGCAGGTGCAAGACCAGCTGGTGGCATACGGCCTGGACGAGCTCTGTGATGCCGCTCACCTGTAACCCGATGCACTTGCACATGCATGCATGTCTGCAGGTGCAGGACCAGCTCGTCGCTTATGGCCTGGACGAGCTCTGTGATGTCATGCTCGACGGCATCTGCTGAAGGAATTTTCCTAGTCGTGAAGCACTCACCTGTAACCCCCATGCATGCATGGGCACTTGTCCATCCATGAATGTATGCATGCATGCAGGTGCAGGACCAGCTGGTGGCATACGGCCTGGACGAGCTCTGTGATGTCATGCTCGATGGCATCTGCCGGGTCAAGAAGTGCAACAGCAATGGCCGCGCCCTCATGTCCCTTGACCTTCAGGTAATATTTTTGGGTTGCTTCACCTTTGGATATGTTTTTTATCTCGCTTCAGCTTCATGTCCGGAAGAATCATTCCATCCATTTTCGCCATGCCTGCATCATCACTCTCCTCCTGTTCCCACTTTGCCCAACTACTTCGGCTTCATTCAACCCCTCCTGTTCCCCTCCCATGTTCCATGCCCTTACCATTGCCTCAGGTGCTGGTGCAGGGGCTGCAGCCCATAGTGGGGCGGGGGGCAGTCAAGGGGCTGCAACTAGTCGACAACTACATCAAGGTATGTGCTCTCTGCTCGCCCTGCTCGCCTCGCTTTCCCTGCTCGCCCCACTTGCCCTGCTCGCCGCTTGTCCTGCTCGCCCCGCTTGCCCCGTTCGCCCTGCTCCCCCTGCTCGCTTTGTCCACCCCGCGTGCCCCGCTCGCCATGCCCACGCTGCTGGCTGCTTGCTGTGTGGACGATGAATGCTGTGATGGAAAAATGGGTGTTTCCCAGCGTTGGCATTTGTTTCTTGGAAAGAAAACGTTTCTGTTCACTCTCTTTCGTCTCAGACCAAGCGTGCATCGAGTGGTTGTGGGTGTGTGTGCAGGCATTCTACTTGAGCGAGAGCCAGATTATTGACTGGGTGCGAGCACATCCGGTGAGTCCCCTGCCCTGCCCACTGCCCGTCTCATCGTAGATTCATCATCATCATAGCTTCTCCACGTACTGTTCTTACGATGAATTGTGTTTTTTAGGCGTACTGTGATATATTTGTGACATTGTCAAGGATAGTTTCCCGCCGTGCTTATCAATTGACCGTAGTGCTGCATCTGACTATCCCTGTACTGCAGGAATACACGAAATCGCAGGTGATAGCGTTGGTGGTGATGGCTGCTAATGGCGGCAACTGGAAACTAAAGAACAAGTTTGAGATTATCAAGAAGATTGATACGGGTGATTTGTCATGAGATATCACTCCATGCTTAGGAAATTTATCCATGTTCAGTTGCCTTGCCTCTTCACTCACCCTGGCATATATTATGGAGGCCTACAAATATGTAAAGTAGATATGCATATGAAGGGGGCGCAAAGACAGGATTGTAACGTTGGTATCTCACTTCTACAGCATTATGTCCAATTAACAAGAAACAATCATTTGGTAAAGCAGCAACCAGACCGTTCGCGTTCGGTTGTGATAGCGGATCATCCTTCTAAAACGGCGCGTTTCGCGTTCATTCACTTCACTTCACCCTCACGTCCCTTTCGTTTCGCCACTTTCACTGATGCTGCTCACGTGGGCCACACGTGCACAACGAACTACTGGGCGCCGCCACGCCATCGCCTACTGCAGCGGAATCTGCACTGTGGATTCCCTGAAATCGGACAGAGACAAGCGGCCCCAGTGGACCAAGTGAAACTTTCTATTCCCCTCCAAAAGCAGTTCTGTTCACAAAGAACCTCAGTCAACCGTTCTAAACCGTGTGAAATCTGCATGCTCCAAGCACTTCCATCACACGTGTGTTTTACCGCAGCGTAATGTCTTCTCGTCCCTCCATAGTCACAGCTCGATGCGTGTAGTGTAGGCCATCTCGACCACCATAGCCAAAAATATCGGTTCTTGCTTTCTTTCAACTCTTGGGCGGGGAACGTTGTACAAGCCGTGGCATCCCACACGATACCTTCATTCCATGGTATTGCGAACTGCGGTGCGGACGTGAACGACTCGATAGTAACCGCTCGTTCGCTTTCATTCATGGACTTAAACTTAGACCCTCCGCCAGAAGATCCTAATTATATTCCAGGAGGATCTGAATCGGGAGCTACCACGGGCATTGTCCCTAGGAATACGGGGTCTTGTCTGGGAGCCGCTGCATTTCATGATGGGGTTACTGATGACGTGGTCGCCGCTGCTTTTCGCGATCGGGTTACGGATGACGGAGGCGACGCGGCGCATCCATCGACAGCTGATCATAATCACCATTATCCCGGACGCGAACGGCTCGATGATTTGCAACCTCCCTTAATCTACCGCCGAGGCCAGGCACACCCGGTCGCGGATAGATCGCAGCCGTTCGACGGCGGTATAGACGACGCTCCTTTAAACCACGCTCTGGTAAACGACGGTGCTGACGCTGTTGGTGTCAAGGGTTCTCCTCGCGACGATGCCGCCGCTTCTCCTGACCGCACCTTGATGCGAAGCGCTCCGCCGTGTTCGGGTGAGGACTCCGCGGGAACAAATTCCGCGGGGGCGGACTCCGGGGAGTCAGACTCTGCGGGAGCGGAGCGCGCAGAAGCAGAGTGCGCGGGTTTCGACGTCGCGCATCAGCCGTGCGCGCGTGAAATGGCTTTTGAGTTAAGGAGAAGCGCCGTTCGGAGCTCGTCCGACTCGCGCGGTACAGCAGCGCGCGCGTGGAGGGGGAGCGGGTACTTCTCGGTGCTGCCCGACAACCTGTGCGGCAAGATCGCGTCGTTCATCGTGCACGCCAAGAGCCTCGTCGCCTTCCGCTCCACCTGTTCGTACCTCCGGGTGAGCGCAGCCATATCTTTTGACAAAACTAAAAGTAGAAGCACTAGCCATGACACGACAGTATCTCCGGATGGGAGCATTCATGAGTGCCACTGTGTCCACCAGTGGTTCACCATCGACAGCCACAGGGGCTTTAGTCCCCTTTGCCCCTTCCCCCTTCGCTTCTCACACTCACCCCTTCCCATGGACCCCCCCACCCCTCCTCCCCCTCCTCAACTCCCCGCGCGTGTGCGGGTGGGCGGGGCGCTGGTGCATCTGGCGGAGAACCCCTCTCACCGGGAGGCAGCAGACGCGGTGATCTCTGTGTGCCACGACCCATAGGCGCCAACAAGCCACACCCTTAGCTCCATTCCTGCATTCTCTTCCCGCTTCCCCCTACCCCCATTCCCCTTCTCCCCTCCCCCTTCTCTTCTTTTCCCTCCCTCAGCGCGTCGTGAGGGTGGGCGGGGCGCTGGTGTTTCTGGCGGAGGATTTCCCCCACCGCGAGGCGGCGGAGAGGGGCATCACACAGGCGCTGCTGCATGTATTCCCCTCCACCCCTTCCCCTATACCATTCCCGTGTTCTCCACCTCCTCACCCCCCGCCCGCCAGCGTGTGGTGCGGGTGGGCGGAGCGCTGGTGTTTCTGGGGGAAGATTTCCCCCACAGGGAAGCAGCGGAGAGGGGCATCACACAGGCGCTGCTGCAGGCCACGGCCGCCGTCACCTCGCTCTACGTTGAAGCTCCGCCTGCCTCTGACCCCTTCCAAGTGAGCAATCTTTAGCTAAACATGTTCAATAGGCCCTCCTTCCTTACCCCTTTTACCCTTCCTTACCCCTCCATACCCCCCACCTTGAGTACTCCTTACCCCACCTCCTTTCCCCCACCTTCTCCCCACCATCCGTAACTTTCCCTGGCAGAAACTAGCTGTGATGACGTGGTGCCTCGTGTCGCGACACTCTATCGAACCCTCCCCCACCGTTTCCCCCTCTTTTCCTCCACTTTTCACCCACCGTCTCCCACCGTCCCCCACCGCCCCTCTCCCCTGACCGTCAGGACCTAGCAGTGATGACGTGGTGTCTGGCATGCCGCAGCACTCTCGAGGAGCTCACTCTTGTTGACGGCACAGCAGACGCCGCCACACGCCGCGCCCAGGCGCTTGCTGCTGCCATCGCTGTAGGGCACTGCCGTACCGACATGCCGTGGCTGCTTCCCACTGCTCTTTCCAGGCTTCCGTCCATCCTTCCCACCCAACCCTCCTCTGCCTCCCTTCCTTTTCCGCCTTCTCCCCTCCCTCCAGGAGCTAGCGGTGATGACGTGGTGTCTGGCATGCCGTGACTCTCTCGAGGAGCTCACTCTCGTTGACGGCACAGCAGATGCCTCCACACGGCGCGCACAGGCCCTCGCTGCTGCCATGGCTGCTGCTGCCGCCCCTGCTGCTCTCTCTGCAGCAGCAGCTCCTGAAGCAGCTAGAAACGGCACTGCTGCTAGTGCCAACAACACCACCACTGGTAACGCTGCTGCTGCTGGTGGTGTTGGGTTGAGGCAAAGAGAGAGTGAAGGACAGAGCCATGGCATTGAAAACGGGGAAAATACTGATCGAGACAGCAGCGACAGCGACAGCAACGGCGGGGGCGGCGGCGGTGGTGGTGGTGGCAGGAGTGGTGGTGGTGCTGCTGCTGTCACTGCTGCCACACTCCCATCACCCTACCACACCAACTTCTACCGTGCAAACGAGCAGGCGTCGGCAGCCGAGGAGGAGGAAGAGGAGGTGGAGGAGCAGCCGCAGGAGTGGAAGCTGGAGCATGCATCACGCTGCCGCAACCTGCGCCAACTCTACCTCGAGAACGCCGTCTTCGACTGCGTCTCCACGCTCCACCTCTGCTCGCCCTTCGCCTCACTCCTCCACTTAACCCTCGCCAAGGCCGTGGTAGCGGGGGACATGGTGGGGGATTTGTTGGCGTGCTGCCCGCAGTTGCAGGAGCTGACGCTGCTGCTGTGCTCGGGGATCGGCCCGCTTGACTTGATGCATGCGCCGTGTGCTGCGCTGAAGAGGTTTGAAGTCAGATTGAGTAACCGCGCTGCCAGGAAGGACGCCTGCTTGGAGCTGCTCCGGCTGAATGCTCCCAACCTCGAGGTATGGTGCAGCTGGGGTTTGCCATGCTCTGAACCCTAGATCCTGGACTCGAGGGTGTGGAACTTAGGCCCTGTACCATAGATTCTGAACCCTATAACCTGCGCCCCATGTGCTGCTGTGCTGGGGGATCGGCCCGCTTGACCTCATGCACGCACCGTGTGCGGAGCTGAGGAGGTTTGAACTGCGGCTCAGCAACCGTGCCGCCAGGAAGGACGCCTTCCTGGAGCTGCTTCGCCTGAATGCGCCCAACCTTGAGGTATGGCCGTGTACTTCCTCAACCCTTAATCCTGAACCTTAATTCCTGAATCCTATATCTTAAACCCAAACTTTTGAACCCTATTTCCTGAACCAGTATACTGAACCCTAGGGCCTAGACCCTGAACCCCATCCCTTCTCACCACCCCTGTTGCCTACTGCCAGGACTTGGAGATGGAGGTGGACTGGGCGCCGGAGGGGCGGCTGGAGCACGAGCTGTGGGGCGACGTCCGCATCGAGTCGGGGTGGCTTGTTCTGAACCACCTCGTCCATCCTCTTTCCTCCTTTCGTTCCTCCTCTCCATGCTACTGCCTCTTGTTGTTGCTACTCTCAGCACCTAGAGCTAGAGGTGGACTGGGCGCGAGAGAGGAGCAGCTTGTTCTGACGTGTCTCCTCTGGCCCCTTCCTCATTCTGCCTCTTGTTTTTTCTGCCACTCTCAGGATCTAGAGTTGGAGGTGGACTGGGCACCGGAGGGGCGGTTGGAGCACGAGCTGTGGGGCGACATTCGCATCGAGTCGGGGCGGCTGAGGCGCATGTCTCTGGAGCTCGCTGCTGGCTTCCAGTTCCACGCCAACCCTGACGCCTTTAGTCAACTCACCGAGCTCAAGGTACGGTCAAGTTCAAGCCTGGAGGTTCAAGAATAAAGTGCCAAGGTTTCTCAATCACTGTGGTATCTCCCTGGAGACACTCTCCCTGACGTGCTACATACATCGACCCCTCCCCTCCCCCTCTACCTTTCTCGCAGCTGACAGGTGGCGACTGGAGTTGGGGCATGGTGCGAGCCATCTTAGATCTCTGCGCTCTGTCACAAGGAGCCGTTGCTCTCGTGCTTCATTGACCTGCTCACAGCCGCTTCCATCGACACCTCATGTTGCTCCTGCTTGCTCCCGTTGCTCTCCGTCTCCCTATCTCCAGCTGACAGGCGATGACTGGAGTTGGGGCACAGTGCGAGCCATCTTAGATCTCTGCGCTCTCTCTCGAGGAGCTGTCCCTCACGTGCTACATAGACCCACTCACTGCCGCCTCCTTTGACCCCCCCTCCCCTTGCTCCTATCTGCTTCCCCTCTCCCTCTCCCTTCCACCAGCTAACGGGGGATGACTGGAGCTGGGGCACGGTGCGAGCCATTCTCGATCTCTGCGCTCTTTCCTTGGAATAGCTCTCCCTGACGTGCTACATCGACCCGCTCACTGCCGCCTCCATCCACACCTCCCTTCCCCCCCTCTTCCTTTCCGTGTTCCAGTTGACAGGCGACGACTGGAGTTGGGGCACAGTGCGAGCCATCCTTGATCTCTGTGCGCTCTCCCTGGAGGAGCTGTCCCTCACGTGCTACATCGACCCGCTCACAGCGGCCTCCATCGATACTGCATCGGCCTTCTTCTCCTCGCTGCCCTCGCTGCGCTTCCTGCTGCTCTGCTCCTCCGTCTACTACGTTATGATCGCCATGCTAGGGGATACAAAAGTCATCAGGGTACGTGTGTGCCATGCTGGGGAACACTATAGTCATTCGGGTGAGTGTCCATCCGCCTGCTGCCTTAGCCTCAAATCCCGCTCCTTGCGGTGGCCGTGGATGTCGCTTCCTGCTGCTTTGCCGCTCCATTAACTACGTTGTGATTGCCACAGTGAGCGACACAAAGGTCATGAGGGTATGAGTATGCATACCAGAGTGGCAATGGGCAGTGATGCCAGGGCCAGGTACATTGTGCACCCATTGCTGCACTTTCAGCTGATCCGCCCCTCCGTCTCCATTCGTCGTGATTGCCACGCTTGTGAGCACACCCCGTAAACTCACCCTCTCCCACCCCCCCCGACTCTCCAGGCACCCAGTCTGGAAGAATTTCACGTGGAGTATCACGACCATGCCATGGCAGTCATCGCCTTCCTCACCGCCTTACTCCTCCCAGGCAGGCTTGTGAACACATCCCTAGTCCCCCCTTCCTCCTGCCCCCAACCCCACCCCAGGCCCCCAGCCTGGAAGAATTCCACAACCACGCCATGGCAGTAACAGTGAGACCGCTCTCAACTCCCAGTTACCCCTTCCTTCCAACCTTCCCCATTCCCCATTCCCCATCCCCCAGGCGCCCAGCCTAGAGGAGTTCCACGTGGAGTACCACGATCACGCCATGGCGGTCATCTCATTCCTCACAGCCACCACCGCACTCTACCGCGTCCCCGTTCCCCCCCCCCCACACTCCAGGCGCCCAGCCTAGAAGAATTTCACGTGGAGTATCATGATCACGCCATGGCAGTCATCGCCTTCCTCACCGCGCTCCTGAGGGGCAGCCCCCGCCTGCGGTGCATACAGCCCATGGTCACCGTGCCACAGGAGCCGGGGACCGACCTGCTGGGAGACAAGGACTTCCGCCAGGCCATCGCCCGACTGCAGGCTGAGTTCCCCCGTGTCTCCTTCCCGTCTATCTGGCAACTGACCTGACTGCACACGCTCAGGCCAATGGTGGTATACCATAAGGCAACATGCAGCAGCCTTGGAAGCGCATGCTACATACAGACCATGGTCACGGTGCCTCAGGAGCCGGACACCGACTTGTTGGGAGACAAGGACTTCCAGCAGGCCATCGCCCGACTGCAGGCTGAGTTCCCCCGCGTGTCGTTCCCCACCGTATGGCAACTGACATAACCGCACGCGCTCGTGCAGCCTTCTTTGGGAGGCAGCTTTCTCGAGTCGAGTCAAAAACGGGTGGGAACGCTGCCTCAGGAGCCAGCACTGACGGCCTGACTGTCTGACAATCTGACCTGCTGGGAAACCAGGACATGACCTAGGCTGCTGTGGGCCAGCCATGGCCTGGCCACGGGCTGATGAAAATGGGTCCTGTTACTATCACGCTGGTTCTCCACCCATCTGTTTCTTGCGTAGGTACTTGTAAATTATTTGTGTACTGTGATAATTATGGAATCTGTGCTTCCTTACACATCTGAGAAGGTGAACTGCTGCACTTGCTGATTTAGTTTTGAGACGTCTCAAAACTGAGAAGTTTAACTGCTGCACTAGCTGATTTAGTTTTGAGACGTTTCAAAACTGAGAAGGTGAACTGCTGCACTTGCTGATTTTGCAGAGCCCTTGTGACTAGACTGGTGCAGTACACCGTCTGCAATGAATGGGCCGTTTCTAGATGAAAGAAATGGGCGCGTTAGCCTCGGCAAATGGAAATGCAATGCATAAGGTTTTATTGTTATTATTATTTGGCTCGAAAGTCACCTCGGCATACAGTAGCTCTGTTACTGTACAAGCAAGCAGCTTTTGAAAGATAATGAGATTAATCCAGTGTTACAGTCAGGGCCCAAAATAGGTTTTAGCTCACTCTTTCAAATCAGGGTGGCATCCCCTCCGTACCCTGACTGGTAGGGTAAAGTTTCTCGTACACTGATTGTAGCAGCCTAAAAGTTTTGGTACACTGATTTTGGCAGGATAATATATGTCGTACACTGTTTCCTTCCTAAGCATAAGATTGTACTACTACAACAATTACTTAGTTATCACTAAAGTGTTATGCACTGCACCTACAAGCTTTACTACCAACCAAGTTAAATAAAGGGCCCTACAGAAGACACTAGTCAATCAACATCTGCTGCACTAGCAACTGCCTCGTCTGCAAACTGCTTAGTGCTGCTGGCCTTCATGCCGGAGAAGTCTTTGGTGGATCGCCTGAGCTTCTCCCCGCGGAATATGGCGACCACCTCATACCAGTCAATGTCGTACTGCAGGAGGGAGCACCGCATCAGGTGCTCAAGGCTTGTGTCGCCGAGGCTGCCGCGGTCCCACGTCTTGATCAGGTTCTGCTTGCTGAAGCCGCGCTCACATTCAACCGTGCTCAGTGGTAGCACGGCGACAGACTGCCACATCCGGACGATGTTGGGGAACGACGCACGCCACGCCTCGTCGCGCGGCATGTTCCCCAGCGCCTGATGAAACTCCTCGCCGTTGTGCTGGGAGAACATGGTCGAGGTAAACATCCAGAGCTCCTGGCCGGCACGCTTGTAGTCGAACCCTGGTAGTGCGGAAGGGGATGATCATTGGCAGACGCTCATACATACGGGTAGGATTGGGAGGCATTAGTCCACAATACAGGGCCGGGTGATGAGTAGCAACAAGCGCGATGGGAAACAAGCTGGTGCAAAGCTGTTTACGCAAGTCAATCACTAATACCCGCCCCATCTAACAAACACGCTTACCAGGCAGCTTGTGGTTGTACAGCTTGTGGAGCTGGCCAAGCCACTTCCTGAAGGACTCCAGCCGCTGGGTGTCGTCGGCCACATACGACGCCGTACGAAACAGCTTGGCGCCTTCGAGGAGGTTGAGGTCGCGCATGCGCCACTCCAGCTCCGCGTCCACTTTGCGGATGAACTTGAGCGAAAGCTCGAAGCACGCGGTTACATCACCGTCTGTCTCATGGCCTGGCAGGGGGCGTTCGTGCAGGGTGAATTCGAAGGAGACGGCGTTGCCGTCCGCGTCCACGCCTTCCGCTTTCATCTGTCGCTTATCCATCTTCTGGTGAGCCTTGATGAAGTCAGGCAGCTGCATCTTCTCTCCGCTGCCAAAAAAGTGACCAGGGGACCTGTCGAAGTAGCGCGTCTTCAGGCGCATCCGCGTCTGTTGTACAAGGTGCGCCACGAGGGTGACGTCCACCTGCACACACATAAGACATGCGGTCAGAAAGAGCATTGTAGGCGTACGTGTAAGTACAACTGTGCTTGTCAGTTGGTTACCTGACGTTGCTGAAAGCGCAGATTGAGCTGGTTGAGCTCCCAGAGCACATCCGCGAGGAAGCGGATGAGCCAGTGGAACTTGAACGAGGTGACTACCTCGTACAAGTCCTTCTTGTAGTCCTTCAGCACGACAATGGCGGCAGGCAGAACGTCAAGGAACCGCTGGATCGCCTCGCCACGGGAGAGCCAGCGCACGTCGTTTATGCCCTGCGCCTCCAGATTCGTCTGGCAGTAGACGCGCTGGAGATTCTGAAACTTGGTGTAGTCCACGCTGCTGCGGCCGATGTGCTCGGAGAAGGCACGCACCACGTCGTCCACCATGCCGAGCTCGGGGACTGCCTCCGCCGCATCCTTAGCTGCCAATGCCTCCCTGCGCATTCAACTGGAGCATGTTAGTACGGTTTGCGCGTCACTGATCCTGTGCTGGAAAAAACTCAGAATCCAACATGCGTACCTGTGAGCGATGCAGTGAGTTGAAGCCAGGTGTGGTATGCGCAGTCGCAGCCTCGCGACTAGACCGTTGTTCTTGCCGGTCATCACACTCGCCCCGTCCGTAGATATTCCAGAAATCCTCTGGAGATCCACCCCGATTCCTGTAAGGTACTGCACAACAGCGGAGGTTAGCGAGGCCGCATCGGCACGGTCCACGGTAATGAGAGTTAAAAACTCCGTTACCGGAGTTACCCCTTTGAAGAATGTCGCATACAGTATCAGGTGCTTGCCATTCACCCGGTCGGTGCTCTCATCCAGAAGAATCCCTATATATGGGGATTCCAGAAGGTGGCCGCGTTGAGTCTCTTGAAGGTAAGTGGAGGTTGCGCGCAGCATCTCTTTGAATCCGTAACTGCGAGGACAACACACATGGTACACGAACACAAGTTGCAGTAGCATCTGGTCAGCTTGAGTCACGGAACAAACACAAGCGCCACGAACCCGCACTTACTCGGTGTAGTAGGCGCCGTACCCTCCAGACGGTGGAAGGTCCGGCAGTCCTTCCTTAGCCAGAAACCAGCACAAAGGAACAAACATTGCTACTGGCGCGTCAGCCTTGCAGATGAAGAGCGCGAGGTGGAGGCAGCGGATGATGTGCCGTGTAGCTGCATCAGTGCTCTGCCACCTTGTTAGTGTGGCTTGCTTCGCCTTTTCCGCGTCTGCTTTGGCCTCGTTTTCCAAGGCCTGCTTGTGGGCTCTGCTTGATGTGTGCGCGCGGATGCTCCCTAGCTGCATGTCTCGGGCACCCTCACCTCTGACGCCGTAGGCAGTGTGCGCGTTTGGATCCCCGTGCTTGATGCAGATGGCACATTTCAATGACGGCCTGCCGTTAGTCATGCGCATTAAGCGCAGCCAACTGAATTTCTTTGACCATTGCGAATCGAAAGTCGTTTTTACCAACTCATACTCAGCCTCTGCAGAAGCGGTTGGAGGCTTCGGCTGAGCAGGAGCAGCACGGCGTGGCGGTGATGCCTCTTGTCGTGGAGGAGGGGCGCCCCAGAGCCTCTGCTGCTTGTATGTCACGCCCACACGCTGTCGCTTCGCGGGCGCGGAGCTAATTGTGGACGGGGCTGCAGTGGCCGGCTTCGACGGGCCTTCGCCGCCATCGGGAACAAGCTCGAGAGACGGGTGTGGCTCCCGGGACTTTGGCGAGGCCGAACGCTCGCACGGGAAAACGGTGCCGACAAGAAATTCAGGGGATGGCTCACGCGCAGGCTGAGAGATAGGGACGCTATAGTTCTCAGCCAGCCGAGGTAACACACCGAGAACGGAGAGACCGTTCCTGGTGCTACCAGGCGGATCAGGCTCAGAGGCAGGCATTCGGAACAACAAACGAGAGGGAAACGAGAGAATGGCAAGAGCCTGAGAGACCCCTCGGGAATCACAAAGCCCAAGGCGCCTCAGGCAGCAAGGTTCCCTCGCTGGTAGGGAACTGCACGGCAATGGCTGCAAGGCCACATTGACTGCCAGGTGGTGGAAACGACAGCACGTACCCCACCTGGCGCGCAATTTGCCTCCGTTGGCAGTGCGCGATGTTGCGTGACGCACGGAAACTGGGTGCGTTGGCTTCAATGTCGCTCAACGGACCAATCGTAGGTGTGCGGTGCCATCCGCCCTGAATGTACGTTGGCGCGCCAGTGGGTGTATCCAACAAAGGTCCAGTGGGACCGTGGAGCATTTCGTCGTGGCGCGGACTGTGGCGGAATCCGCGGTACGGAAAAGTTCCGGTAAAAGGGTAGTTGAACCCCTACCCTGATACAGTCAGTGTAACTGGAAAAGCTACAAGAGTACTTTTAAGCGTATTCTGATTGCACTAGGGTAAAAATCTGCATACCCTGATTTAAAAAGGGTAACTGCCAAAAAGTGGCCTATGAGCAGGGCAAAAAGGGTAAAATACCCTTGAAATCTGGGCCCTGGTTACAGTGGATGCGAGCCACAAGGCCCTTGCAAGCACATGGTGCTCTTCTCTAATGAACTAGTACCTTAGTGCGGCAGGAAGGAGACTGGCCCAGCCCAGCCCAGCACAGCACAGCCATAACACGCCGGAGTTACTGTTACGGTAAGCCCTTGAATGGCTAAAGAGGCGCTTCAAGAAAAACTACTGCAGCGTGGAAGGAAAAAGCCCACCACGAGTCATCCAATGCAAAGCTTTTCAAGCAGAGGCCTTGGAGAGAAGGCCTTCACAGAAAGACCACGTCAGCCGTGGCATATGCAGGCCAGAAGGCCGTGTCGATCATGTAGAGCGCTGCTGCAAGGTGACTTTTGAGTCAACTCAAGAGCCAGAACACTGTGACAATAATGTAGAGCGCTGTTGCAACAGCTGGCACTGCATCAGACAATCGGTGACCTAACTTTCACGGGAATGATCTCAATGGAAGGGTTTCTAAGGTACCAGTACTGGAAACAAAATCCCTTATGGGAAGACGACATCAGCTGTGGCGTATGCGAGCCAGAAGGCCGTGGCGAGCACGTAGAGTCAGTGCCGTGACAGTCACACCGCATGGAAACGAGCCAATACCCAGCTTTCATGGGAACGACTTCAATGGAAGGGTTTCAAAGGTACTGAAGAAGAAGCCCTCATGGAAAGACGACGTCAGCTGTGGCGTGTGCGAGCCAGAAAGCCGTGGCAAGCACGTAGAGAGCTGCTGCGACGGCCAGCACTGCATGGAAGCGTCAGTGCCATCACCCAGTAATTCCTCAAAAGGAAGCCCTTATGGGAATACAACATCGGCAGTGGCGTATGCGAGCCAGAAGGCTGTGGCAAGCACGTAGAGCGCTGCTGTGACTGTCAGCACTGCATGGAAGGAGCCCAACTGCTCCACCATGAAACCCGTCGCCACCGTGCTTGTTATTCCTGCTAGTGTGCCCGCTGTGTTGGATAGACCTGGTGGGTGGTGGGGTTGGGGGGGAGGAGGAGCAAGAGTGGTGGTGACTATTCGACCCAGCATGAACCCAGTTGCCACTGTGCTGGTGATGCCCGCTAGCGTGCCCGCTGTGTTGGACAGACCTGGTGGGTGGTGGGGAAGCGAAGAGGTAAGGGGATGAGGAGGGGGACAGGAGGCAGACAGAGCATTCGCTGAAGCACATTGTTGAGGAGAAAGTCATAGAAGGGTCATGATCGTGAGGCGCTTCAGTAACTGCTGCAGCACAACACATTGTTGAGGTGTGATTCACTGGATATACATTTTGAGGTGCCTCAAAATACACCTCATTGTTGAGGTGTGATTCACTGGAGATACAGCGTTTTCACCTTGGTCGATGCAGCACACGTCAAGCAATGAGCAGAAACGAGCAAGGCATATTCAGGCAGAGCGACTCACCATGCAGAAGACCCACGTGGCGCGGTGCTATGTCCACTTTTGAGGCGCCACAAAAGTAGACGCATGACAGCTTTTGAAAACTCTCCAAAACCACAGCAGCTCACAGCAACTCACCATGCAGAAGACCCACGTGGCGCGGTGCTATGTCCTGTTGAGAGGAGGTCGGAGGAGACGGTTTGGAGCATGGGAGAGGTGTAGGGGAGATGGGGGTTAGAAAAAGGTAGGTAGGTAGGTGGGTAGGTAGGTGGGTTGAACGGCAAAGTTTGTGAGGGGTGGAGTGTGAGAGGCAGAAAAGAAACAGATTATTGGGAATGAAGAAGGTTACAGGTGTGCAGGGCACTTGTGTTGTGATTGAGCAAGCATGAACTTTGCACGGCTGAAGATCTCAGAGCCTACTGCGGAGCAACACAGAGGGTGGGTGAGGTGATATTCTGAGACGTCTCAAAATAGCACTTTTAGCAAGAGGTTTGCACGGCTGAAGATCTCTTTTGAGGCGCCTCAAAAGAGGTTTGAATGGCTGAAGATCTCAGAGCCTACTGCGGAGCGACACAGAGGGTGAGTGAGTGGGAGAGAGAGAGAGAGGGGGGGAGGGGGAGTGGTGGAGAGAGAGCACGAGAGTTGCTAAGCGCGCCACCTTGTGGCTTGGCTGAACGCAATCAGGCCGAGAGCAGCAGTGAGGAAGAGTGAGAGAACAAGCGATGGAGAGAGCAAGGGGTGGAGAGGGGGATTGCAGAGAGCGCACCTTGTGGAGAGGGGGGTTGCAGAGAGCGCACCTTGTGGTTCAGGAGCCACCCGGCTTGGCTGAACGCACTGAGGCCGAGAGCAGCAGTGAGGCAGAGGGCGGCGAGGGGGGCGGTGGTCATGCGCGTGAGCAGCAGCAGCGATGCAGCTGGTCCCAGGAACCCGGCAGTCTGAGGGGAAACGGTGGGGAGGAGGTGGGGAAGAGAGCAGGGTGTCAGATCAGAGATTCACTAAAAGAGCAGCAGTGAGGGAGAGAGCAGCGAGGGGACCGGTGGCCATGCGTGTGAGCAGCAGCAGCGACGCAGCTGGAGCCAGGAACCCGGCAGCCTGATGGGAGATGGTGGGGAGAAGTGGAGTGGAGATGAGATCAAGGTGGCAGATGGGAGATTTTGTAAAGAGCAGCAGTGAGGGAGAGGGTGGCAGAGTTCATGCAGGTGAGCAGCAGCAACGACGCAGCCGGACCCAGAAACCAGTCGGACTGAGGGAGAAGAAGGGAAGGCATGGAGACGAGAGCAGGGCGATGTGTGGGGTGAATAAGTGGAGCAACAGCTGGGGTATGGAGGTTTTAGTCTTTTTTCTTTTCCAAGTTCACGAGATGTCACCCTCAACCCTACCTGCATGACTTGGCGCACGGCGGTGAGGGTCATGCCCTGCCAAACTATTTTTTAGGTGCCTCAGAGGTAGACTTGCCCTGCGTGCCTTCCATGTGAGATGCGACATCACTTGAGGCGCCTCAGGAACCCTCACTCACCTGCATGACTTGGCGCACGGCGGTGCGGGTCATTCCCTGCCTGCCCTCCATCCGGTTCGCCAGCTCTGCTGCGAGCAGCCCGATGCCTGCCATGACTGCCCATGGCCCCGCACTGAACCACGCTGCCTGGCGGATGTCCGTGTGCAGCACCTGGTGGGTGGAGGGGAGGCGAGTCAGGGACGAGTACGTGGCAAAGACACATGTGAAAGCTTCTTTCGAGGTGCCTCAAAAGTCGTGGCAAAGAACACGTGAAAGAGAGTGTGGAACAGCCTGCCAGCTGTGCTGCGAGTAGCACCATGCCTGCCATCACGGCCCATGGCCCCGCACTGAATCACGCTGCCTGGCGGATGTCCGTGTGCAGCACCTGGTGGGGAGAGGGCAGATGTGAGAGAGAGTGAGAAGGGGCGTGTGGAAGAGTGGGTGTGAGAGAGTGAGTGTGAGAGAGTGAGCGTGAGAGCGAGCGGCGCGGGAGAGGAGATGTAAGGTGAGCGAGAGTGGCCCAGCAGAGGACTAGAAACGTTCAAGTTCAAGAGTGCCCCACCTGGTTGACATAGAGTGGCATCCAGGGGAGCAGAATGAAGTAGCCCTGGGGAGGGTCCTTCTTGAGAATCAACAAAACCGCCCCTAACTAAAAACCCACCTGGATAACGTACAACGGCATCCAGAAATCGCCTCAGTTCACACGGCTTTTATAGGGGTAAGGTAACATTTTCAGGAATGGCCCACCTGGTTGAAGTAGAGAGGCATCCAGGAGAGCAGAATGAAGTAGCCCTGTCAAGAGGGGAGGAGGAAGCAAGGGGTGGGAAGAAGGGAAGCAACGATGATGATGAGTTGATGTGGATGCTGCCGCTGGTATTGAGTCGACGGTTTTGAAAGTGACCTATGCACTGACGGTGCTCGCGGTGGCATATAATGATGGCCCATGAGTTTGGGTGCGACAGCAGCTGCCACACTGTGTGGTGGTGCTGGTGGTGCTGGTGGTTCTTGTGGTGGCGGTGGCGTTGGTGGCGGGCAGTGGTGATACAGTCCAAGTGACCCATGCGTTTCCCCTCTTACCCAGTTATTGACAGTGTTGGCGATGATGATGGCCCATGAAGCCGGGTGCGACAGCAGCTGCCACACCGTCATACAGTGGTGGCAGTGATGGTGATGGGGCGGTGGTGACAGTTGACAAACAAACCCATGCGTCCTCACCCAGTTATTGACGGCATTGGCGATGATGATAGCCCATGAGGCCGGGTGTGACAGCAGCTGCCACACCGTGACACGCGATCCACTTGCACCAACACCACCCTGCATCTTCTGCTTTCCTTCCAGCTGCCCGCCAATATCAGCACCAGAGGCAGCAGAGGCAGCAGAGGCACTGGGCGCAACAGAGGCGCCAGAGGCATCCCCAGGAACGAGGAGCAGCCAGAGCGCGAGCCAGAGCAGCCCCAGCGCGCCGAAGAGCAGGAAGGGGCCTGTCAGACCCAGAGCCGGCAGGGCCATGAGGGAAGGAGCGGAGAGCAGCCCTAGCATGCTGCCCACGTGGAAGCCCGCGAAGCAGATGCCCACAGCCCATGCCCGCCTGTTTCTGGCACATAGCTGTACAGAGGAGTGGTACGGGGGGGCATAGGGGGGGAAGGAAGGGCCATGAGCAAGAGCACCCAGGGAGTGCGCAGCAGCTGAGGGCGTGAGAGAGTAGCCAGCGACCACAACGCCAGCCCTGCTGCCAGCACAGCTCGAGGCCTGGAAACTGGCTTACGTACCGTGAAACCATGTGGTTCATGCAGGGAAGGGCGACCCCCTCCCCCAGCCCCATGACTCCCGCACAGTTAAGAGGGCACCCAGGGAGTGCGCTGCAGCAGTGGGAGTGAGCAGCGTGGCTAGCGACCAGAGCGCCAGCCCTGCTGCCAGCACGGGTCGGCCACTGTAACGGTCGGCGAGAGACCCCCCGATGATGGGCGTTATGAGATAGCCCCATAGGAAGGAGGACTGGAAGGGTTGGGGGAGGGAAAGGGGAGGGGAATGAGAGGCATAAGAGGGAAGTTTGAGTGAACTTACAAAGACCCCAACGATTAAAAGGAGAGAGCGATTCTGGGGCACCAGCAACGCCCCTACCAACTGAACCAAACCCCGTCTTCTCCCGCCTCTCTTTTCCTATCCCCCTCCCCCCTCACCTGCACGATGCCCGCCACGCTGGGCGGCCAGCCGTTGGATGCGGAGAGGGGCAGCGGCGGCCCCCCAATCCCCCGTTCCTTTCCCCTCTCACCCTTCCCCCATTCTCTCTTTCATGCCCGTCCCCCTCACCTGCACGATGCCTGCGACGCTGGGCGGCCAGCCGTTGGATGCGGAGAGGGGCAGCGGCGGCCCCCCAATCCCCCGTTCCTTTCCCCTCTCACCCTTCCCCCATTCTCTCTTTCATGCCCGTCCCCCTCACCTGCACGATGCCTGCGACGCTGGGCGGCCAGCCGTTGGATGCGGAGAGGGGCAGCGGCGGCCCCCCAATCCCCCGTTCCTTTCCCCTCTCACCCTTCCCCCATTCTCTCTTTCATGCCCGTCCCCCTCACCTGCACGATGCCTGCGACGCTGGGCGGCCAGCCGTTGGATGCGGAGAGGGGCAGCGGCGGCCCCCCAATCCCCCGTTCCTTTCCCCTCTCACCCTTCCCCCATTCTCTCTTTCATGCCCGTCCCCCTCACCTGCACGATGCCTGCGACACTGGGCGGCCAGCCGTTGGATGCGGAGAGGGGCAGCGGCGGCCCCCCAATCCCCCGTTCCTTTCCCCTCTCACCCTTCCCCCATTCTCTCTTTCATGCCCGTCCCCCTCACCTGCACGATGCCTGCGACGCTGGGCGGCCAGCCGTTGGATGCGGAGAGGGGCAGCGGCGGCCCCCCAATCCCCCGTTCCTTTCCCCTCTCACCCTTCCCCCATTCTCTCTTTCATGCCCGTCCCCCTCACCTGCACGATGCCTGCGACGCTGGGCGGCCAGCCGTTGGATGCGGAGAGGGGCAGCGGCGGCCCCCCAATCCCCCGTTCCTTTCCCCTCTCACCCTTCCCCCATTCTCTCTTTCATGCCCGTCCCCCTCACCTGCACGATGCCTGCGACGCTGGGCGGCCAGCCGTTGGATGCGGAGAGGGGCAGCGGCGGCCCCCCAATCCCCCGTTCCTTTCCCCTCTCACCCTTCCCCCATTCTCTCTTTCATGCCCGTCCCCCTCACCTGCACGATGCCTGCGACGCTGGGCGGCCAGCCGTTGGATGCGGAGGGGGGCAGCGGCGGCCCCCCAATCCCCCGTTCCTTTCCCCTCTCACCCTTCCCCCATTCTCTCTTTCATGCCCGTCCCCCTCACCTGCACGATGCCTGCGACGCTGGGCGGCCAGCCGTTGGATGCGGAGAGGGGCAGCGGCGGCCCCCCAATCCCCCGTTCCTTTCCCCTCTCACCCTTCCCCCATTCTCTCTTTCATGCCCGTCCCCCTCACCTGCACGATGCCTGCGACGCTGGGCGGCCAGCCGTTGGATGCGGAGAGGGGCAGCGGCGGCCCCCCAATCCCCCGTTCCTTTCCCCTCTCACCCTTCCCCCATTCTCTCTTTCATGCCCGTCCCCCTCACCTGCACGATGCCTGCGACGCTGGGCGGCCAGCCGTTGGATGCGGAGAGGGGCAGCGGCGGCCCCCCAATCCCCCGTTCCTTTCCCCTCTCACCCTTCCCCCATTCTCTCTTTCATGCCCGTCCCCCTCACCTGCACGATGCCTGCGACGCTGGGCGGCCAGCCGTTGGATGCGGAGAGGGGCAGCGGCGGCCCCCCAATCCCCCGTTCCTTTCCCCTCTCACCCTTCCCCCATTCTCTCTTTCATGCCCGTCCCCCTCACCTGCACGATGCCTGCGACGCTGGGCGGCCAGCCGTTGGATGCGGAGAGGGGCAGCGGCGGCCCCCCAATCCCCCGTTCCTTTCCCCTCTCACCCTTCCCCCATTCTCTCTTTCATGCCCGTCCCCCTCACCTGCACGATGCCTGCGACGCTGGGCGGCCAGCCGTTGGATGCGGAGAGGGGCAGCGGCGGCCCCCCAATCCCCCGTTCCTTTCCCCTCTCACCCTTCCCCCATTCTCTCTTTCATGCCCGTCCCCCTCACCTGCACGATGCCTGCGACGCTGGGCGGCCAGCCGTTGGATGCGGAGAGGGGCAGCGGCGGCCCCCCAATCCCCCGTTCCTTTCCCCTCTCACCCTTCCCCCATTCTCTCTTTCATGCCCGTCCCCCTCACCTGCACGATGCCTGCGACGCTGGGCGGCCAGCCGTTGGATGCGGAGAGGGGCAGCGGCGGCCCCCCAATCCCCCGTTCCTTTCCCCTCTCACCCTTCCCCCATTCTCTCTTTCATGCCCGTCCCCCTCACCTGCACGATGCCTGCGACGCTGGGCGGCCAGCCGTTGGATGCGGAGAGGGGCAGCGGCGGCCCCCCAATCCCCCGTTCCTTTCCCCTCTCACCCTTCCCCCATTCTCTCTTTCATGCCCGTCCCCCTCACCTGCACGATGCCTGCGACGCTGGGCGGCCAGCCGTTGGATGCGGAGAGGGGCAGCGGCGGCCCCCCAATCCCCCGTTCCTTTCCCCTCTCACCCTTCCCCCATTCTCTCTTTCATGCCCGTCCCCCTCACCTGCACGATGCCTGCGACGCTGGGCGGCCAGCCGTTGGATGCGGAGAGGGGCAGCGGCGGCCCCCCAATCCCCCGTTCCTTTCCCCTCTCACCCTTCCCCCATTCTCTCTTTCATGCCCGTCCCCCTCACCTGCACGATGCCTGCGACGCTGGGCGGCCAGCCGTTGGATGCGGAGAGGGGCAGCGGCGCCCCCCCAATCCCCCGTTCCTTTCCCCTCTCACCCTTCCCCCATTCTCTCTTTCATGCCCGTCCCCCTCACCTGCACGATGCCTGCGACGCTGGGCGGCCAGCCGTTGGATGCGGAGAGGGGCAGCGGCGGCCCCCCAATCCCCCGTTCCTTTCCCCTCTCACCCTTCCCCCATTCTCTCTTTCATGCCCGTCCCCCTCACCTGCACGATGCCTGCGACGCTGGGCGGCCAGCCGTTGGATGCGGAGAGGGGCAGCGGCGGCCCCCCAATCCCCCGTTCCTTTCCCCTCTCACCCTTCCCCCATTCTCTCTTTCATGCCCGTCCCCCTCACCTGCACGATGCCTGCGACGCTGGGCGGCCAGCCGTTGGATGCGGAGAGGGGCAGCGGCGGCCCCCCAATCCCCCGTTCCTTTCCCCTCTCACCCTTCCCCCATTCTCTCTTTCATGCCCGTCCCCCTCACCTGCACGATGCCTGCGACGCTGGGCGGCCAGCCGTTGGATGCGGAGAGGGGCAGCGGCGGCCCCCCAATCCCCCGTTCCTTTCCCCTCTCACCCTTCCCCCATTCTCTCTTTCATGCCCGTCCCCCTCACCTGCACGATGCCTGCGACGCTGGGCGGCCAGCCGTTGGATGCGGAGAGGGGCAGCGGCGGCCCCCCAATCCCCCGTTCCTTTCCCCTCTCACCCTTCCCCCATTCTCTCTTTCATGTCCGTCCCCCTCACCTGCACGATGCCTGCGACGCTGGGCGGCCAGCCGTTGGATGCGGAGAGGGGCAGGATGGCGACGGATATGATCACGCGGTCCGCGTTGCACAGCACCAGCGCCACCGCCACCAGCGCCACCAGCGTCGGCACCGCCACCGCTGCTGCTGCTGCTGCTTGTGATTCCTGTGCTGCTGCTGTGGCTGCTGGTGGTGGCGCCGCTGCTGCTCTGTCTGATCCTCTTCCTGATTCCGAAGCACTAGCTGACACTCGCACTGCTGCTGTCCTGTCTCGTCCATCCTGCTCCGACACAGCTGCCACGTCAGCTTCTGCTTCGTGAGCAACTGCCACGTCAGCAGGTCTGTCTCTTCCCTCGGGTTCTGCAGTTGCCACTGCGTTAGAAGATTTGGCCGCCTCATCTCGTTGGCTGCTCGAGTGTACCGCGTCCGTACAATCGCCGTTTGAATCAGGCGATCCAACGGCTGCTACTGTTTTTCGGTAACTTCTACGTCGCCGTCGGTTTTGGAATGAGCAGCCGCTTGAGATCGTAACTGACAGGCCGAAGGGTATGGGGTCGGTGAAACGACCGCGCGAAATGCTCGAATCGGAAACCCCTCTCCGTAATGTGCGGCGACTACCACTCTCACGGCGGTTTGTGCTGAAACCAGCGTAAGTCGCGGCGTGGTTTGCGGCTGAGTTGTGGCTGTGTGTTGAACAGGCCGGCGCGGCGTGCGCTAATAGCGCGTTTCCCGCGACAGCTGGCATGACGGCGACCATCGAATTTGCCGCGTCGCGATGGGAACAGTAAGCAAAACAGTGGTAGTATCTGGTCCGATCCGCTCTGATCCTGTCCGATTTGGTCTGATCTGGTCTGATTCGGCGGTGTGGGTGCAAGGGTGAACTGGAGAGTCGGCGGCGAGATCGAGGCGGAACCAATGAAACAGAAACCCGTTATAGCATACGCAATGGATGCGTTAACAGTTGCGGGTGCAAAGTGGGGTCTGTAAAACTGGACAGTAAGATCATGCAAATTAGCCACAATCATTTCATCCAGCTTTACATGGCCACCTACTTAGTTCCACGCAATAAACATGCAAATGCAGAGAATACAACACACAGAGAGGCGAGGGTGGGACTAAACAAACTAACGAGCAAACAAGCAAACAATATAAGTACACAAACGCTGCAATTACATCATTCTACTACCATGAAAGCAGCTAAACCCGTTGGGGCCATTGCGCTAGTCAATAGCCGCAAGCTTCATTGTCGCATTGACCAGCCTTTCCTTCACACCAGTCGCCACATACTGCATCAGCGCCACCAACGCATTGTATCCATCGCTCGCCGCAAGGGCCGCAATCTTGTAACCCACTATACACGTTGCAAGAGGTCGTTGGGGCCATTGGACTGGTCAATCGCAGCCAGCTTCATCGTCGCATTCACGAGCATTCCCTTCACACCCGTCACCGCATACTGCATAAGCGCCACCAACGCATTGTACCCATCACTCGCCGCAAGCGCCTCCGGGGTCAAGCCCGCAAAGCTCCAGCTTTGCGTGCCGTGGAGCACAATAACAGACGTGCAGTTCAGATCACACGGGCTGTTGTTGCTGTAGAGAAGCGCACGCATGGATGTGACATTGGGCGTCGTCGGCGGCGGGGGAGGAAGCGTGTCGCCATCGTCGTCGCAGCACTCATCATCATCTCCACCCTTCTTCCCCTTGCCCTTCCCCTTGTTACACTTGGGCTTGTCCTTCCCCTTAACCTTGCTCTTGTCTTTGTTGTTCCCTTTCTCCTTCTTAGCCACGCACCCCCCGGCAGGGGGCAAGGGGGGTGGTGGCAGGGCATCAAGCAGGTTGACGTTGAGGAAGACGCTGATGGGCTCCTCTGAGGGCACGACCACGGCAAGAGCGAAGCTCGCCTGGAAGGACAGCCCATCGGCACTGTAGTGGGGGAGACACGGAACGGAAGGAACACAGAAGCCAGAAGTGGCAATGAGGAGGTGGTGGTGGTGGAGGGTTGGTGGCAGGGCATCGAGGAAGTTGACGGAGAGGTAGACAGTGATGGGCTCTTCGGTGGGTACGACCACGGGAAGAGCGAAGCTCGCCTGGAAGGACAGCTCGTCAGCACTGTAGCGGGGAGGAAAGGAGTGGAGCAAACACAGAAGTCAGAAGTATACATTGAGGGGGGTGGTGGAGGGTGGCAGGGCATCAAGCAAGTTGACAGAGAGGGAGACAGTGATGACCAGGGTTTATCTGCGGGTTTATCTGTAGGCACCACCACCCCACGGCAACAACAAAGCTCGCCTTGAAGGACAGGCCATCGGCTTTGTAGTGGAGGAGACACGGAACGAGCGCAGGGAGGAAGAGAGTGAGATGGTCATGATGGGCTCCTGGGTGGGCACCACCACACCACGACAGCCACGAATTTCGCCTGGAAGGACAGCCCACTGGCTCTGTAGTGGGGGAGACACGGAACAGGTGCAGAGAAGAAGAGAGTGAGGAGGCCGTGATGGGCTGTGGTGTGGAGGCATGGAATGGAATGGACACAGAACGGGAAGGAGGAAGGAGAGAGGAAAGAGAGAAGTCACGGTGAGTTGTTACGACAGTGAGGCAGGTGGGAATGGGGCCAAAGCCGTGGCTCATGCAACATGTACAAACGTGAGATTGGGCGATGGGAGGTAGTCATGACTGGGGGAGGGAGATGCTGGCCCCGCCTGGCATGTAGATTGTGGTGGGTGCTGTGCAAGGTGCGGTGCGGTGTTGTCGACGCTCACGAGCGAGGGAGTGACCGCGAGAGGGTGACTCACGACTGGAAGAGGGTGACTCACGACTGGAAGAGGGTGACTCACGACTGCGAGAGGGAGATGTTGGCACCGCCTGGCATGTAGGAGAGGAAGCGAACCACGTATTGGGGGCTTGGCACGTATGCTGGGATGGGACCCACTTCCACTGCGGGCAGAAGCAAAGGGGAGGAGGGGGAGTGAGGAACGACTCTTGAGGTGCCTAAAATAAGAGGCTCGGCATGTATGCTGGGACGGGTTCGGCTGTCACTGCATGCAGAAGCGGAGGCCAGCAAGGAAAGAATCATGCATGGTGGGGTTGGAACGCGAGGAGAGCGTTTTAATGAATGAGAAGGGTGTGCAGGAATGAGAAGGGTGTGCAGGAAGGAAGCTTGTTGAGATACAAGGGTGAAAGGGAAAGCTGGCTACCACAACACGACTACAAGAAAGAGCTAAAAAAAAAAAGGTCCTGCTTGCAGTCGTGTGCTGCAAGCACGATGTTTCTTGCAAGCACGATGTTTCTTGCAAGCAGGTCGGAACATCCTGCTTGCAAGCTCGACCTCCCCTCCCCCCACCCTCCCTTCTTCCCCTTTCCTCTCTTTCCTCTCTACACTACCCGCTCTCCAACCCCCGCACTTACGGAACTTCCGCGAGGCATCAGCGTGGAGCTGCGCCATCACAGGGCGCATGGCTCCCTGCGCGTCCTTATACGCCATGACCACCCCGGGGAACACCAGCGAGTTGTCATCAGCTGCAGCAGCGCACCGTATCGCTCGGGATCCGTGACAGGGCTGCTGTTGAACGTGCCGAGGGCTCCCCTCCCACCCCTCGCTACACACTACCCCCACTGAAACCACCCCAACTTACGAATCTTCCGCATGGAATCCGCACGAAGCTGTCCCATGACGGGGCGCATGGCTCCCTGCGCGTCCTTATACACCATGACCACCCCGGGGAACACCAGCGAGTTATCAATCAGCTGCAGCAGCGCGCCGTAACGCTCGGGGTCCGTGGCAGGGGTGCTGGTGAACGTGCCGATGGCTTGCCACACGGACGGCACGGGCTGCACCCACGTGGGGTTGCCCGGGGGCAGGCTGCACCTGAGCGGGTCGCATCCGGGGACGGTTGTGCCTGCCAGCGTGATGTAGACGGGCGGGGCGACGGGGAGAGCTGCGAAGATCTTGTGGGTCGCTTGGATGGTGGTGGTGGCGGAATCGAAGCTGGATGTGGGTGGGGAGCAGGGGGGGGAACGGGGTGGGGGATAAAATGGGGCAAGATGAGGGGAGAGGGGGGTAAGTAGAGGGGGAACGGGGGTAAATAAAGGGGAGAACTGCGAAGATCTCGTAGGCCCCTTGGATGGTTGTGGTGGTGGCATCGAAGCTGGTGTGGGTGGGGGGAGAGAGGGGGGAATGGGCGAGAAGGGGAGGGATGGAGGGGAGGGGAGTCAAGAAAGTCGTGCAGGCCATTTGGATAGTGGAAGTGCCGGGGTGGAGACTCGTGTGGATTGGGGAAAGGGGGCATGGGGGAAAACGGGGGAAGATGGGACGGAACGGGGAACAGGGATAAAAGAAGGGGATTTTGGGGAGGGCATGTTTTGACTTGAAGTAAATCCAGCTGTAAGTGCGGCGTTGAAAGGAGGCATGTAAAGCGCGGCAAGAAGGCGACTTACTCACTTGAGACAGAGGTAAAGGACGGCTTTTGAAGCTCCTCAAAAGTCATCTTACGGGCGGCGTTGGCGAGAAGAGGAGGCACTCACTTGACGTAGAGGTAGACGACGGCTCGCGACTCGCCGTCTACGAGGTGCGCGTAGAGATACGCATCTGCCAGTCCGCCAGTCAGACGACGATGGGGGCACGATGAACACAATGGGGGCGATGAGGACAGATTTTAGCAGACGAAAGCTTTTATTTTCCAAAAGATGCGAGAGAGGCGAGGCGGGGGAGCGAGCAATGGAGAGAGAGCGAGGGTTAGAAGGCGACGAGGAGAGGAAAAATGCACCGAAACGAGGAGAACAGGAGCAAAATCTCTGGTCAGAACTGGCTTTCAATATCGGAATCAGTAGACATACTACTGCCTTTCACCCAGAATCTGTCCTATTCGCATGCGCGAGGAGCGGGATCAATCCCTCAGAAGACGACGAACGACGGACGTACCGGCGGCAGAGGCGGCGACGGGCGACGTCAGGTGACTGGCCGCGATGATGACAGCTGCGACGCGCGTCGGAAGAAACGGGGGTGGAGGGGGCGCATGGAAAGAGGGGTGAGAGGAGGCAGGGAGGGAGACAGGGGAGAGGGTGAGAGGCAGTGATAGTGTGGGGTGCTGCTGCTATTACGTGGCCTCCACGTAGCCTCCACTTCGGCTCCACGTGGGCTCCGTGTGGGCACCCGCGGCGTGCGAGAATCTACTGGTGTGAGACTATCCATGAAAATTTCGCTGTAAAAAGAAACACCCGCTGAGAGCACGCACCACCGATCACGAGGAGCAGCGGGAGCGAGCTTGGGTACGAGGTTGGCCGCAGCCGCCGCCGCCGGAAGCACAGATTCGAGGGCGTCGCCATGATTACGGTGGGGACGCCGGGGAGCACTTAGTGTAATAACGCGGACGATATGACTCGTACGATGTCGTTTATTGTTGTGTTGCACGATGGCCGTTGTGCACAGACTTAAGAGCGTCGTGAATGTAGTAATACTTACTGACCCAGCTTATCGTCCCAATCTGAAGTATTAGCGAGGACGGTCTCTGTCGCCGGACACATTTGTGGCAATTGTAGTGTCTGGACCTATTAGTGGTACTAAGGCAGACGCAGGGAGGTTTGGACGAAATATCGCCTAGAAAGTCGAGAATCATCCCATGTGAACCCAAATTTCGTTATTCAGGCGCGACGACAAAGGTCCTTACCCAGCCCAGATACCAGCTGACAATCTCTTCGCCTGACTCGTCACGTCAGGTCAGGACTCGGGAGTGTGAGTCGAGCTGACCCTTCTGCTGGCATCGCCTGACAGAGTCCCTGGAGCGATCGTGTGTACATATGCTCGGAAAGAAGGAATGCGGGGACGAACGGGAAATGGAGGTGGGGTGGGGAAGAGGAGGCGCGGGGATGTTGGGAGAAGCTGGCGGGAGGGAGGGACAATAAGGGGACAACGTGAGGGGGAGGGGAAAGGAGCGAAAGGGGGGAAATACAACAGAGCGGCAGTCTACGCAGTCAATCGGGCAAGAAAGGGAGCAATCCGCACGGGGGTGTGGGTGGCGGAGAATGTGGGACTAGTCGGCGGAAACGTAACCGCAAAATGCGGTAGGACAAGAAGAGGTTTCGGGCAATTTTGGATTCTTGTGACGCGAACTCGCGACTCGGTTCGAAATGCTTGACGCTTGACTTGCGTTGCTGTGCTGGCTGCAGCGCAGCATCACTGTCAGCTCTGGATTGTGCTGAGTGGACTCCTTGGCACGTGTGCCATCAGCACAGCAACGATCTGCAGCGAATAGGCGATAAAGCTCGTAACTGAGCCGATATTCTGTGTAACAGAAGAGATACTAGGCATACCTTACCCAAAAGGATATGCTTTCACATCCTACAATATCTACAACCACTTGCACTGCTATAGACACCAGAACCAATATTATATTTACAAATAAATTTCAAACAAAACTAGCATTCTCGTCGTCAAATCGTGCCTTAATGTTTTGGAGAACCGATGCAACCTTTGTGACGTTCGCTCGTACAATATCATAACACCCGCCATGGCTAAACACAAGATGGTAGACGAGCGACGACGCATACGCTAGATGATTGTGACAGACAACAGGGCATCCATCTGGTCTGATTTCCAGAACGGAGGCCTTTTCTGGCATGAAGATGAGGTTCGTGAGTGCTGCCCCATGGCCTGCTATGAAGAGACACGTGCGCCGAAACAACTCTCAAGCTCCAGCGGGGGAGAGGCAGGAAGGGGTGGGAGGGGAAGGGGAGGTGACAGGGAGGGGGGAGACGAGGTTGGCGAGAGCTGCCCCATGGCCTGCTACGAAGAGACGCATGCGCCGAAACAACTCTCGAGCTGCATAGATGGGCGTGGTTGGGATGTATGAAGAGAAGATGGAAGATCAGAGGAGGAGGAGACAAGAGGACAAGTGAATAAGCACACCATCCAGCACAGACAGCAAGCACCTTCTTTTAAGGAGCCTCAATCATAGCCTCCAAAAGAACGATACGCTCACCGCTCGCAGCACAGCAGCAGCGCACCTTCCAGCGCAGGCAGCAAGCCGGCGACCGTCTTTTGAGGCACCCCAAACCTTGGCTAAAAAAAAAGTTGCGCTCAGTGCTAAAAAAACAGCAGCAGCGCACCTTCCAGCGCAGGTAGTGGGCCAGTGACCTTCCTTCACGGCACCTTCATAATTGCCCCAAAAGCTCGGTCTGCCCAATGTCCACATCACACACACAACATCGCACCTTTCAGCACAGACAGCGAGCTGATGAACTTCACAATCCTCTCATTCGGAAACGCCCTCTCCACCACCTCCTCCACCTCCGCAAAGTTACTAATGGATCGTCGCTTAGCGGGTCGCTTGGCCAGCACCACCACCCAATCGGGTGGCAGCGCATGCGTCTGCTGGGGCGACAGCGGCGGCGGCGGGTGGTAGGACCAGTCGGGGCGGAAGAGAGGCAGCCCACGTGGGTGCAGCAGGTGGGTGCGCCTGAGGGACTGCCAGAGAGCCTTGGAGGGGTTGCCACAGGTTTGGGTGATTGGCTGAAGCCAGGGGGAAGAGGGGGTGGTGAAGGGCGGGAGGGAGGAGGAAGAGGAAGGGAGGAAAGGCCTTGAGTACATTGAGAGGCAGCCTGCATGGGGGTGCAGCAGGTGGCTCCACCTCAAGAATTGCCAAAGCGGTTTAAAAGGGTTACTATAGGTCGGGTTATTGGGGCCGACAGAGCGGGAAGGCGGAGGGGGAGAGGGAGTAGAGGCATGACAAACACCTTGAGCGGTGTGGCAGGGAGAAAGGAGGGGGGCTTCTGCAGGTGCAGCACGTGGTTTGGTTTGGTGTGGAGGACTGCCAAAGCGGTTCAGAGGCATAGTCATGCGAATGGGAAATGGGATGAAGACAGGGAGAGAAGTTAGTGGATTGCGGACACACACAGCAGAGAGTAGCAGGTGGGGAGTGTCACGAGGTAGAGACCCCTGAGAATCCTCAAGAGGGTTGTGTCACAAGGCAGACACCCTTGACTTAGACAGCGACCTGATTTTGCAGGGTGTTTTTGAGAATCAGAAAAGAGAAAGAGAGTAGCAATGTGTCCCAACGTTGGGATGTGTCCCAACGTATACACCCTTGGCTGCGATTTTTGTAGAATTCTAAGAAATTGTTTTTACAGGGTGTTTTTCAGAATTATAAATATATATATATGTATATATATGTATGTGTATATATGTTTGTATATAGTAGCAGTTGGGATGTGCCCCAACGTATACACCCGCGACTGCGAGCTGATCTGCCAATCGCCGCTCGTAGGTGCAGATAAGCAGCAGGGGGTGTGGACGACAGTGCGGAGCGGCAGAATTAAGCAAGCATGAGCAAGCAAGCACGCATGGGCTACCAGCGTGGATACACCTCGTAGAGGGTTTCGACGAAGAAGAGATCTTGGGCTACGAGAGGCTGTTGAAATGTATTCGTTTACATTTATAACTGCCAGCAGTAGAACCTAGTGTAGTTATGAGATCTTGCAGGTGGTGTACAATTGCTTCCTCTTTTGCCTATATCTTGTACCCTTGTTCATTATTGAAACACTCTTTGACAAATCTCTCTCGAAATGTTCCTCTCGAACTTCCTTGCATCTCCCCTCTCTCGTAATCTAGCCATGGCTCCTAAGTTTAGCTAGTTGCTATTCTTGACATGCTATCAGAGTAGGTCGCTTCTAGGACCTAATGTTCATGGGCCCACCAAACCCGCCATCTCCGATGGCGGCCCATTTTTCTGCTGCAGTAGCTCCGCGAGCTGATGGCGTCGAGCTCGCTGTTGTGCGCGGTCCACGGGCGTTTAGCGAGTGCGACGGGTACGTGCGACGCGCACGTGATTCGCGTGCGCTTCGGGACAGCGCCCGTGGCGCTTGTCGCTCGCCTTGTCGCGCGGACCCCGCTGTCTCGTCGCCCCGCCGCTGCAGCCCTCGCTGGATGCCCCCCCCCTCGTCGCCCTGTGCTGTTTTGTCGACCTGCGGCCTCGCCTGCACCGTCGCCAGCCCCGCGCACGCTCGTCACGCCGCCCTTGCGCCTGCCCGTTGAGTGAGCCACCGTCTGCCTGACGCGCTGCCCCGCGACCCCCGGGCCAGCCCACAGCTTCCCCCCCACGCCCCACCCGTCACGCCCCAGCATGTTACCCCACCCGCCCTCCCATCGGCCCCGCTGTTGCTGCCGCGTTTGCTCCTGCTGTGTGGGGGGAGGGGGGTGAGTTGGGGGTGGTGGCCGTGAGTGGGGGTGACGGGGGTGGATGCCGTCGCGGCTCTTGTCACTTTTGCTGCTCGTGCAACTGTGGAAGGGGGAGGGGGTGGAAGTGGCGGGAGCGCACCCGAAGGAGCCACCTGCCGCCCTCCTCTCTACTCTCTCTCCCTCCAGCGCCTGTCGTTGTGGGGGAAAGGGGGGGGTGTGAGGGGGTGGCGAGAGAGATTCTGTTGAGCCAGCAGCCGCCCCTCCTCCTCTCTCTCTCACAGCTGCATGTGCCACTGTGGGGGGGAGGGTGAGGCGGTGGCGGAAGTCAGCCAGGCATTTGCAGCTGCCGCCCGCTGCTACCGTGGTACCTCCAACCGCCGCCCCTGCCTCCACCTGCTGTTTTCTTTTGTTTTCTGTCTGCTGCTGTTGGTTGGCAGGTGCTGCCGTTGAGCCCTGCTGTGCCGCCGCCCTTGCCGCCGCACGCTCTTGCTCTCCCGGCGGCCTGCCACCACATGCACCTGCTTCTATTGTGCCGCCGCCCTTGCTGCCGCACACTCCTGCTCCTACTGCTTCAACCTTAACAGAGGGGTTGGTGAAGTTGAATCTGCTACCATTGCACCGGTTGTCACTGCTCTTGCCTGCTGTTGCTGTTTTCTCTGCACTTGGTGTACCCCTGCAGGAGGATTACTGCACATGGTTCTAGCTGTAGGCATTTAGGGGGTGTGTTGAAATGTATTCGTTTACATTTATAACTGCCTGTAGTAGAACCCAGTGTAGTTATGAGATCTTGCAGGTGGTGTACAATTGTTTCCTCTTTTGCCTATATCTTGTACCCTTGTTCATTATTGAAACCCTCTTTGACAAATCTCTCTCGAAATGTTCCTCTCGACCTTCCTTGCATCTCCCCTATCTCGTAATCTAGCCATGGCTCCTAAGTTTAGCTAGTTGCTATTCTTGACAGAGGCAGCACGCGCATGTCCTCGTATTTAATGCCTATGAGGGCCTCTTCGAACTGCTTGTACACCTCCCACTGGTTAGGAGGCACGGGTAGGGGGAGAAAGGAAAAGAGATTGTCAACCATGAGAGGCAGGCAGCACGCGCATGTCCTCGTATGTGATGCCTATGAGGGCCCCTTCGAACTGCTTGTACACCTCCCACTGCAAGGCACAGAGATAAGAAAGGAAAGGGAAAAGAGATCGTCAGTAATAGGGAGGCGGCCCTTACATGCCTTAGTGCTTGGATTCAACAAGTTTTGTATACCAAAGCTCTTACATGCTTTCAATGTCTATACCAAAGCTCTTACATCCTTTCAAAGGCTATACCAAAGCTCTTACATGCTTTCAATGTCTATACCAGAGCTCTTACATGCTTTCGATGTCTCTACCAAAGCTCTTACATGCTTTCAATGTCTATACCAAAGCTCTTACATGCTTTCAATATCTATACCAAAGCTCTTACATGCTTTCAATGTCGATACCAAAGCTCTTACATGCTTTCAATGTCTATACCAAAGATCTTACATGCTTTCGATGTCTATACCAAAGCTCTTACATGCTTTCAATGTCTATACCAAAGCTCTTACATGCTTTCGATGTCTATACCAAAGCTCCTACATGCTTTCAATGTCTATACCAAAGCTCTTACATGCTTTCGATGTCTATACCAAAGCTCTTACCTGCTTTCGATGTCTATACCAAAGCTCTTACATGCTTTCGATGTCTATACCGAAGCTCTTACATGCTTTCAATGTCTATAACAAATCTCTTACATGCTTTCAATGTCTATACCAAAGCTCTTACATGCTTTCAATGTCTATACCAAAGCTCTTACATGCTTTCAATGTCTATACCAAAGCTCTTACATGCTTTCAATGTCTATACCAAAGCTCTCACATGCTTTCAATGTCTATACCAAAGCTCTTACATGCTTTCAATGTCTATACCAAAGCTCTTACATGCTTTCGATGTCTATGCCAAAGCTCTCACATGCTTTCAATGTCTATACCAAAGCTCTTACATGCTTTCAATGTCTATACCAAAGCTCTTACATGGCTTTGGATGTCTATACCAAAGCTCTTACATGCTTTCGATGTCTATACCAAAGCTCTTACATGCTTTCGATGTCTATACCAAAGCTTTTACATGCTTTCGATGTCCATACCAAAGCTCTTCATGCTTTCGATGTCTATACCAAAGCTCTTACATGCTTTCGATGTCTATACCAAAGCTCTTACATGCTTTCGATGTCTATACCAAAGCTCTTACATGCTTTCGATGTCTATACCAAAGCTCTTACATGCTTTCGATGTCTATACCAAAGCTCTTACATGCTTTCGATGTCTATACCAAAGCTCTTACATGCTTTCGATGTCTATACCAAAGCTCTTACATGCTTTCGATGTCTATACCAAAGCTCTTACATGCTTTCGATGTCTACACCAAAGCTCTTACATGCTTTCAATGTCTATACCAAAGCTCTTACATGCTTTCAATGTCTATACCAAAGCTCTTACATGCTTTCGATGTCTATACCTATGCCTGTAAAAACGAATATCGAATCGAATACGAATACTCATTTCCGAATATTTTGCGAATAAGTGTTCAATATCGTATTTGACCGAATACCTGCTCCACGTCGATTGCGAATACGAATCGAATACTGGCGGATTCGAATCGAATACAAATGTGCCACGAATATGCACATTCCACACTCAAATATGGCCAAACGATCCATTCTACCAACCTTTCTAAGGTCTCACCATTATGGCTGTTATTCACACATCTCTATGTGTGCATTTCTTGACCATCTAGCTTACGATTCTTTGACATACATAGGGAAAGGCTTATATTAGATAGGGAAAGAGGAGAAGATATGTGGACACAAATGTCTCTCGAGTACTATAATATTTGTCGAACGAATACTTGCTCGAAACGAATACTTGACGATCGAATACATGCGAATAGCATGCCAATTTCGGATTCGTTTTTTATGCGAGTATTCGATCGAATACCGAATACTATTCGAATGCCGATTACTTGTTTGTTGGCATATCTATACCAAAGCTCTTACATGCTTTCAATGTCTATACCAAAGCTCTTACATGTTTTCAATGTCTGTACCAAAGCTCTTACATGCTTTCAATGTCTATACCAAATCTGTTACATGCTTTCGATGTTTATACCAAAGCTCTTACATGCTTTCAATGTCTATACCAAAGCTCTTACATGCCTTCAATGCCTATACCAAAGCTCTTACATGCTTTCAATGTCTATACCAAAGCTCTTACATGCCTTCAATGCCTATACCAAAGCTCTTACATGCTTTCAATGTCTATACCAAAGCTCTTACATGCTTTCAATGTCTATACCAAAGCTCTTACATGCTTTCAATGTCTACACCAAAGCTCTTACATGCTTTCAATGTCCATACCAAAGCTCTTACATGCTTTCAATGTCTATACCAAAGCTCTTACATGCTTTCAATGTCAAGAGGTGGAAGCCAAAGCCTCGACAACTGCAGTTCAAATAATCTCCTCTTTGCAAGGACTCATTTGTCTGAGTGATCTACGCCTCAAAATAGACGTTTGGATGGTGGTGGCAAGGACTGCCACTTCAAATATTGAACCCACCTGAATCCGGCTGGCGAGGATGGGCGTGGAGAGCATGATGCGCGGCAGCAGCATCGTAGCACACACGTGTACAGGCGTGTACAGGCGTGTACAGGCGTGTACAGGCGTGTACAGGCGTGTACAGGTGTGTACAGGCGTGTACAGGTGTGTACATGTTTTCAACTGTCAGCTCATTGAACCCACCTGCATGCGGCTGGCGAGGATGGGGGAGGAGGGCATGATGCGCGGCAGCAGCGGCACAGAAACGAGGAGCAGAGGCATGGTTTCGGCGACAAAGTGGTAGAAGTTGAATCCGTACGAGTTGCTCCACGTGAAGGCCGCTGGTAGTACATGCACCTGCTGCTCTGCTGAAAAGGATATCTGCGGTGGGGGTGGGAAGGGGGAGGGAGGAGTGAGAAGAGGCGGCGAGGAGCAAAGGCACGGTTTCTGCAAGGAAGTTGCTTAGAAGTTGCTCCACATGAACGTGTTGTAAGTCCAATGGAGCCCCAGACAGCACAGCAGCCATCTCTGAAAATCCAACGTTTACGTGCTGATTCAACTGTAAAAATTGTTGTAGAAGCTGCTTCACGTGAACGAGTTGGAAACCCCTTCCCCTCACCTCATTCGAATTCCCCTGTCCCTCATCTCATCGCATCGCATCTCATCTCATCTCATCTCACCTCACCGCATCTCACCGCATCTCAACGCAAGCTCCTGCCTCTCACCTCGTTGAACCTGCCACAGCCGGGCCGCACGAATCGGTGCGTGCGGTTGAACACGAAGCCCTTGTCCGTCACATACGCGCCCTTCACCTCAAACATCTGCAGCGCCATGGCGTCCCGCGGGTTAAAATCCTCCCTATGCGAACACGTCTCGTCATACCCATCCGATATATGCTTCCACGTGCGCGGATCCAACCCCGCCGTGGCGTTTCTTTCGGGCAGTTCACGGGCGGGTCGAGGAGAACTCGGTCCGGGTCGACCAGGTCCGGGTTCCAGCAGGCCCGGAGGTTCGGAAAGGCCGGGCCGCAGGAGGTTAGGGCGGGACACGTGTCGCCACGGCAGTGGGCGAGAGTGCCCCAGTGCGTGTCGTGCTCGTGGTACTGTAGCAGCACGATTGGCCGGTTGGAGGAGTTGTGGGCGAAGCCGAGGGGTTCGATGAAGAGATTGGTTCTCTCCGGATGGTTCCTGGGGGAAGAGATTGAGAAAAGTGATAACGGAGTCACTATTGTGAGAATTCTCGGAAATATTGGTTTTATCTGGATGGTTCCTGAAGAGAGAGATTGAGGAACGTGATAGGGGAGAGAACGAGGGGACGGATGGAAGAGAGAAGGACGGGAGGGATCAGTGCGTGAGCCCGATAAAGAGATGCACTGACACGAAGCACGCTCACCCGACACGAAGCACGCTCACCTGATACGAAGCACGCTCACATGATACGAAGCACGCTCACCTGATACGAAGCACGCTCACCTGATACGAAGCACGCTCACCTGATACGAAGCACTCTCACCTGACACGAAGCACGCTCACCTGATACGAAGCACGCTCACCTGATACGAAGCACTCTCACCTGACACGAAGCACGCTCACCTGATACGAAGCACGCTCACCTGATACAACTCACCTGACGGGGAGAGGCACGTAATACTGCATCTGGGCTTCAAACGCCTTCACGTGTCCCACCACCTGCAGCTGCCTCCGATTATCGCCGTCGGCGCTGACGCTCGCATGATCATCATGCGAAGAATGATCCTTCCCATGATCGGTTCTACTGTCTTGGTGCCGCCTGTCGTCGATGGTTCGATCACGGGCATGTTGAGTGTGGGCCTGGAGAGGCAGGGGGAAGGGGTTGTATCGGAGACAATTTGAAAGGGCTGGAAACAGACAGTCGGCGCTCTGGCGACAAGCGCGATCGGATGTGACGTGGTTAAAATCCACGAGACGCTGCGCGATGTGATGGTGATGGGGAGGGATAATCACACCTACTGAATCATCAAGCAGTTTCGTGGAAGCAGCACGTCTCGCGTCTGTCCCAGCCACGAGGAAATCGAGGTAAAGAAACAGCTGCGCATTCAAGAAGAGCAGACAACAGCGTATGCGGCCCGGTGAAACCGCGAGACACTTCCTGCTCGCCATTTGATAAAGGATACGCATCTGGTTGGACTAGAATAAGGATAAATCCCTGAACTCCCACGTTGAGAGCTCATCGCTTCCGTTTTCTTATTTATCCCTAAGTAGAAGAACTAGAGCGACGAAGTGGAGAGAAATCAGGACCAGGGTAGTTGACCATGAGGAGGACTTGGGGCGGAAAACCCGACACTCGTTGCTGAACCGAAGAATCGATGCCCATTAGAGGAACCCCACCTTCGCCTTATCAAAGGGCGGGGACTGAGCACGTGAATTTCGCCTACCTCGCCCAACTTCGCCAATGGAAAAATTGGGACTGTAACGCGCAAGTGGAGGGGTTGACGAATTACCATGTACCGTTTTCAAATATCTGAAGAAGGGATGGTTGACAGCGTGATAAGCAGTTCGATCGACGGCTACGATCTACTGATGTGACTGTACATGAGGGGCTGTTGTCCGTCCACGAATGCACCAGGGAAAACTTTGAGATGGAACAAGCAAATTCCACGGGACTAGGTGAGCATCGACTGTACTGTAATGAGGTGTCACCTCATCTAAATTCCTTGCGAACCAATCCCAAGCGCCCCTGACTCGCCCGATCAGCATCGGCCTGATCGGCCCGAATCGCTGAGTGAAACTGCCGAAACTGACAGTTGGGGAAGATCCCAGGTGATTCCTGTACCACATAAGAGAATTCCCAGAAACAAGGCATACTCGTATAATACTACACCAAAATATATTGGTGCTGTTCGCCAGCAAATCGTTTCTTCAACAGGAAACGATGGCATCAGCATCGCGACCGCATATGGAAACGGGGCCGGAACCCTCCTCCGAGGTTTGGGCGAAATGCCGCCCGAGAAACTACGCGCGCCCGAAAGGCGAAATTTCTCAACCGCATCGGGAAGGTCCATCCACACCTTCCCCCCAATGGCGCGAAATTTGCTCATCCCTGACCCTCTGAAAAGCAATGCGTCGGCTGTGCCACCGCTGTGCTTTGAAAAACGCGGCATGACGATGGCATGGCTAGGGGATGGCATTTTGCCTGGGAACAAAGTTAAGTCCCTGTTGGAATTAAGGTTAATTCGGGTTGCTCCAATAAACATATGTAGTGATACATCTACACTATAGTAGTGTAGAATACATTGGTTGGAGAACTTGTGGTGTACACTCCATAGAGTGGGCCACCTCCCAAACCCTATAGGTTATGGTTCTCTCTTGTTGGAACTTCACTTCTTGGTAACCAATTTGGTTATAGCATGGTTCATGCACAAGTTGGCTCCTAAAATTCCTAGGCTTTAGGAGGAGGTTCTAAGACTACTATAGCTTCCGCTAGTAGCTTACACCATTCTAACATGGTATCAGAGCGAGGTTGGCCTAGCAATCTGTTGGAATAAGAGCTACTCAAGAAATTTGATCATAACACCTTGGTGGAAGCTAAATAGCTTCCATCTCTCCCGAAGGGCTGCCGAAATTGCACCGTGGCGGACTCTGGACGTGGGAGGGGAGGAAGAGAGAAGAAAACTGCTGGAAATCGTGTGGATCCGTTGGGGAGGACGAGAAGAGCGACATCCATTCACGGAGGCGCTCAGTCAACCTTGGCAGATCAAGACGTCCAGCATACCGTTGGAAATGCCTCAGCACGATCTACAACTGTCAAACATATGTGTATATCTGTTATAGTTTGGTTAGGCTTAGTGGAGTACTCACTGTGGGGTACAACCCCTTAGGTTTTTATCTTTGTATCTTTCCCCTCGATAGTCGACACCCAATTTTGCCGTAAGACTCTAACATGGTATCAGAGCGAAGGTCTCGGGTTCGAATCCCAGTGTGTGCACTTCGGGCATCCCAGTGCGGGGGTGTGTCAGAGGTCCACTGGTGATCCCCGATTGATCCTAGGGAAGGGTTACAGGCTCGTTGTCCTGGGGGGTTGTGGGCGCACTGACCCGCTACTTAAAAAGCCCTTTTATCCCAGTTGTCTAGTGACTGGGATTCTGACATGGTATCAGAGCATAGGTCCTTAGGACCTACGATTAGGGCCCACCACGATTGCCTGTCTTGCCTAGTGCCTACGCGCGCCTCGGCTGCCCGCGCGCGCCTCGGGCGGTCCTTTTTTTTCCCACGTGCGCCGTCTCAGCAGCCCGCGTAGCCCGTTTTGGCCCCGCCTGTGCGCCCCTTAAGCCGCCCGTGCGAAACCTGATTAGGCCACGCCAGCGCGGCCCGTCGCCCAGCGTAGCCCGTAGCTTAGCGACCAGCCCGCAGCCGCGCACGTGCGGCCCATCGCCCCGCGCAGCCCGCAGCCGCACGTAGAATGCAGCCGCGCACGCTGTAGCCACGCACAGCCCGCAGCTCGTGCAGTCCATCGCCGCACGTAGCCTGCGGCCGCGCGCGCTGCCCGTAGCCACGCGCAGCCTGCAACCTCGTGCAGCAAGCCGCCACACGCAGCCCTCAGGCCGCTCCTGCCTGCTGCCTGCTGCCTGCCGCCTGCCTGCTGCCTGCTGCCTGCCGCTCCTGCCTGCCGCCTGCCTGCTTGCTGCCTGCTGCCGCCTGCCTGTAGCCTGCCTGCTGCCTGCCTGCTGCCTGCCTGCTGCTTGCTGCCTACAGCCTGCCTGCCTGCCTGCTTGCCGCCTGCCTGCCGCCTGTCTGCAGCCTGCCTTCTGCCTGCCTGCTGCCGCCTGCCTGCCTACTGCCTGCAGCCTGCCTGCCTGCCTGCTTGCTGCCTGCTGCCGCCTGCCTGCAGCCTGCCTGCCTGCTGCCGCCTGCCTGCTTGCTGCCTGCAGCCTACCTGCCTGCCTGCTTGCTGCCTGCTGCCGCCTGCCTGCTTGCTGCCTGCTGCCGCCTGCCTGCTGCCTGCCTGCTGCTTGCTGCCTACAGCCTGCCTGCTTGCCTGCTTGCCGCCTGCCTGCCGCCTGTCTGCAGCCTGCCTTCTGCCTGCCTGCTGCCGCCTGCCTGCCTACTGCCTGCAGCCTGCCTGCCTACTGCCTGCAGCCTGCCTGCCTGCCTGCTTGCTGCCTGCTGCCGCCTGCCTGCAGCCTGCCTGCCTGCTGCCGCCTGCCTGCAACCTGCCTGCTGCCTGCCTGCTGCCTGCCTGCTACTTGCTGCCTGCTGCCGCCTGCCTGCCGCCTGCCTGCCTGCCTGCTTGCTGCCTGCTGCCGCCTGCCTGCAGCTTGCCTGCTGCCTGCCTGCTGCTTGCTGCCCCTGCCTCCTGCCTCTGCCTCCTGCCTCCTACTTGGTGCCTGCTGCCTCTGCCTGCTGCCTGCTGCCTCCTGCCTTAAGCCAATATGGCGACGCCTAACGTTCTAGCGTTCGAGCCTGACGGTCGTCCCATCGAGTTCACTGTATGGTTAGACGATCTCCAGCTGTTCCTTCTGACTGATGCCAAAGATGGCGTTTCCCTGTTTGATTACGTCTCTGGCACTGCCGTTGTTCCTGCTGCTGATGCTCCTGCTCTAGAACGCTCCCAGTGGCAGACTCGTGATGCTGCTGCACGCCTAGCTATTAGGAACCACCTGCCGATTACTGAGCGAGCGCATTTCAGCCAGCACAGAACTGCTCAGACACTGTATGACGCTGTAGTTGCGCGCTACTCCTCCCCGGCCACTGCAGCCATAGGTCGACTCATGCTACCATACCTGTTCCCCGATCTTTCCTCGTTCACCACTGCTGAGGACCTAGTTTCTCACCTGCGCGCTACTGACTCTCGCTTTCGTGCCGCCCTTTCAGCCGAGTTCTGCGCCGCAACCCCCCCCCCCCCCCCCCCCCCCCCGATGTACTTCACTCTCTATTTCCTCGTTACCCGCCTCCCTGACACTCTTAGCTCTGTCAGGGACCACTTCCTAGCGCTAGACCCCACCACTCTCACTGTAGACGACTTCGAGAAGCACCTCCTCGCAGCAGAGAAGAACATCATCGCTGTAGGTGCTGCTCGTGGCACTCCTCGCTCTCCCCTCTTTGAGGGGTGCTCCCCCTCCCCTCTCACCCCCTCCTACGCCTCCGCAGCTGCTGCTCACGACTACCTTGGTGCTGAGGGGGTCGGAGCTGCTTCCGCTCCCAGTGGGAAGCGTCGCAGCGGCAGGGGCGGCAGGGGTGGCAGGGGCGGTGGGGGTGGAGGTGGTGGAGGTGGTGGAGGTGGTGGAGGTGGAGGCGGTGGTGGGGGTGGTCGTGGGGGTGGAGGCGGTGGAGGTGGTGGTGGGGGCGGCGGAGGCACTGGGAGCGGTGGAGGCGGCAGCAGCGGAGGTGGGGGAGGAGGGAGCAGTGGTGGCAGTGGTGGTCAGGGCCAGCAGCAGCCGCAGCAGCAGCAGCAGCCGCAGCAGCAGCAGCAGCATCAGCGTCAGCGCCAGACCCCCACTTCCCAGCAGCTTCTTGACTCGTATGCCGGGCGTGGGGCTTCTGGGGGTCCTGGTCGCTGCCCCTATATCATCCGCACAGGTCCCCGCGCTGGTCGCCAGTGCACAGGTTTTCACACTGAGCAGCGCTGCTTCGCTCGACTTAGCGACGCCTGGCGCGCCAAGTTTCCTGATGCTACTGAGTTCCCCAACTGGGCAGACTTACTTAGGCGTGATGTACCTATCTTTGATCTTGACTATGAGGCAATTCTTGCTGCTATGTATGCCTTATCTGTTAGTGCTGAGGGTGACTGCTACTTGTGTGTGCTGCCGGATCCTGGTATAACCCCTGGTATAGCCCCTGCAGCACTAGGTGCTTGTGAGTCTGCTCCCCTTGGTACTGCGCCTGCACATGCTTTGCACACCTTTACACTTGACTCTGGTGCTTCCCGCTGTTTCTTTCGCGACAGTACCACAGTCACTCCCCTCCCTGCACCTGTTCCTGTCTCACTGGCTGACCCCTATGGGGGCCCAGTGCTTGCACGGTCTTCCACTGTGCTTTCGTGTCCGGCGGTCCCGTCTGGTGAGCTGTCTGGTCTCCACCTCCCCTCTTTCTCTACGAACTTGGTGAGTAACGCTGTCCTCCAGGATGCGGGGGTTGACACCTTCACCCCTGGCCGGCAGCGTGTGGCGATTTGCACGTGCTCCCAGACTGGTCGCCACCTGGCCACGTTCGCTCGTGCGCCGGGGTCCAGTCTGTACACCCTCACCACTGCGTCACACTCCGCCCCTTTGTCTCCCCAGTTGCACGCGTCTGCTCAGGTAGCTACACAGTGTGAGTGTCGCTGGCTGTCGCACGACACTCTCCTGTGGCACCACCGCCTTGGTCACCCCTCCCTGCCTCGCCTACGCAGCATGCACTCCCGCCTCCTGGTTTCTGGGCTTCCCAGGTCTCTGCCTCCCCTCCCTCCCTCGCCTGCGCCGCCCTGCATTCCCTGCGTCGAGGGGCGGCAGCGCGCCGCTCCTCACTCCTCCTCGTTCCCTCCCACAGAGGCTCCACTGCAGACTCTCCACCTGGACGTGTGGGGCCCAGCCCGCGTCCGTGGACAGGGCCACGAGCGGTACTTCCTGCTGGTTGTCGACGACTACACGCGCTACACCACGGTCTTCCCCTTGCAGCGCAAGGGGGATGTCCCTGATGTTTTGATCCCCTGGATCCGCGCTACTCGTCTCCAGCTCCGCGAGCGGTTCCAGTCGGACTTTCCTGTCCTGTGTCTGCACTCTGACAGAGGTGGTGAGTTCTCCTCAGACCTCTTGGCAGCCTTCTGTGCGGAGCACGGCATCCGCCAGACTTTCACGCTTCCGGCCTCTCCTCAGCAGAATGGGGTTGCTGAGCGCCGCATTGGCTTAGTCATGGAGGTCGCTCGTACCTCCATGATCCATGCGGCTGCCCCCCATTTTCTGTGGCCGTTTGCGGTCCGGTACGCCGCGCATCAGCTCAACCTTTGGCCCCGTGTCTCCTTGCCGGAGACCTCGCCCACACTGCTGTGGACAGGGAAGGTTGGCGACGCGTCGCGTTTCCGGGTCTGGGGTGCTCGTGCCTTTGTCCGCGATACCACCGCGGACAAGCTCTCCCCTCGTGCCATTCCTTGCGTCTTCCTTGGCTTTGTCCCTGACGCGCCTGGCTGGCAGTTTTACGACCCCGCCTCGCGCCGTGTCTTTGGGTCTCAGGACGTCACCTTTGACGAGTCCGTCCCCTTTTAACGCCTCTTCCCCTACCGCACTGCTCCTCGCCCCCCCCCGCCGCTCTTTCTCGCCCCAGGTCCTCCCCAGGTAGACCCCCTCCCCGCGCCAGGTCCTGCTCCTTCAGGTGTCTCTCAGGTAGACCCCCCCGCGCCTGCGCCTGTTGAGGTCACTGGTGACTCCGGTCCTGCTGCGAGTGGTGCTGTCCCTGGGGGTGCGTAGCTTGGGGGTGCTGAGTCTGGGGGCGCTGAGCGTGAGGAGCCTGGGGGTGCTGCGTCTGGAGGTGCTGCGTCTGGGGGTGCTGAGCCTGCGTGTGCGGAGCCTGGGGGTGCTGAGTCTGGGGGTGAGTCGCCTGAGGGTTCTGCGACTGCTTTTCCGCGGTCTCCTTGGAGTAGCCGTCTTCGTCCGCGTGTGCCCCTCACCTCCCAGCAGCTGCACGACTGGTACGGTCGCCGCCAGCGTCGCGCTTCTGGACCTCAAGGCTCTACTGCTGGAGGTTCTTCTGCTGGTGTCGCTGGTCCCGGAGGTGCTCGTACTGAGGGTACTAGAGCTGCTGGGGCTGGCGGTGTTGTGACTGAGGGTACTGGCGCTGCAGAGGGTGCTGGAGCTGCTGGAGGTACTGGAGCTACTGGAGGTGCTGGCGCTGCTGGAGCTGCTGAGGGTACTGGAGCTACTAGCGGTGCTGGAGCTGCTGAGGGTGCTGGAGCTGCTGGAGGTGCTGGAGCTGCTGGAGGTGCTGGAGCTGCTGGTGCTGGTGGCACTGCTCAGCAGCGCCTGTTCTTCGCTCCGTCGTCTCCGTCGTCTCAGCCACCACCTGACTCTGCACTTCGCCAGGTTCTCAGTCTTCCCTCGTCTACTGGTCTTCCTTTACAGCCTGGCTCACCGCTGCCTGCTCCTTCTCCGTACACAGAGCAGACTAGGGGCCTTACTGAGTGTCGTGAGCCTGCGTCGCGTCTTGTCTCACCTGTCCGTTCTGGTCGTTCCGGTCGTCGTGTTCCTCGTCAGCGGCAGCCGGCTCTCTCCGGCTCTCACCTTGTAGTTCGTAGTCCTTCCTCTCCTCCGCTGCGTGTTCCTCTGCCGTCTCCCCCTGCGTCCTCTCTGCCTGTCGTTGCTGACCCTGCGTCTGACCAGTTTCGTGCTGAGCACTCTACTGTCACGCGTCTGCTTGCCACTGTTGTCACTGACCCGACGTTTGAGTCTGCTGCTGCGTCTGCCTTAGTCGCTGAGCTTGTTGACTTTGCTGCTGCCTGTCGTCTTGACTACGCCGCCAGTCTTGTTGCTGAGTCTGAGTCTGTCTGTCCTCCGTCCGTCGGGGGTGAGTGTGCTCTTGGCACGGACGTCCTTGAGGACAGGCAGGAGGACCTTGAGTGTCTTGCAGCCGCTGCGCCTCATCTCGTATCCATGCTGCTTGCCCCTGAGGGAGACCCGGATGCACCAGACATCCCTACCCCGCGCTCTTACGCTGAGGCGATCGCGGGTGAGTACTCCTCTCAGTGGCAGACAGCCATGGACGCAGAGATGGCATCCTGGAAGTCCACAGGCACCTACGTCGACGAGGTTCCCCCTCCTGGCACGACACACTGAGGACGACACTTGCGGCTCTTGGGTTTGCTCCGTCGACTGCTGACCCGTCGCTGTTTGTGCGCACGGACACTTCTCTGCCGCCGTTCTACGTTCTCGTGTACGTCGACGACTTGGTCTTTGCCACTGCTGACACTGAGGCTCTCGCCCGGGTGAAGTCGGAGCTGCAGAAGAGACACACGTGCACAGACCTGGGTGAACTGCGCAGCTACCTTGGCTTGCAGATCACCCGGGACAGAGCACGCCGCACCATCACACTGACTCAGTCACACATGGTGCACCAGGTCCTTCAGCGCTTCGGTTTCACCTGGTCCTCAGCACGGGCCACTCCTCTGGCTACAGGTCACTCGCTCTCAGCTCCACCTTCGGACGAGTCCGTAGAGCCGAGTGGTCCTTACCCAGAGTTAGTGGGCTGCCTCATGTACCTGATGACCTGCACTCGTCCTGACCTTGCGTACCCTCTTGGCCTTCTGGCTCGCTATGTGGCTCCTGGTCGGCACCGAAAGGTGCACATAGATGCTGCCAAGAGGGTACTACGCTACTTGTGCAGTACATCGGGCATGGGGCTCGTGCTTGGAGGACGGGGTGACGTTGTCCTCACAAGTCACTCGGACGCCTCTTGGGTTGACGACCAGGCTACGCAGCAGTCGTCACAGGGTTACACCTTCAGCCTTGGTTCTGGTTCAGTTTCCTGGCGTTCTACACGTTCGTCTTCAGTTCTCGGCTCCAGCTGTGAGGCAGAGATCTACGCCACAGCCATGGCTGCACAGGAGCTGCGCTGGCTCACCTACCTGCTGACCGACTTGGGAGAGAGGCCTCGTTCTCCTCCAGTTGTGTACGTCGACAACAAGGCCGCCATTGCCTTGTGTCAGGAGCACAGACTGGAGCACAGAACAAAGCACATCGCTCTCCGTTACTTTCTTGCTCGAGAGCTGCAGCAGCGTGGCCAGCTTCGTCTTACCTACGTGGTCACTCGGGCCAACACTGCTGATATATTCACCAAGGCGCTTCCGCCTGGTGATCATCAGCGTTTCTGCACTTTGTTAGGCCTGGTGCCCACTCTTCCTCACTTGCTGTAGGCTTTGTTTGTACCATGATTTATATGTATTCCTGCATGCTTGTTCTTATAGGTAGATATCACTGTACTGTTGTTGTTACATATATATTTCTGCATGTGAACTGGCCTTGTGGCCTTCTTGCTTGTGCTCAGACTGCGTGGTGACGTTGTGATCCACCCTGAGCTTGCTTTGCACTTCCTGACTGGTCTTGTGACCCTCTGTTCTCCCCCACTTTGCCTATGGGGGTGTGTCAAACATATGTGTATATCTGTTAAAGTTTGGTTAGGCTTAGTGGGGTACTCACTGTGGGGTACAACCCCTTAGGCTTTTTTCTTTGTATCTTTCCCCTCGATAGTCGACACCCAATTTTGCCGTAAGACTCTAACAACAACAATTGCCTCAGGGTGGTTACCAATCGACGAGCGGATCGGACGCAATTCACGAAATACAGTCGGCGAACGAATTGGAAAATCGCGAATCGGGGAAGATTTAAAGCGCGGAAAAACAATTGGAGGGCAGACGCCGACAGAGGAGGCTAGGGCGCATCCAACAAAAAAATTGGGAGAAACGGTCGAGTCTTCGTCGACGGGAAATCGGCCAACTTCGACGAGTTTAAGCGGCCAGCTCGGACGCGGGATCCAGAAGCGCGATACATCATCGGGACGGTCTCGGAGCAAGGATTCATCTGAGCTAAACGGCTCATCATTCGGACGTTCGAGCACGGAGTTACGCTCTAATAACCAAGAGGGTGTGAATCTGCCCGCATCAACTTCACCGTCACCGCCGTTGCCTCCACCACCACCTGAACGTCAATCTTCAGTGCTCCTGCTGCAAATGGATCATGACTCAGGCGAAGAGAAGCTGGAGAGTGCGCCAAAGTTCGACGGGAGCGACTATTGGACTTGGAGCTTCCGATTCAAGCAATGGGCAGAGGCACACGATCTATGGGGGTACTTTGATGGTTCGGAGGAGCGGCCTGCATCTGGTGACGCACGGCTAAAGTGGGAGATGAGAAATCAAAAGGCATTTGCCCAATTCTGCAATGCCTTGGTGCCAGATGAGTTGATTCGCTTGGTACGGGAGTTCGGCGGCAAGACCGAGTTGGGAAACGCACCTGTTGATGGCGGAGCAAGAGCGGTCACCCGAGTTCCTGCAGGCACAGCAGCAGCATACACACGAGTGAAGGAATTATACCTTCAGCGTGGATTGTGTAACCGGATGGCACTCTCAGAGGAACTCTCTTCCTTGAAGATGAAAGAAGGGGAGGGAGTGGCTGCATACTGGGCGCGTGCCGAGGACTTGAGGTCCAAGTACTTGGCTGCAGGAGGGAAGGAGGAGGTTGAGGAGTGGATGATGAGGGTACTCAAAGGACTACCTCCTCACTTTGAGCTGCTGAAGGTAGTGCTGAACAACCAATCACCATCGCTTACTAAGGATCAGCTGCTTACCTCCTTGAGGAGCGAGGAGATGCGGATTGGTGTCGCACCAAGATCGGATGGTGTAGCCACTTTTGGAGCGGGTACGAAAGTGGGCAGCAGCGGCAGGGGAAATGGGGACAAGGGCGGAAAGCATGGAGGCAGCGGTAGCAGCAGTGACACCAACTCGGGTAGATGGGGTCAAGGAAAAGGCAAAGCGGGAGTGCTTGATTTCCCCTGGGGGTCCAAGGGCATGGCTCCTCGGGGGTTGTGTCATGGCTGTTGGGATGAGGGACATGCATGGCAGCGGTGTCCTCATCGACCTAAGGGAGGCATTCCGGCATTCTTAAAGCGGGGGGGTCGTGGATCCAACGGCAAGGCACAGGTGGCGGATGAGGAGGAGCAGGATGACAAGGCAGAGGCAGTGGTTGGAGAGGCAGTTGCAGCAGTGGGAGAGGAGCAGCCGCGAGAGGGGTGGTGGATTGACAGTGGGGCCAGCCACAACTTTACTCCTTATGCATCGGACTTCAAAAGTAAGCTTCAGCCACCAGAGGTTCGGGGAGTTAGATTGGGAGATGGACGAGTGGTGAAAGCTGTTGGCATGGGTGAGGTGCCAGTGGTTGGTGCAAGAGGTCAACTGCTGAGGATTCAAAAGGTCCACCTTGTGCCTGAGATGCACACGCGTCTACTGTCAGTCCCACACCTCACCTCTCGAGATGTCATTGTCACATTCAAGGGCAAGAAATGTGTTCTTAAACGGGGGGAGAGGGTGTTGGCGATTGGAGAAAAGGAGAGGGGCAGGGACCATGGATTGGTGCGGATGTCTCTTCCTCTTGCTCGGGGCACACAAGGCAGTGCTCTTGCAGCTGGGTCCTCCTCCTCATTTTCCCCATTGACCCTTGCTCATCGCCGCCTTGGTCACACCGCCCCCACAACATTGCAACAGATGGCTCGGGGGAACAGTGTACTGGGCTTGGAGATCGGGGGGGGGAGCACTGATTGCTCCCCATGTGAACCTTGCTTATTGGGAAAGTCGGCTCGGAAGCCGTTTCCCCACGAGGCGTCTCGGGCACTTGGGCCTTTGGATGAGGTCCACATGGATTTGTGGGGGCCAGTGCGCACACCGTCACTGGGAGGAGCGGTGTATGTCCTCAGTCTCATTGACGACTTCACCAGACGAGTTTGGTCGTTCCCACTCCCCAACAAGGAATCGGCCACAGTCGCAAAAGTTCTTCGCCAGTGGCATAAGGACGTGGATTTGGAGTGTGGGCGGAAGCTGAAGGCTGTTCGCTCCGACAGGGGTGGCGAGTTCTTGGGGGACGCTGTGAAAGCATGGAAAGCGGAGTTTGGCATCAAAACCCAATTGAGTGTCGCAGATACACCGCAGCAGAATGGGGTCGTGGAGAGGTGGCACAGGACGATGGCAGAGGGGATTCGCACATTGTTGGTCGACAGTGGTCTCCCTGCTCGCTTGTGGGGTGAAGCATTGATGTGGGTCGTGTGGGTTAAGAATAGGGTCACCCACAGTGCTTTGCCTGCCTCCATCACACCAATGGAGGCGTGGTCCGGCCAGAAGCCGCATGTGGGCATGGCTCGGATTTGGGGTTGCATGGGGAGTGTCATGCTGCATGGGCATGAGAAGGGTGGCAAGCTTGATGCACGGGCTGTCATATGTGTCTGTGTTGGGGTGGACATGGAGAGCAAGGGGCGCATGCTGGACCCTTCTCTCATGCGCATTCGCATTGCTCGGGATGTTGATTTTCTTGAGAATGTGATGTGGAAGGATTGGGACAAGGCAAAGGGATTTGGGGAGCTTCTGTAGGATGCAGCTGCGATTTCCCAACTCCTCCCTCTTCCACTCTCGCCACCCTCAGCACCGGCTGACGACGTTGAGATGCCACCTTCATCACTGCCACCGGCACCGCTGAGTGTGTCGGTGCAGCAGCAGCCCACCCCTCTGCAGCAGCTCAGTGGCCCCTCGGTCATTCAGCGGAGATCCGCTACACAGGCTACTTCCTCTTCCTCCCCCTCTAGTCAGCGCTCTGTTCCTCTCTCTACGGGTGCCCCTCCGTCACCAGCGACTACCTCCCCACCACCGGTTACGGGTTTGCAGGTGCTTGGTATCCAGTTTGGTACAGGTGGTGAGGAGGTAGGGGGGGATGCTGGTGTGGTTGAGGGCATGCTGTGTTTGGCCAGGGAGGTGGAAGGTGTTGCACTGGCAGGTGTGAGCACCGGTGATGTCCCACGCACACTCGCTGAGGCCCTGCGTGGCCCTGAGGGCCCTGCGTGGAAGGCAGGCGCTGAGAAGGAGGTAAATGCAATGCGCACTATGGGTGTATGGGATCCAGAGCCGGTCGACTTACCTCCAGGTAAGAAGGCCATTGGGGTCAGGTACGTTTTCCGCAGGAAAACTGACAAGGAGGATAAGGTGGTACAGCACAAGGTTCGCCTTGTTGCTAAGGGGTACACTCAGGAGCCCGAGAAGGACTATGATCAGGTATTTTCCCCTGTGGGCAAGCTCATCTCAGGTCGGGTGCTTCTTGCAGAAGCCGCGGTAAAAGGGTGGCATGTACAACAGGAGGATGTTGATCATGCTTACCTCAATGCAGTCCTTCAAGAGGAGGTGTATGTGAGGCAACCTGAGGGATTTGATTATGGTACAGGTAGGGTGTATCGCTTGCGCAAAGCTCTCTATGGGCTCAAGCAAGCGCCTCGTGCTTGGAATGAGGAGATTGGTACCACCCTGATTGCAGCAGGGTTTGACCGTAGTGCATGTGATGAGGCTCTGTACATCAGGTTTGTGGATGAAGAGCCAGTGTATGTATTGGTGTATGTGGATGACCTCTTGCTTGTGTCTCCACGCTTGGAGCTGATCGGTCTGGTCAAGGAGGTGCTTGCTCAGAGGTACCAGATGAAGGATCTAGGTGAGGTATCCACGTACCTTGGTGTGGAGGTTCGCAGGTCGGTCAAGGATGGGTGGTTGGAGATTGGTCAGGAGAAGTATGTCCGTGGTCTCCAGGGAAGGTTTGGTGATCTGCTGAAGGAGACCCATAGGGTGCATACTCCAATGTCACCCAATGATCTCTCTAAGATCAGGAATGGTACTTGGTCGACTGAGGAAGGTGTTGCAGCTGATGTCAAGGTGTACCAGAGTCTCATTGGCAGCTTGATGTATGCTGCTGTGACCACCCGTCCTGACATGTCTTTCACTGTCAACACCCTTGCACAGTCCTGCGTGGCACCAAGACGCATTCACATGCGCGCTGCACTGAGAGCACTCAGGTACTTGGTCGACACAGCTGATCGTGTCATCAGGTATGAGCGCCAAGGTGGTGAGCAGGTTGTTGGTGTTGAGAGATGTAGGTCTCTTAGCATTTCTGAAATTCCCAGTTAGACTATACAATATCGAAACAGTACAATAGTGGGTCTCGAACTTGATGACGTCAGCATTCGGATTCAGCTGACTAGTCAAAGTAGCTCTAGGCCTAGGTCAACAAATAGCCACTTTCATTAGTGTCTATAGGTCAACACCCCTAGAGTGACGAATAGGTACTTCGTCTACAGTATACGAACAGGTACTTTTGCTAGGACTATAAAACCTCTGTATGCATGTTTCATATAATAACTTTACACACATATAATTTGTATAACTTACAACTTTCATATACAAGCTTGACTCCACACAAGTTGGACAAGCTACAAGTCTTCCGCTGCCAATACTTAGTCTTTAATCCAAGATACTACGATCCTGAAAAGGGCTACATCCCTTAACCAATTCTACGGGTTTCAAACCCATTCCATCAGTTGGGTACACAGACTCGGATTGGGGTGGTGAGACTGATGGCAAGAGTCGCTCTGCCTACATCTTTAAGCTGGGAGGAGGAGCAAACAGCTAGTATAGTAAAAAGCAAGACAGTGTTGCAGCAAGCGTTTCTGAAGCTGAGTACAAAGCTCTATCGGAGGGGGCCAAGGAGGCCATTTGGTTGAGGAGTTTGTTGACAGAGATGCATGTGGGGGATGGGGGGGCTATTCCATTGCTCTGTGATAATGAGGCTGCTGTCTCCCTTGCCCACAATCCCGTTCTCCATCAGCGCACCAAGCACATTAAGGTGGCATGGCACTTTGTACGGGATGCGGTGCGCCAGCAGGAGGTCGAGGTGCACTCAGTACGCTCCCACCTCCAGGATACCGACATGCTCACCAAAGCTCTTCCAAGCTTGCAGCTGCATGAGAACCTGGAGCGCATCGGCATGCGAGTGATGGCTGCGAAGGCCAGGGCTTCATTAGCTGGAGGGGTTGTGTTTTGATTTATGGGTGAACTTTAATGCTTATTGGAGCAAGGGGGGGTGTTGGAATTAAGGTTAATTCGGGTTGCTCCAATAAACATATGTAGTGATACATCTACACTATAGTAGTGTAGAATACATTGGTTGGGTTGGGAGAACTTGTGGTGTACACTCTATAGAGTGGGCCACCTCCCAAACCCTATAGGTTAGGGTTCTCTCTTGTTGGAACTTCACTTCTTGGTAACCAATTTGGTTCTAACATGGTTCATGCACAAGTTGGCTCCTAAGATTCCTAGGCTTTATGAGGAGGTTCTAAGACTACTATAGCTTCCGCTAGTAGCTTAGACCATTCTAACAGTCCCCGCTTCCAGATGCCGTCGAACTGTTAGATTTGGTGGAGAAAAGTGGGCGTTCGCCAGACGCCCACTTTGTTTGTTGGTTTGGACGGTAGGTGAGGCTCGGCACTTTTTTCATGGGCTGACCAAGCTGACGGAGGTTAACGAACTCTAACTGACGGGATCAGGAAGGCGAGACCCACCTTCCTGATCCCGTCGTTATCCCGTGGTTTTTGGATATAATGGTGCTGGCGAACAGCACCATTGACAACTACTGTGCTTTCTACCTCACCTCAGGAAACTTGGAACATTCTAGGCACAGGAACCGGTGGCATGCTTGCAGTGCGCTCGTCCTAGCTATTCATTTTCCAGAATTCTGCACACCCAATGGCTTGCCAATGGGCGGTTTAGCAACGTTCTTTCAACAATACGCACAAACAACGTGACCTTTTGCAAGTGCAGTGCAGGCTAGTAGTTTTTAGGGGGGTATGTAACAGCACATGTCCAGATAAGGTCCACGTCAGATTCGACAGTGACAGTTGGCGCAACAACAAGGTTTGATGTGCTGACAAGGCCGCCAAACCGCATTGGTGTGTTAGCTGGTGGGGAGGGGAGAATACATGGGAGGTGGAAGAGGGAGATGAGGGCGGGAAGAAACGACAGGGAAGAGGGCGACAACAGGTGCTAAACTCAAACCACGCACCCCTTCACACACCACTTACATAGATTCAATTTCAGTCCCGTTGTCATGGTCCCATGCGACAGCTCCCCCACGGGGATCAACCCGCAGTGAGGCCCCTCGTGCTGCTACAGCTACAGGTGCTCAAGCCACTACGCACCACTCACATAGATTCCACTACAGTCCCGTTGTCATGGTCCCATGCGACGGCTCCCCCGCGGGGATCAACCCGCAGAGAGGCCCCTCGTGCTGCTATACCTGCTGAAACAGGTGCCCCAAACCACCGTACACCACTACGCACCACTTCACACCACTCACATAGATTCCATCTCAGCCCGGTTGTCGTGGTCCCATGAGACGGCTCTCCCACAGGGATCAACCCGCAGTGCGGCCCTTCCCACCGCCGGTGGGGTGTGATGACGTGGCGCCAGCCAGCTGGCAGCAGGAACAGCTGGCAGTCCTCCGACAGCAGCACGATGCTGACGTGGCGGAACCGGTGGAGCACGTTCACGTTCCCGAACTCGTGGTCCATGCGGCCGCCCAGCGACCCCACCACTATCACTCTGTGGTCCGGCCGAACCACCTTTGCTGGGAGGAGGGCTCTGGGCTGTGGTTGGTCCGGCCGAGGCAAAGCAGGAGGTTCAGGTTTGGGTTCAGGTTGGCAGAGGATTCTATTGTGTGGTTGTTGGGCAAGTCCAGAGGAGTGTGTTTCAGGTGCGGAATCAAGAGAAAGAGACGAAGATTCTGGGTATAGAGCAGCATTAGGTGTAGATCCCGTGTTGTTGGTGTTGGCAGGGGTGGAAGGGGTTTGGGCCGCAGCAGTGGATTCGGAGAGGGGAGGGGGAGAAGGTGTGGGATGAGGGATGGCAGAGGGAGTGACGGAGCTGGAGTGGCCGGTGTCAAGCAGAATCCTGTTGATGCACTTGTGCAGGTCTGTGGTGTCCTGGTCCCTGCTCATATCCACTATCTCTGCACCCTGTGGGGGGATAGAGTACGGGAGGGATGGGGAGGAGGAGACGGAAGAGCAGGGACGAAGGAGGGGAAGGAGGAGCTGGGGCATTAGAGGATGCACTTGAGCAGGTCTGTGGTGTCCTGGTCCCTGCTCATATCCACTATCTCCGCGCCCTGTGGGGGGAGACAAGGCACAGGAGGGATGCGCAGAAGGAGGGGGGAAGCAGGGGGGGAAGAGAGGGGGGAAAAGGGCAGAGGGATCTCAGTGAAAGTACTTGTGCAGGTCCGTGGTGTCCTGGTCGTTGCTCATATCCACTATCTCCGCCGTACAAACTGGGTACACAAGGCACTTGGCACTCACCGGCTGCTTGTAATAGACGGGCACTGGAGGGCGCGCAGAGTCTATCTGAATCGCCCTTGATTATGTCGTGAGACGAGTTTTCAGCCGTAGGAGTTTTTAGGCGTATCAAAACTCAGCGGCTGCTTGTAGTGCCAGCAGCTTGCAGCACAAGAACGGGAATAAGCTGCGGCACGGCACTAACAAGCACGAGGCATGGCACTCACGAGCTGCTTGTAAAAGGCAAGCACTTGGGGCCGCGCCGAGTCCAAGTCGCCCTTGATTATGTGCGGCACGAACCTGGGGGGAGCGGGGGGGGCGCGAATGGGGAGAGGGGAGAAAACGGGGAGCGGTGAAAACGGGGAGGAGAGGGGAGAATGTGTGCGGTGGAGTGAAGATGGAAGTTGGTGTGAGAGGGGGGAGGGGGCGAGAAGGAAAGGGGGCTTGACTAAGGAGGGTTTGAGGAATTCAGATGAACGTGGCAGCAGGAGGGGCAGCGGAGGATGGGATGCGGGCATGGGGAGGAAGACATGGCTTGGGGGCATCATCAGGGCTAGAGAGGGGGGAGCGGCGCATGGGGTGAAAGGCAACGGGAGTGGGGGGCATGGGGAAGGGGGCATGGGGAGTGGTGGGCATGGGGAGTGTGGGGCATGGGGAGTGTGGGGCATGGGGAGTGGGGGGCATGGGGAGTGGGGGGCATGGGGAGTGGTGGGCATGGGGAGTGTGGGCCATGGGGAGTGGGGGGCATGGGGAGTGGGGGGCAAGGGGAGTGGGGGGCATGGGGAGTGGGGGGCATGGGGAGTGGGGGGCATGGGGAGTGGGGGGCATGGGGAGCGGGGGGCATGGGGAGTGTGGGGCATGGGGAGTGGGGGGCATGGGGAGTTGGGGGCATGGGGAGTGGGGGGCATGGGGAGTGTGGGGAATGGGGTGGGGAGACTGCCTTCGTGCATGAAAGGGGGGGAGGTAGGGGGGGAGGGGTGCGCACCTTCGTCTGACATCATCAGGGTCCTCCCCGGGGAACATTCCTGGAAGCTCGTCGTACAGGCGGTTCACCCCGCCATCCGCGCACAGCCGCAGCGATCCCGCTGGTTGGGGGAGATTGGAGAGGAGAGCAGGGAGAAATGGGGAGAAACGGGGGAAGCATGGGGAGAAACGGGGCGGGGGAGAAACGGGAAAGGGACGAGCAAAGGGAGATGGGAAGGAGAGAGGGGAGTGGACTGTTCTTTTCCGAGTTACGACCAGAAGATCTGCTGCTCGCGTGTGCTGCGAACAGCTCAGCTCGGCGCGCAGTTTCCAGGCAGTTGCGAAGCGTCAACGAACGAACGCTTCTACTCGGTAACCCTATTCGCCTAGTAGACAAGATCATATTTCATTCGCGGGGAGAGCAGCGACGCGGCGCACCTTGCTGCCAGAGAATCGGCGTGAAAGCCGGGAGCTTGAAGTTCAAAATGACTAGAGATGTATTCGGTTGGACTTTAATCTCCTCGCGCTTCCCGTCAACAATCGCAAGATCCGATTCGTGGAGAATATAGTCGCTGACGTGGACGGCTTCTGGGAGCGAGCTCGAAAACTCGCCTAGAGCAGCCGCCGCCGCGGCACATCCGCTAGTGTCACGTCGCATGGCGGAGTGGCTTCGCGGGGAAGGCGCGCGGGGAAGCCGCCAGAGCGGGGTAGCGGAGGATGCGACTGTGGCGGAAAGGCGTGGCTTTGGCGCTGCATATGCGGAATGCGCAGAGAACGGAACCCCGCGCGGTTGTGCGGAAGCGGTGATCTTGCGCGATGAATCACGCACGCTGGTGGTTCCGAGGCTGATCCTTGCGATTGTCGTAGTGCTGGTTACCAATTTCGTTCGGCAGTTGGTGGCTGTCTTGGAGGATGAGATAGCGATACGGCGAAACCCGTCAGAGAGTGTGCGAAAAGCGGCGAGGTTGGAGCGGCGAGAGCAGAGGCATAGACGAAGCATAGTGTAAGGGAGGGGACCCACCTAAAGCGTATGGCGGGACTGTTGATGCCAGTGGTGGTTGGAATGAAGTGGCGGCCAAGTGACGCCCCTTCGGCTAAGTGACGCCACCTGCAGTTCTCTAAGCGTTCAGGAAAGTGTACACCTGAGGGTGAAAAAAGAATTACCTATCTTCTATTACCTTCCAGCTGACTGACGCCTGACTTCCTGGCTGCCAGAGTATCATAGGTGGGTAGATTTCATCCCTAAGGTGGTTTTAATTTAATTTAATGTTTATTCCGTGCGCTCACATTTTGAAAAACGAAATGACAGCTCCGCCATGGACTCCGCCTGATGGCTTTAAACTGCTATTTCGTGAAGGCCATGTGTCAGTTGGTAACATTGATTATGGATTCGGAACCGCCTCGTTATTACGAAGCTACTGGTATACTTCTCGTGTCCAACTGACGGACATTGTACCTGGAGCGTTGTGGGGTTCAGTTTCATTGTCAGTTGCTAACTTCAAGGCCTCACGGGAATCTCCATGGGGTTTCAGCGCGTTATTGTCTAGGTGCTCCACCTGTTCAGTCGATCGTCAACAAGGTTATCAGCGTGCGTGGATGTCTGATCTTAATATCATTGGCTGACTCTGAGCAACCGGATTACGGGAGCAAACTATTTTAAAGGCTGCCGTGCTCTAGGTGTTTCAAGTTTAAGCCTACAAATAATCCTAACAATGGTGCAAGTAATGTGCTCAGACTTTGGCTGTTACCTCAGGGAGGCTTCTGGTTTCTGCCGTGTCATCATCGCACTATGTCCAGGATGACGACCAGGAACGGGGGAGTCCGTACCACTGATAATGCTGCTGGTGCTACCCTGTATAAGACTAAGGAGACCCCAGTGGTTGTGGACGCTTCCGCTTCCTCGGCTGTTAAGCGTACGGCTGACTTGTTCACGGAGGCCGATAAGGAAGCTCTTCAACCTGTTGGGTCGGCACATGAGGTCAGGGAGGCAGCCTGCGATTTGCTCAACGCAAGCAACGGAGGAAAGCTGCCGACAACGGATAATGGCGTCAAGCCTGTTGTTCCCAGCGGAAGTACCGGCACTAACCTGCATGCAGCGAAATATGCGGCGTCAAATATCCCACCGCAGGGTGTTGATGACGAAGAGGACGATGGTTATCTCAGTGACGATCAAGAAGAACGCTACGACGCGCAGGCGAAGAGCGAAGTCGCGCAGCGGGTTCGCTTCGCTATCGTCCTGTTGATCCCGATCGCCTTCAAGCCGGAGACCACGCGTGTGCAGGCGACTCTTCGCGCGCTCTTCAACGTGTGGAAGAAAGACCTGAACATGGAGATTCAGGCAACGACGAAGTTTCAGGAGTTGTCGGCGGTGTTCCTGAACAAGAAGCAGTACTGGGGGCTGCAGGTTACCTTTGATCGGGCTCGTGACGCCAACTTCGTGTGGAAGCATGGGATTGTGCACGCCTGCGTTGACGGGAAGCGGATCAACCTGGACTGGCAGCACCCGGCGGATCCGGCTTACGTGAAGGCGCGTGCGGCTGATCCGCTGCTGGTTGAAGTGTTGTTTAAGGGGGTGGACGCGGTGATTACTGTGAGAATCAACAGGAATGGATGAACTAGGAAAGTGTGAGATACAAATATGAAACCTGTACCCCTTAGTGTCTACCCCACTACAGCCTACATAGGCTAAGGCATATATATCTGACACACCCCCATAGGCAAAGTGGGGGAGAACTAGGGGTTACAAGACCAGTCAAGCAAAGCAAAGCAAAGCAAGCTCAGGGTGGATCACAACGTCACCACACATTCCGAGCACCGGTTCAAAGGGCCACAAGGCCAGTTCACATGCAAGTTCATATATAAAGGTAAACAAGCAAGTGCAGGTATATATAGATCACAGTACAAGGAAAGTCAAGAGGTAAGCAAGTGAGGCCAAGTAGGCACAAGACCTAGCATAGTACAGAAGCGCTGATGATCACAAGGCTGAAGCGCCTTGGTGAAGATATCAGCAGTGTTGGCCTGAGAGGCCACGTAAGCAAGGCGCAGCTGACCACGCTGCTGCAGCTCACGAGCAAGGAAGTAGCGAAGAGCAATGTGCTTCGTTCTGTGCTCCAGTCTGTGCTCCCAACACAAGGCCAGCATGGCCTTGTTGTCTACGTACAGAACTGGAGGAGAACTAGGCGGCTCTCCCAGGTCAGTCAGCAGGTAGGTGAGCCAGCGTAACTCTTGTGCAGCCATGGCCCCTGCATAGATCTCAGCCTCACAGCTGGAGCTGAGAACAGAAGACGAGCGAGTAGACCGCCACGAAACAGAGCCGGAACCAAGGCTGAAGGTGTAACCCTGTGACGACCGCTGCGTAGCCAGGTCGTCAACCCAAGACGCGTCTGCGTGACCAGTGAGGACCACTGGACTCCGCCCTCCAAGCACTAGCCCCAAGCCCGAAGTACTGCACAAGTAGCGCAACACCCTCTTCGCTGCAGCCATGTGCTCTGGTCGGTGTCTCCCAAGAGCAACATAGCGTGCCAAGAGGCTCAGAGGGTATGCTAGGTCAGGTCGAGTGCAGGTCATCAGGTACATGAGGCAGCCAACAAGCTCTGGGTACGGGCCACTCGGCTCTACGGACTCATCCGAAGGCAGAGCTGAGAGCGAGTGGCGAGTAGACAGAGGAGTGGCCTGAGGCGAGGAGTACGTGAAGTCGAAGCGCTGAAGGACCTGCTGCACCATGTGTGACTGAGTCAGGGTAATGGTGCGCCGTGCTCTGTCCCGGGTGATCTGCAAGCCAAGATAGCTGCGCAGTTCACCCAGGTCTGTGCACGTGTGTCTCTTCTGCAGCTCGGACTTCACGTGGGTGAGTCCAGCAGTGTCAGCTGTATCAAACACCAAGTCGTCAACGTACACGAGGATGTAGAACGGCGGCAGCAAAGTGTCGGTGCGAAGAAACAGCGACGGGTCAGCAGTGGAAGGAGCAAACCCAAGAGCCGCAAGCGTAGTCCTCAGTGTGTCGTGCCACTCACGTGGCGCCTGGCGGAGACCGTAGACTGGCCGCCGGAGGCTCCACTGGGTACCAGGAGGAAACAACCCAGTGAAGCCAGGTGGGCGGCGCAGCCAGATCTCCTCGTGCAGACTGCCCTGTAGGAAAGCAGTGATGAAGTCAAGGGAGTGAAGCTCGTAGTCACGCTGAGCAGCAACGTGCAGCAGAACCCGAAGAGTGGTCATCTTCGGGGTCGGGGAGAAGGTCTGAAAGTAGTCAACTCCCTGCCGCTGACTGAAGCCTCGAGCCACGTAACGCGCCTTGAAGACAGGCGGAGAATGTGAAAATGAACGAGGAATGAAAAGACTAAGGGAAAGTTGGGTACAAGTACAAACCCTAGAAAGCTGTACCCCATATGTGCTACCCCACTATAGCCTACAGCAGCTAAGTCATATAAATCTGACACACCCCCATAGGCAAAGTGGGGGAGGACAAGGGGTCACAAGACCAGTCAAGCAAAGCAAAGCAAGCTCAGGGTGGATCACAACGTCACCACACATTCCGAGCACAAGTTCAAGGCCACAAGGCCAGTTCACATGCAGGATTACATATATATATAAGGCTAAACAAGCAAGAGCAGGTGTATATATATATGTAACAGTACAAACAAGGTCAAGGGGTGAGCAAGTGAGGCAAGGTAGGCACAAGACCCAGCTGAGTACAGAAGCGCTGATGATCACAAGGCGCAAGTGCCTTGGTGAAGATATCAGCAGTGTTGGCCTGAGAGGCCACGTACGCAAGGCGTAGCTGACCACGCTGCTGTAGCTCACGAGCAAGGAAGTAGCGAAGAGCAATGTGCTTCGTTCTGTGCTCCAGTCTCTGCTCCCGACACAAGGCCAGCATGGCCTTGTTGTCTACGTACAGCACTGGAGGAGAACGAGGCGGCTCTCCGAGGTCAGTCAGCAGGTAGGTGAGCCAGCGAAGCTCCTGTGCAGCCATGGCCCCTGCGTAGATCTCAGCCTCACAACTGGAGCCGAGAACAGAAGACGAGCGGGTAGCCCGCCACGAGACAGAGCCGGAACCAAGGCTGAAGGTGTAACCCTGTGACGACCGCTGCGTAGCCTGGTCGTCAGCCCAAGAAGCGTCTGCGTGCCCAGTGAGGACCACTGGACTCTGCCCGCCAAGCACAAGCCCCATGCCCGACGTACTGCACAAGTAGCGCAACACCCTCTTCGCTGCAGCCATGTGCTCCGGTCTGTGTCTCCCAGGAGCAACATAGCGTGCGAGAATGCTAAGAGGGTATGCAAGGTCAGGTCGAGTGCAGGTCATCAGGTACATGAGGCAGCCAACAAGCTCTGGGTACGGGCCACTCGACTCTACGGACTCATCCGAAGGCAGAGCTGAGAGCGAGTGGCGAGTAGGCAGAGGAGTGGCCTGAGGCGAGGAGTACGTGAAGCCGAAGCGCTGAAGGACCTGCTGCACCATGTGTGACTGAGTCAGGGTAATGGTGCGGCGTGCTCTGTCCCGGGTGATCTGCAAGCCAAGGTAGCTGCGCAGTTCACCCAGATCTATGCACGTGTGTCTCTTCTGCAGCTCGGACTTCACGTGGGCGAGTCCAGCAGTGTCAGCTGTGGCAAAGACCAAGTCGTCGACGTACACGAGGATGTAGAACGGCGGCAAAGAAGTGTCGGTGCGCAGAAACAGCGACGGGTCGGCAGTAGAGGGAGCAAACCCAAGAGCCGCAAGCGTAGTCCTCAGTGTGTCGTGCCACTCACGCGGTGCCTGGCGGAGACCGTAGACTGGCCGCCGGAGGCTCCACTGGGTGCCAGGAGGAAAAGTCCCAGTGAAGCCAAGTGGGCGGCGCAGCCAGATCTCCTCGTGCAGGCTGCCCTGCAAGAAAGCAGTGCTGAAGTCAAGAGAGTGTAGCTCGTAGTCACGGTGAGCAGCTATGTGCAGCAGTACCCGAAGAGTGGTCATCTTCGGGGTGGGAGAGAAGGTCTGAAAGTAGTCAACTCCCTGCCGCTGACTGAAGCCACGAGCCACGTAACGCGCCTTGAAGACAGGCGGAGAACCCGGCGGCCGCTTCACCCTGAAAATCCACATGCCACTGACGATGTTCGCCCCAGGCGGGGGAACCTCGTCAACGTAGGTGCCTGTGGACTTCAGTAGGGACCATCTATCGCCTCCGCGTAAGAGCGCGGAGTCGGGATGTCAAGTGCATCCGGGTCTCCCTCAGGGGTAAGCAGTACGGACACGAGATGAGGTGAAGCAGCAGCCAAACACTGGAACTCCTCCTGTCTGTCCTCAAGGACGTCCATGCCAAGGGCACACTCACCCCCGACGGACGGAGGACAGACAGACTCAGACGCAGCAACAAGACTAGCAGCGTAGTCTAGACGACAGCGAGCAGCAAAGTCGACGAGCTCAGCAACTAGGGCAGACGCAGCAGTGGACTCAAAGGAAGGGTCAGTGACAACAGTAGCAAGGAGACGCGTGACAGTCGGACTGGCAGCACGAAGGGAGTCCGACTCCGGGTCAGCAAGAGCAGGAAGAGAGGACTCAGGAGGAGAAGGCAAAGGGGCACGCAGAGGAGCAGTGGACAGACGGAGAGACATCCGGTGCGTGCCGGGCACAGGGGGAGGACGCTGACACGAACCACGACCACTAGCGCGAGCAGCACGGACAGGCGACGCAGGACGAGACGCAGGCTCACGACGCTCAGCAAGACCTCCAGTAGGACCAGTGTAGGGAGAGGGAGCAGGCAGTGGGGAGGCCGGCTGTAACTGTAACTGTGACGGGACAGGCTGTGGACACTCTAAGGGAGGAGGAGGACCAGTAGAAGGCGGGAGACCAAGAACCTGCTCAAGAAGCGGAACGAAGTACGGCCGAGGCCGCGCAGCGACTCCAGACACAGCAGGGACAGCACTAGTACCCCCAGTGGTAGCACCAGCGCCAGCAGCACCTCCAGCTCCAGTACCCCCAGCAGCTCCAGTAGCTCCAGGACCTCCAGCAGCACCAGTAGCACCCCCAGCAGGACCGCCTCCAGTACCGCCAGCAGTACCCTCAGCGCCAACACCCTCAGCAGCTCCAGCTCCAGTAGTAGCCGCAGGCCCAGCAGCTCCAGTACTCCCAGTACGAGCACCTCCGGGACCCGTGGCACCAGCACCCTCAGCAGCCGAAGAACCTCCAGCTCCAGCAGCACGCCTCCAGCGCCGGGCAAACCACTCACGCACCTCCTGTGGAGAGAGTGGCTCCCGTCGAGACGGAGCACCCAGAGAACCTCCAGGCCCAGCACCGCCAGACGCCACACGAGCAGGCCCAGCTCCCTCAGGCTCCGCACCCCTAGGCTCAGCACCTCCAGGCGTAGCACCCCCAGGCTCAGCACCCCCAGTCGTAGCACCCCCAGGCTCAGCACCCCCAGACTCAGCACCCCCAGGCTCAGCACCCCCAGTCGTAGCACCCTCAGGCTCAGCACCCCCAGGCTGAGCACCCCCAGGCGTAGCACCCACACGCTCAGCACCCCCAGAGTCAGCACCCCCAGCAGCACCAGAGTCACCAGCGACCTCCACAGGCTCGACTGCGTCTACCTGGGACACACCTGAAGGGGCAGGACCCTGAGGGGGAAGGGGGTCTACCGGGGGGGGACCTGGCACAAGGAAGAGCGGAGGCGGGGGGAGGGACGGAGTGCGGTAGGGGAAGAGACGGTAGTAGGGGACCGACTCGTCAAACGTGACGTCCTGGGAGGACAGAACACGGCGAGAGGTGGGGTGGTAGAACTGCCACCCTGGCGCGTCAGGGGGGAAGCCAAGGAAGACGCAGGGAGCAGCACGAGGGGACAGCTTGTCCGCAGACAAGTCGCGGACAAACGCCCGAGATCCCCAGACACGGAACGCAGACGCATCGCCAACCTTCCCCGTCCACAGCAAAGCTGGGGAGGTCTCCGGCATGGAGACCCTGGGCTGAAGGTTGATCTGATGCGCCGCGTACCGAACCGCAAACGGCCACAGAAAATGGGGGGCAGCCGCATGCATCATGGACGTACGGGCGACGTCCATGACCATGCCAATGCGGCGCTCAGCAATCCCATTTTGCTGTGGAGAGTCCGGAAGCATGAAGGTCTGGCGGATGCCTCGTGCACGACAGTAGGCTCGCAGAAGGCCAGAGGAGAACTCTCCGCCTCTGTCAGAGTGCAGACGCAGAACAGGAAAGTCCGAGCCGAAACTCTCTCTGAGCTGGAGACGAGCTGCGCGGATCCAGTCGATCAACACCTCAGTGACATCACCCTTGCTGCGCAAGGGGAAGACTGTGGTGTAACGCGAGTAGTCGTCAACCACCAGCAGGAAGTAGCGCTCGTGACCCTGTCCACGGACGCGGGCCGGGCCCCACACGTCCATGTGAAGCGTCTGCAGCGGGGCCTCTGTCGGAGGAAACTGGGAGGAGTGAGGGGCAGCACGCTGCCGCCCCTCGACACAGGGGACGCAGGTAGGGGCAGGCCCCGGAGGAAGGGGAGGGAGGGACCGGGGAAGACCAGAGACAAGGACACGGGAGGCCATGCCTCGGAGACGAGGCAGGGAGGGGTGACCAAGGCGGTGGTGCCAGAGGAGAGTCTCGTGAGACAGGAGGCGACACGAGCAGGGGGCAGACTCAGGACCAGACCTGGACGCTGCAGCAAACACCTGACCCGACGCAGCTGCCTGACCAGACGCAGTGACTGGAGGAGACTCAGTGGTCAGTGTGTACAAGCTCGACCCCGGCCGACGTGTAAACGTGGCCAAGTGTCGGCCCGTCCGAGCGTCCGTGTAGTGGGTCACACGCTGGCTCGCAGGAGTGAACTGGTGAACCCCCGCATCCTGTAGGTCAGCACCACTCACCAAGTTCGTAGAGAACGAGGGGAGGTAAAGACCAGACAGGGTGCCAGAGGGGGCCGCCGGACATGGGAGGACAGTGGAGAAGTGAGCAAGGACAGGACCCCCAGAGGGGTCTGCCAGAGAGACTGCAACTGGCCGACCAAGTGGCGTGAGTGTGGTGCGGTCTCGAAAGAAGGAGCGAGAAGCCCCCGAGTCAAGAGTGAAGGTGTGGGAGGCCGGAGCCGACGCAGTACCTGAGAGAGCAGACTCACCAGCACCTGAGGAAGCAGACGCACTGGCACCTAGAGCAGCAGCCTCGCTAGCACCTAGAGCAGCAGCCTCACCAGTACCTAGAGCAGCAGTCCCAATGCCCGGGTCGGGCGGAAAACACCAGTAACAGTCACCCTCATCACTAATAGTCACAGCATACATGGCAGCAAGAATAGCATCAAAGTCAAGGTCAAAGATAGCTACTCCCGCCCTAGACAGCTCGCCCCAGCGAGGGATCTCAGTGGCCTCAGGGAACTGGTGACGCCAAGCGTCCATCAGGCGGCCAAAGCAGCGCTGGGTGGAGTGCGCACCCCCGCACGGCTCACCCGCGCGGTCGCCGGTGCGTAGGACGTAGGTGCACGGACCAGTACCCCCACCCCGCTGGCGTGCAGCGTACCACTCACGAAGCTGCTGAGGGGGGGGGATCTCACGAGTGCGCTGCTGCTGCTGCTGCTGCTGCTGGCGCTGACCACCACCGGAGCCGACCCTCTGCGCAGCGCCACCCCGACCAGCTCCACCTCCTCCGCCGCCGCCTCCTCCACCGCCGCCACCTCCGCTACCTCCGCTCCCACCGCCACCGCCGCCGCCGCCTCCGCCTCCACTGCCGCCACCGACGCCCCCACCCCCGCCACCACCCCCACCGCCACCCCCACCCCCTCCGCCGCCTCCACTGCCGCCTCCACCGCCCCCGCTAGCTCCTCCAGCGCCCCTGCCCCCCTTGCCCTTGCCAGTGCGGCGTCTCCCGCTAGGGGCAGACGCCGCACCGACCGACTCAAGACCAACGAGGTCGGCCGCAGCAGCAGAGGCAACAGAGGGCAAGAGAGGAGAGGGGGAGCACCCCTCAAAGACAGGGGCACGAGGGTCACCACGAGAGGCTCCTACAGCGACTATGCTCTTCTCTGCTGCTAGGAGGCGCTCCTCGAGGAGGTCAACGGTGAGGGTGGTGGGGCAAACAGAGAGAAAGTGGTCCCTGACCGGGCGAAGGGTGTCAGGGAGCCGGGTGACTACGTTGTAGAGGGTGATGTACATAGGGGGGGGGGTCTTGGCGCAGAACTCAGGAGGAAGGGCAGCGCGGTAGCGAGTGTCACTAGTGCGCAGGTGCGTAATGAGGTCAACGACTGTGGGAAAAGCGGCGAGGTCAGGGAAGAGGTACGGCAGGATGAGGCGGCTAAGTGCAGCAGTGGCAGGGGAAGAGTAGCGTGCAACTACAGCGTCGTACAAGGTCTTAGCACTCTTGTACTGACTAAAGTGTGCACGCTCAGCGGTAGGCAAGTGGCGGCGCACAGCAAGACGGGCAGCAGCGTCGCGTGTGGCCCACTGTGAGCGAACAGTGGCGTCAGCATCAGCAGCAGGGGCAGAAGAGGCACCAGAAGTGAGGTCAAAGAGAGAGAGACCGTCTGCCCTGTCGCACTGTAGGAAAAGCTGCAGGTCATCTACCCAGACGTCAAAGTCAATGGCCCGACCCTCAGCGTCAAAAGCGAGGACACTGGGGGTAGCCATGACAGCAGTAGACTAGCAGCTGGAGCAGTAGGGTAAGGGCAGCGCAGTGGTAGAGGTGCCGCTCTTACCGGACAGGGCGGCTCGGGCGGCTCGGCAGCTCGGCGGCTCGGCAGCAACTGCAGCTCGGCGGCTCGGCGACTCGGCGGCTCGGGCGGCTCGGGCGGCTCGGCGGCACGGCGGCTCGGCAGCAACTGGAGCTCGGCGGCTCGGCGACTCGGCGGCTCGGGCGGCTCAGGTGGCTCGGCGGCTCGGGCGGCTCGGGTGGCTCGGGCGGCTCGGCAGCAGCGGCGGCTCGGTAGATCGGCGGCTCAGCGGCGCCGGCGGCTCGGTGGTGACGGCGGGGCCGCGTGGGGACGGCGGCGGGGCCGGGTGGGGCGGCGACGAGGCCGCTGAGGGCGGCGGCGGGGCCACGAAGGGTGGCGACCGGCGCCTTAAGGGTGGGGCCGCGGGGTCGCAAGGGTGGGGCGACGGGGCCAGCAGAGGCGGCGCCGGGGCCGGGAAGGGCGGCGCCGGGGCCGGGAAGGGCGGCGCCGGGGCCGGGAAGGGTGGCGCCGGGGCCGCAAGGGTAGGCGACGGGGCCGCGAGGGCGGCGTGGAGGGGTCGCGAGGGCGGCTCGAGGAGGCCGCGAGGGCGGCGCGAAAGGGCCGCGAGGGCGGCGCGAAAGGGCCGCGAGGGCGGCGCGAAAGGGCCGCGAGGGCGGCGCGACGCGACGGGACCGCGAGGGCGGCGCGACGGGGTCGCAAGGGCGACGCGACGGGGCCGCTAGGGAGGCGCGACGCGACGGGGCCGCTGAGGCGGCGCGACGGGGTCGTAAGGGCGGCGCGACGGGACCGTGAGAGGGGAGTGCGACTCGGGCAGAGGCTGAGCGCGCTCCGGGCAGGAAAAAAAAGTTGGTGGGCCCTAGGAACAGTTCCCACAGGGGAACCTGCTCTATACCATGTGAAAATGAACGAGGAATGAAAAGACGAAGGGAAAGTTGGGTACAAGTACAAACCCTAGAAAGCTGTACCCCATATGTGCTACCCCACTATAGCCTACAGCAGCTAAGTTATATAAATCTGACAGAGAACCCGGCGGCCGCTTCACCCTGAAAATCCACATGCCACTGACGATGTTCGCCCCAGGTGGGGGAACCTCGTCTACGTAGGTGCCTGTGGACTTCCAGGAAGCCATCTCTGCATCCATGGCTGCCTGCCACTGAGAGGAGTAAGGACCCTCTATCGCCTCTGCGTAAGAGCGCGGGGTCGGGATGTCTGGTGCATCCGGGTCTCCCTCAGGGGCAAGCAGCGTGGACACGAGATGAGGTAAAGCAGCAGCAAAACACTGGAACTCCTCCTGTCGGTCCTCAAGGACGTCCGTGCTAAGAGCACACTCACCCCTGACGGATGGAGGACAGACAGACGCAGACGCTGACTCAGCAACAAGACTAGCGGCGTAGTCTAGACGACAGTGAGCAGCGAAGTCGACAAGCTCGGTAACTAAGGCAGACGCAGCAGTGGACTCAAAGGAAGGGTCAGTGACAACAGTGGCTAGGAAACGCGTGACAGTAGGACTGGCAGCACGAAGGGAGTCAGACGCCGGGTCAGCAAGAGCAGGAAGAGAGGACTCTGGAGGAGACGGCAAAGGGACACGCTGTGGCGCAGTGGAAGGACGCAGTGCCATCTGATGCGTGCCCGGGACTGCAGGAGGACGCGGACGTGGAACACGACGACTAGTGCGAGCAGTGCGAACAGGCGACGTAGGACGCGACTCAGGGTCACGACGCTCAGCAAGACCTCCAGTAGGACCAGCGTAGGGAGAAGGAGCAGGCAGAGGGGAGACCAGCTGTAACTGTGACTCGGACTGGACAGGCGGAGGACACTCTAAGGAAGGAGCAGGACTAGAAGAAGGCGGAAGACCAAGAACCTGCTCAAGGAGCGGAACGAAGTACGGCCGCGGCCGCGCAGCACCTCCAGAACCAGCAGGGACAACACCAGTACCCCCACCGTCAGCTCCAACTCTAGAAGCACCACCAGCTCCAGTACCTCCAGCAGCTCCAGCTCCAGCAGGACCACCGGCAGACACAGCCGCTCCGGCTCCAGTACCTCCAGGAGCACCCACTCCAGCAGCACCACCAGCTCCAGCTCCACCAGGAGCTCCAGCACCAGGAGCACCACCAGGCCCAGCAGCTCCAGTACCTCCAGTACGAGCACCTCCGGGACCCATGGCTCCAGCACCCCCAGCAGAAGCAGAACCTCCAGTACCGGCTCCAGCAGCACCTCCAGCTCCAGTACCTCCAGCAGCAGCAGAACCTCCAGCACCGGCAGCACCTCCATCTCCAGCAGCACGGCTCCAGCGCCGAGCAAACCACTCGCGCAGCTCCTGTGGAGAGGGAAGCTCCCGCCGGGACAAAGCACCCGAAGGACCGCCAGGTCCAGCACCGGCAGGCTCCACACCCCCACTCCCAGCAACCCCAGGCTCAGCACCCCCAGAAGCAGCACCCCCAGGCTCCGCACGCTCAGGCTCAGCATCCCCAGACGCACCAGAGTCAGCAGCTACCTCGACAGGCTCGACTGCATCTACCTGGGACACACCTGAGGGGGCAGGACCCTGAGGGGGGAGGGGGTCTACCGGGGGGGGACCGGGAGCGAGGAAGAGCGGCGGGGGGGGGAGGGGGGCAGTGCGGTAGGGGAAGAGACGGTAGTACGGAACCGACTCGTCAAACGTGACGTCCTGGGAGGACAGAACACGACGCGAGGTGGGGTGGTAAAACTGCCAACCAGGCGCGTCAGGGGGAAAGCCGAGGAAGACGCAAGGAACAGCACGGGAGGACAGCTTTGTCAGAATGTTATATTTTTCTAGCCTGCAGTGGGGTACTCAATAGTGAGTACAGCCCAATCTAGGGTTTGCTATATGTACTCAACTGCTTGCTAGTGCAACCCCTCTTTCTCATTTCTAACTTCCTGCTGTTTCTTAACATGGAATCAGAGCAGGTCGACCCTCACGGGTCGATCCTGTGGATGGGCCCACCAATGCTTCCGCTGCTGATGTCCTGCCTGTCGCGCGCCTCGGGCGCGCGCTGTCTTTCTACCTGCCGCGCGCCCATGGCGCGCGGCCCTTTTTTCTTCCCGCCGCGCGCTAGGGGCGTGCGGCGGTTTGCTGCCCGTCGTGGCCCCTTCGTGGCCCCTTCGCGAACCCGTAGCGGCCCCGTCACGGCCTCGCCCCGGCCCTGCCCCGTCGCCCGTCGCGGCCCCGTCGCGGCCTCGCCCCCGTCGCGGCCTCGCCCCCGTCCCTGCCCCGTCGCCCGTCGCGGCCCCGTCGCGGCCTCGCCCCCGTCCCTGCCCTGTCGCCTGTCGCGGCGCACCGGGGGCCCGCGCACCGCCCCCCCCCCTTCCGAGTCGCCCGTCGCGGCGCCAACGGGGGCCCGCGCGGCCCCAATTCCCGTCGCCCGTCGAGGCGACCCGGGGGGGGGCCGCGACAGACGGGGGCCACGCGTCGGCCCCTCCTGTTTTCGTCGCGGCCCTGCCCAACCCTGCCCTGCCCGGCCCTGCCCCCATCTTCGTCGCGGCCCTACCCTGTGTTAGGGTTTGGGGGTGGCGAGTGGGGGGTGGCGGGTGAGTGGCATCCCCTACTCCTCCTCCTCCTCCGTCTCCCACTGCTGCAGCTGCCGCTGAGGGGGGTGGGTGTGTGGGAGCCGATGGAGTGGTGCTAGGGGGTGGAGTATGAGTAGTGCTAGAGGTGCAGCAGGGGGTGTGTGAAAGGGGGGTGAGACAGTTAGAGGATGTTGGGCGGAGGCAGCTGTCGTGTCGCCAGCAGCGCGAGTAGTCCGGAGGCTACAATCTCCGGTAGCCCAGCGAGCCTGCTGCGCCAGTCGCCCGTGGGTCCGTTGCTCCTGCAGCTCAGAGTTAGTCGCGGAGCCAGTTACTCCAGTAGTCCGGAGGCTACAATCTCCGGTAGCCACAGTGCGCGCCGCTCCTGTTGCCCGTGTGTCTGCAGCTTCACCTGTCGTCTCCTATCTCTTCTCCTCTCACAGTCCCTCCTCCTCCTCACTTACCATCTGTGACTGCCTCTAGCTTTGCTTATATTTGTGAACTATAAACTGCTACTTCTTGTACTTGTGCTCAGAATGTGTGGTGACTTTGTGATCCACCCTGAGCTTGTTTTGCTTTTCTTGTTGTGCTGATTACACCCCACTTTGGCTATGGGGGTGTGTCAGAATGTTATATTTGTCTAGCCTGCAGTGGGGTACTCAATAGTGAGTACAGCCCAATCTAGGGTTTGCTATATGTACTCAACTGCTTGCTAGTGCAACCCCTCTTTCTCATTTCTAACTTCCTGCTGTTTCTTAACAAGCTTGTCCGCAGACAAGTCTCGGACGAAAGCTCGAGATCCCCAGACACGGAACGCAGACGCATCACCAACCTTCCCCGTCCACCGCAGAGTAGGGGAGGTCTCCGGCAGGGAGACCCGGGGCTGAAGGTTGATCTGATGCGCCGCGTACTGAACCGCGAACGGCCACAGGAAATGGGGAGCAGCCGCATGGATCATGGACGTACGAGCGACATCCATGACCATGCCAATGCGGCGCTCAGCAATCCCATTTTGCTGTGGAGAGGCCGGAAGCGTGAACGTCTGGCGGATGCCCTCCGCACGACAGAAGGCTCGCAGAAGGTCGGAGGAAAACTCTCCGCCTCTGTCGGAGTGCAGACGCAGAACAGGAAATTCCGAGCCGAAACGCTCTTTGAGCTGGAGACGAGCAACGCGGATCAAGTCGATCAACACCTCAGTGACCTCACCCTTGCTGCGCAAGGGGAAGACAGTGGTGTAACGCGAGTAGTCGTCAACCACCAGCAGGAAGTAACGCTCGTGACCCTGTCCACGGACGCGGGCTGGGCCCCACACGTCCATGTGAAGAGTCTGCAGCGGAGCCTCTGTCGGGGGAAACTCGGAGGAGTGAGGAGCGGCGCGCTGCCACCCCTCGACGTAGGGAACGCAGGTAGGGGCAGGCCCCGGGGGAAGGGGAGGGAGGGACCGGGGAAGACCAGAGACAAGGACACGGGAGGCCATGCCTCGGAGACGAGGCAAGGAGGGGTGACCAAGGCGGTGGTGCCAGAGGAGGGTCTGGTGGGACAGGAGGCGACACGAGCAGGGGGCAAACTCAGGACCTGACCGAGACGCTGCAGCAAACACCTGACTCGACGCAGCTACCTGACCAGACGCAGCAACCGGGGGAGACTCTGTGGTCAGTGTGTACAGGCTCGACCCCGGTCGACGGGTAAACGTGGCCAAGTGGCGGCCCGTCTGAGCACACGAGCAGTGGGTCACTCGCTGACTCGCAGGAGTGAACTGGTCAACCCCTGCATCCTGAAGGTCAGCACCACTCACCAAGTTCGTAGAGAACGAGGGGAGGTAGAGACCAGACAGGGAGCCGGACGGGGCCGCCGGACACGGGAGGACAGTGGAGTAGCGAGCAAGAACAGGACCCCCAGAGGGGTCTGCAAGGGAGACCGCAACCGGCCGACTGAGCGGCGAAAGGGTGGTGCGGTCTCGAAAGAAGGAGCGGGAAGCACCCGAGTCGAGGGTGAAGGTGTGCAAGACCTGCGCCGACGCGGTACCTGAGAGAGCAGACTCACCAGCACCTAGAGCAGCAGACTCACGAGTACCTGGAGCAGCAGACTCACGAGCACCTAGAGCAGCAGCCTCAATACCAGGGTCAGGCGGAACACACACGTAACAGTCACCCTCAGCACTAATAGACACAGCATACATGGCAGCAAGAATAGCATCAAAGTCAAGATCAAAGATAGCTACACCCGACCTGAGCAGATCACCCCAACGAGGGATCTCAGTGGCGTCCGGGAACTGGGCACGCCAGGCGTCTGTCAGGCGACCGAAGCAGCGCTGGGTGGCGTGCAGGCCGCCACACTGCTCTCCAGTGCGGTCGCCGGTGCGCAGGACGTAAGTACAGGGACCAGCACCCCCAGACCCCTGGCGCCCCGCGTACCACTCACGAAGCTGCTGGGGCGACGGGGTCTCACGAGAGCGCTGCTGCTGCTGGGGTCCCCGCTGCACAGCTCCGCCTCTACCAGCTCCACCTCCGCCGCCGCCGCCTCCGCCTCCTCCACCCCTCCCGCCACCGCCACCGCCGCCTCCACCTCCACCGCTGCCACCGAAGCCCCCACCTCTGCCACCACCCCCACCCCCACCCCCTCCTCCGCCTCCACCGCCACTACCGCCGCCCCCACCACCTCCTCCAGCGCCCTTGCCCCGCTTGCCCTTGCTGGTGCGGCGCCTCTCACTAGGAGCAGACGCAGCGCTGACCGACTCGGTGCCAACAAGGTCGACAGCAGCAGCAGAGGCAAGGGAGGGCAAAAGAGGAACGGGGGAGCACCCCTCAAAGAAAGGGGTACGGGGGTCACCACGAGAGGCTTCTACAGCGGTAATACTAGTCTCTGCTGCAAGGAGGCGCTCCTCGAGGAGGTCGACAGTGAGGTGGTAGGGCAAAGAGAGAGGAAGTGGTCCCTGACCGAGCGAAGAGTGTCAGGGAGTCGAGTGACTAGGTAGTAGAGGGTGATGTACACGGGGGGGGGGGGGGTTCTGGGCGCAGAACTCAGCAGGAAGCGCAGCGCGGTAGCGAGTGTCACTAGTGCGGAGGTGCGTAATGAGGTCAGTGACTGTGGCAAAATCGGCGAGGTCAGGGAACAGGTACGGTAGCATGAGGCGGCTAAGCGCAGCAGTGGCAGGGGAAGAGTAGCGTGCAACTACAGCGTCGTACAGAGTCTTAGCACTCTTGTACTGACTAAAGTGCGCGCGCTCAGTAGACGGTAGGTGACTACGCACAGCAAGGCGGGCAGCAGCATCGCGCGTGAGCCACTGCGAGCAAACAGTACTGTCAGCATCAGCAGCAGGGGCAGTAGAGGCGCCAGACGTAAGATCAAACAGTGAGAAACCATCCTTGCTATCGCACTGAAGGAAAAGCTGCAGATCATCTAGCCAGACATCGAAGTCAACCGCTCGACCCTCAGCATCAAAGGTAAGAAGACTAGGACTAGCCATGATAGGAGCAGCAGAAGACTAGCAGCGGCAGCAGTGCAACTGAGCTAGGCAGGACAGCGCGACTCGGCAGGGTGGCTCGGCAAAGCAGTGCGGCTCGGCAGCGCGGCTCGGCCCTGCTATGCTCTTACCAGGGGCGGAGTCGAGGGAGGGCCAGGGCAGGGCTGCGACAGGTCCGGGACTGGGTCGGGGCCGTGACAGGGCCGGGACAGGGTCGGGGCCGAGCAGGGTCCGGGACGGGGCAGAAACGGGGCCGGGACAGGGTCGGGGCCGGGGCAGGTCCGGGACGGGGCCGAGACGGGGCCGGGGTAGGGCCGGGACAGGGTCGGGGCCGGGGCAGGTCCGGGACAGGGCCGCGACGGGGCCAGGGTAGGTCCGGGACAGGATCGGGGCCGGGGCAGGTCCGGGACGGGGCCGCGACGGGGCCGGGGTAGGGCCGGGTACAGGGCCGCGACGGGGCCGTGTAGGGGCGGCGTAGGGGCCGCGTAGGGGCAGCGTAGGAGCCGCGTAGGGGCCGCGTAGGGGCCGCGTCAGGTCAGGGACGGGGCCGAGGCAGGTCAGGGACGGGGCCGCGACAGGGTCGGGGCCGGGGCAGGTCAGGTACGGGGCCGCGACGGGGCCGTGTAGGGGCGGCGTAGGGGCCGCTTAGGGGCTGCGTAGGGGCCGCATAGGGGCCGCGTAGGGGCCGCGTAGGGGCCGCGTAGGGGCGCGCTAGGCGCCGGGTAGGGGTCGCGTAGGGGCCGCGTAGGGGCCGCGTAGGGGCCGCGTAGGGGCCGCGTAGGGGCCGCGTAGGGGCCGCGTAGGGGCCGCGTAGGGGCGCGTTAGGCGCCGGGTAGGGGTCGCGTAGGGGCCGCGTAGGGGCCGCGTAGGGGCGCGCTAGGCGACGAAGGGGCCACGTAGGGGCCGCGAAAAAAAAAATTAGGGCAGGGCGCGAGACTCGCTTCGGGCAGCTAAAAAAAAGAATGTTATGGTGGGCCCTTAGGAAGGAACGGTCCCATGAGGGAACCCGCTCTATACCATGTGAGAATCAACAGGAATGGATGAACTAGGAAAGTGTGAGATACAAATATGAAACCTGTACCCCTTAGTGTCTACCCCACTACAGCCTACATAGGCTAAGGCATATATATCTGACAATTACGCCGGAGATGCTCTGCGACATGCTGGTGACGGTGAAGCTGGAAAAGCGTGGCCGCTCGGCTTTCAAGGAAGGGAGTTGTTTCCACCGTGTGGTGAATCATGTTACAGGGATGGACACTGACAAGGTCAAAGGGTTGGTCAAACAGCATGCGGGGGATAAGTACCGTTGGTGCCATATGATCGAAGACCCGATTTCTCACGATAAGCAACTGCTGGTGCATTACCCGTCGCAGAACTGTGCTTACTGCTCGGGTTATCACATGACAAGGTATCATGATGAGTACGTGATGGACAGACAGAACAACATCAGCAACTGGAGCCTATCGCTGGGACGTGTTCATGGAATTAGTGGTAATCGTGGGAGGGAGTTTTTTGACTTATCTGTTCTTTTGTTGCTCGTCGTCTCCACGGGATTGTGGTGCTAACGTTGTGGGTGTGTCGACTACGCGCAGCAGCCTCAGTCAGACTCACAGATCTGACCAGGCTCATTATGAAAGACCCTGCCGTGGTGTTGATTTCGACCGGGGGGAATCGCGAGGAGTGGATCTGCGTCCAGGAGAACTGCGAGAAGGCGAATGGGGTGACCTTCGCACAGGCTGCGGAACATGTGGTCTCTCATCGGCACAGCGATGGTCTGGTGTCAGGCTTGGCAACACGCAGCTCCAAAGCAGGGGTCAACTTGACCGCGGCGAAGAAGGAGTTCAGTGTGTGAAGGGGTGGCCTGGTTCCATGGAAGTGGAGATGCTTGCCTGCGGTGTAGGGGAGAAAGCACAACGACGAGTTAGAAGTAGGTGGAGATGTATCATGTGCTGTATCGACGGGAGCAATGAGTCACTGAGAGCTGTTGTTTCACCGCCCTGTGGATGCGTGGGGGCAGCGACAAAGGTTGATAAATGGATAACACCAACCGGATAATGTTTCTGTCCCTGAATGTCAACGGCCTGGGAAGTCTAGGAAAGCAACAAGCAGTCAAACGTTGGATCAGAACATCAGCAGACATAGTAATAATGGCGGACACAAGAATTGCGGAAGACCACAATTTCTGGACTGAACTGCGGCCCAGCAGCATGGTCGCAGTGGCAGCACCTACCAGAGCTGGCGGTTTGGCCGTCCTGAGTTTCAAGGATGGGGTACAGATAGAGGATGTTCAGCGTCACCCTTCGGGTAGACTGTTACACGCCCGGCTGAGGTGGGGGACGAGGGTGCTGCGGGTACTGGCGGTGTATTTCCCTGCGCAACCGCTACCAAGGGGGAGTTTCCTGGGCACCGCCTTCAAGGACGTTACGGACAGCCTGCCAAGGGGGGAGGATCTTGTGGTGGCAGGGGATTTCAACATGATTGGAGACCCCATACTGGACAAGTCAAACAGGCAGGGGGTAACGGGCGATAACGGCCGAATGATGCAGATGCTAGGGGATTTCCACGCGAAGGATGTGTTTCGGGAGCTGTATCCGGACGAGAGACAGTTTACTTTCTACTGCAAGTCGGCGAAGGTCACCTCGAGGATTGACAGGGTGCTAGTGTCCCAGTCCATGCTGCACCTGGTGATGGAGGTGAAGCACAAGAAGGTGCCGGTGGGGATTACAGACCATAAGTTCGCAGTGAGGTTGAGGCTTGGGTGGAGGGGCCCGCGTGAATCAGGTCCGGGGTTGTGGCGTTTCCCGGCAAGGCTGTTGAAGCGGCCAGGAGTGGCGAAAGCGATTGCGAAAGTGGTTCGGAAGCACCGAGAAGAAGGCTGTGGTGACTTCGACAGGTTGACGAGGGGCTTAACTGCGAAGCTGAGGAAGTATGACAAAGAGGAGAGGAAGCGGGTGAAGCTCACGAGGGGTATTCTGGAGGAGCAAGTAGAGCAATTACAACACAAGGTGATGGCTGACCCCTACGACGATGAGGTGCAGGCGCTGCTGTCCAGCCGGGAGGCGATGCTGCAAAGATATTGGGATGGGAGGAGGAATTTGATGCAGTTAAGGACAGGGCTCAAGATACGGCTGGATGGGGAAGCGCCAACGAGTTTCCTGACGGCGCTGGTCAAGAGTAGGAAGGCAAGAACAGGGATAAAGGAGTTGGTGAGAAATGGGGTCAGCCACACAGTGGCACGGGAAATACTGGGTGCGGCTACCTGTCATTTCAAAGAGGTGTTCGATGAAGCGCCGGCAGGTGGTACCGAGCCAAGGCTGGAATGGTCGCCGAGGAAGACGCTGGACGTGGTGGCTGCAGAGAGCCTGACGAAAGACTGGTCAGAGCAGGAGGTTAAGCAGGCGCTCAAAGAGCTGGCCAACGACAAATCACCAGGATGGGACGGGCTGCCCAAAGAGCTTTTCCAGCGGCACTGGGAGTTGCTGCGGGAGCCGATGATGAAGATGATCGGGGAGTTCACCGCGACAGGGAAGTTGCCGGATGCGGCAAATGAGGCGGTCACTATACTGCTGTACAAGAAAGGTGCGGAGACGGACATAAAGAATTACAGGCCGATTACACTGCTTTCAGGGGTGTACAAACTCCTCGCGAAAGTGGTAGCGACGAGGATGAAGGCGGTGCTGGGTCAGGTGATCTCAGAGGAGCAGTACGGCTTCTTACCTGGGAGGAGGTTAACGGACGCAGTGTCAATGGTAGCTGATATGATTGAATCAGGCCGGAACGAGAACAGTGACTGGTACCTACTCCTGATCGACTTCGAGAAGGCGTAGGATTCAGTGCGCAGGGGCTTCATGATGGACACAGTCGCCAAGCTGGGCTTCCCGCCGAGATTTGTACGGTGGATAGAGGCCCTGCACAGAGATGTTCACACAAGGCTGTGTGTTAACGGCTGGGTGGGAGAGCAAATCGAGATGAGGAAAGGGGTGCGCCAAGGCTGCCCACTGGCGCCGTACCTTTTCTTGTGCGCGGTGGAGCCACTGAGCCGGTTAGCAGAGGAAAGGAAGTTGGGAATCGGGGAAGGTAACTGCGATAGGCTGTCATATGTGGGGTACGCGGATGACACGACCTTGCTGCTGGAGGGAGAGCAGCAATTGAAGGATGCGGGCGTGCTGCTGCAAGAGTACGCGGAGGTGTCGGGGCTGAAAGTGAACAAGGGGAAGTCTGCGGTCCTGCCGTTAGGGAGGAATGTGGGACAACAGGCACCAGGGGATACGGAGTACAAGTGGGTGGGGGCAAACGAGGTTGAAAGGCTTCTTGGAGTGTGGATCTCCCCCGGGGGGGACGCGGAGGCAACGTGGGAAAAGGCCTTTGACAGAGCGGCAGGAGAACTGAGCAAGTGGAGCAACAAGTATCTCACGACAGGAGCTCGGGTGACCATCATCAACAGCTACGTCCTGCCGATCTTCCTCTTTCAAGCGCAGGTGTACCCGCCGGACGACCTGCTGTGGCGTAGGGTGGAGAAGTTGATTGAAAACTTTGTGTCCGACAATCATGCAGACACAGAGCGGCACTTCAGGCTCTGGAGCGGGGATCTGATATACACGCCAAGGGAGCAAGGGGGACTGGGGGTGATAGATCCGAGGGGGAGAATCGATAGTGTGGCGATGAGGTGCGCGGGTATGGCGCTGCAGCAGGAATGCTCACTAAGAAGAGGTTTGTCGGAGAAAGCGGCAGGCCTACCTCTTGGGTGGGCGACGCTGTATGCACATAAGGCGGTACTGTGAGGAGGCTTGTTTAAAAGCAGGAGGTGGGCAAGGCTGTGTAAGACTTTGTTAAAGTCAACGGTGGTGGCAGTACCAGGGGCGGCGTCTAGGTGGGATGCATAAGAGGAGTTTCTGTGCTATAATAGGCACATCATTCACCGCGGTGACGCCCCGTTCGGTGGGAAGAAGGGTACGGAGAAGCTGAGAAAGTTGCGAATGCGCGACATGGTGCAGAGGAAATGGGATGGCACAAGGACGCTTAAGTCGGAGGTGACACTGGCAAGGGAGTTGGGCGGGAACAAAGAGGCGGAGATGGCGCTGAAGGCGTTCAACGCGGCACCAGAGCGGTGGCGACAGTGGCTGTTGGCGCCTCTGACGGCGGAGGAAGTCGCGGCAGAATCATCGGTGGTGTGTACCAGGCTTCCAAGCGGACAAAGGTGTCTCTGGGAAATCTGCGGCAAGATGGGCAAAAAGGTGGAGCTTCGGGGGCTCAGTGGCAAAGGAGAGCGCACGTCGTGGGATGTAAGGCTGGTGCTGTGCTGCGACAGTGTGGTGCCGGCGAGGTTATCCCGTGAGCAGGCGATACGGGAGGCCGGGGATCCAAGGGCTCGGTTGCTCAGCTCATCGCTATTCAAAGAAGAGGTGGTGGTTCCAGTGAGGGAACTCAGAGAGCCAAGCAAGGGGATAGAGGCGGTGGAAGGGAAGAGGTTGAGCTGGGAGGCCCGGGCGGGCAGGAAAATTGACTGGGAGAGGAGCAGGAGGGTCCGGGATTCTTTGGTGGTTCCGGCCAAGGCGAGAGATGTGCTCCTCCGCGTGCACAACCTCAACTTGCAAGTGGGGGAGAGGGTTTCGTTTGTGAAAGGGGGGGTGGCATGCCCGAACTGCGGGCTGGAGGAGACGTTGGAACATTGTTTGCTGGAATGCAGGAGTGTGGCATCAGTGACCCGTGCTGTCAAATCGGCGCTCAGCATGATGCAGCCAGCAAGGCGGGTTGACAGGTTGGCAGATTTTGTGTTTGGGGAAGAGGAAACGAAGTCCGGTTTCCCCGAGGCTACAATGGTGGCGGTGGCGATGCACCAGGTTTGGTTGGGAAGGTGTGATGTGTCGCTTCGTAAGGGGAAGAGGTTCCAGGCACGTAAGGTGCTCATGAGGATTAATGTCGAGTTCAACAAACATGCGAGAATCTACTGTGGCAAACCGAGCAAGCAGGCGAGGAAGGATAAGGCGAGGTGGAACTTGGCGGAGGATGAGGCACGTGTCATGCGGCGGATATGCGTCAGCGAGGTAGTGGGGTTGAAGTGGCAAGGTGATTTTCAGTCTATCTGGTCGAACCCGAGGACCTTTGTGAAGCCACCGTAAAGCTGCGGGGAGGGCCAGGCGAAATTTCGTCAGCCTGATCCCAGTTCATCAGTTACGACTGAAGTGTTTTGCTTGTACTGTATGGTGTAAGCTTTCACAAAAAAAAAAATTGAAATCACAATCTCGCTATGCTTTTGTCCGTGCGTTCTTGTACACCAAATACCAAGCTGGAAAGCTACTTTCGGGTTTACCATATTGGGTGTGCTGGTCGCTACAAAACGTCTTGACGATAGACGTATAGTACAATTGGACGACACCTGAATCACGACTCCATCAGATGGGCACTGCCTGAACCCACCTGGGCGGACACATGAAAAGCTTGCTGGGGGGGTGCCTGCGTTGCATTCGAAAGATCTAGCGAAATTCTCGACGACACAACGCGAGACGACACAACGAAACACGAGGCTGTGCGACCGCGATGCTTGCCGGACTGTTCACGTGCCGCGCGAATCGTACTGGTCATACATTGTGAATCCAGCTGGGACATCGTGTTGAAGTCTGCTTCTTCCACTGTCATTCGGTGGGGGTATAAATTGTCTTTTAACATAAAAAGAGGTATTTTTTGAAGCGTGCTGGTTTTGTTTTTCCCACAGACATGAGAACTCTACCTAGTGGAATGACACCCTGCACGTAAGCACTAACAGCACTTTTCCAGTTCAGAATTCAATGGTGTGGTGTGTTTTTTTCTCCCTTTTTAACAGCATCAGCAGTGTAATAGATTTCAGTGGATACTCCACGCGGTTGGAGCACAATCGTGCCGAATCAATCAGTCCAACAGTTGACCACTGAACCTCGCTGGCACTGTACTGAATTTATTGAGCCAAAGGTGAGCCACACAGACCTCATCCCCCACGTTGCAACCTGACTGGAACAGTGCCTTGAAGTGGTTACCAGCGCACATGGCCGATAACAATCTGTTAGCTTGTCACGAGTGCGACGGTTGCTTGCGACACTTCGTACCTCCAAGGGAGCTCGTTGAGCGAAGATGAAGCGCCGCAAACGAAATGTGGTGACGCTGCATACGCTTCAGCACGCTGATGTCGCAGCTGCACATCTTCGCCTAACGTGCTCCCATCAACCCTTCATGAGTTCAACAACTATTTCTCCCTATTTAGTTTGTAAAATACCTCGCATATAAAAACTTATTGGATCGCTCAAATTGGCTGATTTCACAAAGAAATAATTATGTTTTGCTGATTATCCCCGTCTGGAAGTCGGGAATATATGATTTTTCTGCTTTAAATGAAAAACGGGCAGAGATAATTAGACTTGCTGGTGGGTGCACGTTTCTGTTTTCGGACGCACAGGTCGTTCTTGTATTTCCTTGATGCTTCGCTGTCATCATGACGTCTTGCTGCTTGTTGGTTGATCTCGCCTCGCCACGATGGGCGCCCTGGCTGCTTCAGGAGGAATCAGGCAGCTGTCCACGGTCGAATCGCATTTCCGTTTTCGTGCCCGTCAACGATTATCAAAAGAAAGGTTTCAAGCGTTGAACTGCATCTCCCCTGATGTGCCCTTAGCGAAATGGTCCAACCCGAAACGAGACCAGGCTGCCCACGTTCCTTTTTTGCGCGGCGACATCTGATTCGTTCGGTTTCCCGATGACCCAATCAGATGCTGCACTGCTGGAAGCAACTCTTCGCTGCCCTGCCCTACGGTTTTTCTTGCCCTTCCAGCCTCACCTGACCTGATGCGTCTGCCCCTGCTTTCTGCCTCTGACTTTTGATCTGATTCCTGCGCCCCACATCTCTGCCGTGTTATCATCAACGTGGAGACCCATCACTGGCAGAGCTTTTAGCAGCGTTGCAATACAGCCCAAATGTGCTTTTGGACTTCACACTTCCGGATATAGTCAGTTTCGCATTCCATTATTTTCCCTTAGGTGCCTTGCCCCCTTTGACCAGCAAGCACATTCAGAAGTAAACTTCAGACGCTCTTTTGTATTCCAGCCTTTTACAAAAGCACTTTTCACGTTCCAGTTACAGCTAGCTTGCTAACCCAGCTTTTTGTCACAGGATCTAGGCCTTTACTCAAGTAGCGCCCTTTCTAATAATACTCGAGTCGTCCAAACGCAATTAGTGATCTAGTCGCAGACGTAGGCGTCCCGAATTACGATGACGAGAACGCCGTGCTGCGAAAAGGCGGAGGTTCGAAAGGGGCCGTGGACGCGAGAAGAGGACGAGTTGCTCGTGAAAGCTATCAAGGAGCATGGCGAGGGGAACTGGAGCGCAATCCCCAAGAAAGCTGGTGAGCCGGCTGCGCTTGGGGTTCCTTTTGGCTTCCGATTTCAACCACATTCTCGTTCAATTCGCACGTTGAGATAGCGGCATGCGCGTTTCCGCATTACATTACGCGCTCCTATAACCATATCTCACAATTGTTTCGATTCTGATTCGTGCGCTTGCGCTATCGCAGGGTTGATCCGTTGCGGGAAGAGTTGTCGCCTCCGATGGGCCAACTACCTCCGTCCCGACTTGAAACGCGGCGCGTTTTCGGCAGAGGAGGAGGCGCTGATCGTGCGGCTGCACAAGGAGATGGGCAATCGATGGGCCAAGATCGCCCTAGAGCTGCCCGGACGTACGGACAACGACATAAAAAACCACTGGAACACGAGAATAAAGAAGAAGCTGCGCGAGTCGGGGATCGATCCCGAGACGCACTTCCCGCTAGCCACGCGCTTGGCAGATGGTAAGCCGCGACCTGAGGCCTCTTTCTGTTTGCAAAACGATCGATCGGGATCAGAAACATGCTTTATTTATTTTAAAACCATCACACTTCCCTTTTAGTCGGTGCTGCGTTATTAATGCCGTCTTATCTCTTAATGCCGTCTTGCGTCACCAGGGATTGCTCTCCATGCAATCAAACGTCCACTGCCCGCAACAACTATGCCTATGGCATCGGCCTATCCGCTCCCGCCTTCGAAGAAACAGTGCCTCGAGCCTTCCGCAACCGCAGCAGTTCCCGCTTGCGCCATTCCCCCGCCGCACGCGCAAGCGCAAGCGCCGCTTTGCCCGCCAACTGCTTTCGCGGCCGAGATCGTCAGTACCGCTGATGAGGTGAAAGCGGATCTTGCTCTTCTTCAAGTTGGGAGCGCGTCTGCGCAAGCTCAGCGCGGAATGGGCTTCCACAGCAGCAGCTGCAGCAGCAGTGACGAGGACGAGGAGGGTGATAGCGACGGTCCGAGCCTAGTCGAGCACGATGGCGAAACCGAAGCTGGCTCGCCGACAAGCGTAATCGTTTCGCAAATCGGCGCTCGTACTCGGGTAACGGCAACGGAAGTAGACCCGGATTTGGGTTTGTCCGTGCGCGCGGGAGGAATCAAGGTTGAAAAGAGTGGGGCAGATGACAAAAACGATTCGCTAGTTTCGGCATCGACGGTTCACATGACGGTTTCGCAGAACGCTCAAGTCTCGAACTCGCTTTCGCCAGCAGGAGCTGTCGCGAAGTCCCTTTCGTTCAAGGTTCCGCCTCCGACGCTTATCATTCCGTGTTCCGCTTCCGCGGACGAGGGAGAGGCTCGGGCGGAAGTTCCGTTCGCACCAGCGGTACCGGCGATTGGCGGAGCTGTTTTGGCGAGCCCCTTCATGCTCCGTAACTGGTAGGCGCCTTATATAGCAAAGAAAATAACGCTAATTTATGCCTAGAAGCTATCCACACGTTGGAAGCAAGCGTAAAGTGGTACACCCGAAACATAACAATATATTCAGTACAAGTGTGTATACCCAGCTCGAGTCAGATACGCCCGTACACCTCAGTTGCGAGGCTTTTATGACTTGTATCATTTTGCACGACTAACAATTTCCTTGCTGTTTACCCCTCTCCCCCAATTCTCCTCTTAATGCAGTTTATGGGACAGCTCCGATCTGAACTGCCCTTGGGCTGATGACCTGGATATGGACACGTCAGCAGCCCTTCCGGTACTGCCCAGTCCGAAATTCATCCCGCTCACTCCGTCCAGCACCGCCTTTGGAAGCTTCAGCTTCGGTACAAGCACACCCGGTAACAACACCAACTCGAGCAACTACAGTTACGGCTACAGTAGCAACAGCGGCAACAGCAGCAGCTATAACGCGAACCACCACAGCAGCAGCTCGGCAGCAGCCCATTTCAGTTTCCCCACTCGCCCCACCCCACCTGCCTCAACCGCTGCAGCCGATCTCACCGCGTTCGACCATCTCCCTCAACCACTCAGCGACAGCCACCTGGCGCTCCACTCCGTCATGGACGGCTCAGATTCGCAGCGGCTAGGAGGCGCGATGAGCAGATGCGAGGGTCTAGGATCCGCGGGGGTGGGCAGCGGCGCAGCAGCAGCAGGCGAACTGGTTCCCATGGCGCTGGTTTCCCCTCCTCTCCCAGGCACAGTCCCCCTTCCCTCAGGCGCTCTGGATGGGCTCACACTAGAAATGGACGAAAATATTCGATTGGGAGGGGAGGAGATGGGGAATGATGTGAGGAGGGATCTAGGGGAGGACGTGGGGGAGGAGGACGTGAGGTTGGATGCGGCCATGTGTCTGTCGCCAGAGGAGTTTGACTCGTTTGACTTGGGCCTGCCGCCTGGCGTGTGCCTCTCCCCCATGCCTGGATTCACTGGCAGTATCTTTGCCCATGCTGCTGCTACCACCCCTGTTGCTGCTTCTGCATCTGCCGCTCCTGCTGCCACCCCTGCTTCTGCCGCCCCTGTTGCCTTTTCAGGGATTTGCTGTGCCCAATAGGCGAGCAAAAGGAGAAGATGGGAGGCGAAGGCCGAGAGTGGGCATGGAAATTACTGGGATGGAATGGACGGTGGAGAGGGGTAGGGAATGGTGAGTGGAGATTGGGTCCGAGAAGGGAGAAGGGAGGAAGGGGCCGATACCCTGGCGGGCAAGGCTGAAAACTGCTCTGGTTCCCTCGGTTTTGGCGCGGAATGCACGGAACATGCTGGAGGGAAGCAGCTCCTTGCTCAAGATCTAGCGTTATCTTGATCTCGTGTGTATAGACTAGTCACTAGTTACCTAAGGGTTGGGTGGTTAGAAGAGTGCCAGTGATGGGTTTTGGAAAAATGTTGCGGTGGAAGGAATTGATACTTTGGGTGTAGGGATTAATTTACTATGGGTAGAAGGGTCAGAGGAGGGTAAGCACCCAGTGGTAATTCTGGGTAAAGCTAAGGCCCAGATCTATTGGTGTGGCTGTAGTCTGGCCCTGCTGTACAGGAGGTGGAAGCTTCTCAAAATGGTCCGCCCAGGAATGAAATGAGGGTGGAATGGAAGGTACCATAGCATTTTTGTCTGCCAAACATAATATATTGAATGTTTTTGCTGTTGAGTGCTTCTGTGCAATCTTGGGCTTGTACCCTATTAGAATCAACAGGCTTTTTGACTTCCTCCCTAGTCTCTAGTCCAACAGATGTTGATTGAACCATGAACCGCCTTGAGCAACATCTGCATCACTTCCCTCCCTCACCTGAAGCTGAAGCTTGACCCACCCTCACCTCAAGTCAGCAGCACTGCTGGTTGCATAAGCCCACCCACTGCTACCGTACAGCAGCGAAAAATGCCATGTTCCTGTGAGTGACCTGTTCGGCCATGATGAACCGTACCGTACCTACTCCCGCAGAGCTTGCAGCATGATATATAACGATATAAAATACGTATGTTATGCGGGTGGATTGGATCCGTTCATGATGTTCCACGATACAAGGACGTGCGGCGTGCCCGACCCTATCTCAGCAGTGCAGCAAGCACTGCCCCCCTCAATGGTGCTCGCAGTTACCGGTACAACAAGCACTTGTTAGCTGCTTGCTTCCCTTATCCGCCCACCCTCCCTGATAGGCAAAGCTTCGGATCACTGCCTGTTGCATTGTTCAAGGTGCCCTTAAAGCCCTCCGTGACAGGGATAGGTTGTCTACTGCAAAGCTTTAAGCGCCTTCAAACTTCCCTCGAGAAGCAGAACATCTCCGTCCCCAGCTGTGGCTGTTGCTGCATAATCAACTAGAGTCAACTGGCGGGTCAACCAGGGCAAACTCTCGCAGGTCAACACCCAAATCAACTAGAGTCAACCGGAGTCAACCAGAGTCAACCAGAGTCGGTCAAACAGATCCCTCAAGCTTCACGTGCGCATCTGCTGTATGAGGGCCATAGGGCATGAGGCCATGAGGGGATGGGGTCACAGGGGCATGGAAGCATGTAGGCACAGGGACGCGGAGCAAGCTGGTGAAGGGACAAGGGTAGGCATGATGACAAGGGGTGACTTTTGAGGCGCCTCAAAAGGCCATGTATGCATGGAAGCATGGATGCATGGATGCATGTATGCATGGAAACATAGAGGCACAGGGACATGGGTCAAGTTGGCGAAGTGACAAGGGTACGCATGACAGGGGGTGGAGAAAGGGGGGGAGGGAGTAGCTTCTCTCCATGTGTGTGTGATCTTGAGTCGACTTAAAAAGGCATCCCAGTCTCCTCGCACTGCCCTCACCAAATGCACTAGTCTGCTGCCCACCACTTAGAGCTGAAAAGCTTACCGGTAACAACAGCCAGCTCCTCTCACAATTGGAAAACAGCCAGGACTTCTCCCCAGATGCACCTAGACCAGCAGCCCTCACTAAGCTCTCTCTTAACACCTACAGCCCTCCCTGAACGCACCTTTGTCGGGTGGTCTGAGAAAGTCTGCATCATCCGCATTCATAAAGGGTGGTGAGCCTGGTAGCAGCCCTCCCAAGGTGCACCTACGCTACACCATCCGCCCCCACGAGGCACACTCGTAACACCAACAGCCCTGCCTGCACGCACCTTTGTCGGGTGGTCTGAGAAAGTCTGCGTCGTCTGCATTCATGAAGGGCGGTGAGCCTGGCAGCAAGCCCAGCATGTGGCCGCCTGGGGGAGGGGAGGGAGTGCAGGAGGGGCAGGATGGGCAGGAGGGATAATAGGGGAAGGGGTGGAAGCATGGGGAACTTTAGCACAGGGTCAGCATTGCCGGCATGGCGTTCATGAAAGGTGGAGAGCCCGGCAGCAGCCCCAGCATGTGGCCGCCTGGGGGAGAAGAGGGCGGGCAGGAAGGGAAGGAGGGGCAGGAGGGGAAGAGTGGAGGCATGGGAAAGCATAGGTGGGGCTGATTGGCATGTCAGCATCGTCGGCATTCATGAAAGGTGGAGAGCCCGGCAGCAGCCCCAGCATGTGGCCGCCTGGGGGAGGAGAGGGCGGGCAAGAGGGGCAGGAGGGGATGCATGGGGAGCCACAGGTTGGGGTTGCTGATTCCCTAGTGGAACGGATAAACACGTGGACTGTGCTGCCAGCCATGCATGTTTGTGCTCATGGCTTCTCTCTCCTCTCTCTCTCAACCTTCCCGCATGCACCCAATTCCCCCAGCTCACGCTCGTGTTTGCGTGCGTGCGTGCGTGCGTGCGTGTGTGTGTTCCGTTTCTTGCCTTCACCCTTCCTTGATGTTTCCCTTCCCCCACTCCCCATGCTCCCCTCCCCCCACCTCCCACACCCCTCACCTTAGCTTTGAGGCCCAGGGAAATTTTTTGAGGTGGCTCAAAAGTCTCCCCACCCCACAACCCCCACCCCCCTCGCCCCACCTCCCACACCCCTCACCTTCACTTTGAGGACCGGGGAAGTCTGCAGTCAAGTCAGAGAGGCTGAAGTTTCTTGGAAGGTGCCCCAGCAACCCCAGGGCGACTTCCCTGGGAAGAGCAGCAGAGGGTTGGTGTGCGCCTGTGCTGTCATGCATGCCTGGACTATCCTGTGCCCCTGTGCCTGTCCCATGCACCCCTGCCCCTCTGCTTGACGGGCCATGGCCGTTGTGGTTGGTGGGGTCAAGGCGATCAGTGGCTGCGATTAAATCCCCATGCCCATGGCCATGGCCATCTGTTGAGTGCTGCTGATGATGCTGATGCTGCTGCTGCTGCCCGTGGCTACTATGGCTATGGTGGTGATGGCTGTGAGATCGGTCTGTGTCCATGCTAGCATGATGCTCGTGGGGGTGCTGATGCTCCTGCTGATGGGGATGATGTGGATGGGGGTGGTGATGGGGGTGGTGATGGGGGTGGTGATGTGATCCTTGGTTGTGTCCTGCCTCCCCTCCACCATCCCCATCCCCCTCTCCCCGAGACCCAAACGCCGCCTCGTGATTGGTCGAAGTGAGAGCGAGAGAGGACGAGAATGGCCCTACATCTAAAGCCGTCAGCCCCATGCCCATGCCCATGCCCATGCCCATACCCATGCCCATGCCTATCCCTGACAGATCAACCGAACCAAACGGAAATGCCATGTCACTCCCGTCGCTGTCCAGCTCAGCAGCGCCGCCCACCCCTGCCATGTCATCATCATCCTCACTCGCCCCCGCCCTTCCTGCCCCCTCTTCTCCTCCGCCCCCTCCCTCTCCTCCTCCCCCTCCTCCTCCTGCCCCTGCTCCCAACGCCTCCTCCCCACCCCCCTCCTCCATGCCCACGTCTAGATCCAGATTCTCCCCATCCTCCCCTTCCATACCCTCCACTGGCTCTAGCTTCAGCATCCCCCCCATGCCCATTCCCCCCGTCCCCCCCATGCCCCCCATTCCCCCCATTCCCCCCATGCCCCCCATGTCCCCCATTCCATCCTCTCCCCCCATCCCCACCCCTCCTTCCGCAAATCCCCCCATCTCCACAGCCTCTCCTCCCCCCGCGCCTGCACCATCCGCGCCTAGAGCCCCCATCTCCCCGCCCTCTGCCCTTGCAGCCCCCGCCCCCCCTGCTGCCCCCATCTCCCCCTTTGCATCAAACCTCCCTGCTGCAGCACCAGCAGCAGCGAAGGTATTTGAAGCATGGGCCATGTGGGTCATGGCATGGGCATGGGCATGGGCATGGGCATGGGCCATCCCATGTGCGTGGGCTTGCATGGCCGCAGCATGAGCATTAGCAGAGGACGGAACCCCTATCACCGCCATCTCACTCCCTCCCCCACCACCATTCCCCCCACCACCACCACCACCGCCACCACCGCCACCACTGCCACCACCACCAGCGGCACCAGAAGCAGGGTGAGAGTGGGGGTGGGCGTGCGGGTGGGGGTGAGCGTGGGGGTGGGGGTGCGGGCCAAAGGGGAGCATGTGCGGGGGAAGCATGCCGGGCATCATGGGGGGAGGCATGGGCGCGCCTGGGGGGACGTGGGGGGCCATGTGGGGGGGATGCTGGCCCGGGGGAAGCATGGAGTAGGGGTGGTGGAGCATGTGGGGGGGGTGGTGGGGGTGGTGCCCTGCTGCTGCTGCGACGGCGGCGGCTGCGTGAGGGTGCATGAAAGGGGGCGCTGCGCCGTGCACTGATTGGGGGGGTGGGAAACGGGGGAAAGAGGGGGGGAGGTTTTTTATCGAGGGTCCATGAAAGGGGGAGCTGCGACATGCACTGATTGGGGGGGTGGGAAGGGGGAAAGAGGGGGGGAGGTCAATTATGGAGGGTGCATGAAAGGGGGAGCTGCGCCGTGCACTGTTGGGGGGAAGGGCGGATGGGAGAATGGGGGAAAGGGGGGATGTGACAATCAAGCGGGTGGGCAAGGGCGGGGTGGGTGAAGGGTGTGGGGTAGAACTGGGGAGGGAAAAAAAGTGAAGAAAAACAAGGGAGAAGAAAGGAGCAAAAGAGAGGGACAATGGGCGAAGATAAGGGTGTAAAAAATATGAAAAAAAGAGGGAAAAAAAGGAAGAAAGCGGAGGCAGATGACGAGGAGTGATTACCCTAAACCCAATCGCGTTCACCTTCCTACACCCCATGCTCCTTCTTCATCCTTCACCCATCACCCACATCTTCGTACCATTCAACGTCTCTCCCTCTCGCAACCCTCCCACACACACTCACCTCCACCTCAGACCCCTCCCAACCACACTCTTTTCCGCCCCACACTTCCTCTCCACCCTCACTCTCCTCTCCTCCCACACTCACTAGGGGGGCCTCGCATGGACGCAGGGACACCAGGCACAGGCGCTCCAGAAGCAGCAGCTGCGCTCGATGCAGCATGGGCTGGCGAGGGAGCTGGGGTCGCCGAAGCAGCAGCAGCAGCACCGGCAGTCGCACCACCAGCAGCGGCACCCGTGGCACCAGTGCCAGCAGCAGCGCCTGTAGCAGCAGCAGCAGCAGCAGAAGCAGAAGCACCAGACGCTGCCGCCCCAGCTGTAGCAGCCGCAGAAGCTGCCGCCCCAGGGGTGGAGTGCGATGCGGAGCGGTGGAGGCGTTGGGCGCGCACGGCGTGGGCGTGCTGTTCAAGCAGGGAGTTGAACTGGTGGATCTGGTCCTTGAGTCGCAGGCGCATGTGGTACGAACGGAAGAAGTCCGGATTCTGTTCTTCTAGCTTCTGCCACACTGCGGTGAGAGGGGTGGAGAGGGGTGCAGAGGGATGGAGAACACGGGGTGGTAACAGGGTGGAGTGTGCTGAACTGGTGGATCTGGTCCTTGAGGCGCAGTCGCATGTGGTAGGAACGGAAGAAGTCCGGATTCTGCTCCTCCAGCTTCTGCCACACTGCAGTGGAGAGGGGTGGAGAGTGGTTGAGGAGAGGGGTGGAAAGGGATGGAGAGTGGTGGAGGCGGGTGGGGAGGGGTGGAGAACAACGGGTGGTAACTGGATGGGCGCAGAGGAAAGGAAGGAAGGTGAGATTCGTCAGAAGGAGCGCGCAGTGAGGCGGATGAAAGCACGGATGGAAGAAATACGGGGTTCGGGGTTTCAGGATGTGGGATGGATGGGAGAGAATCGAAGCCCACAAAGGAAAGCAAAGCAAGTACGCAAATGGGTAGCCCTGGGAGCAAAGCAAGAAATGCTCATTACATTCTCTTGATTTCAGCAACAAAAGGATGCGATCAGCAGCAGGGCAGCCATACTGTCAGACAGTCAGCAGCAGTCCGTCCGTCCATACGTCCGTCCGTCCGTCTGTCAGTCAGTCAATCAGTCCATCACTTAGCCTGTCACTCACTCACTTAGCCAGTCAAATAGCCCGTCAGTCAGTCAGTCAGTCAGTCAGTCAGTCAGTCAGTCAGCCAGCCAGTCAGTCAGTCAGTCAGTCAGTCAGTCAGTCAGTCAGTCAGTCAGTCAGTCAGTCAGTCAGTCAGTCAGTCAGTAGGTCAGTAGGTGAGAAACAGTGAGTGAGTGAGTGAGAGAGAGAGAGAGAGTGAGGCAGCGAGAAGCACGGACCGAGTTTGGTGAAGCCGGGTTCAATCTTGGCCTGGAACTGCAACGTTGACACCACCTCCCTCTCACTCATGTACAGCTGCAAGCACCGCTCGATCAGGTTCTGCACCTGCCATGCCACTCGTGCCAACAATGCACCCAGCAACATGGGATACCGATCAGAATGCACAATGAGGCGGAGAGGGGTGACTCATGTACAGCTGTAAGCCTCTTTCGATCAGATTCTGCAGCTGCCACCCCTGCCAACAGCAACATGGGATATGTATCAAGAAGAGGATGGGGCGGAATGGGCTTAGCAGAGGGGTGACTCATGTACAGACAGCTCAATCAGGTTCTGCAGCTGCCAACAGCAGCAGCAGGAAAGGGGATAATTCATTCACGCACGGGTGCAACCAGAGCTCGTTCAGTTTTTACACCTGCCAACCAACAGCAGCGACAGTATAACCTCGCACATTTCCCAACCAGCTCAAGTGAACTCATGGGATATCCTCGTTATAATCCCACCGGTTGCAAGCCCTACCAGCTGAATGTCCTCGCAGGATATCTTCCTCCCCTCAGACGGCGCCTGCTGTGCGGATGACAGCGATGATGACGTGGCAGGCTTCGTGCACGCTGACGTGGATGGAGATAGCACGGCCGTGGCACCGGTAGGAGCACTGGCCGCAGCACCAACACCAGCAGCAGCAGAAGCAGCAGCAGCAGCAGCAGCAGCAGCAGCACCACCACCACCACCAGCGCTAGCAGTGGGCGCAGGGGTTGCAGCAGGGGAAGGGTCCGTAACGGCCATGGGCTCTGTGGCTGCGGCAGCAGGAGACGTGGCAGCAGGGGCGGAAGCCGATGGAGGGGAACCACCACCGCCGGTTCCTGCTACTGCTGCACCCCCACCGCCAGATTTTTTCCCTGCTGCTGCTGCTGCTGCGGGTGCTGCTGCTGCTGTTGCTGGTGTTGCTGCTAGTGGTGGTGGTGGTGGTGGTGGTGGTGGAGGTGTTTTGGTTTTTGCAGCGGGAGACGTGGCGGGAGCAGCTGGGGGGTATCCGGCGGGGGACGTGGGGAGGCCTTCCACTGACGCGCCCGCGCCAAGCGCTGCAGCAGCAGCGGCGGCGGCGGCTGCAGCAGCGGCACTTGGCGGCTTCGCAGACATGGATTGGCGCTTGGAGTTTGATGCTTGACGCTGGGGGCTTGGCGGTCGAAAATCGGCGTTCGGCGATTGGCGTTTGAAATTTGTGGTTGACGTTCAGGGTTTGGTAAAGGATAGCTTATGACACGCACCGGCTCATGCCGTCAGTCTTTTGTGCGATATGGCTCGCCATATAAATGCCGTAACTCTCGCCTAACCTATAACTATGCGGCGAAACGGAACCCTCCTCGTGTTTAGCGATTGCTAAAGCTGAAAGAGAATGTGCATCTATTCTAAAGGTGTACAGTAATCTGCAATAGAATGCCACTGGCTCGGGACTGGAATGAGAAGCCTGGGCAGATGCTGAGCAAGGTACCATGCCATAATGTCACATGTCATGATGACATTGTAATGTCTCGATGCTCTAATGTTGTAGTATCTTATTCTCAAACTGGCAGAAGAATGGGCCCATGCACGATATTTATATCTCACGTGTCACGACCGCCGAATTATCATTGTCCCTTATCGGAGGTCATGGATAAAGAACTGAAAGGAAGACCCGAACTCAGATTACGCAACAATAAAATCCTTTTACGAAAGAGTTTGATGGAAGGAGGAGGAACAGAGTCTTGCGAGCCTTTTAAACATATTAAGAAGCAGGTTTCTTAGGGCGCAGGTTTCTTTTGGCGCTCACTTTCATCCAGGCTATTCTAACCAGGATAACGCTTAGGGAGGAAAGAGGGAAAGGCCGAAGGTGCACCGCAGCGCACCGAGAAGCAGCAGTGCGAGGGCCAGCGCCTAGAGGTAGGAGCAACGCGATGGTTACTGGAAGCGACACGTGGGGCGGCCTGATAGTATTGGAACACGTATATTCGCCTGAGGGTACGGTTGCGGAGTTTGAAATCCCTGATCTCGCAACACTGCGGCGTGGCAGACTCGCCGGAATTATTACCGTCGCCGCACTCTGCTAACTCTTATGCTCATTGATATTTTTTTGGAGGTTCCATGGTTTTGTGCAGGAACCTAATCGCCTGCCATCCCAGTTTCACGATCTAATCCCAACATTACAGCACCAGCCTGGACTGTCAGTTGTCCCTCTTTTCTCCCTTTGGGCCCATCCAGCTAGCCTTGGGAACATCCAGCCTTGAGAAACAGAGCCTTAGGGTGCATTCCTGTGGGGACACTTGTGTCTCAATCCCCGTTTTCCCGAGTCGCGCCTGAAAGTTTTCCCAATGTTGTGTCACAAACATCGAATGTACCGCGATGTAGGGCGACATATTGGCAGGTTCAGTTGGACACGTTTCACTGGCGGGGATCAAAAAGAGATGTACAGGTGTGTGCATTTGACTGGGTGACAGTACACCCGTATTTTCAACCTCCGAGCAGGGGCGTGGTTTCGATGCGCGGGATCTTTTCCCTCGCAAAATTGGCATTTTCGGATGTCCAGGTGCATGTGGTCGTGTCGGGCATTTCGAGTCGCGTGCGATTCTTTAACGATGACGGGTCGTTTCACAATTCGACAGCGATGTCAGCGCGTTTCACGCTGACCAATAATAAATACAGTACAAGTCGCCGAAAGCCGATTCGCATTTGGGACACAACACAGTTTATGTTGTTTTTGGGTGTCACAAAGTGATTGAGACACAAGTGTCCCCACAGGAATGCACCCTTAGAAACATCGTGCCAGTAAAACAGACAGCCTCGAGAGCATTGTGCTGATAGAAAAGATGGCCCTTCGGAACATAGCGCCCTGGAACAACCTGACCAAAGACGGTCTGGTCTGGGCGGGAGGGAGCATACATTGCTGCCAATTCTCTGCATGGACAAATTCGTCGTGCAAAAACCCCTTGGATTCATTCGAAAACCCCCTCTCCGTTGCCTTCGTCCTCGAAGCCGATTCGCGAAACCACTTTTCAAACCTGCCCACCCTTTCAAATTGCCTTTTCAAATCCCAATCGATATGTAATTTGATCGTTGAACCAATCACAGGTGCGAATGATGCGCCGCCGAGCAACTTTGCGTCGGATCCACGTCATTCTGAACCGCTCTCTCCCAGCATCATGCATCCCATACAGAACTGCCCAGTACAGCACGAGGATGCCGCTGACTGGAGGTGGTGTAATGAACTGTGCACTGAGCGACAATTCATAAGTGAAATATAAAATGCACACTACACATGCAATAAACAAGAGTTCAACAAATTTAATGAATTGGTTCCCTTCAGAAGTCGTTCTCGTACATCTCATACAATGATCTTGGAGTTTCATGAGTGATGTTGTTCATGGCAATATAAAAATCCATAGCATATATCTTCTTCACCCTCTCGTATGTATCCTGTAGTGCAACAAACAGGAAATGGATGGAAGAGAGGGAGAGGGAGATCGAAGTGAGTTGGGAGAGCTAAGAAAAGCCTCAGGGCAAGGAAGGGCAAGAGTGAGGGTAGAAACATAATAAGTGAACACACACCTTGTCATACAGCTTCGTCAGCCGCCGGTCCGTATCCGTGAAGTGCGCTCCCTTGCCGAACCTGAACACGTCCAGGTGCTCGCCACCGAATCTGTCGACCACCGTCTTAACATCCTCCTCCAGGCGCTCGAATCGCCCCACAAAGTCGTACTTTATGGAGCCCAACGCACAGATGTCCTCCTGCGGCGCCAGGTGGCGGTCCATGTCAGCGCGGTGACTGGCCAGCAGCTTGCCAACGAGGCGGACAAAGTCGGGGAAGGAGACGAGCCCTGTGCTGTCCTTGACTGCCTCGTACATTGGCTTCACAGCGTGGAAGAAGACCTGTGGTTGGGAGTCTAGGGGGAAGACATATTTTTAGAGTAAGAAGCAGCCCATGAGGGCACACACCCCTTCATGTGGCTGTCCTTGACGGCCTCGTACATCGGCTTCACAGCACGGAAGAAGGCCTGTGGTGGGAGTGGAGGGGGGCGTAGGGCGACGGCAGATCTCAGAAGTAGGAAGCAGCAGATGAGAGCACAGACCCATTGACTTGGCTGCCCTTGACTGCCCCGTACATGGGCTTCACTGGGTCGAAGAACGCTTGTGGTGGGAGGAGGAAGAACAGTCACGGGCAGAGTGAGGACAGGAAGGAGACGGGCCATTGGCTGTCCTTGACTGCTTCGTACATGGGCTTTCCGTACCGGCGAGTGCAACACATATTGAGGCGGCTCAAAAGTGAACACAAACACAAACACATGCCAGCAGACAGAGCCAACAAGAGCACACCAGCAGCAAGGCACACGGTGGTACGATCACCACTCACGTTGCTCCAATACTGCCACTCACGTTGCTCCAGTACTGGCGGGTGCCCCAGCCGGTGCCGGTCTTGAGCTTGGGTCGGTCGGTGCGCACGAGCTTGTTGGAGTAGGCCGAGGCAATGCGGGAGAAGGGGTTGCGCACGAATGAGAACTTGAAGAAGTCCAGACGCGTCATGAGACGAATCTGTGAGGGGCGATGAAGGAGAGGGATGCGGGATGGGAGAGAGAGATGGTTGAGAAGGGGTTGCCCACGAATGAGATCTTGAAGAAGTCGGGGCGGGTCTTGAGCCGAATCTGGGAGGAGAGGGGGGAAAGAGGGATGGGGTTGACTTTGAGTCGACTCAAATGGCAGCTGAATGGTTGAGAAGGGGTTGCCCACAAAGGTGAACTTGAAGAAGTCCGGATGGGTAATGAGACGGACCTGACCTGACCAAAGGGTGGAAATCGGGACAGGGCAGAGGGAAGGGAAAGAGGAACGGAGATGGCTTCTAAGTCGATCGGGCAGCTCAATGGTTGAGAAGGGGTTAGATCGGGCAGCACAAATGTGAAGTTAAAGAAGTCTGGGTGGGTCATGAGCCATATCTGGAATGGAGGAAAGGGGAGAGGGATGGAGGCAACGCTTGAGGCGACTCAGAAGTAACTTCGACAGTAGAGAAGGGGCTGTCCTGCCCACAAAGGTGCACCTGAAGAGTTCCTTCACTTAACAGCTTGTGCAGCCCTGACTTAGAGAAGCACTGCTTGCACGGATGCATCATGAGTCGTGTCTGCCAGCTTGTTTTGAGACGTCTCAAAACTGCTTGCACGGATGCATCATGAGTCGTGTCTGCCAGCTTGTTTTGAGACGTCTCAAAACTGCTTGCACGGATGCATCATGAGTCGTGTCTGCCAGCTTGTTTTGAGACGTCTCAAAACTGCTTGCACGGATGCATCATGAGTCGTGTCTGCCAGCTTGTTTTGAGACGTCTCAAAACTGCTTGCACGGATGCATCATGAGTCGTGTCTGCCAGCTTGTTTTGAGACGTCTCAAACTGCTTGCACGGATGCATCATGAGTCGTGTCTGCCAGCTTGTGCAGCCCTCACGGCTTCAGCACCTCTAGTAAAGTCCAAAGCCAGCTCGTGCAGTCCCCACTCCTTCTCGTTGAGAGCCAGCAGCGGGTCGCTAGTAAGGTGCCTCACTGCCTCACCGCTCCCTTACTCTCACTCCCACTCCACCCACCACCACTACAGCCAGCACTCACCGCCTGTTCTTCGGTGAAGTCCAAAGCCAGCTCGTGCAGCCCCCACTCCTTCTCGTTGAGCGCCAGCAGCGGGTCCTCTGGGTTGGGCAGCCCCAGGCGCTCAACAACCCATCCCCCCATTGCCTCACCACTACAACCCGCCCCACTCACTGCCTGTTCTTCTGTAAAGTCCAAAGCCAGCTCGTGCAGCCCCCACTCCTTCTCGTTGAGCGCCAGCAGCGGGTCCTCTGGGTTGGGCAGCCCCAGGCGCGCCCTGAGCCACATGAGCCACGAGTTGCATGCCACCTTGGGGATGGCGCAGTACACTAGCTTCAGGGACTCTGTTGGAAAGGGGGGAAGGAATGGGGAGGGGGGAATGAGACGTGGGGATGGTTGGGCAGGCCCAGGCGCGCCCTGAGCCACATGAGCCACGAGTTGCAGGCCACCTTGGGAATGGCGCAGTACACGAGCTTCAGGGACTCTGAGAGTGGGTGGGTGGAATGGGAGTGGGGAATGAGGTATGAGGATGGGTGGGGGGATGCAGAGGGCAGCCGCAGGCGCCCCCTCAGGCACATGAGCCAGGAGTTGCAGGCCACCTTGGCAACGGCGCGGTACAGCAGCTTCAGGGACTCTGAGTGGGGCAGGGGGTGTGGGTGGGGAGGGGGGCGGGGATACAATGGAGCATCGCTGCAGCCACATGAGCCACGAGTTGCAGGCCACCTTGGCAATGGCGAAGTACAGCAGCACACCAGCTTCAGCCTTCAGGGACTCTGAGAGTGGATGGGTGAATAGATGGGTGGGTGAGCGGCAGCAGGGGCCAGGTCAAGGGTCTAGAATCTAGAGTCTAGAGACTAGGGACTAGACTTCAGTGCCTCTCACCTTCGGTGATGGTGAAGCGAGCCAGTTTCTAGGGAGGTGGGTCTAGGGCTTAGGGGCTAGCCATTAGTGCCTCATACCTTCGATGATGGTGAATCGAGCGAGCTTCTGCTGGGTGAGTGGCAGTAGGGGCGGCGAGTCAAGCACCTAGGGTTTAAGGCATAGGGCTTTGCGTTTAGGTGCTAGCCATTTGCGTGTCTCTTACCTTCGATGATGGTGAATCGAGCGAGCTTCTGCTGTGTGAGGGGCAGCAAGGGCGGCGAGTCAAGCATCTTGGGTTGAAGGCATAGGGCTTTACGTTTAGGTCTAGCCATTTGCGCGTCTCTTACCTTCGATGATGGTGAATCGAGCGAGCTTCTGCTGTGTGAGGGGCAGCAAGGGTGGCGAGTCAAGCATCTTGGGTTTAAGGCATAGGGCTTTGCGCTTAGGCACTAGCCATTTGTGTCTCTTACCTTAGATGATGGTGAAGCGAGCGAGTTTCTGCTGGGTGAGCGGCAGCAGGGGCGGCGAGTCACAGACGGGCCGCTGCACGCGGAACAGGTCGGAGCGGGCGGCACCGGTTGCTGCTCTGTATGAGAAGCAGCAGGGTCTCGACTCCAGGGACTGGGGACTGGGAACTGAGGATTAGCTTTTCATATTTCTACCCTACCTTCGATGATGGTGAAGCGAGCCAGCTTCTGCTGGGTGAGCGGCAGCAGGGGCGGCGAGTCACAGACGGGGCGCTGCACGCGGAAGATGTCGGAGCGGGTGGCGCCATGGGCGGCAATGAACATGGCTTGTGGCGAGGCCAGGCCGCCTTTCAGGGAGATGAGTCCACGGGTCATGCTGAGTGCAAACAGCTCCACGGCCTGTGATGTGACGGGGAGGGGTGGTGGGAAGGGGCCGGGCAGAGTAAGGATGCTGTTCGCCAAGTGGCTCAATCCAGGTGGCTCAAACACACTTTCGTGAGCGCGATGAACATGGCTTGTCGCGAGGCCAGGCCGGCCTTGAGGGATATGAGCCCTCGGGTCATGCTCAGTGCAAACAGCTCCACTACCTGAGATGGGGGGAAGGGAGGTGGGGGGAAAGTAGGCAGGCAGAGTGAGGATGCTGTTTGAGGGGCGAGACCGGCCATGTTTCCCATGTCCTCACTCCACAACGCACCCACCCACCCACCCACCCACCCACCCACCCACCCACCCACCCACCCACCCACCCACCCACCCACCCACCCACCCACCCACCCACCCACCCACCCACCCCACCCACCCACCCACCCACCCACCCACCCACCCACCCACCCACCCACCCACCCACCCACCCACCCACCCACCCACCCACCCACCCACCCACCCACCCACCCACCCACCCCACCCACCCACCACCCACCCACCCACCCACCCACCCACCACCCACCCACCCACCCACCCACCCACCCACCCACCCACCCACCCACCCACCCCACCCACCCACCCACCCACCCACCCACCCACCCACCCACCCACCCACCCACCCACCCACCCACCCACCCACCCACCCACCCACCCACCCACCCACCCACCCACCCACCCACCCACCCACCCACCCACCCACCCACCCCACCCACCCACCCACCCACCCACCCACCCACCCACCCACCCACCCACCCACCCACCCACCCACCCACCCACCCACCCACCCACCCACCCACCCACCCACCCACCCACCCACCCACCCACCCACCCACCCACCCACCCACCCCACCCACCCACCCACCCCACCCACCCACCCACCCACCCACCCACCCACCCACCCACCCACCCACCCACCCACCCACCCACCCACCCACCCACCCACCCACCCACCCACCCACCCACCCACCCACCCACCCACCCACCCACCCACCCACCCACCCACCCACCCACCCACCCACCCACCCACCCACCCACCCACCCACCCACCCACCCACCCACCCACCCACCCACCCACCCACCCACCCACCCACCCACCCACCCACCACCACCCACCCACCCACTCACACACACACACCTGCAGCCGAACACACAGCATGAGGTCATCAGGTGAAAGGTTCTGCTTCATGAGCAGCTGCCGCACCTCTGTCCCATTCCCCCATTCCGTCCCATTCCCTCCCATTACAATGCCCCCTCCATTATCCCCGCCAGCAGCACCATCCCCATCCAATCCTCTCCTCCCACCTTCTCCTCCTTCTTTCCCTCCTCCCCCTACCCCCCCTCCACCTCCCTTCCTCCACTCCTCCACCCCGCCTTTCCCCAAATCCGCCCTCTCCCCCTTGGGGCACGTGGCAGCGCGTGATTGGGTGGCTCGGAGCACAAACGGCGCGCGGGACGGGTGGAAGGCGTCGGAAATCCGGGCGGCGTTGAGGGCGGTGCGGGCGGCGAGGGCGAAATCTAGCGAGGGGCGCTTGAGGAAGGACATGGCGAGGCGGCGCGTGGCGCAGAGGTGGGGAGAGGAGGTGGTGGATATGGGGCAGCCGGGACAGCCATCTAGAGAGAGGTCCTGAGGGGCGGGTGGGAGGGCCGAGGGTGAGAGGGCAGGGGGAGGGAAGGAGGGTGAGGGAGAGAGATGGCGATTGCGTTTTGAGTCGACTCAAAACAGAGAGACGGCGATTGCTTTTTGAGTCGACTCAAAACACAGAGATGGCAATTGCACAACCCCAGATTCTGACGCGACTTGAGGAGCGAGGGTGGAGTGAAGGGAGGGCGGAGTGGAGTGGAGGGAAGGGCGCTTGAGAAGGACATGGGGAGGCGATGAATGGCACAGAGAAGGGTGAAGAGAGGAGAAGCGGATATGGGGCAGCCGGGATAGCTGTCTGGCGAAAGATCCTGGGGGGGGTTATGGGCGGGTGGGAGGGTGGGCCGAAGGAGGGCGGGAGGGCCGAGCCGAGGGAGGGAGAGGGGCAAAGGTGTAGATAGACAGACGGTGATGATGCAGGCATGGAAAGAGAGGAAGCGACAGTCACGTGAGGTAGAGTGAGCAGGTCAGAAAAATCAACATCCCCATGTGATGGGTCTATATTTGTGAGTCGACTAAAAAACAAACTAACATTTGCTTCTGTCCTAAGTGAAAGGGCACTCACATCAAGGTAGAGGCCAAGGGCGGACTTGAGACGACCGACATCTTCCTGCAGCAGCAGCTCGGCCACCGGCGGGGAGGGATGCAGCGCTGCCATGCATGCCGTCAGGCGGCGCTCAAATGCACACGGGTTCACTGCATCCTGTGTGTCGCACGGGTTGGAGGAAAGGGGGGGTGGGGAGTGTGAGAGTGGTGAGTGTCAGAGTGGGGAGGGATGTGGGGGGGAGTGCAGCAGCAGTGCCGCTACAGGCGGGGCGGGCTGCAGCGCTGCCATGCACGCTGCCATGCACGCTGCCATTCGGCGCTCGAATGCACGCGGGTTCACTGCGTCCTGCACAGTGGGGTTGTGAGTGGTGGAGAGGAGTAGGAGGGACTGCATGTAGGTGGAGTGCTGTCATGCATGCTCCCATGAGCCGCTCAAACGCTGTCCTGTGCGCACAGGTGGGAGGGTGGTGGGGGAGGCGGAAGGGAGTGGGGGAGGCGGAAGGGAGTGGGGGAGAGTGAGGAGGAGTGGGGAGTGAGGAGTCGGGAGTGGGGAGGGAGAGTGGGTGGTGGGAAGTGGTCTATCAGAATTCACAAGGAGAGTGGGAAAAGGGAGGGGTTGAGCTACTGGCCTGGCACTGGCTAGTCTTGAGTTGACTCATAACTTGAGAGAGCATACGAGAGTTACTGGCTCTGGCTGGGCCCGCAGCACACCCTGCATCGCACGAACGCATGCACACACTCACTCACAGCACGCACCGCAAGCCAGTTGATGGAGGCGGGTGAGTGGTACAGGCTGAGCGTGAGCGTGAGGGACTTGACTGGCGCTTCCAACCCACCTGCACCCTCATGCACCCTCATGCACCCTCATGCACCCTCCTCACCGAACCCACCCACAGCACGCACCACGAGCCAGTTGATGGAGGCGGGCGAGAGGTAGAGGCTGAGCGTGAGGGACTGGCAGTGGGAGCACCACAACATACCCCTTTGCACCCCTCTCTGAACTCACCCACACACAGCACGCACCACGAGCCAGTTGATGGAGGCGGGCGAGAGGTAGAGGCTGAGCGTGAGCGAGGCAACAGCGGCATCCTGAGAGGCGCCCCGCTTCTGACACCCGCGGATGGTCACCTGCCATGTGAGGGCGACCGGGAGAGGGAGAGGAGGCGGGCGGAGAGGGGAGGGGGGAGGTGGGGAGAAGGTCTGAAAGCGCACACTGCATGTGGCAACAGTGGCATCCTGAGAGGCGCCCCGCTTCTGACACCCGCGGATGGTCACCTGCCATGGGTGCGGAGGGGAGAGGAGGCGAGCGGGCCAGGAGGGAAGGGAAGGGGGGAGAGAGGAGGCAGGCGGGTTGGGAGGTCTGAAGGGCGCTCAGTGCTTGTGGCAACAGTGCCGTCCTCCTGACAGGCGCCCCGCTTCTGACACCAGCGGATGGTCACCTGCCATGGGTGCGGAGGGGAGAGGAGGCGGATGGGCATGGGGGAAGAGGGGTGGGGGGGTTGAAGGCGGGCAGGCGGCCAGGCGGGCAGGTGGGCAGGTGGGCACAGGTGCAGTGGGGGAGGGAGGGCGTGGAGCCTGGAGAAAGGGATGGAGCGGGCGCTTAGAGAAAGGGCGTGAATAGGGGGAGTACTAAGACGCACAGCGTAGCAATAAACGGCCGCACTTGCGAGCTGCCAGCACACGCACAGATGCATGCATGGAAACGAGAGGCCTCTCCTTTCTTACAGGTCGGTGGGTGGGTGCGAGGAACTTTTGAGGTGCCTGAAAAGCTCCTAGCATGACACAGATGCATGGATGGAAACGAGAGAGAGGCTGCTCGTTTCTTACCGGTCGGTGGGTGAGTGCGAGGAACTGGCGCCAGTGAGCAGCTGTCTCGTTCGCCTCCTCCACCCACACAAACCGCCCTGCACCACTACCCTTGCTGCCACCGCCATCACCACCACTGCTACTGCTTCCGCCGCTGCCGCCCCTGCCTCCGCTGCTGCTGCTGTTGGCTCCTGTTCCTCCCTCTGTGACATTCCCAAGGTCCGTACCCCCTCTTGACTCCTCCCTACCACCACTGCTTAGTCCCTCCCCGCCCTCCCCAGCAACAGCGCGCAAGGCCCGCCCTTCCACATCCGGAGGAGGAGCGGGGTTACCAGCGGCAGCAGCGGCAGCGGCAGCTAGGGTGAAGAGGTCGGAGAAGCGGATGTGCGGCATGAAGGCATCGGGCACCCAGAGGGCGAGCGTCGTGAGGTTGGCTGCTGGCAGCAGGGCGGCCGCGGAACAGACGGATGATAGACGCGAGCCCAAATCGCCCTGGAAGCACGGAGGGAGGAGGGGGGGAAGGAGGGGACAAGGGGGGTAAAAGGGGGAAAAGGGGGGAAAGGGGGAAACGGTTGGAAAGGGAGGTGAACGGGAGTGGGGGGAGACAAAATGGCATCACGGACCCAGAGGGCGAGCGTTGTGAGGTTGGCTGCTGGCAGCAGGGCGGAACCGAGCAGGCGCGGAGCCGAGCAGGCGCGGAGCAGAGCGTCAGGCGGCAGCATTCTGCTACGAGTCGCATCTCCGCTTACCTCCGCTATAATAACAGCGTCGGGCGGCCGGCACACCGCCAGCTGGCCTCGCTCCCGGCAGTATCGGCCCTGCCCCTGCTGACCCAGCCCCCAGAAGTCGTCCAACCCCCCGCTGCCACGTGTCACGTCGTCCAGGTCATCATAGCTGCCGGTAATGCGCGTCCGCGACGATCGCGTGTCCCCGCCGTCATCGTCTTCGTCGTCGCCGTATTCCACGGTGATTACTAGCAGCAATAAAAGCACGCTTAGGAGGCATAGTGTCATGATCCCGCGCCGCGTCCCTAATCGCCAGCTGCAATGCCATTGGCGGCTCGAGCTTCCCGTGGACTTGGTCAATGGCGTCACCATATGGGAACGGCTATGATGTAGGAAAACGATTGTAATTAGGTTTTAAGTCGACTCAAAACTAGGAAAACGATTGTAATTAGGTTGCCATATTGTTGCAAAGGTGTCGTCCTCCTGTGTCCTTGCTGACTGCCCAGCTAATGCAGTGAGCGTGTGTTGATACTAGTAGCCCGTCGTACGCGATAAGGCGCGTTCACTAGCAGCTATCGCGAGAGCGGCAAGGACCGACGTTCGTGTGTCCACTGGACTCGGGAATACGTGGTGTGAGGCTGACACCTGTTGGAGAAGATCAGCTCAACTGGCATTGATCGACCGTTCGTTGAAGCGAACCAAGAAAGCGCCAAGTCAGGAGCAACCGGCACTGCGAGAAAGCTCGTGTGTGCTTTTAAGCTAACGCCTTCACAGACCCAAGGATGTTGGCGTCCAGATTCGTAATGCTCTCATATGGTGATTTGCTGAAGTTGTATCAGCTCACATGATTTGAAGCTGTTGCTGCGACACTGCACTCGCTTCTAAAAAGGTTTCGCTCCAAGCTGAGAATGACAAGTTTTTGTCTTCAGCCTCACTGATTGCTGTAAATAGGCTCCTAGTTATGACCATTTCCTGCATGGACACAGCTATAACTAGACTGGGAGCTTGTTTGCGCGACTCGGACCAGAATCCATCGCCTGATCTCGGTGTCTCCAAACGTGTGGTGTGGATTTGAAATACTCTCCTGTCAGACACCCTACCCTGCACACTCCAGATCCCAAATCCTGGAAAAGCATTTGTTGTAACATCTCACATATTGGAGATTGTGTTCCATATCTCTCACATATTTGCTCAAGCATTGAAGTAATAAGCTACAAAGTCTAGCGATTCTGCGTAAAATGGAATTAGATTTTACAATAAACAAGGATATTACGATGGATGATCCCGTAACTTACGGCTCTACTTTCACCATCATTAATTTGAACTATTTTGTTTTTGTCATGCCACATGAGTACACCAGTTCAGCATGTCCAGCAAAAGCAATGGACAGTCAGCCCCCGAAGTTGTCAATCAGGCAGATTAGCGAAGCCCAATTTTCCTCGCAGGAGTCCTTCGGCCAATTTGGTGTATCTGTCAACTGTTCCCCATTCCGCCATCCCCCAATTCCCCCATTTCCCCACTACTGTTCCCCCAACTCCTCCCCCAGATGTCCTCCATCCTCGCCCCTCGTTTTGACCTCATCACCACGCCTCCTCCTCCCTCCCCTCTCTCTCCCTGCCACCCCCACTACCTCTTAGCTCCCATTCACTCCTAAATTTTCCTCTCTTCCTGCTAAGGAGATCTTTCCCCCTCCCTTGCTCCCTTCACTCTTTCCCTAGCCGTAGCGCGAAGCGTGCAGCCATGGCGCTGTCACAGAGGGAGGCGGATATCCAGATGATGCTCGCGGCGAAGGTGCACCTGGGCACCAAGAACTGCAACTACCAGATGGAGCGCTACGTCTGGAAGCGCGGCGCGGACGGTACGTCCGCCGTGTTTTTGTGATCTTAGCGGCGTGCAGTCCGGTTCGTGACACTGGTGTGCTCCTCGCCGTGTTAGCGCGCCGGCGTGGGTTCGCGATCGCGGCATTACTGACCGGAAACGCGCGTTAGGGTTTGGAGTGGGATCTCGGTTCCGAGGTTCGTGGAAGTAGAAAGATTAATTTAAGCGCAGCAGACGCGGGTTAGCTTGTCGTGCATGCGGATGCTGTCGCTGTCGCAGGGGCGTGGACGATCCTAGGACGATTGATCAGATACTAATAGTTTCGTGACCTGCTTGGGATCAGCGAGCGAGCTGAGAGACTAGGAAGAGCAGGGATACGGGTGGGAGACTTGTGCGGGAAATGGGGCGCTGTGGGAGGGTGTCGATGGTAGCTTACTTGACTTGACCTATTCTACACGTTGCATGCTGCCCAAATGTCGAGGTGCCTACGACGGAGCAGACGTGCGAGTTTCCCCGGTTAGCTGTCTGCGACAGACACGGATTCGCCACTGCGAGGGTCGCAATGGGTCGTCGCAAGAGATCGTGGTCGTGGCACGAAGTTGCAGGAGGATATCGTGGGGTGGATATCGCAGTGGCGGGAGGTTGAGCAGATTCTATTGCGTGTTTTTTTTTTTCGCGATGGAATTAGCCTAGAGAGTTGTTTGGTTGACGGCCGGATGGACTTGGGGAATGGCTTTTCATCAGGCGTAGTAAACCCCAGGCCGACTCGGATTCTTGTCTCGAGAAAGGAGCTGCTATTTTTTCCGGAGCATTAATAATTCGAGTCTCTGACCACGTCAAGCCTGCCCAGAATCGAGTTTAGAGCATTTCGAAGCGGTATATTTACTGTCCTCGAAACTTTGCCTCGCCGGCTTCCGCGCATCTCCCAGAATTGCCGATGATGTGACGTGGCCCTCGTTTCCTCTTTCCCACTTCGCCTTCTCCCGCTGCCTCTAAATCGCCATTGCATGATCCCCGCCGCCCGTTCCATGCCGCCGGTCCCCTGCCGGCCGCCCATGGTCAGGCGTGTTTATTATTAACCTGGCCAAGACGGGGGACACGCTGCAGATGGTTTTCAAACACCGCTTCATTCTCCCACCTCCCTCCCTCCCCCCCCCATCCCCCACACCCCCGCTTCCTTCCCCTTCCCGCTCCCCCATGGCCAGGTGTGATCATCTTCAACCTCGCCAAGACGGGGGACAAGCTGCAGATGGTTCTGCGTGTGTTTTGCGTCCCCTTCATCTTCTCTCCTCTCTGTCTCCAATCACCATTGTATCCTCCCCTTCCCCCCCCCTCCCCCCCCCCCCATTGGCCAGGTGTGTTCATCATCAACCTCGCCAAGACGTGGGACAAGCTGCAGATGGCGGCGCGCGTGATTGTCGCGATCGAGAACCCGCAGGACATTTGCGTGCAGTCGGCGCGGCCGTACGGGCAGCGCGCGGTGCTCAAGTTCGCGCAGTACACGGGCGCCAACGCCATCGCGGGCCGCCACACGCCCGGAACCTTCACCAACCAGCTGCAGAACAACTTCAGCGAGCCGCGCATGCTCGTCCTCACTGACCCGCGCGTTGACCACCAGGTACGCCGTTGACCGCGTTGGCCTCGTTGACCGCGTTGAACGTGTTAGCCTCGTTGACTACGTGGACCCGCGTACTTGAGAAGTCTCGCCGATCCCTCCCCCTCCCCTGCCCAAATTCTATGTTTGTGTCCCGTCCCCTTCTTCGCTTCTCCTTTACACTTGTCCCACTTTTTCCCTTTCCTCGCTCTCCTTGATGCGCCGCCTCTGCCCTTCCTCCTCACCCACCTTTGTCCCTTCCCTCCCACCTCTTCTTTATTCTCTCCACCCACGCCCCGCTTTCTCTTGTTTTGAGGCGCATAAAAATCATTCTCCCCTTAACCAATCACCCCCCTTCTTTCTCTACCACCCGCCCCCGATCCCCTTCTTCTCCCTCCCCCCCCCCCCCGCCCCCCATCCCGTCCCTCCCCTCATTCCCCGCCCCAACTTTCTCGCTTACTTCAAATTCTTCGATTTCGCCCAGTAGCCCACGGCTGAGGTGGCGCTGACTAAAATCCCCACTATTTCGCTCCACGATACGGATAGCCCAATGCGGTTCGTGGACCTCGGGATCTCCCCTCACCCTCCATTTTCCCCACCATTTCTATCCCCTCCCCCCCCCTTCTTCCCTCCCGGGCCCCTTCCCCCCCCCACGCCCCCTCCCTTCTTTCCCACCCCGCCCCCGCACCCCCGCTCCCTTACTCCCCACAACTCCGCCTCCCCCGTTTTCAGCCCACGGCGGAGGCGGCGCTGACCAACATCCCCACTATTGCGTTCTGCGATACGGACAGCCCGATGCGGTACGTGGACCTGGGCATCCCCGCCAACAACCGCGCGAAGCACTCCATCGGGTGCCTCTACTGGCTGCTGGCGCGCATGGTGCTGCAGATGCGCGGCTCCATCCTCCCCAGCCAGCCCTGGGACGTCATGGTGAGTCGCCTTGGGGAGGGAATAATGGGAGGTGGGAGAGGGGGAATCGGGAAGGGGCGAAGGGGAAGGGAGAGGGAATCAGCGGGCGATGGGGACGGGGGAGGGAATGCGCAGGGCGAAGGGGACGGAAGAGGGAATTCGGGGGCCCAGGGGGACGGGGGAGGGAATTTGCGGGTTGAGAAGGGCGGAGGGTGAAGGAAGGGAATGGGCCTCGGGTTGAAGCATCCAGTGGGTTTCTTTGCTGGCTGCTGCGTGGTTTTGGACTGGCAGGGATTTTTGTGGACTATCGTGGGTTTTTGGATGGTGCTGTCGATGTGCGGCCAGGATGCAGCCTGGTAGCCACGTCTTCCGATGGGGTACAAAGGGGTCGATTCTGAGACGTTTCAGGTCGAGCTAACACGCGTGAGGGGGTACTGAGAAGGGAATTCGGTGGGGAGAGCAAAGCGAGCAGGAGGGACGTGGATGGATAAGGGGTTGGCAGATTGGCAGATTGCACGTGCACGCGGCGATAGAGTGCCGATTATTTCAAGCCATAAAGCAGTTACAGTAGCAGCAGTACCACTAGCAGCTGTACGAGTAGCAGCAGGAGCAGCAGCAGCAGCGCCAGCAGCAGTAAAAGTTGGAGGAAAAGCAGGAGGAGCAATGGGAGGAGCAGCAGTAGTAGTAGCAGCAGCCAGTGGCAGCAGCGGAAGATTCAGGAGCCGCAGCTGGAGTTTTTGAGGGAGGGTTGTAACTGGGTGCGGAGCGGTGCTTCGGCTCTTGTAATCAAGCGTTCCACCAGAGACCGCTACACCCGTTACCTGCTGCTTATCCTGTGTTCTTTTTCTTGTCTTCCCATCCCCGCACTGTCCCGTTCTGTTATTGTCACCTCCTGTTATTGTCACTTGCAGGTCGACCTGTTCTTCTACCGCGACCCTGAGGAGACCAAGGAGGAGCAGCCCGAGGAGGGCGCTGCGGCGGAGTTCGGAGCGGTTGAGTTCGGTGCTGTGCCCCAGATCGCCGAGGGGCAATGGGATGCCGCCGCTCCCACCGCTGACTGGGACGCTGCTGCTGCCGCCCCTGGTGGTATGTGCGATGGGGGGGTGAGGGGAGAGACGTTTGAGACTATTCCGAAGTGACTCTAATGGGACGCTACCGCTCCCACCGCTGACTGGGATGCTGCTGCTGCCGCCCTTGGTGGTATGTGCGATGGGGGGTTGGGGTGAAAGACGTTAGGGGTTAGGTGGTACTCGTTTCAGAAGTGACTCTAATGGGACGCTGCTGCTCCCACTGCTGACTAGGCTGCTTCTGCCGCCCCTGCTGGTACGTGTCGTGGGGATTTGGTGGGGTCAAGTGTGCTGGCCGGGTAAGGATGGTATTGGTAAAGCAGGGAGGGTTTCGGGGTTTGGCGGGAATGTTTGACCAAGTCTGGCATGGGGGAATGCGCCTGCTGCTGTAGCTGGCTTGGGGCCTGGATTGTACTGATTGCTGCTGGAGCACTGCTGGTAGTAGCTGGAATCGCTGCTGCTGACTGGTTGCTTCATATTGGCTTACTGTTGCTGACTCGACTGCTGCTGCTGACTGGATGGATTGCTGCTGACTGACTTGACGGCTGCTGCTAATTGCCACACTTGTTTGTACACAGACGTAGAAACCACTCAGAACTCACCTTTTCTTGCATGATGAGTGGGGTCACATGTGACTGGCGTTTTTTTTAAGTCTTGATGCATGATGAGAGGGGTGACACCTGTTGGGCATGCACACACAGATACACACACAGCTGCACACATGCATACCTCATGCTATCCCTCCCAACACTGCAGGTGCTGTGCCGGCTATTGCTAGTGGCTGGGATGCTGCTGCCCCCACTGCTGCAGGCGCTCCCCCTGCTGGTGTTTTGTCAGGCTGGGAACCTGTTGCCCCCCCCCGTGCCTGGTGTGCCTCGGGCTGGCTGTGACAACTTTTGAGCTGACTGAAAATTCCCTCCTCTCCCCCCCTCTCCCCCCCTCTCCCCCCCTCTCCCGCCTCTCAACACTGCAGGTGCTGTGCCGGCTGTTGCTGGTGGCTGGGATGCTGCTGCCCCCCCTGCTGCCGGCGCTCCCCCTGCTTCTGCCTCATCAGGCTGGGACGCCGCCGCTGCCCCCGTGCCTGGTGTGCCTGGGGCTGGCTGGGACGCTGCTGCCCCTGGTGGCTGGGAGGCCGCCCCTCCCCAGTAAAAACCTTCTCCAGATGTGACCTTTCTAGTTGGTGTGCGTGCACACTGCAGCATCACAAGAAGGCAGAAGGTCCCGTCCGCTGCTGTATTGATGTTTCGAATATCGAGGGAGTTGTCTTGCAGGATACACATGCTTGTTTGTGATGTGCTTCAGAATGAAATAGAATATCCTGTTTCTTTTCCTGTATCTTTTAACGGTTCACAACTGAAGGAATCTGCATCTACAATTATGGATTATATACATTGACAGGAGGGTGTTCAAAATCCTTCGGAACTTGAAAAGCTGTGGCAAAACGTGAGGCACACTGTACAAACCCGAAACCCCACAGACAAATGTATACCGTTGCTGGTACATGAGATTGTTGTGTGTGACGAGAAATTGCAGGCATTGGAGCTTCGTCACCGAACCAGTTTCCGAGCCTTGCTTGGTTCGGACTGAACTTGCGATTTGTCTTTACTTCGCACCCCTCGCTTCACACCTCGTCAGATTGTTCACCTCGCTAACCAATCGCAGCCCAGCTCCCCTCACCAACTGCAAAACAATTGAACTACTTGAGATCCTGGCTTTAAATAGAAAATCAGAACTAGATTTCAGGACCACTCTTCAACCGCTAACTGAGCAGTGATGTGGTTGGCCTGTACCCCTTCCCTAAGCACAGTCATAGCAGCGGGCTGTTGCTTATGTGGCGCGCATGAGGTGTTTGACTTGGCAGACACGGGTCCACTCGGGCATACGTTAGCCGCCATCCACGTGCCACAACGACAACTAGTGGGACTGCACGAGGATAATGACGTGTTGCGACCCAACAAGATTGGGTTGGTCGACCTGACCATCGCGGCTCGGAACCACAAAGAATTTCCGAAAAATTCTTACACACCCTCGAAGCACCTACACCGCAATTAGCATCCAGCTTCCCTGCAGGTTAGGCGTTCTGTGACGAGAAACAACAACTCGCTGGACCAGTGGTTACGCAGAAACCTTGCCTCGCTGGATTTTCAATTCGTACGCGACGGTAAAACGAGATCTGAGCGAGATTATTGTTTTCGTTAGATCAAGTAACTCGTCGCAAACCGGTCGGTATGGATCGGGTCGGCCTAGTCGACCCAGCCTGGTCAACCCGGTCGGGCAGACCCAGCTTATTTAGGTTGGGTCGAACTGGTCGGCTTTTCCCGCAAAACAGCCTTCCTAGAAATGAGGGATCGGGGGACTCTTTGGGTCGCAACACGTCGTTAGGCTGCCCCTCATCAAGCCAATGACAGCTATGACCGACTCGTGATCACGTGATGGTCAGTAGAGATTTGGTTCTGAAACTGCCGGGGGAAAAAGAAACGTTTTGTCGCCGTTGTATATTGACGATGACTTACTGAACAATATTCCTTCGAAGTATCTGGATTACTGATCTACAGTGTACATATTTGCGTATGAAAGTTACTCGGTAGGTATATTTTAGCACGACGATGGTCCTTATTGGAAACGATAGATTGCACTTGTTTCTTTATTAAAGTCCGCGAAGTTAGACGTTCACAATACTGTAGCAAATTCTTTTTTAGCAACTTCCTGTGAATGTTCCTAGATGCAAGATCATCATTACAAATGTTGATTCGTTCTGTCTGCGGTCAGCACGGCTCCAAGCGTGAAAGATGTGATGCCAGGGGCAGCCGCACATCCCAACCAAACCAGCTCTCCGGTGTTGCTGCGCTGGCCGCGGGCGTCCTGGACTTACTGCGGATGCTTCATGCCTGAATTGCAGTCCCATGGGATGGTGGTGCCCGAAAAAGTGACCAGTTGTAACAGCTTCTTGCGAAACTCAGAAAGGTGGCAGGGGCAGCAATCGCTCCAACAAAAATTGTACAGTGCCCATAGCCAACAACAGCCCGCTCGCTCCCTCTTCGCGTTTACTGTACCGCCAGCTGAGAGTTCCCTACCCTTCCTTTCCAGCCCCATCTCTGCGGCCTTCATTTCCCCGTTGCTATCCCCCCTTACCCTCTCCCCTCCCCTCGTCCCTTCCGTCTTCCCCTTCCCTTTCCCCCTTGCCCTTCTTGGTTTGGTAAGGATGCAATTTTCCCCTGCCTACAAAACCTCCTCCACCTTCTCTTTCCGCGGCTGTCTGGATTACGTTGCTGCAATCTTTGAGGTGCCCTTCACCCATCACCAAAGCTCTCCTTGTGCCGCCCTTGTCCCTGGTTTAGCTAGACGAACTGGCTTTCTCGTGCTGACGACAACCTAAGAAACCGGCCTCTTTTTTTCGCTGTCACTGACAGCGTTGCAGAGGTTTTCTTTGAGAACCTTTGTCGAGATTCCTGTAATTTCTTTTGAGGGTTTCTACCCTATTTTCGTCCATTTTCGCTGAGGAGCCATCACCTTCAGCTTCAGCAGAAAAACTCGTGCAACAACAGCGGCTGTGTATTTTCAATCTTTTTTTCCTACGTGTCAATCCACGTGGAGAAGGGCGGCATGGAGAGCTTGATTGGTACTCGTCTTATTTTCGGCCAACAGAACTTGCTGCAGCTAAAGCAGCTTCAGGCTGCTACTGCTGCGGCCACGGCACTGTCTGCTGGCCAGTATCTTCCCGTTGACGTAAACCTGCTTCTGCAGCTTCATAACATGTCCGGGATTCAGAGCGATGTTCCTCTTCCTTCGCTCTCGTCGGATGCCCGTCCTCGCCTTACCTGGACGGATAAGGTATACTTTGTTCGAATCCGTCGATGTATCGATAAGCTCTCTCGTATTTTGCGGATTTTAATTTAGGCTTTTTTCTGTCTCTTGCAGGAGGATTGCTTGCTGAAGGAGCTGATTCGCCAACACGGAACGAACAAGTGGGCTCTTGTTGCTTCTAAGATCCGTACCAAGACGAACAAGCAGTGTCGTCGCAGGTGGCAGGCGTTTCTGAACGCCATGGGTAACAAGGGTGTGTGGACACCTGAGGAGGATGAGAAGCTTCTGGAAGGTCACCGTTTGTACGGCAACCGTTGGACTGAAATTGCTCGCATGGTTCCTGGAAGGTACTTATTTCCCACTCACAAAATTCCCGCTTCGCCTCCAGTCTACCATTCTCTAGTTTCTGTTCCTGCATTCAATTTTTCTGAATGTCGATTATTTTCCATGTATTCCTGTTTCCAGGACCGACAACGCTGCAAAGAATCGGTTCGCAGCGTTGACTGCTAAGCGCGGTGGTGCCGTTCCGCTAAATCAGACCAAGTCACCCTCGCATTCGGACGTCTCTGAAAACGTGAGCGCGAGCCAGGTCGGCGATTCGTCTTCCGCATTGTGCGAGAGACCAACTTCAAAGAGGAGCCGATCCGATGTGCACTGGACGGATCGCGCGGTGAAACCGAAGGTGGATTTCGATCTTAACTCCGCTCCAGTGGCCGCTGTTGCGTTGGCCTCCCAGACCAGCAGTGCAAGTTCCGAGGTGGAGCAGTGCCTGGAAGGTTCCTTCCTTCCCGATCTCAACTCTCCACTTCCGGAGCTGGCGCTCTCGCTGTAGGCGAGGCGAGTGTTTTTGGCGACTGTGCTTTTGTCAGTCTGGAGGCTTCTCTCGTGCAGGTTCATGGCTCTTATTGCCGTTTTTTTCCTGCCCGAAGGTTGTCTCTAGACCGGTTTTAGCATTATCGACATGTTGAACTCGGCAGCAGCGCTTCTGTGCATAGGTGGTTCCACCTTGGCTTTTTCTTGTCTCCGTGCAAGTTGATCCCTAATGGGATATGCGAAAGTCTTTTCTTTTAGCTGTTCTTGCTTACTGGTAAGACTGTCTGGTAGGATCATGCTCTTAGCTTGTATCATCTGAGCTGCTTGTGTCAATGTAGTGTGGAAGATTTAGACACATTTTGATAAATACTTTCACTGAAGTTTTATTGAAGAGAACGCAATTAACCACCGCTTACGTACAGAAACGGTTTTGTGCAAAGCGTGATGTTTAGGTACAAGCCACCTGTAATGATTAATTAAACCACTGTGGACCATTACGAAGCCCACCGCACCGCCACGGCTCCTCCTTTCTGCATCTCTCGCCATCAGGCCTGTCGATTCAAGGGCATATGCCCTTAATGCCCTGAACATTAAGGGCTAGTTTCGCTCCAGCTCCAATGCGGCAAGTTCTGGATTCGTACCCCACCCGTGCCACTAAGTGTTTCGTTCGACCCTTCCCCGGATGCGTTAAGGGACGAAACCAGGCCTTCCCCTTTATCTAAGTTTTGGTTTCCGCTCGTAGGACCCCCCCCCCCGCCCCAGGGTGCCCGAGACCCCCCCCCCCCCCCCCCCCCCCCCCCTTTCTCCTTAGCCTGCACTAGAGCGCGCCAAGGGGATTTTTCCCATAGCGTTTTCTAGCCAATCTCGTGTGTGTAGTGTGTCTCACTCAGCCTTGGAGCACCCGAACATTCCCTTAGTGTCCAATACGAGCTGGCCGTTGTTTACAACTGTGACACATAGGATCTCAAAGTTAGCGAACAACGGAATGATTGGAATAGAAACGAATGGGGTACAAATGAGCAACCCTAGAAGCTGTACCCCCTAGAGTGCAACTCATTATAGCCTATCATATCAATGTTCAACATTTGACACACCCCCATAGGCTAAGTGAGGGGCATCAAAGCAAGCAAGGTGAACAAACGGTCACAAGACCAGTCAAACCAAGAACCAAGGCAAGCTCAGGGTGGATCTCAAGGACACCACACAAATTCCGAGCGCAAGCAAGCGGCCACAAGGCCAGTTCAAGAGTTCACTAGGATATAAATACAAAGCACAACAAGCAGAGCAAGCAACAGGACTACACCAACCGAGGGCCTACCTCAACAAGCCCCAACTGCACACAGAACCTGTGGTGGTCACCAAGCGCCAAGGCCTTGGTGAAGACGTCTGCAGTGTTGGCCTCTGAGGCCACAAAGTCCAGGCGTGCCTGACCGCGTCGCTGCAGCTCTCGCAGGAGGAAGTACCTCACGTCAATATGCTTCACTCTGCTCTCCAGTCGAGGCTCTCGACACAGGAGGATCATGGCCTTGTTGTCAGCGTACAAGGTCGGTGCAGAGCGAGGCCGCTCACCAAGGTCAGCGAGCAAGAAGGTCAACCAGCGAAGCTCCTGTGCCGCCATGGCACCAGCGTAGATCTCTGCCTCTGCACTGGAAGTAGCCACAGACGACGACCGTGTAGACCTCCACGACACAGCACCAGCTCCCAGACTGAAGCAGTAACCCTGAGTCGAACGCTGAGTCTCCACGTCGTCAGCGTAGGAAGAGTCGCAGTGACCAGTCAACGCCACTGGCTGAGTCCCTCCAAGCACAAGCCCCAAGCCTGATGTAGTCGCCAGGTACTTCGCCACCCTCACAGCAGCTGTCCAGTGGACAGGGCGGTGTCTCCCAGTCGCAACAAAGCGAGAAAGGATGCTGAGTGGAAAGGCGAGGTCCGGTCGAGTACAAGTCATCAGGTACATGAGGCAGCCCACCAGCTCTGCGTAGGGTCCACTGGACTCAAAGGGCTCGTCAGGAAAGGGGCCCGTAAGTCTGTGGTCAACAGCAAGAGGAGTGGGCTGTGTGGTGGAGAACTGGAAGTGGAACCGCCGAAGGACCTGCTGCACCATGTGTGACTGCGTCAGTGTGATGGTGCGAGCGGCTCTGTCCCGGGTGATCTGCAGGCCAAGGTAGCGCTGCAGCTCACCCAGGTCAGTGCACTTGTGTCTCTTCTGCAGTTCGGACTTCACCTGAGCCAGGGCTGCCCTGTCTGCTGTAGCAAACACCAAGTCGTCGACGTAGACAAGGATAAAGAAAGGAGTAGAACCCGCTCGAACAAACAGCGACGGGTCGGCGGAGGACGGGCTGAACCCAAGGTCACAAAGCGTGGAGCGAAGAGTGTCGTGCCACTCACGGGGCGACTGGCGGAGACCGTAGACTGGTCGCCTCAGGCTCCACTGGGTCCCAGGTGGGAAGGTGTCAGTGAAGCCAGGAGGATGGCGCAGCCAGATCTCCTCGTGCAGTCGGCCCTGGAGGAACGCAGTGGAGAAGTCGAGGGAGTGCAGCTCGTAGTCTCGCTGCGCTGCTATGTGGAGTAACACCCGAAGAGTAGTCATCTTCGGGGTCGGGGCGAAGGTCTGGAAGAAGTCAACTCCCTCACGCTGACTGAAACCCCTAGCCACGTAGCGCGCCTTGAACACCGGCGGTGCTCCAGGCGGCCGCTTCACCTTGAAGAGCCACATGCCATCGACTACGTTCGCCCTGGGAGGGGGAACTGCGTCGACGTAGGTGCCTGTGGATCTCCAAGACGCCAACTCTGAGTCCATAGCCGCTTTCCACTGAGAGGCCCACGCCCCTGACACTGCCTCGCGGTAAGTGCGAGGAGTCGGTATGTCAAGGGCGTCGGGGTCTCCCTCAGGGGAGAGCAGCATGGCACACACAGAGGGAGAAGCGGCTGCCCAGTACTCCAGCTCAGACTCTCTGTCCTCTAGGACGTCACAGCCAAGGGCAAACCCACCCCCGACGGACAGAGGACGGTAGGGAGGAGCTGGCACCACACGGGTGGCGTAGTCAAGGCGGCTGGCGGCAGCAAACTCAGCGACAGCGGCAGTGAGAGCCGAGACAGACGACGGAGGGAAACGAGGGTCGGTGACAAGAGTGGTGAGGACACGTGCGGCAACAGGACGAACAGCGCGGTAGTAGTCAGAGATAGGAGTGGGGAGGGCAGGTAGAGAGGACGGAGGAGGAGACGGGAGAACGGACACAGGAGAAGGAGAACGACGACGAGACGAACAAAGGAGGGCAGTGTGGAGGTCAGTAACAGGGGACGAGTGACGAGCACGCGGAGGACAACGAGTGATCAAGTCGCGACGGACAGAGGGAGGAGGAGACTGAGGAGGAGGAGAAGACCAGACCGCCGGACGGTCGTCAGGAGGAGGCAACGGAGGAACAAACACAGGAGGAGACTGGGAGCGGACAGGAGGAGAGGAGGAAAGGCCAAGGGCCCGCAAGCCACTCACAGGTGGGAACAACCGCCGCTCTAGAGGAAGCTGCGGTGGCGGCTGCGGCCGCTGCGGCTGCGGCTGCGGCTGCTGCTGCTGCTGCTGCTGCTGCCGCTGCTGCTCCAGAAGGTCCAGCACCCGCAGCTCCTGCCGCTCCCTCTCCAACCGCTCCTGCTCCTCACGCTCACGCCGACGGGCAGCCTGGAGACGCGTGTCGTGGCGGTGGGGGGGCGGGGTGGACTCCGCAGAACCAGGGTCTCCAGCGTCAGTCTCCTCAGACTCAGCACCCCCAGAACCAGTACCGCCAGTGCTAGGACCTCCAACTCCAGCACCCCCAGAACTAGCACCGCTAGTGCCAGCACCCCCAACTCCAGCACCCCCAGAACCAGCACCTCCAGTGCCGGCACCTCCAGCTCCAGCACCCCCAGAGCTAGCGCCACCTGCGCCAGCACCTCCAGCTCCAGCACCCCCAGAGCTAGCGTCACCTGCGCCAGCACCTCCAGCTCCAGTACCCCGCGACCGAGCACCGCCAGCGGCTGCACCTCCAGCTCCAACACCAACCGAGTCCACAGTAACCTGTCGCGGAAGTGCCGAAGGCTGCTGAGGGGACTGTGAGGAGGACTGCGGGGAGGGAGACGCTACCTGACGCACGACCGAGGGGAGAGGGGTAGCGTGGGACACACCAGACGGGGCAGGACCAGGGGGGGGCGGGGGTACCGGAGGAGCGGGAGCAGGAGGAGGAGAGGGTGCGAGGAAGAGAGGGGGAGGGGGTACCGGGAGACCTCGACAGGGGTACCGGGTGTAGTAGGACACGGACTCGTCAAACCGGACGTCACGGGAATCTAGGAACTGGTGGAGGGGAGGGTGGTAAAAGGACCAGTCAGCAGAGTCCACTGGGAAACCAAGGAAGACACAGGGGACGGCGCGTGCCGAGAGCTTGTCCGCGGAGGTGTCGCGAACAAGTGCAAGGCAGCCCCAGACTCGAAAGGCCGACCCAACACCAGGGGATCCAGTCCAGAGACTGGTCGGTGAAGCCTCGGGCCGCGAGACACGCGGCTGGAGGTTCAGCTGGTGTGCGGCGTAGCGAACCGCGTGAGGCCACAGAAAATGGGGCGCACGGGCATGAATCATGGACGTGCGGGCGATGTCCATGACCAAGCCTATGCGGCGCTCAGCAACCCCATTCTGCTGTGGGGACTCTGGCAGCGTCCAGGACTGGGTGATGCCCTGTTCGCCGCAGAATCCGCCGAGAATGCCGGAGCGAAACTCGCCCCCACGGTCGGAGTGAAGACAACTGACTCGACGACCACGAGTGCCCTCAGTGGCTAGAAGCCACCTGATCAGCGTAGCAGTCACCTCGGACTTCTTCGCAAGAGGAAACACTGTGGTGTACCTGGAGAAGTCGTCGACGACCACCAGAAAGTAGCGCTCCCTCCCAGACCCCTGCGTCGGGGCAGGGCCCCAGACGTCCAAGTGGAGAGTCTCGAAGGGAGCGGTGGCCGGACGAAGGGAGGAGGAGTGGGGAGTGGCACGTAAGCGACCGGCGACGCACGGAGAGCAAGGAGGGGCAAGCGAGGGAGGGAGCGACGGGAAGGTGCGTGGGAGACCTGTGACTAGTCCCTGACTGAGCATGCCACGAAGGCGAGGGATCGACGGGTGGCCAAGACGGTGGTGCCACAGGACGGTGCGGTGGGCGAGAGAGCGACAGGAGCAAGACGCAGCGACTGGACTGGACACAGCGACCGGACTGGACACAGCCACCTGACCGGACTCTGCTACCGGGGGGGACGAAGCAACCTGACCAGACGCAGCTACCTGCGGGGGCGGAGTGTGCAGGACGAAGAGACCTGAGTGGGGCTCTCTGGTGAACGTGGCAAGAACTGCCCCGGTGGAAGAGTCCGTACAGATCGCAGTCCTCCCGTGCGCAGGAAAAGTGACTGTGATCCCCCGGTCCTGAAGGTATCCAACACCCACCAAGTTCCGAGAGAACGAGGGGATGTAGAGACCAGTGAGGAAACCAGAGGGGACAGCCGGGCACGGGAGGGTGGTCGAGCTACGAGCAACTGCTGGTCCTGAAGTAGGATCAGCCAGGGCAACTGGGACTGGAGCCAAAAGAGGTGTGACAGTGGTGTGGTCGCGGAAGAAACACTGAGACGCGCCGGAGTCCAGCGTGAAGGAGAGCGACGCAACAGCAGTCGTCACGGCTGGGCTAGTGACTACACAAGCACCTACACTAAAAGCACAAGTACCGACACTAGCAACAGGCAAAGGTCCTAAGCTAGGTACACGTAAGCCAAGAGATCCGTACGTGACAGAATAAACAGCATCCATAGACATATCAAATACAGGGAAACCACTACGAAACAGACCGGGCCAGATCGGGGGAGCCGACTCAGGCCCAAAACGCTCACGGTAAAGGTCGTCGAGGCGGCTGTAGCAGCGCTGTGCAGAGTGGTCAGGACGCCAGCAGGTAGTGCCAGCACCAGGGCCGGTCAGGATCCGGTACTGGCAGGGGCCGACGTCGCGGCCACCGCGACGAGCCCCCCAGCTGGCTGGGCCGCTGCTGCAGCCAACGCGACCTGAACCACCAGGCCCCCATGGCTGCTGAGGGCGCCACAGCTGCTGAGGGCGCCCCTGCCGCTGCGGAAGCCACTGCTGAAAAGGCCGCTGCTGCTGTCCCTGCTGCTGGAGAACCCTAGCGGACTCCATGATAAAAGCTAGCGGGGTGCAGGAGCGGCAGGCTAGGAGCGTCAGGAGCGACAGGCTGCTGTGAAAAACGAGAACAACTAGGAGCGCAAGGTGAAACCAGGCGAGTAACTGCTGGAGCACGGAGCGAACTAAGCTAGGAGCGCCAGGTGAAACCAGGCGAGTAACTGCTGGAGCACGGAGCGAACTAAGCTAGGAGCGCCAGGTGAAACTAGGCGAGGAACGGCCGGAGCACGGAGCAAACTGAGCTACGAGCGAGGAGCGAGAACGGCTGGAGCGAGAACGACTGGAGCTAGAAGCGGCGAGCTAGGGCTGGCTGGAGGTAGGAACGGCCGGGGCTAGAGACCGTAAGTGCGGCTGTCGGCTGCCGCTAGTAGAGCCACTGGCAGTGGAAAGTACGTGCGACAGTAGGGGCTGCAGTACTGACGGCTGCGGGATGTAGGCAACTGTGCAGGTCGTCCGGCAAGCAGGAACGCGGGCGACAGTCGCAGGCCCCCACTGTGAACCCCCCCTTTTTTTTTTTTTTTTTTTTTTTTAGGGTTTAATTTATTTATTTATTTTCTGGCACTAAAGCACCCCGGGGCGCGCTGCCTGCAGGGTGTGCTGCCTGCGGGGCGCGCTACCCGCGGGGCGCGCCTCCTGCGGGGCGCGCTACCCGCGGGGCGCGCTACCCGCGTGGCGCGCTGCCTGCGGGGCTGGGGTGACGAGCCAGGGAGGGCGCCTGGGCGACGGGCTAGGACGGGCGCCTGGGCGACGGGCTAGGACGGGCGCCTGGGCGACGGGCTAGGGCGCAGGCCTGGGCGACGGGCTAGGACGGGCGCCTGGGCGACGGGCTAGGGCGCAGGCCTGGGCGACGGGCTAGGGCGCAGGCCTGGGCGACGGGCTAGGGCGGGCGCCTGGGCGACGGGCTAGGGCGGGCGCCTGGGCGACGGGCTGGGTCGGGCGCCTGGGGGACGGGCTGGGGTGGGCGCCTGGGCGACGGGCTAGGGCGGGCGCCTGGGCGACGGGCTAGGGCGGGCGCCTGGGCGACGGGCTGGGGCGGGCGCCTGGGCGACGGGCTGGGGGGGGCGCCTGGGCGACGGGCTAGGGCGGGCGCCTGGGCGACGGGCTAGGGCGGGCGCCTGGGCGACGGGCTAGGGCGGGCGCCTGGGCGACGGGCTAGGGCGGGCGCCTGGGCGACGGGCTAGGGCGGGCGCCTGGGCGACGGGCTAGGGCGTGGGCCTGGGCGACGGGCTAGGGGCGCAGGCTAGGGGCGCGGAGGGCGCTAACGCGCGGAGGAGGAGGGCGCTAAGGCGCGGAAATGGCGCGGAGGGCGCGGTGGCTAAGGCGCGGAGGGCGCGGAGGGCGCGGAGGGCGCGGAGGGCGCGGAGGGCGCGGAGGGCGCGGAGGGTGCTAGGGCGCAAGGGCGCGGAGGGCGCGGAGGGCGCGGAGTGTGCTAGGGCGCAAGGGCGCGGAGGGCGCTAGGGCGCGAGCTAGGCTAGGCTATGCGAGAGGATCGACACCTACTCATGATACCATCTCAAAGTTAGCGAACAACGGAATGATTGGAATAGAAACGAATGGGGTACAAATGAGCAACCCTAGAAGCTGTACCCCCTAGAGTGCAACTCATTATAGCCTATCATATCAATGTTCAACATTTGACATAGGATTAGGTTGGGTGAATCTGGCTAAGTTGATTGGCCTCAGAGAACTCCAACACACTTAACCAAAGCACGTCAAAGGAACTTAACTGAAGCACTCCAGCGTAGCAGCTCTCTCACCACATTCGTTCGTGCGTTCCACGATTCCTCTCCACCACCATGCAATCCATCCACCACCACCACCACCACCCACCCAACCTCCCTCTCATCTCCTCCTTTGTTCGTGCCATGTTTTCTCTTCTCCACCGTCCAGCCACCTACACGGTACCGCCCACCCAAGCTCTCTGCTCTCCACCTTCGTTCGTGCCGTGCTATGGCACTTCTCCTCCAATCCACTCTGCCGAGTAAAGCTCGCGTCGCCTCGCTCACACACGCGAGGTTTATATTTTGGCTAGCTAACCCCTTCCCTTCGTCAGCCACATTCTCCCACAAAGGACCATAGCGAGGGTGAAACCCCTTCTCCAGTTTTGCCCATGACGAACGTCTCTTATTCTCGTAGTACGACCGAGACCGAGCCTTACGTACCCACGGATGCTGAAGACATGCTAGACGTAGCAATCTCAGTCTTGGACCCGCGCCTTGCCCATCAAGCCTCGTCGTCACAATCTACCCCGAGGTCCGCAGGCCGTTATCGTCAGGTTCACCTAAGCTTCGCTAGTCCGCCACCAGACACGCGAAAGCGCGCACGATGCGTACCGCCTCCACCCACTGCTGAGGAGCTGGAGGCGCAGGACAACGCGATCGCAGAGGATGCAGAAGTACCCCCGGACACCCAGATCCCTGATGCTGAGAGGAGCCTTGCACGTCGCTTCAGCACGTCGTGGAAGCAGTCGTACTCGTGGCTGAGCTTGAAGTACAACAAATAGGAGCGCCAGTATGTGTCAGAATCCCAACCACTAGACCATTGGGATAAAAGGGCTTGTTAAGTAGCGTGTCAGTGCGCCCATAACCCCCCAGGACAACGAGTCTGTAACCCTTCCGTAGGATCATTCGGGGATCATTAGAGGACCTCTGACACCCCCCTGCACTAGGATGCCCAAAGTGCACACATTGGGATTCGAACCCGAGACCTTCACTCTAATAACATGTCAGAATCCCAACCACTAGACCATTGGGATAAAAGGGCTTGTTAAGTAGCGGGTCAGTGCGCCCATAACCCCCCAGGACAACGAGCCTGTAACCCTTCCGTAGGATCAATCGGGGATCACTAGTGGACCTCTAACAGTATGGTATGAAGTGTTCCGTCTGCTGTAAGTTCGCTCCTAACACCAAGTCTCCCTTTGGCGGTGCTGGAGTCGGTGCAAGGGATTTTCAGAAGTCGGCGTGCCGCAACCATGACCAGTCCAAGGTGCACCTCGCGGCCATGGAAGCTGAACGACTCGCTGAAGGCACGGAGGTGAGGCAGCGCAGCCTCTTGAATATGCTCAGCAACGATCCTGTCATGGCGAGGGTCGTCAAATGCATGCAAGGGGCTCACTGGATTGCGCGGAACGACGCTCCTATCGCGCTCTTCCCCATGCTGGTGCGGTTCATGGCGGAGCAAGGATGCCCCGACATGATGAACGGCGAATCGTACGGTCGTTATTACTCGTGGTACGTGTTTGTTAGCCTCTGTTTCTGCTCCTGATTTCCTGCAAATACTTCTGTTCGTATGCTTCTGCTTTATTCGTACTTCTTCTGCTGTTCTATTGTGGGTAACTTACTAACATGTTCATTCGGTGCTCATTGCAGATACGCCTTCGGCGGGTTCGTAGAGGCTATGGCGGAGCATCTGGTGGCCAAGCAGCTCGTGGACATCAAAGAGTCGGCCTGGTACAGCCTCTCCTTCGATGAATCCACGGATCGCGCCCGTGGAAAGCACCTCATCGTGTATGTCACGTTTGAGAGAGGCGAGGCCGTGGTGTCCCAGTTTCTTGCTCTCCTGTCGCTCGATCGTTGCGACGCCGCAGCACTGCACGACGCGATCGTGAAGTGTCTGTGGTCGAAGGACATGTCGATGGACAAGCTTGTCGGGGTGTCAACGGATGGTGCACCCGTGATGACTGGCTCGAAGAACGGCGTTGTCGCCATGCTTCGGAAACGATGCCCGTGGCTGGTGGCGATTCACTGCGTGGCGCATCGGTAAGGTTGCACTGCACTGCTTCCTCTCGTATTTTACACCCGTCCCCTCCCCAACCATACTCACACACGTTTCGTGCTTGTGCAGCGAGGCATTGGCTGCCAAGGATGCCGCGAAGAGCTTCAAGGAGTTCAACGTCGTCGATCAGATGATACGCCAGACTGCAGAGCGTCTCGGGCGTTCATCGACCGATCACAAGACCTACATGCATCTCCAGGACGTCATTCTGCAGACGCACCTGGAGGTGCAAGGCTTCTGCACCGTCCGTTGGTTGTCTCGCGGGGATGCTGTGAATCGCTTCTGTGACGTGCTGCCGGTGCTCATGTGGATGTGGACGAAGGAGAAGGACGAGACGGAGAAACTCGCTACCAGCTTCAAGTTCCACTATATGCTTTATCTCCTGGCTGACGTGCTGCAACTGCTCAATGGACTCAATCTATCCTTCCAGAAGCAGACAGTAAGGTTTTGATGAAACATGGCCTTGTCGCTTCTTGATTTGTGTGCTTGGCTCTAATGTTTTCTCGCTCTGTTTGCTTTCAGGTCGACATCACAGAGGTGAAGAATCATGTCGACAAGGTGAAGACCAAGTTGTCGCAGTACTACGTCGAGCCCGGCGCATCCAACGGGCCAAACACCTCTCGCCTGAACAAGTTCCTTGCTGCACACGGCAGCAATGACAAGCGCAAGCTGGAGCTCAAGGGAGTGGACGAGAACGGCAAGCCTGCAAAAGCCGAGATCGAGCTTCACGAGGACATCATCGACCCTGAAAACCCAGGGGGGGGATGCGACTTGGAGGCATGCGTGGACCTGGCGAGGCGTTTCGCACAGCGCCTGATTAAGGCGCTGGGGAAGAGGATGGCGGACCTGCGCCATTTCGATGGTGTTGGATTTTTCTCCCCTGATAAGTATCCCGACCGTGCAGGAGAGCAGGACGCATGGGTGAAGCTCCATCTCACCGAGCTCCTTGACATGTTTAAGAACCAGCTACCTGGTAAGTCGAGAGGCTATAGTAGGAACCTTGTATATGTTCTAACCTTGTATATGTTCTAACCTTGAATATGTCCTTGGCAGGAGTCGCTCTTGCTGACATAGAGCCGCAGATGCGCCTCTTCACAGCCACCATGGAGAAGAAGTTCAAGAAGCAGAGCTTCCATCAGGCTCTCACCAACATGCTGCGCACGGCAGACTGGAGGGATGACTATCCCACCATAGTCTCCCTCTGGCGTGCAGTCTCTGTGTTGCCCCTCAGCACTGTTGAGTGTGAGAGGGGCTTCTCCCGCCAAAACATTATTAAGTCGTGGGATCGTGTTGCACTTACTGATGTTAGGCTGGGGGAGCTGATGACGGTGAAGATGCTAGACTACCTGGTGGACTGGGCAGCGGCCTATGCCTTGTTTGAGGAGAAGGGGAGGAAGGGGAGGAAGCCTGCCAAATAGGCTTGCATTGCATGTTTGGGTAGCGTAGAGTAGTTGAGCACTGCATGCTAAAGCTTTAGTTAGTGAAAAGAAGTAGAACATTGCAGGCTAGGTAGGTTTTATGACTATTGAAGACATGTGTAGTATTAGGTATCTTTGACTTCTAATATAAGTAGAAAACTGCACGTATTATAGTAGAATACAGTGTAAGGGCAAACTTCACACATGCCCGGATTTCAAGTTTTCACTTTGGGGTGCGCCCGTGACCGTTAAGGGCGCCAAAACGTACACCTACACCCAACCAAGGGTCAGATGCGGAGGAGCTGGGGAGCACAAGTACGAGCCCCAGAAACTTCGGCAGGCCTGCTCGCCATCACTCGTAATTGGCATCATGCTCCAGCTGGGAAGGGGATGTTGGATGGATTTTTGTAGAGGGGAGTGTATTGGGATTCCCACACTGGCACGCGTCGTGTGTTCCAGAATCTAGATGGAGCGTTCGGAAAAACCCGTCATTCCAGGCAACAGCGCGGAAGAATCGGGAGCAGCGAAGCCTAGCGCTTCATCCGCGGCCGCTCCGTCCTCTCCTCCTCTTCCGTCCGCGAAAGGCATCGTCGCATCGCTAGTGCGGACGTTCGAGGTCCACACGCAACACCACCACCATCACCAACACCTCGTATTCCATCCTGGCTCTCACGAGTCTGGTGATGGCGACGAGCCCGTTCAGGAGCGGCATCGCCGGCGTGAATCCCGATGTCACGAATCCGAGGACCATCCGTTGCCGAAGCGCGCCAAGCTGGGTGACGTGGATGAAGATTTTGCCGAGGGTGCTGCCGCCGGTGCTGCTGTCGGTACATCTTCGCTTCCACGTGCTGCTGATGAGCGACGTAAAACAGCTTCACAAGCGCATGCTGCTGACGAGGGACTTCAGATATTTTCATCACCGGGTGCTGCTGATGAGGGGCCTCGGGTAGCTTCACCACCACGGAATGCTGACACGCACGGACAAGCAATTAATCCACGCTCACGCGACGACGAGTCGGCGCGTCGTGGTCGTGCGGAAGGTGCATCTGTGGCGAGCGACATCCTTCGTGTTACCATGAGTTGTGCATTTCGTGATGGTGCTGCTGATGATGCGTCCGCGGCGGGGGGAATCGACGAGCTGTGGCGGAAGGCGGAGCTGCGCGCGGTGACCGCGGAGGTGGCGGAAAGCGAGGCGCGGATGAAGGCGCTGGGGGCGGAGAGGGATGCGCGGGAAGCGAGGGTTGCGCGCGCCAGCGAGAGGTGCAGGAAGGTGAGGTGGCATCTCGTTACTATCAGACTCCATATAGTCATAGCAGATTGAGGTGAAGATGTTGAAAGTGATGGAGGCGAAGCGGGTTGTTGCTGCTTTTGTTCTTGTTTGTTTTTTTTATTCATATTAAATATATTTTTTCCACATTTCAAGTATGATTTTGTGTTTTGATGTAGCCATTGATGTGCCACATACGACAACTCAAGCACCACAATCACTTATTCATTTCTGTCGTCTTGCCACTTGTCAGGCGGAAGTGTCAATCCAGCAAGCCACGTCAGCAGTGCACATGGCGCGGCACGCGCAGTACTCCTTGCGGGCGGCAGAATGGGCGGCAGCAGTGGGAGTGAGAGAGGGAGTGGCGGCAGCAGAGGAAGGGAGAAGACGGTTGAATCAGCTGCTGATGCTGGCAGGATCTGAATCAGGGCACGGGGATGATCAAACCAAGAGTATTACACTTGGTGGTGATGGTATGCTGATGCTGGAAGGATCAGATGCAGCAGCGTCAGGGAAGAGAGATGAGAAGGAGTCCACTTTTGAGGCGCCTCAAACCAAGAGTATTACACTTGGCGGCATTGGTATGCTGATGCTGGCAGGATCGGATGCAGCAGCATCAGGGAGGAGAGATGAGAAGGAGCATGCAGCACATGGCTTGCGGCAGGGTTTTGAGTCGACTCAAAAGTCAGCTGTGCTAATGTTGGAAGGATCGGATGCAGCAGCATCAGGGAAGAGAGATGAGAAGGAGCATGCAGCACATGGCTTGCTGCAAGGGAAGCGGCAGGACGATGCGATTGATGGAGCGGCGGGGCGGGTGGAGCGCGGAGGGGCGGAGTTACACGGGGAGCGAGAAGCTGAGGGGAGTGGAAGGTTAGAGGGACGGCCATTGGATGCCTTGCATGCGCTGAAGGCCCTGCAGGTATGGCAGCGGGGTTTGTGTGGTTGCTGTGCCTCTGCCTCTGCATGTCGTGAATGTCATGAATCATTAACTGTGATGCTCAGCGCTGCTTTCTGTCCATGTGCCCTCCTCTGCTGTTCTATGATCTATGCTATCCCGTTATCCTCCTTCTCTTTCCCCATCCTCCCCCATTCCCTTGCCCTTACCACCTTCGCTCCCCTCGTGATGTCCAGATGGCAGCAAAGGATCTCACGGCAGCATCCTTTACAGTGGCGGATCATGGTTTAGACTTGAGTTCTGTAAAAAAAACATTATCCACCTTCTCCTTCCCTCATTCTTGCATCCCCTTCTCGTCCTCTTCCCCCCCGCCCCCCCTCGCCCCCAACCCCCCCCAGTGTCATGTCGAGATGGCAGCAAAGGACCTCTCTCGCATCTTTTGCCGTGGCAGATCACGGTGTAGACTTGAGTTCTGTGAGGGAGCATGAGCATGTATCCACCTTCCCCTTCCCTCCTTCTCCTGCATGCCTTTCTCCTCTCTCGTCTTCCCCCCCATCCTCCCCCCCCCCCCGCCTTCTTCCCCCCTCGTCGTGATGTCCAGATGGCAGCAAAGGATCTCTCAGCAGCATCCTTTGCAGTGGCGGATCATGGTGTTGACCTGGGCTGGGCGTTGTAGAGGAGCATGTGAAAGCATTATGTATCCACCTTCTCCTCCCCTTTCCCCCGCCCACACCCCCACTCCCTTCAGATGGCAGCAAAGGATCTCTCGGCAGCATCCTTTGCCGTGGCGGATCATGGTGTAGACCTGGGCGCTGTAGAGGAGCATGTACTGAGCATCAACAGACAATGGATAAGTTATTTGAAAATGCAGCGGGCTCTAACAAATAAGAGTGTTCTGGATTAGTATTTATTGAATAATGCAGGTGGTTGCATTCAATTACCGGTATGTCTCCTCCAGTCCACTGGTGTCTCACAGAAAGATATAGGTGTTACAAGAACAATTGTTCCAACATTGGTAGAGAACAGTTGATTTGCGTAGTAATTCGTTTCCAGTAGACTACCCATGAAGACCTAGATACAGTACCTCTGAGTGATCCGAGTCTATTTCTTGCTTCGAAGCGAGCAAACAACTCTAGTTGGTACGAAGAATCATGCAGTGGAAAAATGAACTACCGTCATCGCCCGGATAGTAGGTGTTGAATAGTAGACAGGGGTTGTCTATTATCTGGGTGTCTCTTATAAACAGACTAGCCTCATTATAAGACACCTATTTGTGTGTATGAGATAAGACATATATGTCATAATCAGAACAGGGGTTTCAGGGTTTTCTTATAAACAAGGGGTGTCTTCTAAACGATCATTAGTTACTTTAGGGGGGTACATGCATACATTTATGAATCCCTACTTCTACCTATAGTCGAAAAATTGAACGAGAATGAATCAAGTATGAATGACTTGGGTACAAGTACTAACCCTAATTGGGTTGTACCCCTTATGGGCTACCCCACTACAGCCTAAACAATGTAAGCATTATAACATTTTCATACACTCCCATAGGCAAAGTGGGGGAGAACAAGTGGTCACAATACCAGTCAAGAAAAACCAAAGCAAGCTCAGGGTGGATCACGAAGTCACCACACATTCAGAGCACAAACAAATGGCCACAAAGTCAGTTCACAAGTAGAGTTATATAAAAGAGAACAAACAGTACAGTGATCATACCCTAGCAAGAGCAAGCATGCAAGTATATGTATATATATATATATATATACACACAAATATAGGTATATATATCACAGTACAAGCAAAGTCACGAAGTGAGCAAGTGAGGCAAAGTAGGCACAAGGCCTAAAAAGGTACAGAAACGCTGATGATCACCAGACTGAAGTGCCTTGGTGAATATATCAGCAGTGTTGGCCCTAGTGGCCACGTAAACAAGACGAAGCTGACCACGCTGCTGGAACTCTCGAGCAAGAAAGTAACGCAGAGCGATGTGCTTCGTTATGTGCTCCAGTCTGTGCTCCTAACACAAGGCAATCATGGCCTTGTTGTCTACGTACATAACTGGAGAAGAACGAGGCCGCTCTCCCAAGTCAGTCAGCAGGTAGGTGAGCCAGCGTAACTCATGTGCAGCCGTGGCCCCTGCGTACATCTCAGCCTCACAACTGGAACTGAGAACAGAAGACAAGCGGGTAGACCGCCAAGAAACAAAGCCAGAGCCAAGGCTGAAAGTATAACCCCGGGACGACCGCTGCGTAGCCAAGTCGTCAACCCAAGACGCGTCTGCAGTACCCCCAGCTCCAGTACCGCAAGCTCCAGTACCCCCAGCGCCAGCACCTCCAGCTCTAGGGTCTCCACCTCCAATGCCTCCAGCTCCAGCGCCTCCAGCTCCAGTGCCTCCAGCTCCGACGCCTCCACTGCCAGTGCCTCTAGCTCCAGGGTCTCCAGCTCCAGCGTCTCCAGCTCCAGCTCCTCCAGCTCCAGGGTCCCCAGCTCCAGTGCCTCCAGCTCTAGGGTCTCCAGCTCCAGCACCTCCAACACCACCAGCACCGGCAGCTCCAGTACCTCCAGTACGAGCACCTCCAAGACCAGCAGCTCCAGCAACTCCAATACCTCTCCAGCACCTCCAATACCTCTCCAGCAGTAACTCCAGCACCTCCAGAAGTAGAAGCTCCAGCGCCTCCAGCTCCAGTGCCTCCAGCTCCAACGCCTCCAGCGCCAGTGCCTCCAGCTCCAGCAACGCCACTCCTAACGCGTGTGCGCTGAGCAAACCACTCGCGCAGCTGCTGCGGAGAGAGAGGCTCCCGTCGGTGAAGCACTCGTGGCAAGGCACCCGCAGGACCTCCAGCAGACGCAGTACCCCTAGGAACAGCACCCCCAGACTCCGCACCCTCAGACTCAGCACCCACAGGCTCCGCAACCTCAGGCTCAGTACCCCCAGGCTGCGCACCCTCAGGCTCAGTACCCCCAGACTCCGCACCCTCGAACTCAGCACCCCCAGGCTCCGCACCCTCAGGCTCAGCACCACCAGGCTCCGCACTCGCAGGCTCAGCACCCCCAGATGCAGCACCCCCAGACGCAGCACCTCTAGCAGCACCTGAGTTTACAACGAGTCAGGGAGGCGGGTGACTATGAAGTAGAGAGTGATTTACATCGAGTGGTTCCTGTCTAGGAACTCGGCTGGGAGGGAAGAGCGGTAGCGAGCGTCACTAGTGCGAAGGTGGATAACGAGGTCCTCGAGTGTGGCAAAGGCTGATAGCTCGGGAAAGAGGTAGGGCAGTATAAGGCGGCCGAGAGCAGCAGTGGCAGGGGAAGAGTAATGAGCAACTACAGCGTCGTACAGGGCCTGAGCAGTCTTGTGCTGGCCAAAGTGAGCGCGTTCGGCTAACGACAGGTGGGTGCGAACGGCTAAGCGAGCAGCTGCGTCACGGGTAAGCCACTGTGAGCGAGTCGCACTGTCAGCTGTGGCGGGAGGGGCGAGAGAGGCTCCAGACGTGTGGTCAAACAACAAAATGCTGACTCTAGAATCGCTCAGTAGGTACAGCTGTAAGTCGTCGAGCCACGTATCGAACTGGATCGGATGGCCCTCATGATCGAAGGTGAATCCCTTTTACGCATGAACCACCTGGCGTAGCGCGCCACTCTTCCACTTCGTAGTCACTCCCAATTGGCCGATTCCACCATTCGTCCTCGTCGATGTCCGCAGGAGCTATTTCATCCCCCGAAGCGCTGTCGTCATGGCCGTTCTCCGGCCAATCCTCCTCCCCGTCGTCGCCGTGTTCTTCGTCGCCGCCGTCTCCGTCACAGCTCGCACCGATGGCGGCGGTAGATGTTCCTACCTTGCGTGTATTCTTCGCCATAGCTACACGGATGTCATTCTCAGAAACTAGATGAGGGAATGATTGCATTGAGAAGAAAGTTGGTACAAGTACTGACCCTAATTGGGTTGTACCCATTATGGGCTACCCCTCTACAGTCTACAAAATATATACAAAGTTGGGTGACCGGTAGACAGAGGAATGGACTGTGGCGAGGAGTACCGGAAGCCAAAGTGCTGAAGGACCTGGTGCACCATGTGTGACTGAGTCAAGGTGATGGTGCGCCGTGCTCTTTCCCTGGTGATCTGCAAACCAAGATAGCTGCGCAGCTCACCCAGGTCAGTGCAAGTGTGTCTCTTCTACAGCTCCGACTTCACAAGGGCCAGTGCCTCAGTGTAAGCAGTGGCAAAAACCAATTTGTCGACGTACACGAGGATGTAGAACGGCGGCAGCGAAGTGTCAGTGCACAAAAATAGCGACGGGTCAGCAGTCCAAGGAGCAAACCCAAGAGCCACAAGCGTCGTCCTCAGTGTGTCGTGCCACTCGCGAGGCGCCTGGCGAAGACCGTAGACTGGCTGCCGGAGGCTCCACTGGGTACCTGCAGGGAACGGCCTAGTGAAGCCAGGTGGGTGGCGCAGCCAGATCTCCTCGTGCAGGTTGCCCTCTAAGAAAGTTGTGCTGAATTCAAGAGAGTGAAGCTCGTAGTCACACTGAGCGGCGACGTGCAGCAACACCTGAAGAGTGGTCATCTTTGGGGTAGGGGAGAAGGTCTGGAAGAAGTCAACTCCCTGTCGCTGACTGAAGCCTCGTGCAACGTAATGAGCCTTGAAGACAGGCGAAGAACTCGGCGGCCGCCTCACCCTGAAAATCCACATGCCATCGACTATGTTCGCCCCAGGAGGGGGAACTACGTCGACATAGGTGCCTGTGGAGTTCCAGGATGCCGTCTCTGCGTCCATGGCTGTCTGCCACGGAGAGGAGTAGGGACCCGTAATCGCCTCTGCGTAAGAGCGCGGGGTCGGGATGTCTGGTGCATCCGGGTCTCCCTCAGGTGCAAGCAGCATGGCCACGAGATGAGGTACAGCAGCTGCAAGACACTCAAAGTCCTCATGCTTGTCCTCAAGGACGTCCGTGCCAAGAGCACACTCACCCCCGACGGACGGAGGACAGTCAGACTCAGACTCAGCAACAAGACTAGCGGCGTAGTCGAGACGACAGGCGGCATCAAAGTCAACAAGCTCAGCAACTAGGGCAGACGCAGCAGTGGACTCAAACGAAGGGTCAGTGACAACAGTGGCTAGAAGAAGTGGGACAGTAGGACTGGCAGCACGAACTAAGTCAGACTCACGGTCCGCACCGTCAGCAAGAGAGGATGCAAGAGGAGACGACAGGGACACTCGCAGTGGAACAGAGGAAGGACGAAGTGCCATAATGTGAGTGCCAGGAACAGGAGGAGGACGCGGACGAGGAACACGACGACCTGTGAAAATTGCGCGAACATGTGAGGCAAGACGAGACTCAAGCTCACGACGCTCCGTAAGAGAGTCTGTCTGCTTAGCGTTAGGAGAAGGAGCAGGCAGTGGGGAATCTGGCTATAACTGTGGCTGCGATTGGTGAGGCGGTGGACACAGTAAGCGAGGAGTAAGGCCACTAGAAGACAGGAGACTTAGAACCTGGCGAAGGACCGAGCCAGGTGGCGGCAGAGACGACGGCGGCGGCGGAACGAAAAACGGTCGCCGCTGCACAGTGCCTCCAGCACCAGTACCGCCAGCGCCAGCACCTCCAGCTCCAGGGTCTCTAGCTCCAGTGCCTCCATCTCCATTGCCTCCAGCTCCAGCTCCTCCAGTTCTAGCACCTCCAGCGCAAGCGCCTCCAGCTCCAGCGCCTCCAGCTCCAGTGCCTCCAACTCCATCTCCTCCAGCTCTAGCGCCAGCGACTCCAGCTCCAGGGTCTCCAGCTCCATTGCCTCCAGCTCCAGGGTCTCCAGCTCCAGCGCCTCCAGCTCCAGCGCCTCAAGCTCCAGCTCCTCCAGCTCCAGCGCTTCCAGCGCCTGCGCCTCCAACTCCAGGGTCTCCATCTCTAGTGCCTCCAGCTCCAGCGCCTCCAGCTCGAGTGCCTTCAGCTCCAGAGTTTCCAGCTCCAGCGCCTCCAACACCACCAGCTCCAGCAGCTCCAGTACCTACAGTACGAGCACCTCTAGGACCAGCAGCTCCAGCACCTCCGGTACCTCCAGCTCCAGCAGTAACTCCAGCACCTCGAGGACTAGTAGCTCCAGCACCTCCAGCTCCAGTGCCTCCAGAGGTAGGGCCTCCAGCTCATGCGGCGCCACTCCTAAGGCGTGTGCGCCGAGAAAACCACTCGCGCAGCTACCGCTGTGAGAGAGGCTCCCGCCAACGAGACTGTCGTGGCAAGGAACCCGCAGGACCTCCGGGAGACGCAGTACCCCTAGGCTCAGCACCCCCAGACTCCGCGCCCTCAGACTCAGCACCCCGAGGCTCCGCGCTTGCAGGCTAAGCACCCCCAGACGCAGCACCCCCAGACGCAGCACCTCCAGACGCAGCACCTCTAGCAGCACCTGAGTCTACAGCGACCTCGACAGGCACAGTTCCGGGGAGTGGGTGTGCCTGAGACACACCTGAGGGAGCAGGACCCTGAGGGGGCTAGGGGGTCTACCGGAGGGGGACCTGGAGCGAGGAAGAGCGATGGGGGGGGGAGAGGGGCAGTGCGGTAGTGGACGAGACGGTAAAAGGGAACCGACTCGTCAAACGTGACGTCTTGAGAGGGGAGGACATGGAACGAGGTGGGGTGGTAAATCTGCCAGCCAGGCGCGTCAGGGGGAAAGCCAAGGAAGATGCAGGGAAGAGCGAGGGAGGAGAGCTTGTCCCCGGAAGGATCGCAGACAAAGGCACGAGAGCCCCAGACTTGGAACACCGACGCATCCCCAACCTTCCCCGTGCAACGCAGTATAGGCGAGGTCTCCGGCAAGGAGACACGTGGCCAGAGGTTGAGCTGATGCGCAGCGTACCGGACCGCAAACGGCCACAGAAAATGGGGAGCAGCCGCATGGATCATGGAGGTACGAGCCACCTCCATCACTAAGCCAATGCGGCGCACAGCAACCCCATCTTGCAGCGGGGAGGCCAGAAGCGTAAACGTATGGAGGATGCCCTCCCCACGACAAAAGTTCCACAAGAGGTCAGAGGAGAACTCACCACCTCTGTCAGAGTGCAGACGCAGGACAGGAAGGTCCTCGCGGAACCGCTCGCGGAGCTGGAGACGGACGGCGCGGATCCAAGTCGGATCCAAGGGATCAAGACAAGGGACCTGACCCTTGCTGCGCAAGGGGAAGACCGTGGTGTAATGCGTGTAGTCGTCAACAACCAGCAGAAAGTAGCGCTCGCGGCCCTGTCGACTGACATGGCTAGGTGACGGCCCGTCCGTGTACACGTGCACATCGCCACACGCTGACCCCCAGTAGTGGTGGTAGTGACCATCGCATCCTGGAGGCCAGCGGTACTCACCAAGTTCGTAGAGAACGAGGGGAGGTGAAGACCTGAGAGTGAGCCGGACGGAACCGCCGGACACGGGAGAACAGAGGTGGACGTGCAAGAACTGGGCCCCTTGAAGGGTCAGCCAGTCTGAATGGAACAGGTGCAGGGAGTGGAGTGAGTGTGGTACAGTCGCAAAAGAAACAGCGGGAAGCACCTGAGTCAAGCGTGAAGGTGTGCAAGGCCTCAGCAGGCGCAGTGCCAGGGAGAGAAGACTCACTAGCACCTAGAGAAGCAGCCTCTATACGAAGCTGCTTGGGTGTAGGTGTCTCGCTCGGACGTTGCTGCTGCTCCCTCTGGCCACCGCGAGAACCTCCCCTCTGAACAGCTCCACCCCGACCGCCACCACTGCCGTCACCACCACTCCCACTGCCGCCACCACCGCCACCACCACTCCCACCACTGCCACCACCGCCGCCATCGAAGCCCCCAATCCCGCCACCACTACCACCGCCACATCCGCCACATCCGCCACTTCCACCGCCTCCACTGCCTCCACCACCACCACCCCCGCTGCCACCTCCACCACTCTTTCCTCCCTTGCCCTTGCCGCTGTGGTGCTTCCCACTAGGAGCAGAAGCAGCCCCAACCTCCTCAGTACCAAGGATGTCAACAGCAGCAGCAGAAGCGTAGAAGGGGGCAAGGGGGGAGGGGGAAAACCCCTCAAAGAAGTGTGTGCGAGGAGTGCCACGAGCAGCACCTACAGCGACTGCGCTAGTCTCACCTGCAAGGAGGTGCTTCTCGAGCAGGTGGACAATGAGGTCTGTGGGGTCAAGTGCGAGAAAGTGGTCCCTGATTGCGTGAAGAGAGTCAGGGAGGCGGGTGACTATGAAGTAGAGAGTGATGTACATCGGGGGTGGGTTCTTGTCTAGGAACTCGGCTTTGAGGGCAGCGCGGTAGCAAGTGTCGCTAGTGCGAAGGTGGGTGATGAGGTCCTTGACTGTGGCAAAGGCTAACAGCTCGGGAAAAAGGTAGGGCAGTATAAGGCGGCCGAGAGTAGCAGTGGCAGGGGAAGAGTAACGAGCGACTACAGCGTCGTACAAGGCTTTAGCAGTCTTGTGCTGGCCAAAGTGAGCGTGTCGGATAATGGTAAGAGGTTGCGAATGGCTAGGCGAGCAGCCGCATCATGGGTAAGCCACTGTGAGCGAGTCGCACTATCAGCTGTGTCAGGAGGGGCGAGAGAGGCTCCAGACGTGTGGTCAAACAACGAAACGCCGTCTCTGGAATCGCTCACTAGGTAGAGCTATAAGTCATCGAGCCACGTATCGAACTAGATCGGACGGCCCTCAGGATCGAATGTGAGGACGGTGAGAGTAGGCATAGCGGGCAGAGCAGGGTGGCGCACGAGCAGTAGGGCAGCACGCAAGCAAGGACGGCGCGATGGGCAGGGCGGCGCGCAAGCGCTAGGGAAGCACGCAGGGCAGGGCGGGGTGGCGCACGGCTAGGGCAGGGCGGTGCAACTGGCATGGCAGGGCGGCGGCCAGCAGGGCGGCGTGCGGGCAGGGCAGAGCAGGGCGGCGGCCAGCAGGGCGGCACGCGGGCAGGGAAGGGCAGGGCGGCGGCCAGCAGGGCGGCGCGCGGGCAGGGTGTTGGGCTCAAAAAGTCCTTATCATCGTTTTCAAGACTAAACTTTCAGAGTAGTGATGTATTTAGCGGAAGCGTAATAGTGGATTAATTGAACCACCTTGCACTAGTATGTTAGAACAAGATGAGTTGATTATAGCAAAGAGATACAAGGTTTTATATGATTACAAGGAATACGAAATGTAACTGTAACTGCTGTTGTGGTTCGATACAGTGATGACTCGGGTAAGTGCTCAATAGCGAGTCAGTTATTTGTCCTTGTTGTCGCGCTGCCTTTGTCAAGTCAAAGGTTGCTGACCTTTGACCTTCGCTTCAACCTTGTCAACCGCTTTGGTTGACTCGTGGTTACTTCGTTGTAGTTCGCTTTGCTTTACGTTGTAATGTTCGACATTTCAGAAGCGCAAACTAGATGTTTTCAACACTCCCCTTCGTTTATGGAGTGTCATCGCCTTCGTTGCTGGTGACGTGGACTTGTCCAGTCAGCAGCATGCAGTACTCAAACTTATGCTTTCTGAGTTTCTTGGCCAGGTAATCTGCTGCCATCTCGAACGTGGGGCAGTAGGATAGCTCGAGTCTCCCTTTCTCGATCTCGTCCTTCACAAAGAAGTAGCGCAAGGCAATGTGCTTTTTCGGTTCGCGAACCCGCTCTTGTTCGCTATGCGAATTGCAGATTGGTTGTCGCAGAAGAGGAAGAAGTTGGGTAGCTGGGCCAGCTTTGCTTCTTCCAGTAGTTCGCGAAGTTACAGTCCTTCCTTGGTGGCTGAGCAGAGTGCTATGTATTCGGCTTCAGCAGAGAGGAGAGAGCAATTAGTTCTTGCTTGCTCGACTGCCACGAGATAGGACCGACGGGCTCAAGTCAATAGATGTAGTTGGTGCGCGATCGTCTGTTGTCAGAGTCGCCCGCGTGGTCAGCGTCCACGTAGCCGATTAGCTTTGAAGTAGTGGTTCTGGTCTTGTGGTAGGTTAGGCCGATCGTAGGTGTGCTGACGAGGTAGTGTAACGCGCGATCGAGTTCCGCCATGTGCTCTGCTTCGGGCCGTTTGAGATAGGTAGCAAGCTGGCTCGCTGAGTACGACAGGTCCGGTCGGCAGGTAACGGCTGCGAAGAGTAAGCATCCAAGTTTCCGTTGGTAGTCGCGTAGTCAGGCAGGTCCGAGCGGATTAGACATTTTCTGGTGATTTCCGGCAGTGTAGCGATAGGGCGTGGATATGGCGGCTGGCGATAATCCAAAGCGTTTGGCGATTGTGTCGGCGTTTTTGCAGCGCTGAGGTAGATCGCGTTCTCTCCGTCGAGTATGTTGAGTCCCAAGTACTAGGTTACGGTGGAAGAGACCGTGAACGAAAGATCCCGTTTGTAGCTCCCCTTCAAACCAGGTGGTGATATCATCGGTAGAGCCTATGTAGAGCAGGTCGTCTACGTACACGATCAACAGGATGTATTCGGCTTCCTTTGTGAGTCTCTGCATGCCCTGGTCGTGTGAGCGTAGGGAAGAGAGATGAGTCTCTTGATGCATATCTCTACCAGGTATTGCTTGAAGCGCTGTGATTGATATTCTCCCCCCCCGTCTGATTGGAAACTTTTCAGCTTCACTCCTAATTCCCTCTCTGCTACTAGGAGCCAAGCAACGAAGGCTTCAAAGGCCATGTCACGACTCGGAAGATTGAGGTGCCAGACGTATCTGGTGGCGTCGTCGATGAGCGTGATTATGTAGTTGTATGCTCCCTGTCAACTTCCGCGGGTATACAGTATTTCTCTGTAGACTTTCTCCAGTGGTGCATATGCTGGCGTGCTCGTGTTGGAATCACTGAACAGGAATGAATGAACTAGCAATGAAAAGAGTACAAGTACCTAACCCTAGAATTGTGTACCCCCTATAGGCTAACCCACTGTAGCCTAAACTAACACAACATATATAATGTTTGACACACCCCCATAGGCAAAGTGGGGGAGAACTAGGGGTCACAAGACCAGTCAAGGCAAAGCAAGGCAAAACAAGCTCAGGGTGGATCTCAAGGATACCACACAAATTCCGAGCACAAGCAAGTGGTCACAAGACCAGTTCACATGCAGGTTTATATATAGAGATCACAGTACAAACAGACTCAAGAAGTAAGCAAGTGAGGTCCAGTAGGCACAAGGCCTAGAAGAGTGCAAAAGCGCTGATGGTCACAAGGCTGAAGCGCCTTGGTGAACACATCAGCAGTGTTGGCCTCAGAGGCCACGTAACGCAGGCGAAGCTGACCACGCTGCTGCAGCTCTCGAGCAAGGAAGTAACGCAGAGCAATGTGCTTCGTTCTGTGCTCCAGCCTGTGCTCCTCACACAAGGCAATGGCTGCCTTGTTGTCGACGTACAGCACTGGAGGAGAACGAGGCTGCTCTCCAAGGTCGGTCAGCAAGTAGGTGAGCCAGCGTAGCTCCTGGGCCGCCATGGCTGTGGCGTAGATCTCAGCCTCACAACTGGAGCTGAGAACAGAAGAAGAGCGAGTAGAACGCCAAGAAACAGAACCAGAGCCAAGACTGAAGGAGTAACCCTGAGACGACCGCTGAGTAGCCTGGTCGTCTGCCCAAGAAGCGTCTGAGTGCCCAGTGAGAACAACTGGGACTCGCCCTCCAAGCACTAGCCCCATGCCCGACGTACTGCACAAGTAGCGCAACACCCTCTTAGCTGCATCCATGTGCTCCTTCCGGTGACGGCCGGGAGCGACATAGCGTGCAAGAATGCTGAGAGGGTATGCAAGGTCTGGTCGAGTGCAGGTCATCAGGTACATGAGGCAACCCACAAGCTCTGGATACGGGCCACTCGGCTCTACGGACTCATTCGAAGGCAGAGCTGAGAGCGAGTGACCGGTAGGCAGAGGAGTGGGCTGAGGCGAGGAGTACGTGAAGCGGAAGCGCTGAAGGACCTGCTGCACCATGTGTGACTGAGTCAAGGTGATGGTGCGGCGTGCTCTGTCCCGGGTGATCCGCAAGCCAAGATAGCTTGTCAGTTCACCCAGGTCTGTGCAAGTGTGTCTCTTCTGCAGCTCCGACTTCACGTGGGCGAGTGCCACAGTGTCAGCAGTAGCAAAGACCAAGTCGTCGACGTACACAAGGACGTAGAACGGCGGCAGTGAGGTGTCGGTGCGTAGAAACAGCGACGGGTCAGCAGTAGAAGGCGCGAACCCAAGAGCCGCAAGCGTAGTCCTCAGTGTGTCGTGCCACTCACGAGGCGCCTGGCGGAGACCGTAGACTGGCCGTCGGAGGCTCCACTAGGTACCAGGAGGGAACGACCCAGTGAAGCCAGGTGGACGGCGCAGCCAGATCTCCTCGTGCAGGCTGCCCTGCAGGAAAGCAGTGCTGAAGTCAAGCGAGTGGAGCTCGTAGTCACGCTGAGCGGCGACGTGCAGCAGAACCCGAAGAGTGGTCATCTTCGGGGTCGGGGAGAAGGTCTGGAAGAAGTCAACTCCCTCGCGCTGACTGAAGCCTCGTGCAACGTAACGCGCCTTGAAGACAGGCGGAGAACCCGGCGGCCGCTTCACCCTGAAAATCCACATGCCACTGACGATGTTCGCCCCAGGCGGGGGAACCTCGTCGACGTAGGTGCCTGTGGACTTCCAGGAAGCCATCTCTGTGTCCATGGCTGACTGCCACTGAGAGGAGTAGGGACCGGCCATCGCCTCTGCGTAAGAGCGTGGGGTCGGGATGTCTGGTGCATCCGGGTCTCCCTCAGGGGCAACAAGCATGGACACGAGATGGGGCAAAGCGGCAGCAAAGCACTCAAACTCCTCCTGCCTGTCCTCAAGGACGTCAGTGCCAAGAGCACACTCACCCCCGACGGACGGAGGACAGACAGACTCAGACTCAGCAACTAGGCTAGCAGCGTAGTCTAGACGACAGCGAGCAGCAAAGTCGACAAGCTCAGCAACTAAGGCAGACGCAGCAGCAGACTCAAAGGAAGGGTCAGTGACAACAGTGGCCAGGAGACGCGTGACAGTAGGACTGGTAGCACGAAGAGAGTCTGACCCAGGGTCAGTAAGAGCAGGAAGAGAGGAAGCAGGAGGAGACGGCAGTGGGACACGCTGTGGAGCAGTGGACGGACGAAGCGCCATCCGGTGAGTGCCTGTGACAGCAGGAAGACGCTGACGCTGGACTCGACTACTAGAGAGAGCAGTGCGGACAGGCGACCCAGGACGAGACTCAGGCGACGCAGGACGAGACGCAGGCTCACGCCGCTCAGTAAGACCTCCAGTCGGACCAGTGTAAGGAGCAGGACCAAGGAGAGAGGAGGCAGACGGTAACGCCGACTGCAGCTGGACAGGCGGAGGACACTCTAAGGAGGGAGGAGGAAAAGGAGGAGGAAGCTGACCAAGAACCTGCTGAAGGAGCGGAACAAAGTACGGCTGAGACCGAGCAGCGACACCAGAGCCAGCAGGGACACCCGCACCAGGGTCCGCAGCACCAGCAGCAGCTCCAGCGCTCACGTCCTCAGCACCAGCGGTAGCTCCAACGCCCGGGTCCTCAGCACCAGTAGTAGCTCCAACGCCCGGGTCCGCAGCACCAGCGGCAGCTCCAACGCCTGGGTCCTCAGCACCAGCAGCAGCTCCAACGCCCGGGTCCTCAGCACCAGCAGCGGCTCCAACGCCCGGGTCCTCAGCACCAGCAGCAGCTCCAACGCCCGGGTCCTCAGCACCAGCAGCGGCTCCAACGCCCGGGTCCTCAGCACCAGCAGCAGCTCCAACGCCCGGGTCCTCAGCACCAGCAGCAGCTCCAACGCCCGGGTCCTCAGCACCAGCAGCAGCTCCAACAGCAGCGGGGTCCGTAACACGAGGCACGCCACTCCGAAGAGTGCAGCGCCGCTCGTACCACTCACGGATCCGCTCGCGGGAGGGGAGCTCCCGAACGGGAGAAGAAGTACTAGCACCAGTCCCAGTAGTACGTCCGGCTCGAGCGGTACCTCTCCGGAGGCTGCAGTACTCTAAGTACCACGCACGTAGCTGCTCCGAGGAGAGGGCTCCTCCAGGTGCAGGACTCCCAGACCTCGTACCTCCAGACGCAGAACCCCCAGACTCCGGACTCCGCAGCTCAGTACCACGAGGCTCCACACCCCCAAGCTCAGCACCCTCAAGCTCCACACCCCCAGGCTCCACACCCCCAGGCTCCACACCCCCAGGCTCCACACCCCCAGGCTCAGCACCCCCAGGCTCAGCACCCCCAGCAGGACGAGAGTCGACAGCTACCTCAACAGGCTCAACCGGGTCTACCTGAGACACACCTGAGGGAGCGGCACCCTGAGGGGGGAGGGGGTCTGCAACAGCAGCACCTGGCGAGAGGAAGAGAGGCGGGGGGGGGAGCGGGGCAGTGCGGTAGGGGAAGAGGCGGTAGTAGGGGACGGACTCGTCAAAAGTGACGTCCTGGGAGGGCGAGACTCGGCGCGAGGTGGCGTGGTAAAACTGCCAACCAGACGCGTCCGGGACAAAGCCGAGGAAGACGCAGGGAACAGCACGGGAGGAGAGCTTGTCCGCAGACGAATCGCGGACAAAAGCTCGAGACCCCCAGACCCGGAAACGCGACGCATCGCCAACCTCCCCCGTCCACAGTAGCGTGGGCGAGGTCTCCGGCAAGGAGACACGGGGCCAGAGGTTGAGCTGATGCGCAGCGTACCGGACCGCAAACGGCCACAGAAAGTGGGGGGCAGCCGCATGGATCAAGGAGGTACGGGCGACCTCCATGACCAGGCCAATGCGGCGCTCCGCAACCCCATTCTGCTGTGGAGAAGCCGGAAGCGTGAACGACTGCTCAATGCCGTGCTCAGCACAGTAGGCTGCCAAGAGGTCGGAGGAGAACTCACCACCTCTGTCAGAGTGCAAGCGCAGGACAGGAAAGTCCGAGTGAAAACGCTCGCTGAGCTGGAGACGGGCTCTGCGGATCCAAGGGATCAAGACATCAGGGACCTCACCCTTGGTGCGCAAGGGGAAGACCGAGGTGTAGCGCGAGTAGTCGTCAACAACTATCAGGAAGTACCTCTCCTGTCCCTGACCACGGACGCGGGCTGGGCCCCACACGTCCATGTGGAGTGTCTGCAAGGGAGCAGTCGTCGGGGGGAACGAGGAGGAGTGAGGAGCGGCGCGCTGCCGTCCCTCGACACAGGGGAGACAGGTAGGAGCAGGCGAGGGTGGGAGGGGAGGAAGGACCCTGGGCAGGCCAGAGACAAGGTACCTGGAGTGCATGGCACGAAGCCGCTGCACAGACGGGTGGCCAAGGCGGTGGTGCCAGAGGACAGTCTCGTGTGCCAACGAGCGATACGAGCAGGGGGCGGACAGCTGACCTGACGCGGACGCGGACGCAGTCGCAGCAACCTGAGGGGACTCAGTAGTCAGTGTGTACAGGTCCGACCCCGGCTGCCGAGTGAAGGTAGCCAAGTCACGCGCTCGTAGGCAGGGGTGAACTGGTGAACACCCCCGTCCTGGAGTGCACAGCCTGCCACCAAGTTCGTAGAGAACGAGGGGAGGTGGAGACCTGACAGTGTGCCCGACGGGACCGCAGGGCAGGGAAGGACAGTGGAAGAGGTCGCAATGACCGGACCCCCAGAGGGGTCAGCAAGGGAGACAGCAACTGGCCGAGCAAGCGGCTCAAGGGCAGTGCGGTCACGAAAGAAGCAGCGAGAAGCACCTGAGTCCAGTGTGAAGGTGTGCAGTGCGGCAGTCGACGCAGTACCAAGGGGGGGAGACACACGAGCACCTAGAGCAGCAGCCTCACCAGCACCTGGGGTAGCCGACACGTGAGTACCTGGAGCGGCAGACGCACTGGCCCTAATGCCCGGGTCGGGCGGCACACACAAGTACTCAGCACCCTCTCCACTAGTAGACATCACATACATGGCAGATAGAATAGCATCAAAGTCTAGAGCATAGATATCAATCCCCTTCTTCAGGAGATCAAGCCAGCGGGGCAGCTCAGTGGCCTGAGGGAACTGAACACGCCAAGCGTCGTCGAGACGAGAGAAGCAGCGCTGTGTGGCGTGCGGTCGTCCACACTGCTGACCAGTGCGGTCACCAGTGCGAATGACGTACGTGCAGCTAAGACCACCCCCACCCCCGTGCTGAGAGTACCACTCACGGACTTCCTGGGGCGAGAGAGTGTGCTGCTGGCCCTGGCCACCGCCAGCGCCTCCACGGCCACCACCACCGCTGCCACCTCCTCGACCACCCCAACCCCTGCCGCCGCCTCGTCCACCGCCACCCCAACCGCCGCCTCCACTCCTGCCACCTCCCCCGCCGCTGCCGCCACCACCCCCACCGCTACCACTCGCCCCTCCAGCCGAGCCACCACCCCCACTGCCTCCACCGCCCCCACCGCCGCCTCCCCCGCCGTCACCGCCACCACCCTTGCCCCCTTTGCCCTTGCCGCTGCGGCGTCCGCTCGAGGCAGACGCAGCGCCGACCTTCTCAGTACCAAGAAGGTCGACAGCAGCAGCAGAGGCGACAGAGGGAAGAAGGGGGGAAGGAGAACACCCCTCAAAGAACGGGGTACGGGGGTCGCCACGAGAGGCACCTGCAGCAACTATGCTAGCCTCAGCTGCAAGTAGCTCCTTCTCGAGGAGGGCAATGGTGAGCTCAGTGGGGCAACGAGCTAGGAAGTGGTCCCTGACAGCACGCAGTGTGTCAGGGAGGCGGGTGACTAGGTGATAGAGAGTGAGCCAGAGTGGAGGGGGGTGCGTGGCAAGGAACTCAGCAGGCATGGCGGCACGGAAGCGGGCCTCACTAGTACGGAGGTGCGTGATGAGGTCAGCGACTGTGTGAAAGGAGGCCAGGTCGGGAAACAGGTAGGGGAGGGAGAGACGGCCTAGTGCGGCAGAGGCAGGTGAGGAGTAGCGAGCAACTACAGCTGTGTACAGTGCCTGTGCAGTCTTGTGCTGACCAAAGTGCTCGCGTTCGTCTATCGGCAGGGAGTTGCGAATGGCGAAGCGAGCGTGGGCATCACGAGTCTGCCACTGTGAGCGAGCAGTGCTGTCAGCAGTAGCAGCAGGGGCAGTGACATGGCCTAGGGCGTGATCGTACAGTGAGATGTCATCCTTGGCTGTGAGCTGTAGGTAGAGGTGCAGGTCATCGAGCCAGGTGTCAAACTTCACAGGGCGGCCCTCAGCATCGAACACGAGAACCTGTGGGCTAGCCATAGGAACAGTAGAAATAGCAGCAGTAGCAGTAGGAGAAGCAGGTAGGACGAACCAGGTAGGGCAGGGCGGCGCGGCTCGGTTCAGGTCGGGTCGCGGCTCGGCTGGGTGGCGCGGCTCGGCTCGGGGCGCGCGGCTCGGCTCGGGTCACGGCGGGGACGGGCCGCCCGCTCTCCCTCGTGTGCTGCGGCGGGAACGGGCCGCCCGGGGCCTCTGGGTGGTGGGCACGGGTCGGCGAGGTCGGCACGGGGCCGGTTGGGGCCCTAGAGGGGCGAGCGCGGGGCCGATCGGGGCCTGAGCGGGGGTAGCGCGGGGCCAAACGGGGCCTTGACGGGGCTAGCAAGGGGCCGACGGGGCCTGAACGGGGCTAGCGCGGGGCCGACGGGGCCTGAAACGGGGCCGAAGGGGCCTGAAACGGGGCTAGCGCGGGCCCGATCGGGGCCTGAATGGGGCTAGCGCGGGGCCGACGGGGCCTGAGAGGGGCTAGCGCGGGGCCTACGGGGCCTGAAACGGGGCTAGCGCGGGCCGACGGGGCCTGAAACGGGGCTAGCGCGGGCCGACGGGGCCTGAGAGGGGCTAGCGCGGGGCCGACGGGGCCTGAAACGGGGCTGACGGGGCCTGAAACGGGGCTAGCGCGGGCCGACGGGGCCTGAGAGGTGCTAGCGCGGGGCCGACGGGGCCTGAAACGGGGCCGACGGGGCCTAAACGGGGCTAGCGCGGGGCCTGAACGGGGCCTTAAAGGGGCCGACGGGGCCTGAACGGGGCTAGCGCGGGGCCGTCAAGAGGGGCCTCTAGGGGCGTGACACGCCGAGGCGCCCTAGGGCACGGGTAGGTAGGTAGGTAGGTAGTTACGTAGTGGTGGGCCCTTAGAAAATTTCGGTCCTAGGAAGGACCTGCTCTATACCATGTTGGAATCACTGAACAGGAATGAATGAACTAGCAATGAAAAGAGTACAAGTACCTAACCCTAGAATTGTGTACCCCCTATAGGCTAACCCACTGTAGCCTAAACTAACACAACATATATAATGTTTGACAGCTCGGGTTGTGGTGAGATATGAACGGCTGATGAGGTAAGTCGGCTTCAGGACATGTAAAGCAGGTTCCGTGGATCGTTGAAGTTCTCTTCAGTAGTGAATCTTTGTCGAGAACTCCTGCTCTTATCGTGCTGTTCAGTGTCGTGTTGCTGGGATGTCCTAGCCTTTGATGCCACAACGATTCGTCGGCGCGATGTCTAGGTGAACGCCTGTACAGGTCAGAGTTGGAGTAGAAACCTGCAGTGATGTTAGCACTTCCGTGGATGTCTCGTGGAATGGGAGTCAGCTGTTGAGCGGGAGTCGGTGTTGATGAAGAGCTCAATCGTCAGCACCAATCGTCATCAAGACAAAATTGTCTCTGCTGCTGCCGATGTTGTTGATGCTGCTGTTGTCTGTTGAATTACTGCTAACGCCCTTGTCCGTTCTGCTTCAGGTATAGTGTGTGAGTACCAGAAGCCTCCGGGGCTGAAGTCTGAGTCGAGATCTGGTGGGTGCGACCAGGTGGTGAAGTTGACGATCGCTTCGCTGTCAGCAGTTCCTTGATTTGGGACGAAGTCGAGAACGAAGACGTTGTTCTTCAGGACCGCTTTCCCGATGTAAAGTCCGCCCCTCCCATTGTACAGTTTGAATTCTTGAGTGGTGCTGTCAGCTTCAAGATGAATCCCTTTTGCCATGAGCTGGCTGACGCTTAGTAAGTTGTAGTCCAATCCTTCTGCAATCAAAACCTTCGACATCAGCAAAACGACGCTAGTTTCGCAAGACTGAAGTTGAACTACTCCTTGACATTGTGTGTGCAGGTTCTGGTTGTTGGCGACAATGATCACGACTTCCCGGTTGAGGTGTTGTTCCCGTTGAACGAAGCGATTTGATGAGCACACGTGTTGTCCGCAACAGCTGTCCAAGAACCAAGTATCTTGACCGGACGGTTCGCTCTGTGCGATAGCTGCGTATGTCGGGTTTGGTTGCAGTGTTTCCCGACGAGGTGTGCTTTCGTCGAGCAATTCTTCTGGTGAGTAGGTCGGTGGTGAACCGCTGATGCAGGAGTCCGTTCTTGTCATACAACTTATGATGTTTCTTGTTCCTCGTGCAGGTTGTGACGTTGTCGTTGAAGGCGGCGCCTGATTGGAAGGATGCTGCTGTGTGGAAGTCACTTGACTACTTGAAGGTCGAAGCTGGCGTGGTGATGGTGTCGATTGCTGTTGATTCGGGCAATGAATACGGGAGTGTCCTGACGTTCAGCAGAGATGACAGAACGGTGGTACGTATCTTCGTTATTGGTGGTCTTGTTGTCGGTGGTTGTTGTTGTTGCGCCGCTGAGTGTGAAAAGCGAATTCCGATGCTGATCCTCTTTTCTTTTTTCGTTCTTCATGCAGGTCCATGTCTTGTTGTTCGGCATGAATTTTGGTGCTGAGATTTGCTTCGGAGATCCTTCCGTGGGCTCGGAGAATGGCTCGAGTGGAGCAACACTGAGGACCGAGACCTGTGATGTCGACAGTGACGAACGCTTCTTCGGATATTGATCCGCCGCATCGAAGGAGTCTATTGCGCAGACCGCGACAGCGACTGATATATGCCATGCCCTTTTCCCCGGGTTGCATTTGAAGCGTTGTTAATTGCACCATGAGACGACTTTGACTAACGCTGTCGGTTGCTTGATACAGGTTCTTGAGGTGGTTGTACGCGAGCTCGGTGCGGTTTCAGTATCCGCAATAAGACCAGATGTTCTGCTGCTCGTTTGCCGTTATGTTTCGCAGAAGTATGGTGTACGCCATCAGTGAATGGTACGTGTACTGCTACTTGCCGTACTGTGTCCCGTGCGTCGAATATGGCAGGGAGCTGTCGAAGAAACCAATAATTTGAGCGCCTTCCATCATCAGCTCGAAATTCGAAGGACCAAGTATATAATTCCTTTCCGTAAAATGGTGTTGATGTTTGCAGTTTCAGCACGTGTGCGAATTGTGACTGCAACTGAAGTGCATCCAGTGTCTTCGTTTCTTGTCCAGGTGGGAGTCGATTCGGCATGAAGCTGACGGAGCCGCGTTGAGGTACATACGATGCGAAGGTATGTCAAACTAATGAATGAGAATGGATGCATTGAGCAGAAGTTGGGTACAAGTACTAACCCTAATTGGGTTGTACCCCTTATGGGCTACCCCACTATAGCCTACACAAATGTAAGCACTATAACATTCTGACACACCCCCATAGGCAAAGTGGGGGAGAACAAGTGGTCACAAGACCAGTCAAGAAAGCAGAGCAAGCTCAGGGTGGATCACAAAGTGACCACACAGTCCGAGCACAAGTTAAGGGCTACAAGGCCAGATCACATGCAGAGTTATATAAAAGAGAAAAAACAATATCGTGATCATACCCTAGCAAGTGTAAGCATGCAGGTATAGATATAGATCACAGTACAAGCAAACTCACGCAGAGAGCAAGTGAGGCAAAGTAGGCACAAGGCCTAACACAGTAACAAAGCGCTGATGATCACCAGGCGGAAGTGCCTTGGTGAATATATCAGCAGTGTTGGCCCTAGTGGCCACGTACGCAAGACAAAGCTGGCCACGCTGCTGCAACTCTTGAGCAAGGAAGTATCGCAGAGCAATGTGCTTTGTTCGGTGCTCCAGTCTGTGCTCCTGACACAAGGCAATCATGGCCTTGTTGTCTACGTACGGAATAGGAGGCGAACGAGGCTGCTCTCCCAAGTCAGTCAGCAGGTAGGTGAGCCAGCGTAGCTCCTGTGCAGCCATGGCCCCTGCGTAGATCTCAGCCTCACAACTGGAGCTGAGAACCGAAGATGAGCGGGTAGACCGCCAAGAAAAAGAGCCGGAACCGAGGCTGAAGGTGTAACCCTGTGACGACCGCTGCGTAGCTGAGTCGTCAACCCAAGAAGCGTCTGTGTGACCAGTGAGGACAACTGGACCCCGTCTTCCAAGCACGAGCCCCATGTTCGACGTACTGCACAAGTATCACAGTACCCTCCTCGCAGCATCCCAGTGCACCTTTTGGTGCCTACCGGGAGTCACGTAGCGAGCTAGGAGGCTGAGAGGGTACGCGAGGTCAGGTCGTGTGCACGTCATCAGGTACATGAGGCAACCCACAAGCTCTGGGTACGGACCACTCGGCTCTACGGACTCGTCCGAAGGTGGAGCTGAGAGCGAGTGGCTGGTAGACAGAGGAGTGGGCTGTGGCGAGGAGAAATGGAAGCCGAAGCGCTGAAGGACCTGGTACACCATGTGAGACTGAGTCAGTGTGATGGTGCGCCGTGCTCTGTCCCGGGTGATCTGCAAGCCAAGATAGCTGCGCAGTTCACCCAGGTCAGTGCAGGTGTGTCTCTTCTGCAGCTCCGACTTCACAAGGGTCAGTGCCTCAGTGTCAGCAGTGGCAAAAACGAGGTCGTCAACGTACACGAGGACGTAGAACGGCGGCAGTGACGTCTCGGTGCGTAGAAACAGCGACGGGTCAGCAGTAGGAGTAAGCCCAAGAGCCGCAAGTGTAGTCCTCAGTGTGTCTTGCCACTCGCGAGGCGCTTGGCGGAGACTGTAGACTGGCCGGCGAAGGCTCCACTGGGTACCTGTAGGAAACGAGCCAGTGAAGCCAGGTGGGCGGCGCAGCCAGATCTCCTCGTGCAAGCTGCTCTGCAAGAAAGCTGTACTGAAGTCCAGAGACTGTAACTCGTAGTCACGCTGAGCAGCGACGTACAGCAACACCGAAACAGTAGTCATCTTCGGGGTGGGAAAGAAGGTATGGAAGTAGTTGACCCCCTATCGCTGACTGAAGCCTCTAGCAACGTAACGCGCCTTGAAGGCAGGCGAAGAACCCGGCGGCCGCTTCACCCTGAAAATCCACATGCCATCGACTATGTTCGCCCGAGACGGGGGAATTGCGTCGACGTAGGGGCCTGTGGACTTCCAGGATGCCATCTCGGCATCCATGGCTGCCTGCCACTGAGAGGAGTAGGGACCCGTAATCGCCTCTACGTAAGAGCGCGGGGTCGGGATGTCCGGTGCATCCGGGTCTCCCTCAGGGGCAATCAGCATGGAAGCGAAACGAGGTACAGCAGCTGCAAGACACTCAAAGTCCTCCTGCCTGTCCTCAAGGACGTCCGTGCCAAGAGCACACTCACCCCCGATGGACAGAGGTATGGCAGACCCAGAATTAGCAACAAGAGCAGTGCCGTAGTCTAGACGACAGCCAGCAGCAAAGTCAACTAGCTCAGCAACAAGGGTAGACACAGCAGTGGACTCAACAGGTTTGGTCAGTGACAACAGTGGCGAGGAGACGAGAGACAGTGGGACTGAGAGCAGGAGCGAGGTCAGACTCAGGGTTAGGGACACCAAGAAGAGACGACTCAGGAGGAGGCGGCAGAGGAACATGCAGTGGAACAGAGGAAGGAGTAAGTGCCATAGCGTGTGTGCCGGGGACAGGAGGAGGATGCAGACGAGGGACGCGACGATCAGGGAGAACAGGGGAGGCAGGACGAGATGCAGGCTCACGACGCTCTGTAAGACTGCCGGTCTGCTCAGTGTAAGGAGAAGGAGCAAGCAGTGGGGAGGCTGGCTGTAACGGCGGCTGCGACAGGTCAGGCGGTGGACACAGTGAGGGAGGAGGAAGGCCAGTAGAAGACAGGACACCAAGAACCTGCTGAAGCAAGGGAACGAAGTACGGTCGCGGCCGCACAATGCCTCCAGCACCTCCAGCTCCATGGTCAAAAGCTCCAGCTCCTCCAGCTCCATTGCCAATAGCTCCAGCTCCTCCAACACCACCAGTCGCGGCAGCTCCAGTACCCCTGATACAAGCACCTCCAGGACCAGCAGCTGCAGCACCTCCGCTACCACCAACTCCAGCAGTAACTCCAGCACCTCCAGCTCCAGTGTCTCCAGCGGCAGAGTCTCCAGCTCCGGCAGCTCCACTCCGAATACGGGTGCGCTGAGCAAACCACTCGCGCAGCTGCCGCGGGGAGAGAGGCTCCGGCCGGGGAGACACACGTGGTGAAGCACCCGCAGGACCTCCTGAAGAAGCAGTACCCCGAGGCTCAGCACCCCAGACTCCGCACTCTCAGACTCAGCAACCCCAGGCTCCACACCCTCAGGCTCAGCACCCTTAGGCTCCACACCCGCAGGCTCAGCACCCCTAGGCTCCGCACCCCCAGGCTCAGCACCCCCAGACTTGGCACCCTCAGACTCAGCACCCCCAGGCTCCGCACCCCCAGACGCAGCACCACCAGACGCAGCACCTCGAGCAGCACCTAAGCCGACAGCTACCTCAACAGGCGGAGCACCAGGGAGAGGGTCTACCTGAGACACACCTGAGGGAGCAAGACCCTAAGGGGGGGGAGGGGGTCTACCAGAGGGGGACCTGGAGCAAGGAAGAGCGGCGGGGGTGGGGGAGGGGCAGAGCGGTAGGGGAGGAGACTGTAAAAGGGAACCGACTCGTCAAACGTGACGTCCTGAGAGGGGAAGACACGGCGCGAGGTGGGGTGGTAAAAATGCTAGCCATGCGCGTCAGGGGAAAAGCCAAGGAAGACGCAAGGAATATCGCGGGCAGAGGGCTTGTCCGCGGACATATCGCGAACAAAGCCACGAGAACCCCAGACTTGGAATACCGACGCATCGCCAACCTTCCCCGTCCAACGCAGTGTAGGTGAGGTCTTCGGCAAGGAGACACGGGGCCAGAGGTTGAGTTGATGTGCAGCGTACCGGACCGCAAACGGCCACAGAAAATGGGGAGCAGCCGCATGGATCATGGAGGTACGAGCGACCTCCATGACTAAGCCAATGCGGCACTCAACAATCCCATTTTGCTGAGGGGAGTCCGGAAGCATGAACGACTGGAGAATGCCCTCCCCACGGCAAAAGTCCCGCAAGAGGTCGGAGGATAACTCACCACCTCTGTCAGAGTGCAGACGCAGGACAGGAAGGTCCGCACGGAACCGCTCGCGGAGCTGGAGAGAGACTACGCGGATCCAAGGGATCAAGACATCCACGACCTGAACCTTGCTGCGCAAGGGGAAGACCGTGGTGTACCACGTGTAGTCATCAACAACCAGCAGAAAGAAACGCTCGCGGCCCTGTCCACTGACGCGGGCTGGGCCCTACACGTCCATGTGGAGAGTCTGCAGGGGAGCAGTCGTCGGGGGAAACGAGGAGGAGTGAGGAGCGGCGCGCTGCCGCCCCTCGACGCAAGGAAGGCAGGGCGGGGCAGGCGAGGTGGGGAGGGGAGGCAGAGACCTGGGAAGACCAGAGATAAGGAGGCGGGAGTGCATGCCACGAAGGCGTGGCAGGGAGGGGTGACCCAGGCGTTAGTGCCACAGAAGGGTCTGGTGCGAGAGGAGGCGACACAAGCAAGGGGGTGCTACCTGACCTGACGCGGACACCTGGGCAGACGCAGCTACCTGAGGAGGCTAGGTAGCTAGTGTGTACATTCTCGACCATGGCCGACGAGTGAACGTGGCCAGGTGACGGCCCGTCCGTGTACACGTGCAGATCGACACACGCTGACCCCCAGGAGTGATGGTAGTGACCATCACGTCCTGGAGAGAAGCGGTACTCACCAAGTTCGTAGAGAACGAGGGGAGGTGAAGGCCTGACAGTGAGCCGGACGGAACCGCCGGACACGGGAGCACAGTAGAGGAACGGGCAAGGGCGGGGTCAGCCAGCCTGACTGGTACAGGTGCAGAGAGAGGAGTGAGGGTGGTGCTGTCGCGAAAGAAACAGCGTGAGGCACCTGAGTCAAATATGAAGGTGTGCAAGGCCTCAGCAGGCGCAGTACCAGGGAGAACAGACTCACTAGCACCTAGAGCAGCAGCCTCTATACCTGGGTCAGGCGGCACACACAGGTGATAGTCACCCTCAGCACTAACAGACAAAGCATACATGGCAGCAAGGATAGCATCATAGTCTAGGTCAAAAATAGCAACTCCAGACCTAAGCAGCTCTGCCCAGCAGGGGCGCTCGGCCTCGTCACCAAACCCTGTGCGCCAAGCGACGTCGAGGCGGGAGAAGCAGCGCTGTTGAATGTGAGGCTTCCCGCATGTCTGACCAGCACGGTCACCCGTGCGAATGACATACGGGCAGCTAACACTACCCCCAGACGCCCCACGTTGAGCAAACCACTCACGAAGCTGCTGGGGCGACGGGGTCTCGCTCCGACGCTGCAGGTGCTGCCTCTGCCCTCCTCCAGAACCTCCACGTTGAGCTCCAGTCCGACCGCCACCACTCCCACCGCTGCCACTACCGCCACTGCCACCGCTGCCTCCACCGCCGCCACCAAGGCCCCCACTCCTGCCACCACTCCCATCGCTGCCACCACCTCCACTGCCTCCGCCACCTCCACTGCTGCCCCCACCACCACCCCCGCTGCCACCACCACCACCTCTGCCACCCCTGCCCTTGTTGCTGCAGCGCTTCGCACTAGCAGAAGCAGCCCCGACATCCTCAGCACCAAGGACGTCAACAGCAGCAGCAGAGGCGTAGGAGGGGGCAAGGGGGGAGGGGGAGCACCCCTCAAAGAAGGGCGTGCGCGGAGTGCCACGAGCAGCACCTACAGCGACTACACTAGTCTCAGCTGCAAGGAGGTGCTGCTCGAGTAGGTCAACAGTGAGGGCTGTGGGGTCAAGTGCGAGAAAGTGGTCCCTGACAACGCAAAGAGAGTCAGGAAGGCGGGTGACTATAAAATAGAGAGTGATGTACATCGGGGGCGGGTTCTTGTCAAAGAACTCTGCTGGGAGGGCAGCGCGATAGCGAGCGACGCTAGTGCGAAGGTGAGAAACCAGGTCCTCTACTGTGGCAAAGGCGGACAGCTCGGGAAACAGGTAGGGCAGTAGAAGACGGCCTAGAGCAGCAGTGGCAGGCGAGGAGTAACGTGCGACTACAGCGCCGTACAGTGCATGTGCTGTCCTGTGCTGTCCGAAGTGAGCGCATTCGGCTAACGGCAGGTGGTTGCGAATGGATAAGCAAGTAGCAGCGTCAAGAGTAAGCCACTGTGAGCGAGTCGCACTGTCAGCTGTGGCGGGAGGGGCGGGAGCAGCACCAGACGTGTGGTCAGACAGCGAAACACTGTCCTTAGAGTCGCTCAGTAGGTACAGCTGCAGGTTGTCAAGCCACGTGTCAAACTGGATCGGGTGGCCCTCATGATCGAACGCTAGAACGCAGAGAGAGGCCATAGCGGCTCAGCACACAGGGCGGCTAGAAGCCGGCAGCGCTGGGAACAGGGCAGGCAGCACAGAGGGGTGGCAAGCAGCGTAGCACGGGCGGCTAGGGGGCCACCAGGGGCAGCGCGCGGGGCTGCAAGGGCTGCACGCGGGCGGCAAGGGCGAAGGGGCAGGCCGCAAGAGGCGGCTCGAGGGGCCTGGGGTCGACGGGCTGGCCGGGGCCTAAGGGCGTCGGGCGACGGGCTAGGGCTAGGGGCGACGGGCCGGGGCCTAGGGGGGGCGACGGGCGCGGGCCTAGGTTAGGGGCGACGGGCTGGGGCCTAGGGGGCGACGAGCGACGGGCCGGGGCAACAGGCCTAGGGGCGACGGGCCGGGGCGACGGGCGACGGGCCGGGGCGACGGGTGTAGGGGCGACGGGCCGGGGCGACGGGCCGGGGCGACGGGCCGGGGCGACGGGCCTAGGGGCGACGAGCCGAGGGGCGATGGGTCGGGGCGACTGGCCGGGGCTGGGGGCGACGGGCGCGAGCCGGGGCTAGGGGCGACGGGTGCGGGCCTAGGGGCGAATGGCGACGGGCCGGGGCCTAGGGGGGCGTCGGGTGACAGGCCGGGGCTAGGGGCGACGGGCGTGGGCCTAGGGGTGACGGGCGACGGGCCGGGGCCTAGGGGCGTCGGGCGACGGGCTGGGGCTAAGGGCGTCAGGCTCGGGCTGGGGCTAGGGGCGACGGGCACGGGCCGGGGCTAGGGGCGACGGTCGCGGGCCTAGGGGCGATGGGCGACGGGCCGGGGCCTAGGGGCGACGGGCGCGGGCCGGGGCTAGGTGCGTCGGGCGCGGGCCTAGGGACGTCGGGCGACGGGCCGGGGCTAGGTTCGACGGGCTCGAGCCAGGGCTAGGGGCGACGGTCGCGGGCCTAGGGGCGACGGGCGACTGGCCGGGGCCTAGGGGCGACGGGCGCGGGCCTAGGGGCGACGGGCGACGTGCCGGGGCCTAGGGTCGAGAGGAGGGCCGCACGAGGGCGGCGCGCGAGGAAGTAGGTGCGGACGAGGGTCGCGAGGGGCTGCTAGTGGGGCAGCGCTGTGGTGGGCCCAAGGAAAAAATAACGGTCTTAGCGAAGGGCCTGCTCTGAAACCATGTCAAACAAACGAACGAGAATGAATGCATTGAGCAGAAGTTGGGTACAAGTACTAACCCTAATTGGGTTGTACCCCTTATGGGCTACCCCACTATAGCCTACACAAATGTAAGCACTAAAACATTCTGACAAGGTAGGCTGTTGATTTCCGTGCGCAAAAGATGAGCCGTTAAGACTCATGGGAGTGACTCCGTTGTTGTTGTCGCTGTTGTTTGACTGTGCAAGTGCTGCTTGTTGATGTTGCTCATAGAGCGACATGAAGGAGAAGAATTTCTCCATCATGCTTGGGTCGATGCCGGTTGCTTGGTTCGCAGGAGTCTCAGTTGACTCAGCAGCTGGTCTTTGAGTTGTGCCTCCTTCTGTCTGCAGTCCAGAGGCTGGCGGTGGAGTAGGAGTAGTACCAGGAGATCCAGTAGACGAGCTCCTTTCTTTCTGTGTTGCCATGTCTTCTGTTGTTGCAGGAAGTTGAACAGAGTTGAGTTTTGTCTTGCAGGCTCTCAAACCATGTTGGGCTGAAAAAATCCTTAGGATCGTTTTCAAGACTAAACTTTCAGAGTAGTGATGTATTTAGCGGAAGCGTAACAGTGGATTAATTGAACCACCTTGCACTAGTATGTCAGAACAAGATGAGTTGATTATAGCAAAGAGATACAAGTTTTTATATGATTACAAGGAATACGAAAGGTTTAACTACAACTGCTGTTGCGGTTCGATACAGCGACGACTCGGGTAACTGCTCAATAGCGAGTCGGTTATTTGTCATTGCTGTCACGCTGCCTTTGTCAAGTCAAAGGTTGCTGACCTTTGACCTTCACTTCAACCTCCTGCTGTTGTCGCCTTGTCAACCGCTTTGGTTGACTCGTCGTTGCTTTGTTGTAGTTCGCTTCGCTTTACGTTGTAGTGCTCGACATTTCAGAAGTGCAAACTAGATGTTTCCAACACTCCCCTTCGCTTCTGGAGTGTCATCGCCTTCGTTGCTGATGACGTGGCCTTGTCTAGTCAGCAGGATGCAGTACTCGAACTTCTACTTTCCGAGTTTCTCGGTCAGGTAATCTGCTGCCATCTCGGACGTGGGGCAATAGGATAGCTCGAGTCTCCCTTTCTCGATCTCGTCCTTCACAAAGAAGTAGCGCAAGGCAATGTGCTTCGTTCGGTTTACGAACCCGCTCTTGTTCGCTATGCGAATTGCAGATTGGTTGTCACAGAAGAGGAAGAAGCTGGGTAACTGGGCCAGCTTTGCTTCTTCCAGTAGTTTGCGAAGGTACAGTCCTTCCTTGGTGGCTGAGCAGAGTGCTATGTATTCGGCTTCAGCAGAGAGGAGAGAGCAATTAGTTCTTGCTTGCTCGACTGCCACAAGATAGGACCGATGGGCTCAAGTCGATAGATGTAGTTGGTGCGCGATCGTCTGTTGTCAGAGTCGCCTGCGTGGTCAGCGTCTACGCAGCCGATTAGCTTTGAAGCAGTGGTTCCAGTCTTGTGGTAGCTTAGTCCGATCGTAGGTGTGCTGACAAGGTAGTGTAACGCGCGGTCGAGTTCTGCCATGTGCTCTGCTTCGGGCCGTTTGAGATAGGTAGCAAGCTGGCTTGTTGAGTACGACAGGTCCGGTCGGCAGGTAACGGCTGCGAAGAGTAAGCATCCAAGTTTCCGTTGGTAGTCGCGAAGTCCGGCAGGTCAGAGCGGATTAGACTTTTCCTGGTGATTTCCGGCGGTGTAGCGATATGGCGTGGATATGGCGGCTGGCGATAATCCAAAGCGTTTGGCAATTGTGTTGGCGTATTTTGCAGCGCTGAGGTAGATCACGTTCTCTCCGTCGAGTATGTTGAGTCCCAGGTACTGGGTTACGGTGGAAGAGACTGTGAGCGAAAGATCCCGTTGTAGCTCCCCTTCAAACCAGGTGGTGATATCATCGGTAGAGCCTATGTAGAGCAGGTCGTCTATGTAAACGATCAGCAGGGTGTATTTGGCTTCCTTTGTGAGTCTCTGCATGCCCTGGTCGTGTGGTAATTGCTGAAAGCCAATGCGGATTAATCGGGCGTGTAGGTACTGCTGCCACAGCCGCGGAGCTAGCTTGATGCCGTACAGAGACTTCAACAGCTGACAGACTTGATTAGGATCTGTGTTGGATCCGTGTGGTTGCTCGACGAAGATTTCGGCGTCGACGGGAGCGTAGAGGAACGTGTTAGCTACGTCGATTTGACGGAGCTTCTTCTGCTTCATGGTGGCTATCGCAAGGAGGATTCGCAAAGAGGTATGTCGACTGATTGGCGCGAAAGTCTCGGTGAAGTCTTGTCCGTGCTCTTGGTCCTTCGCTCTGTGCGATAGCTGCGTATGTCGGGTTTGGTTGCAGTGATTCCCGACAAGGTGTGCTTTCGTCGAGCAATTCTTCTGGTGAGTAGGTCGGTGGTGAACCGCTGATGTAGGATTCCGTTCTTGTCATACTACTTATGATGTTTCTTGTTCCTCGTGCAGGTTGTGACGTTGTCGTTGAAGGCGGCGCCTGATTGGAAGGATGCTGCTGTGTGGAAGTCACTTGACTACTTGAAGGTCGAAGCTGACGTGGTGATGGTGTCGATTGCTGTTGATTCGGGCAATGAATGCGGGAGTGTCCTGACGTTCGGCAGTGTTAGATAGTAGCGAGAATGACGAGAGAATGATTTACTAGGAAGCAAGGAAGGGTACAAGCACAATGTCGAGAGAGATTGTGTACCCCCTAAGGCTAAACCCACTACAGCCTAGATAACTGTAAACACATGAACACATATGTTTGACACACCCCCATAGGCGAAGTGGGGGATAGCAAGAGCAAGCAATGGTCACAAGACCAGTCAAGAGAAGAAGCAAAGCAAAGCAAGCTCAGGGTGGATCACACACAGAGTCCGAGCACAAGCAAAGGGCCACAAGGCCAGTTCACATGCTGAGTTATATAAAGAGAACAAACATTACAGTGATCATACCCTAGCAAGTGCAAGCATGCAGGTATATATATATATATATCACAGTACAGGTAGAGTCAGGCAGTAAGTAAGTGAGGCAAAGTAGGCACAAGGCCTAACACAGTAACAAAGCGCTGATGATCACCAGGCGGAAGTGCCTTGATGAAGACATCAGCAGTGTTGGCCCGAGTGGCCACGTACGCAAGGCAAAGCTGACCACGCAGATGCAACTCTCGAGCAAGGAAGTATCGCAGAGCGATGTGCTTCATTCTGTGCTCCAGTCTGTGCTCCTGACACAAGGCTATCATGGCCTTGTTGTCTACGTACAGGATTGGAGGCGAACGAGGCTGCTCTCCCAAGTCGGTCAGCAAGTCGGTCGGCAGCGTAGCTCCTGAGCAGCCATGGCTCCGGCGTAGATCTCAGCCTCACAACTGGAGCTGAGAACTGAAAACGAGCGGGTAGACCGCCAAGAAACCGAGCCGGAACCAAGGCTGAAGGTGTAACCCTGTGACGACCGCTGCGTAGCTGAGTCGTCAACCCAGGAGGCGTCTGCGTGACCAGTGAGGACAACTGGACCCCGTCCTCCAAGCACAAGCCCCATGCCCGACGTACTGCACAGGTAACGCAGTACCCTCCTCGCAGCATCCCAGTGCACCTTTTGGTGCCTACCGGGAGCCACGTAGCGAGCCAGAAGGCTGAGAGGGTACGCGAGGTCAGGTCGTGTGCAAGTCATCAGGTACATGAGGCAACCCACAAGCTCTGGGTACGGACCACTCGGCTCTGCGGACTCGTCCGAAGGTGGAGCTGAGAGTGAGTGGCTGGTATACAGAGGAGTGAGCTGTGGCGAGGAGTACTGGAAGCCGAAGCGCTGAAGGACCTGGTGCACCATGTGTGACTGAGTCAGTGTGATGGTGCGCCGTGCTCTGTCCTGGGTGATATGCAGGCCAAGATAGCTGCGCAGTTCACCCAGGTCAGTGCAGGTATGTCTCTTCTACAGCTCGGACTTCACAAGGGTCAGTGCCTCAGTGTCAGCCGTGGCAAAGACGAGGTCGTCGACGTACACTAGGACGTAGAACGGCGGCAGCAAGGTGTCGGTGCGTAGAAACAGCGACGGGTCTGCTGTAGAAGGAGCAAACCCAAGAGCTGCAAGTGTAGTCCTGAGTGTGTCGTGCCACTTGCGAGGCGCCTGGCGGAGACCGTAGACTGGCCGACGGAGGCTCCACTGGGTACCTGCAGGAAACGACCCAGTGAAACCAGGTGGTCGGCGCAGCCAGATCTCCTCGTGCAGGCTGCCCTGCAGGAAGGCTGTACTGAAGTCCAGGGAGTGTAACTCGTAGTCACGCTGAGCAGCTACGTGCAGCAACACCCGAAGAGTAGTCATCTTCGGGGTGGGGGAGAAGGTCTGGAAGTAGTCAACTCCCTGTCGCTGGCTGAAACCTCGAGCAACGTAACGCGCCTTGAAGGCAGGCGGAGAACCCGGCGGCCGCTTCACCCTGAAGATCCACATGCCATCGACTATGTTCACCCCAGGTGGGGGAACCTCGTTGACGTAAGTGCCTGTGGACTTCCAGGATGCCTTCTCGGCATCCATGGCTGCCTGCCACTGAGAGGAGTAAGGACCCGTAATCGCCTCTGCGTAAGAGCGCGGGGTCGGGATGTCTGGTGCATCCGGGTCTCCCTCAGGGGCAAGCAGCATGGAAGCGAAACGAGGTACAGCAGCTGCAAGACACTCAAAGTCCTCCTGCCTGTCCTCAAGGACGTCCGTGCCAAGAGCACACTCACCCCCGACGGACGGAGGACTGGCAGGGACTGACTCAGCAACTAGAGCAGAGGCGTAGTCAAGGCGGCAGGCAGCATCAAAGTCAAGCAGCTCAGCAACGAGAGCAGAAGCAGCAGAAGACTCAAAAGACGGGTCAGTGACAACAACGGCAAGGAGACGAGCGACAGTGGGACTGGCAGCACGCGCGTGGTCAGACTCAGGGTTAGGGGCCTCAGGAAGAGAGGACTCAGGAGGAGCAGGCAGAGGAACACGCTGTGGAACAGAGGAAGGACGGAGTGCCATAGTGTGCGTGCCTAGGACAGGAGGAGGACGTGAACGAGGAGCGCGAACAGGCGAGGCATGACGAGACGCAGGCTCACGACGCTCTGTAAGGCCTCCGGACTGCTCATTGTAAGGAGAGGGAACAGGCAGTGGTGAGGCTGGCTGTAACGGCGGCTGCGACTGGTCAGGCGGTGGACACAGGAAGGGAGGAGGAAGACCAGTAGAAGACGGGACACCAAGAACCTGCTGAAGCAGGGGAACGAAGTACGGGCGCGGCCGTACAATGCCTCCAGCACCTCCAGCTCCAGGGTCAACAGCTCCAGCTCCTGCAGCTCCAGTGCCTCCTGCGCCAGGGCCTCCAACTCCAGCTACACCAGCTCCAGCGCCTCCGGCGCCAGCTGCTCCAAGCTCCGTAGGGTCTCCAGCTCCAGTAGTAACAGCAGCACCTCCAGCTCCAGCGTCTCCAGGCTCGCCAACTCCGGGAGCTCCACTCCGACTGTGTGCGCGCTGAACAAGCCACTCACGCAGCTGCTGCGAGGACAGTCGCGGTGAAGCACCAGCAGGACCTCCAGACGAAGCAGCATCCCGAGGCTCAGCACCCCCAGACTCCGCACCCTCCGACTCAGCACCCCAAGGCTCCGCACCCTCCGACTCAACACCCCCAGGCTCAACACCCTCTGGCTCAACACCCCTAGACCCAGCACCCTCAGACCCCGCACCCCCCGGCTCCGCACCCCCAGACGCAGCACCCCCAGACGCAGCACCTGGAGCAGCACCTGAGACGACAGCTACCTGAACAGGCGCAGTACCAGGGAAAGGGTCTACCTGAGACACTCCCAAGGGAGAAGGACCCTGGGGCGGGAGGCGGTCTACCGGAGGTGGACCGGGAGCAAGGAAGAGCGACGGGGGCGGGGAAGGGGCAGAGCGGTAGGGGAAGAGACGGTAGAAGGGAATCGACTCGTCGAACGTGACGTCCTGAGAAGGGAGGACACGGTGCGAGGTGGGGTGGTAAAACTGCCAGCCAGGCGCGTCAGGGACAAAGCCAAGGAAGACGCAAGGAATGGCGCGGGCGGAGAGCTTGTCCGCGGACGTATCGCGAACAAAGGCACGAGAACCCCAGACCCGGAACACCGACGCATCGCCAACCTTCCCCGTCCAACGCAGTGTGGGCGAGGTCTCCGGCAAGGAGACACGGGGCCAAAGGTTGAGCTGATGCGCAGCGTACCGGACCGCAAACGGCCACAGAAAATGGGGAGCGGTTGCATGGATCATGGAGGTACGAGCGACCTCCATGACTAAGCTAATGCGGCGCTCAGCAATCCCATTTTGCTGAGGGGAGTCCGGAAGTGTGAACGACTGGCGAATGCCCTCCCCACGACAAAATTCCCGCAAGAGGTCGGAGGAGAACTCACCACCTCTGTCAGAGTGCAGACGCAGGACAGGAAGGTCCTGGCCGAACCGCTCGCGCAGCTGGAGACGGACTGTGCGGATCCAAGGGATCAAGACAGCAGAGACCTCACCCTTGCTGCGCAAGGGGAAGACTGTGGTGTACCACGTGTAGTCGTCAACTACCAGCAGAAAGTAGCGCTCGCGGCCCTGTCCACTGACGCGGGCTAGGCCCCACACGTCCATGTGGAGGGTCTGCAGGGGAGCAGTCGGGGGGCCGAGGGGCCGGGGGGCCGAGGGGCCGAGGGGTCACTTGACTACTTGAAGGTCGAAGCTGACGTGGTGATGGTGTCGTTTGCTGTTGATTCGGGCAATGAATACGGGAGTGTGCTGACGTTCAGCAGATATGACAAAACGGTGGTACGTATCTTCGTGCTTGGTGCTCTTGTTGTCGGTTGTTGTTGTTGTTGCGCTACTGAGTGTGAAAGGCGAATTCCGGTGCTGATCCTCTTTTCTTTTGTCGTTCTTCATGCAGGTCCATGTCTTGTTGTTCGGCATGAATTTCGGTGCTGGGATTTGCTTCGGAGATTCTTCCGTGGGCTCGGAGAATGGCTCGAGTGGAGAAACAGTGAGGACCGAGACCTGTGATGTCGATAGTGAGGAACGCTTCTTTGGATATTGATCCGCCGCATTGAAGGAGTCTATCGCGCAGACCGCGACAGCGACTGATATATGCCATTCCCTTTTCCCCGGGTTGCATTTGGAGCGTTGTTAATTGCGCCATGAGATGACTTTGATAAACGCTGTTGGTTGCTTAATACAGGTTCTTGAGGTGGTTGTACGCGAGCTCGATGAGGTGTGCGCCATCAGTGAATGGTACATGTACTGCTGCTTGCCGTACTGTGTCCCGTGCGTCGGATATGGCAGGGAGCCGTCAAAGAAACCAAGAATTTGAGTGCCTTCCATCATCAGCTCGAATTCGAAGGACCAGGTATAGAAGTCCTTTCCGTCAAATGGTGTTGATGTTTGCAGTTTCAGCACGTGTGCAAATTGTGACAGCAACTGAAGTGCATCCAGTGTCTTCGTTTCTTGTCCAGGTGGGAGTTGATGCGGCATGAAGCCGACGGAGCCGCGTTGAGGTACATACGGTGCGAAGGTAGGCTGTTGATTTCCGCGCGCAAAAGATGAGCCGTCAAGACTCATGGGAGTGAATCCGTTGTTGTTGTCGCTGTTGTTTGACTACGCAGGTGCCGCTTGTTGATTTTGCTCGTAGAACGACATGAAGGAGAAGAATTTCTCCATCATGCTTGGGTCGATGCCAGTTGCTAGGTTCGCAGGAGTCTTAGTTGACTCAGCAGCTGGTCTTTGAGTTGTGCCTCCTTCTGTCTGCAGTCCAGAGGCTGGCGGTGGAGTAGGAGTAGTACCGGGAGATCCAGTAGACGAGCTCCTTTCTTTCTGTGTTGCCATGTCTTCTGTTGTTGCAGGAAGTTGAACAGAGTTGAGTTTTGTCTTGCAGGCTCTCAAACCATGTTGGGCTGAAAAAATCCTTAGGATCGTTTTCAAGACTAAACTTTCAGAGTAGTGATGTATTTAGCGGAAGCGTAACAGTGGATTAATTGAACCACCTTGCACTAGTATGTCAGAACAAGATGAGTTGATTATAGCAAAGAGATACAAGGTTTTGTATGAGTACAAGGAATACGAAAGGTTTAACTGCAACAGCTGTTGCGGTTCGACACAGCGACGACTCGGGTGACTGCTCAATAGAGAGTCGGTTATTTGTCCTTGCTGACGCGCTGCCTTTGTCAAGTCAAAGGTTGCTGACCTTTGACCTTCGCTTCAACCTCCTGCTGTTGTCACCTTGTCAACCGCTTTGGTTGACTCGCCGTTACTTCGTTGTAGTTCGCTTCGCTTTATGTTGTAGTGCTCGACATTTCAGAAGCGCAAACTAGATGTTTCCAACACAGGGCAGGGCAGGGCGGCGGCCAGTAGGGCGGCGCGCGGGCAGGGCAGGGCGGTGCGGCGGCCAGCAGGGCAGGGCGACGCGGCGGCCAGCAGGGCGGTGCGCAGGCAGGGCAGGGCGACGCGACGGCCAGCATGGCAGCGCACGGGCAGGGCAGAGCGACGCGGCGCGCGGGCAGGGCAGGGCGACGCGGCGGCCAGCAGGGCGGCGCGGCGCTAGCAGGGCAGTGCGACGGGCAGGGGAGGGCGGCGCGCGACCAGCAGGGTGGCGCAACGGGCAGGGCAGGGCAGCGCGTAGCCAGCAGGTCAGCACGACAGGCAGGGCAGGGCAGGGTTGTCAGAATCCCAACCACTAGACCATTGGGATAAAAGGGCTTGTTCAGTAGCGGGTCAGTGCGCCCATAACCCCCCAGGACAACGAGCCTGTAACCCTTCCCTAGGATCAATCGGGGATGACCAGTGGACCTCTGACAAGGGCAGCGCGACTGGTGGGGTAGGGCGCTACGGGCAGCGAACTAATCAGTGGGACAGGACCTGCTCTGAAACCATGTCAGAAACTAGACGAGGGAATGATTGCATTGAGAAGAAATTTGGTATAAGTGCTGACCCTAATTGGGTTGTACCCCTTATGGGCTACCCCGCTACAGTCTACACAATATAAACATTATAACAGTTTGACAGTCATCACCGGGCGAGTTAATTCGCCCATAGTTATTCACCTGCACGTGAGGGCGAGGTTAGGACGTGCCTACAGGGACTTTGCTGCGCATGGTTAAGCCTACCAAGAGCAAAGGTTGAGTTGAGATCTCAACCTCCTTGAGCACCAAATGAAGCTCAAGCCCGACTACTGTTGGAAACAATTGATTTAAGCGCCTCTGTCGTGTCGAAACACCAAGACAGAAGCGAAGCGAATCATATCGAAGCATCAGCGAGTCAACCCTCGGAGGTTGAAACAACTGCTGGAGGTTACGCGAAAGTCAAAGGTCAGCGACCTTTGACCTGACAAATGCAGCGCGACAGCAAGGACAAACAACTGACTCGCTACTGAGCAGTTGCCCGAGTCGACACTGTATCGAACCGCAACAGCAACAGTAAAACGGTTATTAACCGTATCTCTTCATATTCCTTGTATCCTTATAAAAGCTTGTATCTCTTTGTTTTAATCAATCAACTTTGCCCTCACATACCAGCGCAAGGTGGTTCACAATCCTTTTTATTAAACGCTTCCGCTATTACATTGTCCTACCCTTGAATTCTGTCCTGCAAAGATCCTAAGGGCTTTTTCAGCCCAACATGGTATGAGAGCAGTCAGGACAAATTCAACTACAATCAAGACACCCACAACATCACAAGACATGGCAACACAGAAGGAGAGAAGCTCCTCTAACGGGTCTCCCGGCACTACTCCTACTCCACCTCCTGCCTCTAGCCTACAGACAGAGGAGGGTACGGCAACAAGACCAAGAGCAACGTCTTCAGAAACTTCCGCAAATCAAGTCGCGGCCTTCGATCCAGACATGATGGAGAAGTTCTTCTCCTTCATGTCCTTCTACGAACAACACCAGCAAGGGGCACATGCACAGTCAAACAACAGCAACAACAACAACGCAACACCGATGAGCCTCGACGGTTCATCCTACGCACGTGGAAATCAACAGCAACGGCCTACCTTTGCTCCGTACGAGCCCCAGCGTGGCTCCGTCAGCTTTATGCCACACCCGCAGCCTGCATCTGGACAAGAAAAGACACTGGATGCACTTCAAGTTCAGTCGCAGTTCGCGCACGTCTTAAAACTGCAAACGACAAAGCCTTTCGACGGAAAGGACTTCTTTACCTGGTCATTCGAGTTCGAGCTTATGATGGAAGGCGCGCAGATCCTTGGCTTCTTCGACGGGTCCCTGCCATATCCAACACACGGTACACAGTACGATAAGCAGCAGTACACGTATCAGTCAATGATGGCGTACACAATACTGCTGAGAAATATCACTCCAAGTCAGCAGCAGAACATACGGTCTTACCGGGGTTACGGCAACTCTGCAGAACTCGCGTACAACCACCTGAAGAACCTGTATCAAGCAACAGACAGCGTAAATCAAAGTCGGTTAATGGCGCAACTGACGACAGTCGAAATGAAACCAGGCGAAAAAGGGATGGCGTATATCAGCCGTTGTCGCGAATTGCGGGACAAACTCCTTCGATGCGGAGGATCGATTTCAGAAGACGCCTTCGTCACAGTCATCATCGGCGGCCTCGGTCCTCAGTGGCGCTCCACTCGCGCCATACTCCGAGCCCACGGAAAAATATCAGAAGCAGCACTCTGCGCCGAGATCCACGCTGAGCAGCAAGATATGGACCTGCAAGAAGAACGACACAAAAGGAAGGCATCAGTGCCCGAATTCGCATTTCACACTCAACGGCGCAACAGCAACAACAACTATCGGCATCAACCGAAACCAGTACCTCCGTTCTGTCATCTTTGCAAGACATCAGGCCACCCCCGTACACACTGCCCAAACCATCCGCTTCGCCCTTCAAGCAGTCAAGTCGCCTCAACACAAGCGAACCCGACCTCTCAAGTACAAGCCTCAACAACATCGACGGGACAACCTGCGCAAGGAACAAGAAACATCATCAGTTGCATGACACGGCGAAACGACTCCTGCATCACAGAGTCACCACCACATTACTCACCGGAAGAGCAACTCGACAACAGCACACCTCGCCGCGAGTCACTTCAACCAAATCCGACATATGCAGCCATCGCTCAAAGCGAGCCATCCGGGAAAGATACGTGGTTCTTGGACAGCTGCTGTGGACAACACATGTGCTCTTCAGGACGTTTTGTTCAACGTGAACACCAACTTCAACGCGAGGTCGTCATCACCGTCGCCAACAATCATAACCTGCGCACACGACGACAAGGCGTAGTGCAACTTCAGTCACGAGAGACAAACGTCATACTGCAGATGTCAAAGGTTTTTATAGCAGAAGGGCTCGGTTACAACCTACTAAGCGTCAGTCAACTGATGGCGAAGGGCATCCACCTCGAAGCAAATAGTACCACTCAGGAGTTCAAATTATACCACGGGAAAGGCGGTCTCTACATCGGGAAGGCGGTCCTGAAAAACAACGTCTTCGTCCTCGACTTCGTCCTAGATCTTGGCACTGCTGACAGCGACGGGATTGTCACTTTCACCTCTTGGACACATCCACCGGATCTTGACCCCGACTTCAGTCCAGAAGGCTTCTGGTACTCGCACACCATCCCTGAGGCAGAACGAACAAGAGCATTAGCAACAATTCAACACTCGGCAGCAGCAGAGACAACATCGGCAGCAGCAAAGACAACATCGGGAACAGTAAAAACAACGGCAGCAGCAGCAACATCGACACCAATCGCTGGTCCTTCAATTGCATCGGCTCAAATCGACGACACTTCACCGACTCCTGTGCAACAGCTTAACCCACACCACGAGAAGTACATCGAAGTGCAAACTTCACCGCAAGCTTCTACTCCAACTCCGATTTGTATCATCGCTCACCCGGACATCGCGCTAGCGAAGACATCTGGCACGCACGAATGGGACATCCAAGCAACACGGTGTTAAACAACACAATCAGAGCAGGAGTACTTGACAAAGATTCACTGCTTCTAACCGATGGAAGCAAACTTCGACGAGCTCGTGGAACGTGCTTTACCTGCCCCGAAGCAGACTTGCCGCATTGACCATTCGCTTCTCACCACAACCCAAGCGCACCAGCTTACGCACCACTTGAGAAAGTGTACAGCGACATCCTGTACAATCGCGAACCTGGACAAGGAGCATACAGCTACACCATCACGTTCATCGATGCCGCCACACGTTACGTTTGGCACCTTAATCTTCCGAGCAAGGACATGGCCTTCGAAGCCTTCGTCGCTTGGCTCCCAGTAGCAGAACGAGAATCAGGCGTGAAACTAAAAAGCTTTCAGTCAGACGGAGGAGGAGAATACATCTCACAGAGGTTCAAGCAGTTCTTGGCAGAAAGAGGAATCAAGAGGCTCATCTCGCTTCCCTACGCCCATCAACAGCAAGGCTGTCAGAACATTATAGCTTATGCTGTTGTGTAGGCTATAGTGGGGTATCCCATAGGGGGTGCAACCCATTAGGGTTTCATATTTGTACTCACTTCATTTCATAGTCCACTCATTCTCTCGTTCTCATTCTAACATGGAATCAGAGCAGGTCCCCTCCTAGGGACTGTTCCTAGGGCCCACCGAAGCGCGCCTCGAGTCGCGCTCTCCCCTTTTTTTTTCCCTAGCGGCCCCGCCGCCCTACCTAGCGGCCCCGCCGCCCTACCTAGCGGCCCCGCCGCCCTACCTCGCGGCCTCGCCGCCCCATTGCGCGGCCCCGCCGCCCTACCTAGCGGCCCCGCCGCCCTTACTCGCGGCCCCACCCCCCCCCCATCGCGCGGCCCCGCCGCCCCATCGCGGCCCCGCCGCCCCATCGCGCGGCCCCGCCGCCCTACCTAGCGGCCCCGCCGCCCTTCCTCGCGGCCCCGCCGCCCCATTGCGCGGCCCCGCCGCCCTACCTAGCGGCCCCGCCGCCCTTCCTCGCGGCCCCGCCGCCCCATCGCGCGGCCCCGCCACTCTACCACGCGGCCCCGCTGCCCTATCTCGCGGCCCCGCCGCCCTACCCAGCGGCCCCGCCGCCCTTCTGCAGCGGCCCCGCCGCTCCTCTGCAGCGGCCCCGCCGCCCTACCCAGCGGCCCCGCCGTCCTTCTGCAGCGGCCCCGCCGCTTCTCTGCAGCGGCCCCGCCGCCCTATCAAGCGGCCCCGCCGCCCTTTCTGCAGCGGCCCCGCCACTCCTCTACAGCGGCCGAGCCGCCCAGCAGCAGAGCAGCCGAGCCGCCCCGCCGCCGAGCCGCGCTGCAGCCGAGCCGCCCGGCCGCCCACCAGCCGAGCCGCCGTGCAGCCGACCGCCCAGCCGCCGAGCCGCCCAGCCGCCGAGCCGCCCAGCCGCCGAGCCGCCCAGCTGTCGAGCCGCCCTGCAGCCGAGCCGCCCGAGCAGCCCTGTCCGGTGAGCACAGACCCTCTGTCACTGCGTGCTCTTCCCCTACTGCTTGCACTGCTGGTCTACTGCTGTCATGGCCACCCCTAGTGTCCTCACTTTTGACGCTGAGGGTCGGGCCATTGACTTTGAGGTCTGGGTAGATGACCTACAGCTGTTCTTACAGTGCGATAGGGCGGACGGCCTCTCTCTCTTTGACCTCACCTCTGGCGCTTCCCCTGCCCCTGCTGCTGATGCTGACGCCACTGTTCGCTCCCAGTGGGCCACGCGCGATGCTGCTGCACGTCTTGCTGTGCGTCGCCACCTCCCTACCTCCGAGCGTGCGCACTTTAGTCAGTACAAGAGTGCTCAGACCTTGTACGCAGCTGTAGTCGCGCGCTACTCCTCCCCTTCCACTGCTGCACTGAGCCGTCTCATGCTGCCGTACCTCTTCCCTGACCTTGCTTCTTTTCCCACCGTTGCTGACCTCATTACGCACCTCCGCACTAGTGACACTCGCTACCGCGCTGCACTTCCTGCTGACTTCTGCACCGCGAACCCCCCCCCCATGTATATCACTCTGTACTTCCTAGTCACTCGCCTCCCTGACTCCCTTCGAGTAGTCAGGGACCACTTTCTCTCAGTCTGTCCCACCACACTCACTGTAGACCTCCTCGAGAAGGCCCTCCTCGCGATAGAAAAGAGCATAGTCGCTGTAGGAGCCTCTCGAGGTGACCCGCGCACCCCCATCTTTGAGGGGTGTTCTCCCTCCCCCCTGCTGCCCTCTGTAGCCTCTGCTGCTTCGGCCGACCTCCTTGGTCTTGAGTCGGTCGGTGCGGCGTCTGCCCCTAGCGGGAGACGCCGCTCTGGCAAGGGCAAGGGGGGCAAGGGAGCTGGAGGAGCGGGCGGTGGAGGTGGAGGTGGAGGCAGTGGGGGGAGTGGGGGTAGCGGTGGAGGTGGAGGTGGGGGTGGGGGGTTCGGTGGCGGCAGTGGAGGCGGAGGCCGCGACGGCGGTGGCGGTGGTAGCGGAGGTGGCGGAGGAGGCGGCGGTGGAGGAGGCGGTGGAGGCGGCGGCGGCAGTGGAGGCAGCGGAGGCGGTGGAGGCGGTGGGGGTGGCGGTGGAGCTGGTCGCGGGTCTTTGCAGAGGAGTGGCTCAGGTGGTGGCTCGCGCCAGCAGCAGCAGCGTGGTCGTGCGACCCTGTCCCCTCAGCAGCTCCGTGAGTGGTACACTGCACGCCAGCGGGGTGGGGGTTTTGGTCCGTGTACCTACGTCCTGCGCACCGGCGACCGTGCGGGTGAGCAGTGTGGGGGTGCGCACCCCACTCCGCGCTGCTTTGGCCGCCTGACGGACGCATGGCGTCACCAGTTCCCGGAGGCCTCCGAGATCCCTCGCTGGGACGAGCTGTCTAGGGCGGGGGTTGCCATCTTTGATCTGGACTTTGATGCTATTCTCTCTGCCATGTATGCTGTGTCTATTAGTGATGAGGGTGACTGTTACCGGTGTTTCCAGCCCGATCCGGGCATTGAGACTGCTGCTCTAGGTACTGGTGAGGCTGCTGCCCTAGGTGCTTACGACGCTGCTGCTCTAGGTGCTGGTGTGTCTGCGTCCTCAGGTACTGGTGAGTCTGCTCTCTCAGGTACCGCGTCGGCTTCGGCCTCCCTCACCTTCACTCTTGACTCTGGGGCGTCTCGCTCCTTCTTTCGGGACCGCACCACACTCACGCCGCTTAGTCGGCCGGTTGCGGTGTCTCTGGCTGACCCCTCTGGGGGTCCGGTCCTGTCTCGTTTCTCCACAGTCCTCCCGTGTCCGGCGGCTCCCTCTGGCACCCTGTCTGGTCTCTACCTCCCCTCGTTCTCGACGAACCTGGTGAGTGGTGCTGACCTACAGGATGCGGGTGTCCACCAGTTCACTCCTGCACGTCGGCGAGTGACCCACTGTACAGAGGCTGGCACAGGCCGACACCTGGCTACGTTCACTCGTCAGCCGGGGTCGAGCCTGTACACTCTGACCACTGCGTCTCCTCCAGTTGCTGAGTCTGGTAGGGTAGCTACGTCAGGTCAGGTGTTTGCTGCGGCGTCCAGGTCTGGTCCTGAGTCTGCCCCCTGTTCGTGTCGTCTCCTGTCTCACGAGACTCTCCTCTGGCACCACCGCCTTGGCCACCCCTCTCTGCTTCGGCTCAGAGGTATGGCCTCCCGTCTTCTTGTGTCCGGTCTCCCCCGGTCCCTCCCTCCCCTTCCTCAGGGCCCTGGCCCTGCCTGTGTCCCCTGTGTCGAGGGGCGCCAGCGTGCTGCCCCTCACTCCTCCCAGTTTCCTCCGACAGAGGCCCCGTTGCAGACACTTCACATGGACGTGTGGGGCCCAGCCCGCGTCCGTGGACAGGGTCACGAGCGCTACTTCCTGCTCGTTGTTGACGACTACTCGCGTTACACCACAGTCTTCCCCTTGCGCAGCAAGGGTGATGTCACTGAGGTGCTGATCGACTGGATCCGCGCAGCTCGTCTCCAGCTCAGGCAGAGCTTCGGCTCGGACTTTCCTGTTCTGCGTCTGCACTCGGACAGAGGCGGAGAGTTCTCCTCTGGCCTTCTGCGTGCCTACTGTCGTGCACGGGGCATCCGTCAGACCTTCACGCTTCCGGACTCACCGCAGCAAAATGGGATTGCTGAGCGCCGCATTGGCATGGTCATGGACGTCGCTCGTACGTCTATGATGCATGCGGCTGCCCCCCATTTTCTGTGGCCGTTTGCGGTGAGGTACGCGGCGCATCAGATCAACCTCCACCCCAGGGTCTCCAGGCCGGATACCTCCCCAGCCTTGCTGTGGACGGGGAAGGTTGGCGATGCGTCGGCGTTCCGGGTCTGGGGATCTCGGGCGTTTGTCCGCGACCTGTCTGCGGACAAACTATCCCCTCGTGCTGCTCCTTGCGTCTTCCTGGGGTTCCCCCCTGACGCGCCTGGGTGGCAGTTTTACCACCCCACCTCTCGCCGTGTTCTGTCCTCCCAGGACGTCACGTTTGACGAGTCGGTCCCCTACTACCGCCTCTTCCCCTACCGCACTCCGTCCCTCCCCCCACCCCCACTCTTCCTGGTACCAGGTCCCCCCCAGGTAGACCCCCTCCCCCCTCAGGGTCCTGCCCCTTCAGGTGTGTCCCAGGTAGACGCAGTCGAGCCTGTCGAGGTCACTGGTGACTCTGGTGCTGCTGAGGGTGCTGAGGTTGGGGGTGCTGTACCTGGGGGTGCGGAGCCTAGGGGTGCTGGGCCTGGGGGTGCTACGTCTGGGGGTACTGAGCCTAGGGGTGCTGAGCCTGGGGGTGCTGAGCCTCGGGGTGCTGAGCCTAGGGGTGCTACGCCTGGGGGTGCTGAGCCTGGAGGTGCTCCGCCTGGAGGTTCTCCGAGTGCTTCGTCTCGCCGGGAGCCACTTTCTCCACAGGAGCTGCGTGAGTGGTTTGCCCGGCGCTGGAGGCGTGCTGCTGGTGCTGGAGGTCCTTCGGCTGCTGAGGGTGCTGCGGTCGCGGGTCCCGGAGGTGCTCGTCCTGGGTGCACTGGAGCTGGTGCTGCTGAGGGTGTTGGCGCTGAGACTACCGCTGGCAGTCCTGCTGGGGGTGCTCCTGGTGCTGCTGGAGGTTCTGGTGCTACTGGTGGTGCTGCTGGAGCGGGTGCTCCTGCTGAGGGTTCTGGTGCTGTCTCTGCTGCTTCTAGCGTCGCCGCGCGGCCTCGACCGTACTTCGTTCCACTCCTGCAGCAGGTTCTTGGTCTTCCACCTTCTACTGGTCCTCCTCCTCCCTTAGAGTGTCCACAGCCTGTCTCGTCCCAGCTACAGTTGCAGCCTACCTCCCCTTTGCCTGCTCCTTCTCCCTACACTGGTCCTACTGGAGGTCTGGCTGAGCGTCGTGAGCCTGCGTCTCGCCCTGCGTCGCCTGTCCGTGCTGCTCGCACTAGTGGTCGCGGTTCGCGTCAGCGTCCTCCTCCTGTCCCTGGCACGCACCGGATGTCTCTGCGTCCGTCCACTGCTCCTCTGCGTGCCCCTTTGCCTTCTCCTCCTGAGTCCTCTCTTCCTGCTCTTCCTGACCCGGAGTCGGACTCCCTTCGTGCTGCCAGTCCTACTGTCACGCGTCTCCTTGCTACTGTTGTCACTGACCCTTCTTTCGAGTCTACTGCTGCGTCTGCTCTCGTTACTGAGCTCGTCGACTTTGCTGCTCGCTGTCGCTTAGACTACGCTGCTAGTCTTGTCGCTGAGTCTGAGTCTGTCTGTCCTCCGTCCGTCGGGGGTGAGTGTGCCCTTGGCACGGACGTCCTTGAGGACAGGCAGGAGGAGTTCCAGTGTCTGGCAGCTGCCTCACCTCATCTCGTGTCCGTACTGCTTACCCCTGAGGGAGACCCGGATGCACTTGACATCCCGACTCCGCGCTCTTACGCGGAGGCGATAGAGGGTCCCTACTCCTCTCAGTGGCAGGCAACTATGGATGCAGAGATGGCTTCCTGGAAGTCCACAGGCACCTACGTTGACGCTGTCCCCCCTCCTGGGGCGAACATCGTCAGTGGCATGTGGATCTTCAGGGTGAAGCGGCCGCCGGGTTCTCCGCCTGTCTTCAAGGCGCGTTACGTGGCTCGTGGCTTCAGTCAGCGGCAGGGAGTTGACTACTTTCAGACCTTCTCCCCCACCCCGAAGATGACCACTCTTCGGGTACTGCTGCACGTTTCTGCTCACCGTGACTACGAGCTGCACTCTCTTGACTTCAGCACAGCTTTCTTGCAGGGCAGCCTGCACGAGGAGATCTGGCTGCGTCGCCCACCTGGCTTCACTGGGTCTTTCCCTCCTGGTACCCAGTGGAGTCTCCGGCGTCCAGTCTACGGTCTCCGCCAGGCGCCACGTGAGTGGCACGACACACTGAGGACTACGCTTGCGGCTCTTGGGTTTGCTCCTTCTACTGCCGACCCGTCGCTGTTTCTACGCACCGACACCTCTCTGCCGCCGTTCTACATCCTCGTGTACGTCGACGACTTGGTCTTTGCCACAGCTGACACTGCTGGACTCGCCTACGTGAAGTCCGAGCTGCAGAAGAGACACACGTGCACAGACCTGGGTGAACTGCGCAGCTACCTTGGCTTGCAGATCACCCGGGACAGAGCACGCCGCACCATTACCCTGACTCAGTCACACATGGTGCAGCAGGTCCTTCAGCGCTTCGGCTTCACGTACTCCTCGCCTCAGGCCACTCCTCTGTCTACTCGCCACTCGCTCTCAGCTCTGCCTTCGGATGAGTCCGTAGAGTCGAGTGGCCCGTACCCAGAGCTTGTTGGCTGCCTCATGTACCTGATGACCTGCACACGACCTGACCTTGCATACCCTCTTAGCATTCTTGCACGCTATGTTGCTCCTGGGAGACACAGAGCAGAGCACATGGCTGCAGCGAAGAGGGTGTTGCGCTACTTGTGCAGTACGTCGGGCATGGGGCTAGTGCTTGGAGGGCGGAGTCCAGTGGTCCTCACTGGGCACGCGGACGCTTCTTGGGCTGACGACCAGGCTACGCAGCGGTCGTCACAGGGTTACACCTTCAGCCTTGGTTCCGGCTCTGTTTCGTGGCGGGCTACTCGCTCGTCTTCTGTTCTTGGCTCGAGTTGTGAGGCTGAGATCTACGCCGGGGCCATGGCTGCACAGGAGCTTCGCTGGCTCACCTACCTGCTGACCGACCTTGGAGAGCCGCCTCGTTCTCCTCCAGTCCTGTACGTAGACAACAAGGCCATGCTGGCATTGTGTCGAGAGCAGCGACTAGAGCACAGAACAAAGCACATTGCTCTCCGCTACTTCCTTGCTCGTGAGCTACAGCAACGTGGACAGTTGCGGCTTGCGTACGTGGCCTCTGAGGCCAACACTGCTGATGTCTTCACCAAGGCACTTCCGCCTTGTGATCATCAGCGCTTCTGCACTCAGCTGGGTCTTGTGCCCGTCTTGCCTCACTTGCTCTCCTCTTGACCTTGCTTGTACTCTCACATATATATATACCTGCTCTTGCTTGTCTAGCTTTATATATATGTGTGTACTCTTGCATGTGAACTGGCCGTGTGGCCTTGACCCTGTGCTCGGACTGTGTGGTGACTTTGTGATCCACCCTGAGCTTGCTTTGCTTTGCTTTGCTTGACTGGTCTTGTGACCCCTTGTTCTCCCCCACTTTGCCTATGGGGGTGTGTCAGAACATTATAGCTTATGCTGTTGTGTAGGCTATAGTGGGGTATCCCATAGGGGGTGCAACCCATTAGGGTTTCATATTTGTACTCACTTCATTTCATAGTCCACTCATTCTCTCGTTCTCATTCTAACAAAGGCGTGGCGGAACGGATGAATCGAACTCTCCAGAACACCATGCGCAAATTACTGCGTGGCATGCGACTGCCCAATCACCAGTGGCCTGAAGCGATGGACCACGCTGTCATGCTGCACAACTTGCTCTCGTCGTCATCACTACCGAACAACGCATCACCGCACCTGCTGTGGACAGGAAAACAGGGCAGCACAAAAATGTTAAGAGTCTTCGGCTGCATGGTACAGTACCGACCCCAATCTGCACGAGCCGGCCGATTTTCCCAACGCGCACAGTGGGGACTACACCTGGGCATCGAAAGAAATTACAACGCGTGGAAGATTTTCGACGTCCACTCCAAAGAAACAGTAGCAGCACGTGATGTCATTTTCTACGAACGACTCACCCTTCCGACATATCTTGCCAACCTGGAAGAAGATCGGGACCCCACAGGTGGTTTCCGTGGTGATCGAGTCTTCGCCTCGGCAGCAGACGAAGCTGACTGGGACGAGCAGAACGTGGATAACGCCTCGGAAGAAGCAGGACCACTCCCATACTGCTCCGTGCCTATCCCGATGGACGCCGAAAATCCTCGCGAAAGCGTCAACGCCGAGACCTATTTCTACTTCGCCGACACCGGTTACGTTACACCCGCAGAAGTCAACACCAACGAAGCAGAACGCATAGGGCCCAACTTCATACCTGACCCAGAAACAGGCGACGAAGCAGCTTATCCCGCGGACACAACTCTCCCCCGCTACACACAGAGTGGCCTTCAAATACTCGGCCTAGTCACCGCAGTCCACGGCACCGAAACTCCTAAGGAGCCTACCACAGTTCAGCAGGCTCGGGGGGGAAGCATAGGGAAAAATGGCGTGAAGCCATGGACAAGGAACTCGAAGCACTGAAGGAGCGCAACACCTGGAAAGTTGTCCCTATCGGCGTGGCACGAAACAAGACAATACTCACCGGGAAGTGGGTCTTCCGTGTGAAAACGAAAGCAGACGGTACCATTGACAAGTTCAAGGCACGATGGGTCGTACGCGGCTTCGATCAAGAGCATGGACGTGACTTCACCGAGACATTCGCTCCGGTCAGCCGACACACTTCACTACGGATTCTTCTCGCGATCGCCGCTATGAAGAAAAAGAAACTGCGGCAAATCGACGTCGCCAATGCATTCCTTTACGCACCTGTTGACGCCGAAATCTACGTCGAACTCCCACACGGTTCCCACGGAGAGCCCAACCAAGTCTGTCAGCTGCAAAAATCCTTGTACGGGATCAAACAGGCCCCGAGACTGTGGCAGCAGTACTTACACGCTCGACTCACTCGCATCGGATTCCAGCAGCTACCGCACGACCAAGGCATGTACCGGCTCACGAAAGGCAACGACTACATTCTATTGATCGTCTACGTAGATGATCTACTCTACATCGGGTCGACCGACAACGTTACTACCTGGTTCGAAGGGGAGTTACAGAAAGACCTCACGCTCACAGTCTCATCTACCGTCACGCAGTACCTCGGTCTCAATATCCAGGAAGGAGAAAGTGCGATCTACCTCAACGCCGCAAAATATGCCGATACCATCGCCAAACGCTTCGCACTCACGCCAACTACCATCTCTACGCCATACCGTTATACGGCAGGAAACAACAAGGAAGAATCCGCTCCACTAAAGCCCGCCGGCATACGCGACTACCAGAGAAAGCTGGGATGTCTTCTCTTCGCAGCTGTCACCTGCCGCCCGGACCTATCATACTACGCAAGTCAACTCGCCACCCACCTCAAAAGGCCCGAAGCTGAACACATGACGGAACTAGACCACGCTCTTCACTACCTCGTTAGTACTCCAACGATCGGCCTGATCTACTACAAGAACAGAACTACAACGCCCAAGTTAATCGGCTACGTCGATGCCGACCACGCCGGTGATTCTGACAACAGGCGCTCGCGCACAGGCTACATCTACCGTCTCGAGCCTATCGGACCTATCTCGTGGCAGTCGAGTAAACAGGGATTAATCGCTCTCTCCTCAGCCGAAGCAGAATATATCGCACTCTGCTCAGCCACCAAGGAAGGATTGTACCTTCGCGAACTCCTGGAGGAAGCGAAGCTGGCTCAGTTACCCAACTTCTCCCTGTTCTGCGACAACCAGTCGGCAATTCGCATAGCCAACAAAAACGGATTCGCGAACAGGACGAAGCATATCGCCCTGCGATATTTCTTCGTAAAAGACGAGATCGAGAAGGGGAGACTTGAGCTGTCTTACTGCCCCACATCCGAGATGGCAACTGATTACTTGACCAAGAAGCTCGGAAAGTCGAAGTTCGAATATTGCATGCTGCTGACTGGACAAAGCCACGTCATCAGCAGCGACACTCCAGAAGCGAAGGGGAGTGTTGGAAACAATTGATTTAAGCGCCTCTGTCGTGTCGAAACACCAAGACAGAAGCGAAGCGAATCATACCGAAGCATCAGCGAGTCAACCCTCGGAGGTTGAAACAACTGCTGGAGGTTACGCGAAAGTCAAAGGTCAGCGACCTTTGACCTGACAAATGCAGCGCGACAGCAAGGACAAACAACTGACTCGCTACTGAGCAGTTGCCCGAGTCGACACTGTATCGAACCGCAACAGCAATAGTAAAACGGTTATTAACCGTATCTCTTCATATTCCTTGTATCCTTATAAAAGCTTGTATCTCTTTGTTTTAATCAATCAACTTTGCCCTCGCATACCAGCGCAAGGTGGTTCACAATCCTTTTTATTAAACGCTTCCGCTATTACATTGTCCTACCCTTGAATTCTGTCCTGCAAAGATCCTAAGGGCTTTTTCAGCCCAACAACTACCCCCCCCCCCAGCCAGAGTGTCCTTTCCAAAGGTGCCGAGCCGGTCCTCTAGGAGGAATCTCCTCGTAGAGGACAGCCCTCACGCTGCCATCGTGCTGCCAGCAGCGTTCTGGAAGCATCCATGCGCTGCTGGCAGCAAAACGACGATGCTGCCAGCACGGAGGGATGTTGCCAGCAGTGGCAGCTTTGCTGCATCCCTCACGTGGCAAGAGGGGTGGGGGCACTGCATGCATCACCACCGAGGTCATCTTGTTTCAATGAATCTGGCCCCTGGGTGGTTTCTACACACTTTGCAAATGTTACGGAGTACTTATATTTTTTCCCATTTATAAGACTAATAAGACCTCCCAAATACAAGATAACCCAAGCATTTTGAGTAGTGTACGAGATAAGACATATATGTCTACTATCCGGGCGATGACGGTATATATACGAATCCACTGAGCCCGCAATAGAACCCTGTCAGTCAGTAAATCATGCATTTATTCAAAGGCCATGTGTGTTGGTCAGGTACCGTATGTCGGATGGGACCATTTCTTCTGACGCACGCTTGAGCAGTGGAGCGACAGCGCCTTGACCAAGCACTGCAGCAACAGCAGTACGCACACACCGGATCTACCTTCAATGGTGATTAACCACCTGAACTCCATGGGCGCGCCGTGCAGCCACAGGGGCATGAACAATGCTCCTCCCAATCCATGTTGGGTGACTGTCAGCCTCTCTCTGCGTTGGGTGGTGGTGGTTAACCACCGGTGCCAAAGGCTGATGAACTATGCTCTCCTCCCAATCTACGCTGCGTGGTGGTTAACCACCGGCACCCCATGCGCTCGCAGCCACAGGGGCATGCGGAAGTGCGAGGAGAGGAAGGGGCGCACGTCTGGGTGCAGGGACAGGGTCTCGAGCAGTGGGAGCAGCACTTGCAGCAACTGGAGGGGCGAAGGGGAAACGAGAGGGGAAACGAGAGGGGAACGGGGAGTGGAAGTGGGTGGAGAGGAAGGGGCGCACGCGTGGGTGCATGGACAGGGTCTAATTGTACGGCAACCACCACTGCTCACCTGCCTGCCCAACCCCTAGCAACCGCTCTTGAGAACATATATGTGTGTTTGTGCGTGCCTGCGTGTATGTATGTATGTATGTATGTATGTATGTATGTATGTATGTATGTATGTATGTATGTATGTATGTATGTATGTATGTATGTATGTATGTATGTATGTATGTATGTATGTATGTATGTATGTATGTATGTATGTATGTATGTATGTATGTATGTATGTATGTATGTCTGTCTGTCTGTCTGTCTGTCTGTCTGTATGTCTGTCTGTCTGTCTGTCTGTCTGTCTGTCTGTCTGTCTGTCTGTCTGTATGTATGTATGTATGTATGTATGTATGTATGTATGTATGTATGTATGTATGTATGTATGTATGTATGTATGTATGTATGTATGTATGTATGTATGTATGTATGTATGTATGTATGTATGTATGTATGTATGTATGTATGTATGTATGTATGTATGTATGTATGTATGTATATATGTATATATATATATATATGCGTTTTGTCATTCGAAGAAGGGCATGCAGCCACCACTACTCCCCTGCCTGCCCAGCCCATAGCAACCGCTCACCTGTCTGTCTGACCCTTCGCCCCCGAAAAAAGGCACGCAGGGCACACCGTTGACTGGTTGCAACAGGAAGGCGAAGGGGTTGTTGTCGATGATCACCGTGCGGCGCAGGTCCCGCCCCAACACTGCCAGGTCCTTCACATGCTGCCTTGTGCCTCTGAGATTTCATGCAAAGGGGAGGAGAGAACGAGGTGACATTTGAGTCGACTCAAAAGGAAGCAAGGAGAGCGAAGGGGTTGTTGTTGGTTGATGATCACCGTGCGGCGCAAATCCCGCCCCAACGCTGATAGGTCCTTCACATGCTGTCTTGAGCCTCTGGGGTTTCATGTGCAAGAATAACGAGGATAGAATGGGAGAAGGATGAGGCGGGGAGAGAGGGGGTTGAGGGGGGGGAGGTGGGGGGTGGGGGGGTGGGTATAGGTGGTCACAGTGGCAGCAAGCAAGTGCAATTCTACGCCTATGAAAGGAAGAGGCTGAGGCACATGAGGGGCGTGCATACATGGAGAGGCTGAGGCACATGAGGGGCATGCATACATAAATGGAGAGGAGGCACATGAGGGGCATGCATACATAGAGACGGTGGCGGGGCGGTAGAGGCGAGCTGAGATGAGACCATCGGGGTCGATTCTGTCCATTAGCGGCCGAGCGTAGCCTGCCACACACGTGGCAAGACGAGACAATTTCAAGACATCACAGAGGTCAGTTTTTTCTTCTAGCAGACGAGCGTACCCTGCCACACGCAGGAAAAGGATGGAATGCGTAACACGGGTAAATGCCTCCTCACCCCACCTCACCCCACCTCACCCCACCTCACCCCACCTCACCACACCTTGCACCGCCTCGCACCACCTCACAACCTCATCCCAACTCCCCCCTCCTCACAGTACCTCACCCAGTCGGCTCACATTCCAGCCCAGCCATGGAGCGCACCAGCTCGCCCAATCAACTGGCTCGCTCAAATGCACCCAACCGCATACCTACCGCCACCAATCACACCCAACCGCACTAAACCGCACCCATGCCAACCCCACAGCACCTTCCAGGCCAGCGGTGAAGAGCACGAGCTCGCCCAGGCGACTGACGCGCCTGAGGAACTCCCGCAGCCCCGGGCGCTCAAACACCGTCATCCGCGCCCTCTCCAATTCCCCGCTCAATCCCATCCCAACCGCACTCAACCACACCTCACCCCACCTCACCTTCCAGCCCGGCAGTAAAGAGGACTAGCTCGCCCAGGCGACTGGCGAGCCTGAGGAACTCCCGCAGCCCTGGGCGCTCGAACACCGTCACCCGCGCTTTCTCGGGTTCCCCGCTCGCGTCCTGCGCTCGGTCGAAATGACGTGGAACGGGGAAGGGTGGTGAGAGGTGGTACGAGGGGATCTGAGCGTATCACAACAATGACTATAGCGGGGATGTGAATTAACAGAGACTGCAAATACATGATAAAAGGGGCTGATTATGAGAGGTGAGAAACAAAGAACTTACGAGGTCCGCTGTGGAGCATTCGAGCTCGAAGCTACTGACGCCGCTGGCGGCGGCTGCTTGACGGACGGATTCCGGCACGTCTTCCGTGTTGTACGCGCATACTAAGGTTTCGTCCAGGTCCAACACGATCTGACGGAGACGGAGTGAGACGAAAAAATAAAGAAAGGTAAGAGAGTTTAGCTCAGTAGCTTTTCCCAGCAGATAAGATGCAATTTGCTAGCAGGTACGACGGCTGCCTTGCTAATTAAGTATACCGTGTAATCGACGGTTTGGATGAAAAACGAAAAGCTTACAGTCAGTCTCGCGTTATCGCCCTCGTCGCGAGGAGCCAGGAGAGGCTTAGTTCGAGGAGTATCGGCGGAAGTAGTGCTAGTTAGTAATAACGATGGCGACTCGAGGGCTAGTCTGTCAGCGTGACCTACTACGATGTGAAGACCAGCGGAGTTTAAAAACGTTCTTAATTCCGCTCCTTTTCCGAATTGAATAAGAATTCGAAGCAAAAGAATGAAGAATATGTGCATCGTTTGCAGTACGAACGACTGTACAGCGATCCAGTAGGAAACACTGGGAGCCATGCTTGCCAGTACTAGTTGCGTCGACGCCATGATTTCAGGCACGAGAGGCAAGTTGGAGGGGGGCGTGTTGGATCCTTCCTTCGTAGCTAGCATCACAAGAGACAGCTCGAAGAAAAAAACAGCGGCAGGATTCACGGCGAGCAGAAGGCAACTTCGAGCTGACTGACGCCTATTCCGACATTCAGTTCTCGGAAGTTCTCGGTTGCACTTGCACAACACGTGCAAGAGCAAATCCCTCGAGGTTCAGTTGCATAGGGCAGCTAATGTGGGGAAAATGTGAAGCGGGAGCTGCTGCTGGTGGCACCATGGATTGGAAAGCATGGATGGAGGCATGGTGCATCTTTTTTTTTTTTTTTTTTTTTTTTTTTTTTTTGGGACATAATATACTATACAATGCATCACATCCACAGTCGTAACTGAGAAAAGAGGAAGACACAGGCCACTCTGATACGGTTTGCACTGTCCTCCCTATTGACCCTTTACGGAGGCTTAAAAAAGGTACTAGGCCTCTCCCATATCGAGCTGAATGCTTTGTTCCACGTCAGACATTCGTCCTGCTCACAGATGCGGCTCAGCGCTGCCGCCTCTCCAGCTGACAGGTGTTGTCCTCCTCCAACTCCCCCCCCCATGTGTCCCTTTTTTCCGCCGCTCCCCTCACTGTAGATCCGCACATGCCTCCTGAAATTGGCCCCAATCTTCCTGGCCACCCGTCTGGGTTCAAAAGTTTTCTGTCGGAAGACCGCGTCACATCTTTCCAGCCAAATGTGTCTGAACGTGATCGCAACGAGCGTGGATTCCGGAAATCCGGATGATGTGCTGTCTTCAGCGAATAGCAACTCTCCCAGTGTTCCAACCGCTCTGGTTGGGTTAATCAGACGAAGCGAGTCCTGAAGCGCGCCACATATTCCCATAACCACCGGGCAGCTCATCAGACAATGCGTTGGCGTCTCCTCCTGCTTGCAGTATGGGCAGCATGCACGGGAACCGAAGAAAGCCAGCCTGCTGCCCACTTGCAAATTGTAACTGTGAAGCCTCAACAGTACCTCTCTTGCTTTGGCTGGGATCACCAGCGAGTCTCTTTTCGCGATGGCCTTTCCCCAGTCAATCTTCCCTCCCCAGTTCTCCTCCCACTTCTTCTGCTGCTTAGGCTGCTGCGCCGATTTCTTGAGCAGATGTCTTAGCTTCCTCTGCGCCTTAGGTTTCCCTTCCTCGCACAGAAATGACGTCCTTAGTCGCGTCAGTGAATCACCTACACACCCCACCACATACCCTCCTTTAGCCACCATCGGGGTTAACATACTCAGCCTCTCCGGCGGCTGTACTTCAACACCTAACTGCTTGATTTTCCCTTTACTGTCCACCTCCACTCTCTCACACTTCAACTCATTGTCCCCCGCCAGCGCCACTTGCCAGTAACACTGCCTCCCCCCTGTCTCCCTTCCAACCTTGACCAGGGTAGTCGTTTCAGCAATTTCCTCCGCCGACACCTTCCCGAGTAGTTTGTTTTTCCAGCTTTCCGGGACTGCCTTCCAGGCCAGAAGCGCCCACCTCGCCGTGGACGATCTCCCTGTCTGCTTAGTTAACGCCCATAAATCTTTCACCACCCGACTACCGTTATACTCCTCCTGAAGTACGTCCCCTACTGTCATCCCCTTCAGACATTCCGAGCCTTTTTGCTTCCCGAACGGGCTACTGCCTTGATAGTGAATCCACTTGCTGAGCCACAACTGTTCCTTCTCCATCTCCCACCTGTCCGCAGGTTCCGGTAGCTCCGGCAGTTGTTTCTCCCATACGAGCGGCACCAACGACTGCCACCGCTCCTCGCCTCCCTTCCACTCAGCAAGAATGGCCTTATGCGCCAGCAATGTTGCCCAACCCAGGGGCATGTTCGCCGCCTTCTCCATCAACCACTGCTTTATCGAGTTCTCTTCCAGCAGGGCTGCCCCGAGGTTCCATAACGCCTGACTGTTGATTCTGTCCGTCGGGTTAATCACACCGAGTCCCCCTCCCTTCCTTTCCAGGTTTGCCAGGAACTCGCTCCAAAGGATAAAGTGCTTCTCCTCATCCGCGCACCCTTTCGATATGAAGTTGTGACATAACTTCAGAATCCTCTTCCAAATCAGCTTCGGCGGCTGATAGACTTGCGCCTGGAAGAGTATCACCGGCATCACGTAAGCGTTCAGAACCGTTACCCTCGCTGTTGTGGTAAGGTGCAGCTTTTCCCAGTTTCGCAGTATCGTGTTGACCCGCTCCAGCGTTTTCTCCCATGTCGGCTCCGCTTTCCCGTCTGCCGTAACCCAGATACCTAACAGTCTCTCCGGTTTGTCCCTTTCTGCCCAGCTGAAACTCGTGTCGGTTTGCGAAGGGAGCAGCCTGTTTCTCCCCAGCCGCATCACTGTTGACTTCCCCCGGTTAACTTGCAGCCCTGACCTGACGCCGAAGTCCTCCAGTACCTCCTGCGCCTTTGCCAGCTGCTCCTTGCCTTGAAGTATAAGCGTCGTATCGTCAGCATACCCCAGGTATGACAGGTCCCCTTTCCCTCTCTTCCGCAGCCCCAACTTCCTTCTTTTAACCTCCTGACTTAGTGGCTCTGCTGCGCAGATGAAGAGATACGGCGCCAGCGGGCACCCTTGCCGTACTCCTGACTCAACCTCAACCTTCTTTCCCAGCCATCCATTTATTAGGAGCTGTGTCGCTGCCTGGTCATGAAGCCCTTTGGACCACTTAATGAAGACCTCCGGAAAGCCCATCTGTTCCAGCGTGCGGAAGAGGAAGGTGCGCGACACTGAGTCGTAGGCCTTTTGGAAGTCGACAAGAAGTAAGCACCAGTCCTCACTCCCTTGCACCGCAGCATCAATCGTGTCCGCTACCACTTTGACCGCATCCGCAAGCCTCCTGCCTGGGACAAAGCCGAACTGGTTCTCCGAGATAACTTGCGGCAATACTTTTTTCATCCTGTTCGCCAGCAGCTTCGCGACTATCTTGTACACCGCGCTTAGAAGTGTAATCGGCCGGTAGTTACCCAGATCTGTCTTCTCCCCCTTTTTATGCAGAAGGATCGTTACCGCCGTTGAGAAGCTTTCCGGCAGTTTCGCAGTAGCCTCAAACTCCCTCATGAAGTCCATCACAGTGACCCCCAACAGGTCCCAATTGTCTTCCAACAGCTCCTTCGGCAGACCATCCGCTCCTGGCGCCTTGCCTCTCGGGAGCTCCTTTATCGCTTTTTTCACCTCCGCTTCCGACCATGGCGCAGCTAAGCGGCTCACCCCCTCACCATCCAAAACCTTCTGCGGGTCTATCGGCCACTCTTCCACCTCAGCAGATTGCGTTTTACCCTGGAAAAGTTTGGTGAAAAAATCCGATGCTGCCGACAGCACCTCTCTTTCCCCATCGTAGCATCTCCCGTCATGAACCACCATCTTAATCAACGTCTTTGCTTTCTTGGACGCAATCCTCCTGGTTAAGAATTTTGTCGCAATCTCCCCAGCCATTTCCTCTCCTACTCCTGCCATCGTCTGCTTCCGCTTCCTTTGGCTGTCTCTGTATGCTTTCAGCTGCGCTTCGAATTTCACCAGCTCATCAAACTTACCTTGTAAACCCGTATCCGCCATAAACTCCTGTCTCAACGCAGCTACCCTATCCTCCAGGTGAGCGATGGTTCTCCCAATCCTCTTCCTCTCCTCCCTTGCATGGGCTTTGAGGCTGGCCTGCAGCATGGTGAAGGTGGACTGCAGCTTCTTCCCCCCCTGCCCTGACTGACTTTGTAGCACCTTCTGAATCGTGTTCCGCACCCCCGGACTGCTTGCTTGCGCAGCATGCATTCTCCATAACCCAGGTCCCCCCTCTGTTCCCGTCTTTGCCGCCAGCACTGTGGTGACACCAAACCAATGATCAGTGACTCCCACCGGAGTCGCCATATGATACGCATCCGCCAACATTGGTAACAACGAGGCCGAAACCAGCGCGCGATCAATACGCGAGCTCGTCATCGTCGACCTCGCAAGAAAAGTATACTCCAGCTTCGACGGATATAACGTTCTGAATGCATCCTTCAGGTCCCACCTCGAAAAAAAGTCCAGCACCCTTTGATTTTCCGCATCCGAACCCCCCTTTGATGTCTTATCCATGATAGGGTCAGCCACCATATTCAGATCGCCCGCCAACAGCAGATGACCCGAGGCCAGAAGTGTGTCCACAAAAACTGACAGGCACTCTCTGTAGAAGGCCCCCCTTGTCGTTGTTTGAGCAGGAAAATACGCTGCTACCAGCGTCCATGCCAGCTCCCTCCAACGAACAGAAACCGCTACCAGTCTTCCCGACTCATGTACACGGGTATCACTGAAAACAACCTCTTTGTTAAAGCTCAACACTGCCACCCCTCCTGCCGTGTCAGCAGACGAGACCACTGCCCTCGCCTCCGACCCTGTTTGAGTCCAGAAGTTGTGGTCTTCCTGCAACCTTGTGTCTGTAAGTATTACGATTCCCCTTGACTTGTTAAGCCACTCCTGCAAACCCTCTTGCTTCTCCGCGCGGCCCAATCCATTGACATTGAGCGCGCCGATGGTAAGTTCATGGTTTTTATCCATTTGACCACTGATTAAGACCCCTCTTCATCCACGGGTCTGAAAGTTGTGTTGCGTCACGCTTCGCTGCTGTCAACAGCCTCCAACGGTTAAAGATTCTTACTGCCAAGATGACACCACAGATTACTGCTGATGCTAGCGAGATGCAAACTACTGTTCCACCTACTGCTACTGCATGAAGCTCCTGAGTCACCTTCTCCCTCTGAACCTCCCATGTTTCCACTGCCTTCAGCCTCCCTGGGCAGATTATTCGAGAAGTTCCCTCCTGGGTGTTACGGCGGAAAACGCGACCATGTTGCTGTGAAGCAATCCCCCCCGTGCTGCAGTTGTTCCTCACTTCGCCGATTTTGCAACGTACTCCCTCTTGAACGCAGTCATCTTCTGAGAAGACACACTGACACGCGTTGCCGATCCCTCCTTCTTGAGCCCCCCTTTGTGCCGAGCTGATGCGATGTGCGCAGATGCTTGTTCGAAGCGGTTTCCCTGTGCCTTCTCGCATGATGCCTGAACACAGATCCACTCCTCCCGCGCACCCCCGGTAGAAGAAAGGATAACTGCCGGGTCCCTCATGATGCGTTTCAGGAGGTCTGAAGCTATCAAGGAAGCAGCTGCGAGGAGGGAAAGATAGAGATCCGTCAGTATCGTGGGAGAGGGTAAGAACAAGAGGCAAGGAGCACACCGACAGCGGGCAAGGCTCCCCACTGCTTATACCGTTCATCTCGTGAACCTTCTTAACAGACAGGTTCCAGTTGCTGAAGTTCTCCTGCCTCGGTGTGACGTAACGATCGTGGTACCGCGACAGATGCTGACCCCCACAAAGGTCACAGGTCAGCGACGGGTAGTGCAGCAGGTAACGCTTCCCTGTGGTAGGGTCTTCCACAAAATACCTCCACCGATACTCATCACCAGCGTGCGGGATAATCAGACCACGGATGCGATCAGTATCCAGCCCAGTCACTGGGTCAACCACCCGATGGAAGCCAAAGCCGCTGACGAACGCACTCCTTCCTCTCTTGACCAGCTTCGACACCACCAACAGCCGACGAATCAACTCCGCTGTTAAGTCCGCCGGTACATTTTTAACCACAATCTCCTTAGCCATGGGGTTCAGCACACGCTCACGGAGAAAACGCGCGTCCTCCGGATGCTGCCAGGCGAGATCAATGAAGTCTCCGTTTACGCACTCATGGCGAATGACTTGATTCCAGACAAAATTTGCGTCCCGGACATTGTTGAAAGTGACTTGCAGCCGTCCGTAGCGTGCACCAGAGAAGTACACCGCCGTTAGATCTTGGTACGTCGTAGTCTGCAGCACTTCTGACGATAGCAGCTCCTTCCATTCATCCAGCATCGCAGCTACTGTCACTGCAGCACGCTTGACTTCAACACTCCTGAGAATCGGCACCAGTAAGGTTAGTGAGAATCGCTTAAGAGCAATGACACTGTTAAGCGAATCCGGCTCCAGATGTTCGTCAGAGTCATCACTCAGGTAACCATCACCCTCATCCCTAGGGGATTCAGATTGCTGCAAGTCATCACCGTTGTTGTCAATGTCACCGGCAGCATCCTCATCCTTTGATCCCCCCTCCGCATCAGGGTCTTGCAGATGAGCAGCAGATTCTTCCTTCCCATCCGACTCTTTCTGGCTTGATCCAGCAGCTTGCTCAGCACCAATCGGCAGATCCAGGAGAGCTTCGAAAGGACCCAAAACCGTGTCCGACGCCGAGCTTGCAGGCGATTTCTCACCACCGACGGGACCCTCCACAGGTACGTCAGGTACGTCCGACACTCCCTGAGCCTGCGCATTGTCCACGCTTTTCTTGCCATTCCTGCTGTTGCGTCCCTTCGCCATGATGCGATGATGAGATATGCTTAACAGCCGAGAAATGGCTGAAAAACAAGCTGTTCTGAGCACATACTGACTGGAAACCAGCGATTTATATCTCCTGTGCTTGAAGGCAAACCGTTGCAGATCCAGACCAGAGGTTGTGCAAGGCGCCTTAGAGAATGGTTCCCTGCCCTGGTAGTTGCTTTCCAAAGAGACCTGGGAAACTTGATGCTTGAAACCCCTGGTGTTGACGCGCGCAGCAGCCAGAGATGACTGTGCACCGCGGAAGGATCCATGGAGCTGCTGATAACTCTGTTGATGAAAGCATGAAACCTCTTGAGTTAAGGTTAGGTGTAGCTCTGACGATAGCCTGGAACTCAAAAAACAGGTGTCTAGGTTCCCGTAATGAACACTATAAAAGCACCGTTGTAAAGAGCTTAAAGCCGTGCATCGCCTAGAAGCTTCTAATCCTTGAAATGTCAAGAAATTGTTACACATTGGTCGAGTTAAAGCTCTCCACCCATGGTGCATCATGAGAAGAAACAAGAGTGGATGAACTATGAATGAAGTGGGTACAAGTACTAACCCTAATTGGGTTGTACCCCCTATGGGATACCCCACTACAGCCTACACAAAAGTATAAGCTATAACGTTCTGACACACCCCCATAGGCAAAGTGGGGGAGAACAAGGGGTCACAAGACCAGTCAAGCAAAGCAAAGCAAGGCAAGCTCAGGGTGGATCACAACGTCACCACACATTCTGAGCACAAGTTCAAGGCCAGAAGGCCAGTTCACATGTAGGAGTACATATATATATATAGATAAGGCTAGACAAGCAAGAGCAGGTATATATATATGTAACAGTACAAGCAAGGTCAAGGGGTGAGCAAGTGAGGCAAGACAGGGACAAGACCCAGCTGAGTGCAGAAGCGCTGATGATCATAAGGCGGAAGAGCCTTGGTGAAGACATCAGCAGTGTTGGCCTCAGAGGCCACGTACGCAAGCCGCAACTGACCACGCTGCTGTAGCTCACGAGCAAGAAAGTAACGAAGAGCAATGTGCTTAGTTCTGTGCTCCAGTCTCTGCTCTCGACACAAGGCCAGCATGGCCTTGTTGTCTACGTACAGGACTGGAGGAGAACGAGGCGGCTCTCCAAGGTCGGTCAGCAGGTAGGTGAGCCAGCGAAGCTCCTGGGCAGCCATGGCCCCAGCGTAGATCTCAGCCTCACAACTGGAGCCGAGAACAGAAGACGAGCGAGTAGCCCGCCACGAAACAGAGCCGGAACCGAGGCTGAAAGTGTAACCCTGTGACGACCGCTGCGTAGCCTGGTCGTCAGCCCAAGAAGCGTCCGCGTGCCCAGTGAGGACCACTGGACTCCGCCCTCCAAGCACTAGCCCCATGCCCGACGTACTGCACAAGTAGCGCAACACCCTCTTCGCAGCAGCCATGTGCTCTGGTCGGTGTCTCCCAGGAGCAACATAGCGTGCAAGAATGCTAAGAGGGTATGCAAGGTCAGGTCGTGTGCAGGTCATCAGGTACATGAGGCAGCCAACAAGCTCTGGATACGGGCCACTCGACTCTACGGACTCATCCGAAGGCAGAGCTGAGAGTGAGTGGCGAGTAGGCAGAGGAGTGGCCTGAGGCGAGGAGTACGTGAAGCCGAAGCGCTGAAGGACCTGCTGCACCATGTGTGACTGAGTCAGGGTAATGGTGCGGCGTGCTCTGTCCCGGGTGATCTGCAAGCCAAGGTAGCTGCGCAGTTCACCCAGGTCTGTGCACGTGTGTCTCTTCTGCAGCTCGGACTTCACGTGAGCGAGTCCAGTAGTGTCAGCTGTGGCAAAGACTAAGTCGTCGACGTATACGAGGATGTAGAACGGCGGCAGAGAGGTGTCGGTGCGCAGAAACAGCGACGGGTCGGCAGTAGAAGGAGCAAACCCAAGAGCCGCAAGCGTAGTCCTCAGTGTGTCGTGCCACTCACGTGGCGCCTGGCGGAGACCGTAGACTGGACGCCGGAGACTCCACTGGGTACCAGGAGGGAAAGACCCAGTGAAGCCAGGTGGGCGGCGCAGCCAGATCTCCTCGTGCAGGCTGCCCTGCAAGAAAGCAGTGCTGAAGTCGAGAGAGTGCAGCTCGTAGTCACGGTGAGCAGCAACGTGTAGCAGTACCCGAAGAGTGGTCATCTTCGGGGTGGGGGAGAAGGTCTGAAAGTAGTCAACTCCCTGCCGCTGACTGAAGCCACGAGCCACGTAACGAGCCTTGAAGACAGGCGGAGAACCCGGCGGCCGCTTCACCCTGAAGATCCACATGCCACTGACGATGTTCGCCCCAGGAGGGGGGACAGCGTCAACGTAGGTGCCTGTGGACTTCCAGGAAGCCATCTCTGCATCCATAGCTGCCTGCCACTGAGAGGAGTAGGGACCCTCTATCGCCTCCGCGTAAGAGCGCGGAGTCGGGATGTCAAGTGCATCCGGGTCTCCCTCAGGGGTAAGCAGTACGGACACGAGATGAGGTGAAGCAGCTGCCAGACACTGGAACTCCTCCTGCCTGTCCTCAAGGACGTCCGTGCCAAGGGCACACTCACCCCCGACGGACGGAGGACAGACAGACTCAGACTCAGCAACAAGACTAGCAGCGTAGTCTAGGCGACAGCGAGCAGCAAAGTCGACGAGCTCAGCAACTAGGGCAGACGCAGCAGTAGACTCGAAAGAAGGGTCAGTGACGACAGTAGCAAGGAGACGCGTGACAGTAGGACTGGCAGCACGAAGAGAGTCCGACTCCGGGTCGGGAAGAGCAGGAAGGGAGGACTCAGGAGGAGAAGGCAAAGGGGCACGCAGAGGAGCAGTGGACGGACGCAGAGACATCCGGTGCGTGCCAGGGACAGGAGGAGGACGCGGACGCGAACCACGACCACTAGCGCGAGCAGTACGGACAGGCGACGCAGGGCGAGACGCAGGCTCACGACGCTCAGTAAGACCTCCAGTAGGACCAGTGTAGGGAGAAGGAGCAGGCAAAGGGGAGGTAGGCTGTAGCTGTGACTGCGACGGGACAGGCTGTGGACCCTCCAAGGGAGGAGGAGGACCAGCAGAAGGCGGAAGACCAAGAACCTGCTGCAGGAGTGGAACGAAGTACGGTCGAGGCCGCGTAGCGACGCCAGAAACAGCAGGGACAGCACCAGTACCCCCAGTAGGAGCACCCGCTCCAGCAGCACCTCCAGCAGCTCCACCAGTGGTAGCCGCAGCGCCAACACCCTCAGCAGCACCAGCTCCAGTCGAACCTGCAGGCCCAGCAGCTCCAGTACTCCCAGTACGAGCACCTCCGGGACCCGCAACAGCAGCACCCTCAGTAGCCGAAGAACCTCCAGCACCAGCAGCACGGCTCCAGCGCCGGGCAAACCACTCGCGCAGCTCGTGTGGAGAGAGTGGCTCCCGACGAGACGAAGCACGCGGAGAACCTCCAGGCGGAGGACCTCCAGGCTCAGCACCCCCAGACCCAGCACCCCCAGGCGTAGCACCCCCACACTCAGCACCCCCAGGCTCAGCACCCCCAGGCTCAGCACCCCCAGGCGTAGCACCCCCAGACTCAGCACCCCCAGGCTCAGCACCTCCAGGCTCAGCACCCCCAGTCTCAGCACCCCTAGGCTCAGCACCCTCAGCAGCACCAGAGTCACCAGTGACCTCGACAGGCTCGACTGCGTCTACCTGGGACACACCTGAAGGGGCAGGACCCTGAGGGGGGAGGGGGTCTACCGGGGGGGGACCTGGTACAAGGAAGAGCGGGGGCGGGGGGAGGGACGGAGTGCGGTAGGGGAAGAGGCGGTAGTAGGGGACCGACTCGTCGAACGTGACGTCCTGGGAGGACAGAACACGGCGAGAGGTGGGGTGGTAGAACTGCCACCCAGGCGCGTCGGGGGGGAACCCCAGGAAGACGCAAGGAGCAGCACGAGGGGACAGCTTGTCCGTAGACAAGTCGCGGACAAACGCCCGAGATCCCCAGACCCGGAACGCCGACGCATCGCCAACCTTCCCCGTCCACAGCAAGGCTGGGGAGGTCTCCGGCGTGGAGACCCTAGGGTGAAGGTTGATCTGATGCGCCGCGTACCTCACCGCAAACGGCCACAGAAAATGGGGGGCAGCCGCATGCATCATAGACGTACGAGCGACGTCCATGACCATGCCAATGCGGCGCTCAGCAATCCCATTTTGCTGCGGAGAGTCCGGAAGCGTGAAGGTCTGACGGATGCCTCGTGCACGACAGTAGGCTCGCAGAAGGCCAGAGGAGAACTCCCCGCCTCTGTCCGAGTGCAGACGCAGAACAGGAAAGTCGGAGCCAAATCTCTGCCTGAGCTGGAGACGAGCTGCGCGGATCCAGTCGATCAGCACCTCAGTGACATCACCCTTGCTGCGCAAGGGGAAGACTGCGGTGTAACGCGAGTAGTCGTCAACAACGAGTAGGAAGTAGCGCTCGTGACCCTGCCCACGGACGCGGGCTGGGCCCCACACGTCCATGTGAAGCGTCTGCAACGGGGCCTCTGTCGGAGGAAACTGGGAGGAGTGAGGGGCAGCACGCTGGCGCCCCTCGACACAGGGGACACAGGTAGGGCCAGGGCCCTGAGGAAGGGGAGGGAGGGACCGGGGGAGACCAGACACTAGAAGACGGGAGGCCATGCCTCTGAGCCGAAGCAGAGAGGGGTGACCAAGACGGTGATGCCAGAGGAGAGTCTCGTGAGACAGGAGACGACACGAACAGGGGGCAGACTCAGGACCAGACCTGGACACTCCAGCAAACACCCGACCCGACGAAGCGACTCTACCAGACTCAGTAACGGGAGGAGACGCAGTGGTCAGTGTGTACAGGCTCGACCCCGGCTGACGGGTAAACGTAGCCAGGTGTCGGCCTGTGCTAGCCTCTGTACAGTGCGTCACGCGCTGACGCGCAGGAGTGAACTGGTGTACACCCGCATCCTGGAGGTCAGCACCACTCACCAGGTTCGTAGAGAACGAGGGGAGGTAGAGACCAGACAGGGTGCCAGAGGGAGCCGCCGGACACGGGAGGACTGTGGAGAAGCGAGACAGGACAGGACCCCCAGAGGGGTCAGCCAGAGACACTGCAACCGGCCGACTCAGCGGTGTGAGTGTGGTGCAGTCCCGAAAGAAGGAGCGAGACGCCCCAGAGTCAAGGGTGAAGGTGAGGGAGGCCGAAGCCGACGTAGTACCTGAGAGCGCAGACTCACCAGTACCTGAGGACGCAGACACACGGGCACCTAGAGCAGCAGCGTCGCAAGCACCTAGGGCAGCAGCCTCACCAGGACCTAGCGCAGCAGTCTCAATGCCCGGATCGGGCGGGAAACACCGGTAACAGTCACCCTCATCACTAATAGACACAGCATACATGGCAGAGAGAATAGCATCAAAGTCAAGATCATAGATGGCAACACCCGCCCTGGACAGCTCGCCCCAGCGAGGGATCTCTGAGGCCTCCGGGAACTGGTGACGCCACGCGTCCGTCAGGCGGCCAAAGCAGCGCTGGGTGGGGTGGGCACCCCCACACTGCTCACCCGCACGGTCGCCGGTGCGCAAAACGTAGGAGCACGGACCAAAACCCCCACCCCGCTGACGCGCAGTGTACCACTCACGAAGCTGCTGAGGGGACAGGGTGTCACGACCACGCTGCTGCTGCTGGCGCGAGCCACCACCGGAGCCACTCCTCTGCGAAGACCCGCGACCAGCACCACCGCCACCCCCGCCGCCTCCGCCGCCTCCGCCGCCTCCGCTACTGCCGCCGCCTCCGCCTCCGCCTCCGCCTCCACCGCCGCCTCCTCCGCCACCTCCGCTCCCACCGCCACCGCCGCCGCCACCTCCGCCTCCACTGCCGCCACCGACCCCTCCACCCCCACCTCCACTCCCACCGCCACCCCCACTCCCCCCACTGCCGCCACCTCCACCTCCACCGCCCCCGCTCGCTCCTCCAGCGCCCTTGCCCCCCTTGCCCTTGCCAGAGCGGCGTCTCCCGCTAGGGGCAGACGCCACACCGACCGACTCAAGACCAAGGAGGTCGGCCGCAGCAGCAGAGGCAACAGAGGGCAGAAGGGGGGAGGGGGAACACCCCTCAAAGATGGGGGTGCGCGGGTCACCACGAGAGGCCCCTACAGCGACTATGCTCTTCTCGGCCGCTAGGAGGGACTTCTCGAGGAGGTCAACAGTGAGAGTGGTGGGACAGACAGAGAGAAAGTGGTCCCTGACTACGCGAAGGGAGTCAGGAAGGCGAGTGACTATGTAGTAAAGAGTGATGTACATGGGGGGGGGGTTCTTGGCGCAGAAGTCAGGAGGGAGTGCAGCGCGGTAGCGAGTGTCACTAGTGCGGAGGTGCGTAATGAGGTCAGCGACTGTGGGAAAGGCAGCAAGGTCAGGAAAGAGGTACGGTAGCATGAGACGGCTCAGTGCAGCAGTGGCAGGGGAGGAGTAGCGCGCAACTACAGCGTCGTACAAGGTCTGAGCACTCTTGTACTGACTAAAGTGCGCACGCTCGGAGGTAGGGAGGTGGCGACGCACAGCAAGACGTGCAGCAGCGTCGCGCGTGGCCCACTGGGAGCGAACAGTGGCGTCAGCATCAGCAGCAGGGGCAGTGGAGGCGCCAGAGGTGAGGTCAAAGAGAGAGAGGCCGTCTGCCCTATCGCACTGTAAGAACAGCTGCAGGTCATCTACCCAGACCTCAAAGTCAATGGCCCGACCCTCACCGTCAAAGACGAGAACACTAGGGGTGGCCATGACCCTAGACGACTAGCAGCGCAAACAGTAGGGTGAGGGCAGTGCAGTGAAAAGGCGCTGCGCTCACCAGACTGGGCAGGTCGGGCGGCCCGGAAGGAGGGCGGCGCGGCGGCTCGGCGGCTCAGCTGCTGGGCGGCTCGGCGGGTCGGCGGCTCCGCTGCTGGGCGGCTCGGCTGCTGGGCGGCTCGGCTGCTGGGCGGCTCGGCTGCTGGGCGGCTCGGCTGCTGGGCGGCTCGGTTGCTGGGCGGCTCGGCTGCTGGGCGGCTCGGCTGCTGGGCGGCTCGGCTGCTGGGCGGCTCGGCTGCAGGGCGGCTCGGCTGCTGGGCGGCTCGGCTGCTCTGCTGTCGGGCGGCTCGGTTGTGCTGCTGAAGGGCGGCACGGCGGTCAGCTGCTCGGCCGGGTGAGACGGCTCGGGCGGCTAGGGTGGCGGGCGGCGCTGCAGCAGGTGACGGGGCCGAGTGGTAGGGTGGCGGGGCCGCCGAGTGAGGCAGCGGGGCCGCTAGGTAGGGCGGCGGGGCCGCTAGGTAGGGCGGCGGGGCCGCAGGTAGGGTAGGGCGGCGACAAGCCAGGCGGCGACGGGCCGGGACAGGCGGCGCACGGGCCACAACGGGCGGCGACGGGCCGGGGGAGGCGGCGCACGGGCCGCGACGGGCGGCGACGGGCCGGGCGGTGACGAGCCGCGACGAGCGGTGACGGGCCGGGACAGGCGGCGCACGGGCCGCGTCGGGCCGCGTCAGGTGGCGACGGGCCGGGACAGGCGGCGCAGGGGCCGCGTCGCACGGGACGGGCGGCTCACGTGGCCGGGGCGGGCGTCAAAAGGGCGGCGGGCGGGCCGCGTAGGGTGGCGACGGGCCGCTAAGGGCGGCGACGGCCGAGCAAGGGCGGCTCGAGGGAGGCCGCGACGGTAGAGAGAGGACCCGAGGCGCGACTCGGGCCTAAGCGGAGCGCGCTTCGGGCAGAAAAAAAAAATTTCGATGGTGGGCCCTAGGATCAGTTCCCACTAGGGAACCTGCTCGATACCATGAGAAGAAACAAGAGTGGATGAACTATGAATGAAGTGGGTACAAGTACTAACCCTAATTGGGTTGTACCCCCTATGGGATACCCCACTACAGCCTACACAAAAGTATAAGCTATAACGTTCTGACACATCATCAGCAGCGCGTCAGCTGAGGCAGTTACTGACGGCGAATGGCGCTGGCTGCTGCTGTAAATGTGGAAACAGAAGCGACACTCAAAGTGCTGGTATTTTCTATATCAAGCACCCCTGACTTCAAATTCCGAATCGGTAAAAGATGTGGAAACGCCGTTTCTCAGATACGAGCAAATAGCTTAGAGTGGAAATTTTATGCTTGGTAATTACATTATTGACGGTGTTTATGGAGATGGCCTTGTGTCGAGTTTTTTACAGTGCCTAGATAAAGGCTATGCGGATGTTGAGTGCTGAGGAGGTTGAATACCAAAATGCGCGACTCATGGTCTACCTTGGAACCGCAGCGCCATGACTACCAGACCCAAGAAGACTGACGGACGGTCAGATGTCTCCGTATTTTCCCAGTTTGGGCTGGTTGGTTGGTGAGCGACGGATCCAACGACTGATTCATGGATCGCGACAACCGCTGTCACTTTCTGGCGATCGAACCATGTCAGCTTGCGACCATTCGGTGGTGGCGAGGGTTCTAATAACGCGGGACACACCTCTCTACACTCGGTAGAGCGGAATTGCTTGTTTTGCTGCTACATGCCCGCCCACCAGACCAGCGCCAGTGTAGGGGAGAGTGGTTGGATGGGGGATGGGGTCCATGTCATCAGAACGAACGTTCATCCTCGATATAGGATCACCACTGTATCGAAGTTGAACCGATGCTCCAGACACGAGTCCACAAAAAATCCGTTTTCGAACAACATAACCGAAGAGAAGTGTGGGGCGTTCGGGTGTGTCACTTGGGCTATCTCACTCCTATGGAGTGAGATTGCCTGTTCGTCCAGAGGGGCTTATTTACGTTGTAAAACGTCTGGATATGTCATCAATTGAGCATACAATCTACACTGATGAGACACGCCCTTTTCAATCTGAAACAGTAAGTAGCGTTGACAAGGACCATAATTGTCCGGAACCGAGTAACAAACGGTTCCTATACTATCTAAATTGTTTGAGTTCGGTTTCTCGGTGTCAAATGCAACCAAAGCTGCGACTGAACATCACCCACCCAAGACATGCATGGCCTTCCTTCCTCACCCAAGTATGTCCTCCTGAAGCCACCTAGCGCTTTAGGTCCTGTTTTAGGTCTTTTACTGCTTGCTTCGTTGACCGTGGCTGATGCATGCATTCCCGTATGCGACATTGCACTCCCGTGCTTTTATCAAGGGGGATGGGGCCCATGTGCGTATTGGGTTGGCATGTGCGTTATTCCCCTTCATTCCTGCTCTAGTATTATCTGGCCTACTTAGTAGAATAGAGCCAATTTCATTCCTTCCTAAATAATCTCCAGCGTTGATGCCTTCAACGTTCCTCACGGGACTTATGCCGCAAACGCGTGTCGCACCTTCACAAGAGCCTTGACGCATACGCAGTGGCACGCGTTTCTGGAAGCGGGCTCATGGGGCTAATAGAAGCCTTTAGGGACCTAGTGTCCACTTTCCACTCGCAGCTTCGAAGCTTCTAAGGCTCATCTCGTATACGCAGCAGCAGTTGAGGGTTAGTTCGTCCTGTATTCACCGCAGTTTAAGGTTAGTTTATCCCGTGTACACAGCAGTTTAAGGTTCGTTTATCCCGTGTACACAGCAGTTGAGGGATAGTTAATCCACGTCTATTATCCTTCTTGGTTAAGTTGCGGTCCGTTTCAGTCAACGGTTCGACCGACCTAGGTTTTCCGTCGTCCATCTCATCGTGCACTGCAGTCCCCATTTCGTCGTCCCTCGCATCCAACGGTCGTCGTGCACTGCGACTCACTGCGATCTCCCAACCCAACGATCACGAAGATGGACCCGGTGCTCGTCCTCATAATCGCGAGCTGCATGACGCTAACGCAGTTCGCGTTGCAGCTCAAGGAGAATACCACCACCAGCGCTTACCTAAAAAACTTCGATCTCATGCTGGAATCAACGGCAACCCTGCACGCGCTGCTGACGGAGTTTAAGAGCTTCAAGGGCTGGGGTGTAGCCACGGACGGCGCGAAGAAATCGTTTCAGAGGCTTGAAGACCTTTTGCGGAAAGCCACGGCGTTGCTACAACGATGCATCAGCGCGCGGAGTAAACTGCTTCAGGTGCGAGTCTTACGGAAGAATATAAAATCTCTTATTTATTTTTCCGCATGTCAGGTGCATAGTGGCGGCATTGTTGCCTCAACATTTGGTTTTGTTTGCGTTTTCCCGTAGGATTCGACTCTGCGAAGCTGACGGCATCACATTAGGGACTCCATAACACAGAACTGGCTGCATTTCTGCTCCAATTTGTTGAGATCGTTGCAATCGAAGTCTTTGTGTTTAATTCGCGTACTTCATTAATGCAATAATCTTTTTATATGACGTGTTTCATGGAATGCAGCTGGTATCGGAGCACGCGCTACAGGCGCAGGACTTCATAAAGATGCACGCGGAGATGGAGCAGTGCCTCTCCACCGTCCCCATCCAAACCCTCCCTGAACCCCTCACCTCCAAGGTCAGTCGCCTTACACGCCCACGCGTCAACCCCCTCGCGTTGCAGGTAAGCGTCAATGCGGCTTAGACTGGGCGCGTTAAAGGTAAGCGTTTATCCATTGTCGGCTGGGGTATGGCGTCAAACAAAATCCTGTACTGCCAAAAAAGTAGGTAGCAAATCGTTGCGCATGGACGACCAGAGCTAAAAGCCTCACGGGCTCGAGCTAGCCGTTATGGCTGGCCGGTAGTAGCAGCTCTCCAGATGTCAAAACTGTTGTGATAAAGTATTCGGAATGGTTGTTCTGTCGTGTGTCTCCTTTCAATTCAGGCTAGTAATTTATTTCAACTTCAATTCAATAGTTTTCTCTCGTTTAATCTAGCAAGCGTTCAAAACATGAACATTTTGCATGAGCTAATTCTGGATTCCTTTTCCTTTTCCTATTCCTAGTTCCCTCTCTCTCAAGAAGTCATTGTGCACCTGTGTTGCTCTTTTTCTCTTCCCCTGCCTTTCTCTTCTTGCTCTCACATTCCCTCCCTATTCCCCTCCAACTCCCCGTTACCTCCCCCCACACATTCTCGCCAACAACCTCCCCCCCCCCTCCACCCCCCACCCCTCCCCCACCTCGCTCCCTATCCCTCCCCTCACCCTCCCCGTCCATGATTAAGCGCACGGTTACGTATTCCGAGTCAGTCACGTCCGCCATGCGTACTGCTGCACTCTCACTTTCCCCTTCCCCCTCCTCCTCTTTTCCCCCTTTTCCTTATCTTCAACCCACCCCCTCCATTCCCCCCCGCCCCCACCTTTCCCCGTTACCCCCCTCCTCGTCCCCGCTTCAGCTCACGGCGATGCGGCAGCAGCTGCTGAACACGCCCTTTACGGAGTGCATCACGCCCGCCATGCGCGCGCAGCTGCAGCTGCTGCTCTCCTCCGCCGCCTCCCCCTCCCCCGCGCTCAAGGACGCGCCCGGCTCCGACGTCCTCGCCTTCCAGCTGGCGGAGGCGCTCGGGCTGGGGCTCTCCGCGGAGGCCGCCAACCCGGGCGCGCTGCGCCGCGAGCAGGAGGCGCTGGCGCTGGAGAAGCGCAAGGCGCAGGAGGGGCGGGATTTGGCGCAGGCGAAGGTTGTGGAGCAGGTGAGAGGGGGGGAGGGGGAAATGGGGGGGATGGGTAACGAGGGGGAGGAGACCCGGAGTGGGGAGTTGTATGGGATCGGTGTGAATCAAGTTAGGGCGCAGGAGGGGCAGGACCTGGCGCAGGCCAAGGTGGTGGAGCAGGTGAGACTGGGGGAGGGGGAACCAGGGAGGGATTGGACAGAACGGGGTAGGAGATGGGGAGGATGATGAGGGGAAAGGGGGAAGATCCATGGGATAAGTGTGAAACACGTTAGGGGCGCAGGAGCGGCGGAACCTGGTTAGGCTAAGGTGAGACTGAGGTAGGAGGAACCGGGGAAGTGGGCAGAGAGGGGGAGGGGGATGAGTGGAGATGGGGGAGAGATATGGGATCGGTTTGAAACAGGCGCAGGAGGGGCGCGACTTGGCGCAGACTAGTGTGACTGAGGGATGGGCAGGGGAGGGGGAGGTGGGTGATGGGGGCAGAGGAAAGGTGAATGTGATGGGTGCGTTATGCACAGCAGAGGCGGGGTGCTGCGCAGGATAGAGTGTTGTACCAGGTGAGAGTGCGGGGAGAGGGAGGAGAGGCGGCGAGAACAGGGGGAAAGGTGGTTGGAGGGGAAGGGGAGGAGGGGGACAGTGGCGTGGGATAGTGCAGGCGCCTCAGAAGGCGAAGGAGCGGGAGGAGTAGGGGGAGGTCATGCTGCCACGCACAAGCCACGCACAAGCCATCCATGCACAAGCCATCCATGCACAGGCCATGCACAGGCCATGCACAGGCCATGCACAGGCCATGCAAAGTCGTGCACCATACTTATCCAACCACGTCCACCACCAGCGCCCCTTCACCCCTCCCCCCCTCCAAACCCCCCGCGTCTCTTACCAAGTAGTGCTGGTGCTGATGTGCATGGAGCGAGAAGTGGCAGCCCGTGCATGTTCTGCTCTCTGCCCACACCTCCCCTCATATCCCCTCTCTCTTCCCTGCCCTCCCATGCACGTCACCAGATAGTGCTGGTGCTCATGCGCATGGAGCGGGAGGTGGCAGCCCGTGCATGTTCTGCTCTCTGCCCACACCTCCCCTCATATCCCCTCTCTCTTCCCTTCCCTCCCATGCACGTCACCAGATAGTGCTGGTGCTCATGCGCATGGAGCGGGAGGTGGCAGCCCGCAGAGAGAAGCAGAAGCGTGCCGCTGAAGCCGCAGCAGGCAGCACTACCACTGCTGCTCCCGCCGCCTCAACTGCTCCCGCGCCCTCCTCCATCTTCGCGCCTCAACCCAGCCGGTCCCACGCAGCCGCAGCAGCACTGGGGATTAATCTGCTGGCAGAGAGCTTGACAGAGCTTAGTGTGGGAGGCAGTGACAGACAAGCAGAAACAGCAGCAGCGACCTCCCAGCAGCAGCAACAGGGGGGCGGGGCAGGGGCAGGAGCAGTGGCAGGGGTGGTGAGACATCAGGAGGGGCAGGAGGCAGCAAAGAAGGTGGTTGAGCCGATCAAGATGGTGCTGCCAGGAGATAGCGCCGCCGCCGCTAGTGCTGGTGTTGCTGGTGCACGGCGTGACAAGAGCCCACAGCCAGGGGTGGTAGGAGCAGACGGGGCAGGGGTGGGAGGGGCAGCAGCGAACGGGGCTGGGGGTGTGACAGCAGGCACAACAGCGGCAGCAGGAGGGGCAGCAACGGCAGCAGCAGCAGCGGCACGAGCACGGTCGCCCACGCCTGCAGCAGCAGTAGGCGCCGCCAGCAGCACTGCCACCACAGCAGCCACGAGAACTACTGCCGCAGCAGCACCAGCAGCCGCTCCAGCTGCAGCACCAGCTGCATCCCACGCGTCCAGGCCAGCAGCAGCAGCAGCAGCAGCAGCAGCAGCACCAGCAGCGGCAGCACCAGCGGGTCAAGCCACACAGGCAACAGGCGAGCAGGGGGTAGCACAGCAGATCATCCGCACGCTCCGTCTCGGCTCTGTGGACGAGAAGGCCCAGGCAGCCGGGCTCGTGGGCTGGCACACGAAATTCTCCGCCACCAACCGCGCCATGTTCCGCTCCGCTGGGGTCATCGACGCTCTGCTCCCTCTCGCCGCCGCCTCCTCTCCCCAGGAGGCGAAAGCAGCCGATGCCGCAGTGAGAGCCCTGGTGAATTTGCTGGCAGATGAAGATGTGAAGGTTGAGCTGATTGGGCACCTGCCGCTGCTGGTCCAGGCGCTGAAACGCGCGCAGCTGCCTGCCACTCGCGCCGGCATGGCGCGGATTTTTAAAGCGATTGCGACGATATCGGATGAGGCGTGTAAGGTGGTGGTGGATGCCGGCGCGGTGCCGCACTTAGCTAAGTTTGTCGATCCGAGCGCCGCTGCGGTGGCGCCGGCGAACCCGCCGCCGACGGGCGGCGCGGCAGTGGCTGCGGCCGCCGCCGCAGAGGAAGCTTCGAAGCAATGCGCGGCGGAAACCCTAGCGATCCTCGCGCAGGTTCCCTCAAAGCGAAGCAGAATGGTGGCAGACGGGGCCGTTGGCCCTCTCTCCCTCCTCGTGCTCTCCACCCCGCCGAACGAAACCCTAATTGCGGCGGTGACGGCACTCGCAGGGCTGGCGGGCGTGCACGAGGGGAGGGAGGGCATGGCGGCAGTGCTGCCGACGCTGGTGAATCTGCTGAGGGTGGAGGATGAGGGGGTGATGGCGCCCACTTTGGATGCACTGTTGCTGCTGGCCAAGCACAGCGCGGGGTACCGCAGCGGCATCCGGAATAACGGGGGGATGAGGCACTTGAGGAATGTGCTTCGCGTGGGGCCCTCGCCTCTCCACAACAAGGTGAGACTTGCTTTCTTGGCCATCCCTTCCCTCTGAAAAACAAAACGCTCTGCACCCCTCCTCCCCATAACTAGGTGGTATCGACCATTCCTCCCCTCCACCCCGTTCAGCTTTGTTTATGACAAGTTGCAATGCATGCCGTCCAATGTATGCCATCATACCAATGTATACCATCATACCAATGCATGCCATCATACCAATGCATGCCATCATACCAATGCATGCCATCATACCAATGCATGCCATCATACCAATGCATGCCATCATACCAATGCATGCCATCATACCAATGCATGCCATCATACCAATGCATGCCATCATACCAATGCATGCCATCATACCAATGCATGCCATCATACCAATGCATGCCATAATACCAATGCATGCCATCATACCAATGCATGCCGTCATACCAATGCATGCCATCATACCAATGCATGCCATCATACCAATGCATGCCATCATACCAATGCATGCCATCATACCAATGCATGCCATCATACCAATGCATGCCATCATACCAATGTACGCCATCGTTCCACACACGCCATCACATCTTTCCAGGCCATGGAGCTACTAGCGGCTCTCTTCTCATAGCCCTTCAAGCCATGGCAGTCTGGCCTTGGGAGTATGGAGTCTCCTTTTGAGCCACTCTCCATCCCTTGAATCACTCCCACATGCCATGGCAGGGCATGGAGCTGCTAGCGGCTCTCTTCTCATAGCCCTTCAAGCTATGCATGAAGCCATGGATGGGAGTATGCATGGAGTTTCCTCCGTGAAGGCAACCGGCCATTTGTTGATTCACTTCTGTATCTTCTGGGAATTCTCAAAAGCTGACAATCTGGAAGGAAGCCTGAAGCTTCACACAAATTGGGAAGTACGGTATCACCACGAAGATGGCAACTACATGTTACAGAGTTACACATTGCTTGCTGTATTTGCAGTCAGGATTCAGTACTCAAGTCATGTTATTGTAGGTAGGTAGTCATTTCCAGCTAGGTGGCTTAAGTAGTATTACCTAGTTGAGTTGGGCTAGTCTAGTTCCCAAACTGGTTGTCTAGCTGGTTGGCTAGCTAGGCACTAGCTGGTTGCGTCGCATGTAGTGCACATTACAATTCCCTTTGACTAAAAATATTTAGTAGCATATAAGGATGTAAGTGTCAAAATGTTATAATGCTTACATTGTTTAGGCTGTAGTGGGGTAGCCCATAAGGGGTACCATCCAATTAGGGTTAGTACTTGTACCCAACTCATTCATAGTTAATTCATTCTCGTTTAGTATTCTGACATGGTTTCAGAGCAGGTCCTGTTCCAAGACCGTTTTCTTTAGGGCCCACCGGATAGCGCTGCCCTACTAGTCGCGCTGCCCTGCCCCACCCTGCCCTGCCTGTCGCGCCGCCCTGCTGGGCGCCGCGCCGCCCTGCTGGCCGCCGCGCCGCCCTTTGCAGCCCGCGCGCCGCCCTTTGCAACCCGCGCGCCGCCCTGCTGCTGCCCACCCTGCCTTGCCCGCGCGCCGCCCTGCTGGCCGCCGCGCCGCCCTTGGCAGCTCGCCGCGCCGCCCTTTGCAGCCCTCGCGCCGCCCCTTATAGCACGCACGCCGCCCTTTGCACCCGCGCGCCGCCCTACTGCTGCCCGCCCTGCTACGCGCAGCCCTGCTGGCCGGCGCCCTGCTGCCCGCTCAACCCTGCTGCGTGCTTCTCTAGTGCTCTAGTGCTCGCGCGCCGCCCAAACTGCGTGACGCCCTGCTGGTCGCACGCCACCCTGCTCTGCCTACTATGGCTTCTCTCTGTGTACTCACCTTCGATCATGAGGGCCGTCCGATCCAGTTCGATACGTGGCTCGACGACTTACAGCTGTACCTATTGAGCGATTCTAGAGACAGCGTTTCGTTGTTTGACCACACGTCTGGAGCCTCTCTCGCCCCTCCCGCCACAGCTGACAGTGCGACTCGCTCACAGTGGCTTACCCGTGACGCTGGTGCTTGCTTAGCTGTTCGCAACCACCTGCCGTTAGCCGAACGCGCTCACTTTGGCCAGCACAAGACTGCCAAAGCCCTGTACGACGCTGTAGTCGCTCGTTACTCTTCCCCTACCATTGCTGCTCTCGGCCGCCTTATACTGCCCTATCTGTTTCCCGACCTGTCAGCCTTTGCCACAGTCGAGGACCTCGTTACCCACCTTCGCACTAGCGACGCTCGCTACCGCGCTGCCCTCCCATCCGAGTTCCTAGACAGGAACCTGCCCCCGAGGTACATCACTCTCTACTTCATAGTCACCCGCCTCCCTGACTCTCTTCGCGCTGTCAGGGACCACTTTCTCGCACTTGACCCCACAGACCTCACTGTCGACCTGCTCGAGAAGCACCTCCTTGCAGCTGAGACTAGCGTAGTCGCTGTAGGTGCTGCTCGTGGCACTCCTCGCACACCCTTCATTGAGGGATGTTCCCCCTCCCCCTTGCCCCCTTCTACGCTTCAGCTGCTGCTGTTGACATCCTTGGTGCTGAGGATGTCGGGGCTGCTTTTGCTCTTAGTGGGAAGCACCGCAGCAGCAAGGGCAAGGGTGGCAAGAGTGGTGGCGGTGGCAGCGGGAGTGGTGGTGGTGGAGGCAGTGGAGGCGGTGGAGGTGGCGGAGGTTGTGGCAGCGGTGGGAGTGGTGGCGGGAGTGGGGGCTTCGGTGGCGGCGGTGGTGGCAGCGGTGGGGGTGAGGGTGGCGGTGGTGGCGGCAGTGGGAGTGGTGGCGGCGGCAGTGGTGGCGGTCGGGGTGGAGCTGTTCAGAGGGGAGGTTCTGGCGGTGGCCAGAGGCAGCAGCAGCAGCGTCGGAGCAAGACACCTACGCCCCAGCAGCTTCGTGAGTGGTTTGCTCAGCGTGGGGCGTCTGGGGGTAGTGTTCGCTGCCCGTATGTCATTCGCACGGGTGACCGCGCTGGTCAGACATGCGGGAAGTTTCACTCTTAGCACCGCTGCTTCTCCCGCCTTGATGACGCTTGGCGCGCAGAGTTTGGTGACGAGGATGAGTGCCCCTGCTGGTCAGAGCTGCTTAGGTCTGGAGTTGATATCTTTGCTCTTGACTATGATGCTATCCTTGCTGCCATGTATGCCTTGTCTGTTAGTGCTGAGGGTGACTGTTACCTGTATGTGCCGCCCGACCCAGGTATAGAGGCTGCTGCTCTAGGTGCTAGTGAGTCTGCTCTCCCTGGTACTGCGCCTGCTGAGGCCTTGCACACCTTCACACTTGACTCAGGTGCTTCCCGCTGTTTCTTTCGCGACAGTACCACCCTCACTCCACTCCCTCCACCTGTTCCGGTCAGACTGGCTGACCCCTCAAGGGGCCCAGTTCTTGCCCATTCCTCCACTGTTCTCCCATGTTCGGCGGTTCCGTTTGGCTCACTCTCAGGTCTTCACCTCCCCTCGTTCTTTACGAACTTGGTGAGTACCACTGCCCTCCGGGATGCGATGGTCACTACTACCACTCTTGGGGGTCAACGTGTGTCGATCTGCACGTGTACACGGACGGGCCGTCACCTGGCCACGTTCACCCTTCGGCTTAGGTCGAGTCTGTACACACTGACTACCGAGCCTCTTCAGGTAGCTGCGTCTGCTCAGGTGTCCGTGTAAGGTCCGGTAGCAGCCCCCTGCTCGTGTCGCCTCCTGTGGCACCAGACTCTCCTGTGTCACCACCGCCTTGGTCACCCCTCCCTGCGATGCCTTCGTGGCATGCACTCCCGCCTCCTTGTTTCTGGTCTTCCCAGGTCTCTGCCTCCCCTCCCGCCCTTGCCTGCCCCGCCCTGCCTTCCCTGCGTCGAGGGGTGGCAGCGCGCCGCTCCTCACTCCTCCTCGTTTCCCACGACGAATGTTCCCCTGCAGACTCTCCACATGGACATGTGGGGCCCAGCCCGCGTCAGAGGATAGGACCGCGAGCGCTACTTCGTGCTGGTTGTTGACGACTACACGCGATACACCATGGTCTTCCCCTTGCGCAGCAAGGGTGAGGTCCCTGATGTCTTGATCCCTTGTATCCGCGCAGTCCGTCTCCAGCCCCGCGAGCGGTTCCGCGAGGACCTTCCTGTCCTGCGTCTGCACTCTGACAGAGGTGGTGAGTTCTCCTCCGACCTCTTGCGGTACTTTTGTCGTGGGGAGGGCATTGTCCAGTCGTTCACGCTTCCGGCCTCCCCGCAGCAAAATGGGGTTGCTCAGCGCCGCATTGGCTTAGTCATGGAGGTGGCTCGTACTTCCATGATCCATGCGGCTGTTCCCCATTTTCTGTAGCCGTTTGCGGTCTGGTACGCTGCGCATCAGCTCAACCTCTGGCCCCGTGTCTCCTTGCCGAAGACCTCGCCTACACTGCGTTGGACGGGGAAGGTTGGCGATGCATCGGTGTTACGGGTCTGAGGCTCTCGTGCCATTGTGGCGATGCATGAGGATGGGGCAAAAACGATTACGCGGATGCCCCGCTCACCAAAGAAGAAGAAGAGGAAATAGAACGAGAAATGGCTGCATAACGCGGAGAGCGATCACCACGCGTCATAGACCTGCTCGAACGTCGCCCGCGGAGCCTCTCCTCACCTCCCCGTTCACCTTACACCTGGGAATCCCACGGGTCGGAGATTGAGGAGGGAAATGTACCAGCAACTCCGCCACGCGACTCACTAGGACCAATCTCCCGCCTAGATCCATTCGCCCGCTTCATTGAGGGCACCAGGACTCCACTCAACATCATCCCCGACCACAACTTCCTCGCGCTCTACCTCACAACGGCACCTGCAGAAGGGGATACAGCAGCGGAACTAGAAGCAGAGGAGCAAGACAACGAAGCAGAGCCAGGAGAAGAAGAAGGACCCGTGCTCAAAATCCCGTATGAAACAGACGAAGAAGCAGCAGAGCACCACGCACGTTACCTGTGCACTGTGAAAGTAACGAACGAGAATGAATGAACTAGCAAAGAGTTGGGTACAAGTACTAACCCTAATTGGGTTGTACCCCATATGGGCTACCCCACTATAGCCTACACAAATGTGAAAGCTATAATGTTCTGACACACCCCCATAGGCAAAGTGGGGGAGAACAAGTGGTCACAAGACCAGTCAAGAAAGCAAAGCAAGCTCAGGGTGGATCACAAAGTCACCACACAGTCTGAGCACAAGCAAAGGGCCACAAGGCCAGTTCACATGCAGAGTTATATAAAGAGAACAAACAATACAGTGATCATACCCTAGCAAGTGCAAGCATGTAGGTATATATATATATATCACAGTACAAACAGAGTCAAGCAGTAAGCAAGTGAGGCAAGGTAGGCACAAGGCCTAACACAGTAAAAAAGCGCTGATGATCACCAGGCGGAAGTGCCTTGGTGAAGACATCAGCAGTGTTGGCCCGAGTGGCCACGTACGCAAGACGAAGCTGGCCACGCTGCTGCAACTCTCGAGCAAGGAAGTATCGCAGAGCGATGTGCTTCGTTCTGTGCTCCAGTCTGTGCTCCTGACAAAAGGCAATCCTGGCCTTGTTGTCTACGTACAGAACTGGAGGCGAACGAGGCTGCTCTCCCAAGTCAGTCAGCAGGTAGGTGAGCCAGCGTAGCTCCTGAGCAGCCATGACCCCAGCGTAGATATCAGCCTCACAATTGGAGCTGAGAACCAAAGACGAGCGGGTAGACCGCCACGAGACAGAGCCAGAGCCAAGGCTGAAGGTGTAACCCTGTGACGACCGCTGTGTAGCTGAGTCGTCAACCCAGGAAGTGTCTGCGTGACCGGTGAGGACAACTGGACCCCGTCCTCCAAGAACGAGCCCTGTGCCCGACGTACTGCACAAGTAACGCAGCACCCTCTTTGCAGCATCCCAGTGCACCTTTCGGTGTCTGCCGGGAGCCACGTAGCGAGCCAGGAGGCTAAGAGGGTACGCGAGGTTGAGTCGAGTGCACGTCATCAGGTACATGAGGCAACCCACAAGCTCTGGGTACGGACCACTCGGCTCTACGGACTCGTCCAAAGGTGGAGCTGAGAGCGAGTGGCTGGTAGATAGAGGAGTGGGCTGTGGCGAGGAGAACTAGAAGCCGAAGCGCTGAAGGACCTGGTGCACCATGTGTGACTGAGTCAGGGTAATGGTGCGCCGAGCTCTGTCCCGGGTGATCTGCAAGCCAGGATAGCTGCGCAGTTCACCCAGGTCAGTGTAGGTGTGTCTCTTCTGCAGCTCCGACTTCACAAGAGTCAGTGCCTCAGTGTCAGTTGTGGCAAAGACGAGGTCGTCGACGTAGACAAGGACGTAGAACGGCGGCAGCGAGGTGTCGGTGCGTAGAAACAGCGACGGGTCAGCAGTAGCAAGAGCAAACCCAAGAGCCGCAAGTGTAGTCCTCAGTGTGTCGTGCCACTCGCGAGGCGCCTGGCGGAGACCGTAGACTGGCCGCCGAAGACTCCACTGAGTACCTGCAGGAAAAGACTCAATGAAACCAGGTGGGCGGCGCAACCAGATCTTCTCGTGGGGGAGAAGGTGTGGAAGTAGTCAACTCCCTGTCGCTAACTGAAGCCTCGAGCAACGTAACGCGCCTTGAAGGCAGGCGGAGAACCCGGCGGCCGCTTCACCCTGAAGATCCACATGCCATCGACTATGTTCGCCCCAGGTGGGGGAAAATCGTCGACGTAGGTGCCTGTGGACTTCCAGGATGCCATCTCAGCATCCATGGCTGCCTGCCATTGAGAGGAGTAAGGACCCGTAATCGCCTCTGCGTAAGAGCGCGGGGTCGGGATGTCTGGAGCATCCGGGTCTCCCTCAGGGGCAAGCAGCATGGAAGCAAAATGAGGTACAGCAGCTGCAAGATACTCAAAGTCCTCCTGCCTGTCCTCAAGAACGTCCGTGCCAAGAGCACACTCACCCCTGGCGGACGGAGGACTGGCAGACGCAGACTCAGCAACAAGAGCAGTGGCGTATTCTAGACGGCAGGCAGCAGCAAAGTCAAGCAGCTCAGCAACGAGAGCAGACGCAGTAGCAGACTCAAAAGAAGGGTCAGTGACAGCAGTGGCGAGGAGACAAGGGACAGTGGGACTGGCAGCACGAGCACGGTCAGACGCAGGGTCAGGGACCTCAGGAAGAGAGGACTCAGGAGGAGCAGGCAGAGGAACACGTAGAGGAACAGAGGAAAGACGAAGGGTCATAGCTTGCGTGCCAGGGACAGGAGGAGGACGCGAACGAGGAACGCAACGAGCAGTGCGAACAGGCGAGACAGGACGAGACGCAGGCTCACGACACTCGGTAAGACCGCCGGACTGCTCAGTGTACGGAGAAGGAGCAGGCAGTGGAGAAGCCGGCCGTAAAGGCGGCTGCGACAGGTCAGGCGGGGGCCACAGGAGGGGAGGAGTAAGGGCAGCAGAAGGCGGGGTACCAAGAACCTGCTGCAGCAGGGGAACGAAGTACGGTCTCGGCCGCACAGTGCCACCAGGGTCAACAGCTCCAGCTCCTCCAGCTCCAGCACCTCCAACACCGGGGCCTCCAACCCCAGCGCCTCCTGCCAGGGCCACCAACTCCAGCTCCTCCAGCTCCAGCGCCACCAGCGCCAGTAGCACCAGACTCCGTAGGGTCTCCAGCTCCAGCACCCTCAACACCACCAGTCCCGGCAGCTCCAGTACCCCGGGTACGAGCACCTCCAGAACCAGTGGTCGCAGCACCTCCAGTAACACCAGCTCCAGCAGCAACTCCAGTACCGCTTTCTCCAGCAGGGCCAGCACCTCCAGCGCCAGTAGCTCCACTCCAAAGGCGCGTACGCCAAACAAAACACTCACGCAACTGCTGCGGAGACAGGCTCGGCGAAGCACCAGCAGCTCCAGCAGGGCCAGCACCTCCAGAATCTGCACCCTCCGACGCAACACCCCCAGACTTAACCCCCTCAGGCTCAGCACCCCTAGGCTCACCACCCCCAGTCACAACACCCCCAGGATCAGCACCCCCAGTCGCAACACCCCCAGGCTCAGCACCCCCAGTCTCAGCACCCTCAGACTCCGCACCCCCAGGCTCCGCACCCCCAGACGCAGCACCTCGAGCAGCACCAGAGTCGACAGCTACCTGAACAGGCGCAGGACCAGGGAGAGGGTCTACCTGAGACACACCTGAGGGAGCAGGACCCTGGGGCGGGAGGTGGTCTACCGGAGGGGGGCCGGGAGCAAGGAAGAGCGGCGGGGGCGGGGGAGGGGCAGAGCGGTAGGGGAAGAGTTGGTAAAAGGGAACCGACTCGTCAAACATGACGTCCTGAGAAGGGAAGACACGGCGCGAGGTGGGGTGGTAAAACTGCCAGCCAGACACGTCGGGGATAAAGCCAAGGAAGACGCAGGGGATAGCGCGGGGGGAGAGCTTGTCCGCTGACGTATCGCGAACAAAGGCACGAGAGCCCCAGACCCGGAACACCGACGCATCGCCAACCTTCCCCGTCCAACGTAGTGTGGGCGAGGTCTCCGGCAAGGAGACACGGGGCCAGAGGTTGAGCTGATGCGCAGCGTACTGGACTGCAAACGGCCACAGAAAATGGGGAGCGGCCGCATGGATCATGGAGGTACGAGCGACCTCAACGACTAAGCCAATGCGGCGCTCAGCAATCCCATTTTGCTGAGGGGAGTCCGGAAGCGTGAACGTCTGAAGAATGCCCTCTCCACGTCAAAAGTCCCGCAAGAGGTTGGAGGAGAACTCACCACCTCTGTCAGAGTGCAGACGCAGGACAGGAAGGTCCTGGCCGAAGCGCTCGCGGAGCTGGAGACGGACTGGGCGGATCCAAGGGATCAAGACATCAACGACCTGACCCTTGCTGCGCAAGGGGAAGACCGTGGTGTACCGCGAGTAGTCGTCAACGACCAGCAGAAAATAGCGCTCGCGGCTCTGTCCACTGACGCGGGGTGGGCCCCACACGTCCATGTGGAGAGTCTGCAGGGGAGCAGTCGTCGGGGGAAACGAGGAGGAGTAAGGAGCGGCGCGCTGCCGCCCCTTGATGCAAGGGAGGCAGGGCGGGGCAGGCGAGGGCGGCAGGGGAGGAAGAGACCTGGGGAGACCAGAGACAAGAAGACGAGAGTGCATGCCACGAAGGCGAGGCAGGGAGGGGTGTCCCAGGCGGTGGTGCCACAGAAGAGTCTGGTGCGACAGGAGGCGACACGAGCAAGAGGCGGCTACCTGACCGGACGCGGACACCTGAGCTGACGCAGCTACCTGAGAAGGCTCGATAGCGAGGGTGTACATACTCGACCCTGGCCGATGAGTGAACGTGGCCAGGTGACGTCCCGTCCGTGTGCACGTGTAGATCGACACACGCTGACCCCCAGGAGTGGTGGTAGTGACCATCGCATCCTGGAGGGCGGCGGTACTCACCAAGTTCGTAGAGAACGAGGGGAGGTGAAGACCTGACAGTGAGCCGGGCGGAACCGCCGGACACGGGAGGACAGTGGAGGAACGGGCCACGACCGGTCCCTCGGAGGGGTCAGCCAGCCTGACCGGGACAGGTGCAGGAAGAGGAGTGAGGGTGGTGCTGTCACGAAAGAAACAGCGCGAGGCGCCTGAGTCCAACGTGAAGGTGTGCAAAGCCTGAGCAGGCGCAGTACCAAGGAGAGTACCATACTCACTAGCACCTAGAGCAGCAACGGCTATACCTGGGTCAGGCGGCACACACAGGTAACAGTCACCCTCAGCACTAACAAACAAAGCATACATAGCAGAGAGAATAGCATCAAAGTCTAGGTCAAAGATAGCAATCCTAGACTTAAGCAGATCTGCCCAGCGAGGGAGCTCGACGTCGTCACCAAACTCAGCACGCCAAGCATCGTCGAGGCGGGAGAAGCAGCGGTGCTGAGTGTGGAGCCGCCCGCAAGTCTGACCAGCACGGTCACCCGTGCGAATGACATACGGGCAACTACACCCAGACGGCCCACGCAGAAACCACTCACGAAGCTGCTGGGGAGACAGGGTCTCGCTCCGACGCTGCTGCTGCTGACGCTGGCCACCCCCAGAACCGACACGCCGAGCGCCAGTCCCACCGCCTCTACTACCGCCACTCCCACCGCTGACTCCACCACCGCCACCAGAGCCCCCACTCCCGCCACCACTCCCACCGCCGCCACCACCTCCACTGCTGCCCCCACCACCACTTCCGCTGCCACCTCCACCACCGCCGCTGCCACCACCACCACCCCGGCCACCCTTGCCCTTGCTGTTGCGGCGCTTCGCACTAGCAGAAGCAGCCCCGACGTCCTCAGGAACAGAGACGTCAGTAGCAGCAGCAGAGGCGTAGGAGGGGGCAAGGGGGGAGGGGGAACACCCTTCAAAGAAGGGCTGGCGCGGAGTGCCACGAGCAGCACCTATAGCAACTGCACTAGTCTCAGCTGCGAGGAGATGCTGCTCAAGGAGGTCAACAGTGAGGGAGGTGGGGTCAAGAGAGAGGAAGTGGTCCCTGACAGAGCGAAGAGAGTCAGGGAGGCGGGTGACTATAAAGTAGAGAGTGATGTACATCGGGGGCGGGTTTCTGTCAAGGAACTCAGCAGGAACAGCAGCGCGGTAGCGAGCGTCACTAGCGCGAAGGTGGGAAACCAGGTCCTCGACTGTGGCAAAGGAGGACAGCTCGGGGAACAGGTAGGGCAGAAGGAGGCGGCCTAGAGCAGCAGTGGCAGGGGAGGAGTAGCGAGCGACTACAGCGTCGTACAGTGCCTGTGCTGTCCTGTGCTGTCCGAAGTGAGCGCATTCAGCTAATGGCAGGTGGTTGCGAATGGCTAAGCGGGCAGCAGCGTCACGAGTAAGCCACTGTGAGCGGGTCGAACTGTCAGCTGTGGCGGGAGGGGCAGTAGCAGCGCCTGACGCTAGGTCAAACAGCGAGACACTGTCATTAGAATCGCTCAGTAGATATAGCTGTAGGTCGTCTAGCCACGTGTCAAACTGAACTGGTCTGCCCTCATGATCAAACGCGAGAACCCGAAGCGAAGCCATAGCTGGGCAGCACGCAGGATAGCAGTAGTAGCATCAGTAGCAGCTGTAGCAGTAGCAGCAGTGACAGTACCGGGCCGTAGCAGTGGACGTAGCAGTAGCTAGGTACCGGGCCGGGCGTTGGGCTAGGTATGGGGCCGGGCGCTGGGCTAGGTACAGGGCCGGGCGCGGGCTAGGTACGGGGCCGGGCTGGGCTAGGGACTGGGCTGAGCGCAGGCTAGGTACGGGGCCGGGCGCTGGGCGAGGGGCGGGGCCAGGCGCTGGTTAGGGTCGGGGCCGGGCGCTGGGCTAGGTACGGGGCCGGGCGGGGCTAGGGACCGGGCCGGGCGCGGGCTAGGTACGGGGCCGAGCGCTGGGCGAGGAACGGGGCCGGGCGCTGGGCGAGGGTCCGGCCGCTGGGCTAGGTACGGGGCCGGGCGGGGCTAGGTACGAGCGGGTCACGGGCTAGGTACGGGCCGATCGCGGGCTAGGTACGGGCCGGGCGCGGGCGTGAGACGGGGCCGGGCGCGGGCTAGGTACGGGCCGGGCGTTGGGCTAGGTACGGGCCGGTCGCGGGCTAGGTACGGGCCGGGCACGGGCGAGAGACGGGCCGGGCACGGGGCGAGGTACGGTCGGGTCGCGGGCTTGGTACGGGCCGATCGCGGGCTAGGTACGGGCCGGGCGTGGGCGTGAGACGGGGCCGGGCGCGGGCTAGGTACGGGCCGGGCGTTGGGCTAGGTACGGGCCGGTCGCGGGCTAGGTACGGGTCGGGCGCGGGCGAGAGACGAGCCGGGCGCGGGGCTAGGAACGGGCCGGGCGCGGGCGAGAGACGGGCCGGGCGCGGGCGAGAGACGGGCCGGGCGCGGGGCTAGGAACGAGCCGGGCGCGGGCGAGAGACGGGCCGGGCACGGGGCTAGGAACGGGCCGATCACGGGCTAGGTACGGGCCGATCGCGGGCTAGTTACGGGCCGGGCGCGGGCGAGAGACGGGGTCGGGCGCGGGCTAGGTACGGGCCGGTCGCGGGCTAGGTATGGGCCGGGCGCGGGGCTAGGAACGGGGCCGGGCGCGGGGCTAGGGGCCGACGGGTCGCGAAGGCTAGGAGCGACGGGCCTAAGGGGGTACTCGCAGCGTAGCAGGTGGTGGGCCCAAGTAACCTGCTCTGCTTCCATGTGAAAGTAACGAACGAGAATGAATGAACTAGCAAAGAGTTGGGTACAAGTACTAACCCTAATTGGGTTGTACCCCTTATGGGCTACCCCACTATAGCCTACACAAATGTGAAAGCTATAATGTTCTGACATGCACTTCCAGTATATGCGCTGAGGAGGATCTCTGGCATCAGCGACTCGGACACCCCTCACTCCAGACGTTCAACAACTGCCTCCGCGCCAAAGTCTTCCTGCAAGGAGCACTGCTGCGTCCCGATGGCACGGAACCCCTCAGCACCTCACACCCAGCCACCTGCACCATTTGCCCCACAGCTTCTCTCACGCACCAAGCCTACCCCTCACTGGAGCCGAGCACCAACCGCTACAAGAAGCTACAGAAGGTCTACAGTGACTTCATTGTGCTCACCTTCGATGGCATAAATGGCAAAAAATATACACTCACCTTCGTGGATGCATACTCACGCCACGTCTGGATCGCCAACGTCGATGTCCGTTCCAAGGCTCCTGAGGTCCTCTGCATCTGGCTCGCACACACACAATGACAATCAGGGAAGAAGCTGAAAATCTGGCAGACTGATGGCGCTAAGGAGTTTCGCGGCCACAAACTGGAAAGCGTTGTCGCAGAAAAAGGGATCAAGCATCAAATCTCTCTCCCCTACGCTCACCAGCAGCAAGGCGTTGCAGAAAGGGTTAACTGCACCCTCATGACAAAAGTGCGCGCCCTCATGAACCAGACTGGCCTACCCAAGAAGTATTGGCCGTACACCATGAACCACGCCGTGCACCTGCACAACCTCCTCTCCACCACGGCGAACAGGGGCAATCTCTCCCCGCACATGAAGTGGACCGGTTCAAGGGGAGATACCTCCATGCTGAAGGTTTGGGGGTGTATGGTGCAGTATCGGCCGACTTCGGCCACAACCGACAAGTTTACTGACCGCGCACGCTGGGGAAGTCCACCTGGGGCTCAGTCACGAGTACAAAGGCTGGCTAATCCTCGACATCGACACGAACCAGATCGTCCCTGCCCGCGACATCCTCTTCTACGAGCGACTCACCTTGAAGCAGTGGATCGAGGACGAGCGTCGCCACGTTGCACGAGCCCACGGCAACATTGGCCGCAGCTTCGCATCTCCATAAGACGAGGCAGCAGCAGCAGCATTCGACCGCGACGCCGCCGACGAACATTCCGGCATGTCACCTCGTCCGCGCGATGACGACGACGATGACAGCGACGACGCTCCCGCGCCAGGACCATCACGTTGTCATGATCAATCTTCCGCACTCGCCCACAAGAGCGACGATGATGATGTGGTGGAGGTCACCACCACAGACACCGCAGGCACCACCAATATGTCTGGCCTATAGCTTCTCGGCCTACACACGTCAGACACTACCCTCACGCGCGCCGTTGAGCCCAAGAATCCACGACAGGCTCTTACCGGTCCTCACACCAAGGAGTGGCGTGCCGCTATGGACGCATAATTGAAGGCGCTGGAATCACGCGATACATGGGTCCTGGTCGATCGTGCAGCAGTGAAGGGGAGGAGAGTGCTAAGTGGAAAGTGGGTGTTTCGTCTTAAAACCAACGCTGACGGTACTATCGAGCGCTTCAAGGCACGCTGGGTCATACGTGGGTACGACCAGCACCATGGCATTGATTTCGATCAAACATTCACTTCCGTCAGCCGTCACACCTCCGTCAGGATTCTACTCACCATTGCCGCTGCCAAGCATTTGCCACTGCGGCAGATCGATGTCAAGAACGTGTTTTTATACGCACTGGTGGATGCAACCATCTTTGTGGAGCAGACACACACCTACGGGGAAGGAGACCCCATGGTCTATCAGCTGAAGAAATCTCTCTACGGGATAAAGCAAGCGCCGCATCTCTGGCAGCAGAACCTGCACAAAATCCTCCAGGAAATCAGCTTCAGGCAACTGCCGCACGACCTGGGATTGTACCGCCTCCACTTCATGGCGATTACATCCTTCTGACCGTCTACGTCGACGACCTGCTCTACACCGGCACCTGCAACAAGCTCCTTAATCAGTTTGAGGAGAACCTGGCACAGCGCGTTGACATCACCATCAACCACAATGTCACACAGTTTCTGAGCCTGAACATCACTTACGCGCCAGAAGCAATTCATCTGTCAGCCTCCAAGTACGCAGAACAGCTGGGGGAATGCTTCAACATTTCACCCACACCACTCTCAACTCCTTACCGCAACCCCAGCACCAACTACAAACCGAACGACAAACCTCTGTCGCCCGCAGGACTCCAAATGTACCAGCAGAAACTTGGGTGCCTGCTGTTCGCCTCTGTCACCTGCCGACCCGACCTTTCGTACATCGCCAGCCAACTGGCACAGTACTCTCTGTCAAACATATGTTTATATGTTTAAGTTAGATAGGCTATAGTGGGGTACTCACTGTGGGGTACAACCCCTTAGATTTTTCCTCTTGTACCAACACTCTCGATAGTTGAATCATCCATTGCCTAGCCTTTCGACATGGCATCTAGAGCGTAGGTCCTTAGGACCTAGGATTAGGGCCCACCTCACCTGCCTTGCCTACTGCCCGCGCGCGCCTCGGCTGCCCGCGCGCGGCCCCTTTTTTTTTTGCCGCGCATGCCTCTTACGCAGCTCGCGCGGCCCGTTTAGGCCCCGCCCGCGCGCCACTTCCGCAGCTCGCGCGGCCCGTTTAGGCCCCGCCCGCGCGCCACTTAAGCCGCCCGAGCGCAGCCCGTTTAGGCCACGCCCGAGCAGCCCGCCGCCGCACGCCGCCCGCAGTCGCGCGAGGCCCGTCGCCACGCGCAGCCACGCAGTCGCGCGCAGCCCGTCGCCACGCGCAGCCAGGAGCCGCGCGCAGCTCGTCGCCACGCGCGCTGCCTGCAGCCACGCGCGCAGCCTGCAGCTTAGCGCAGCAAGCCGCCTGCTGCTGCTGCCTGCTGCCTGCTGCTGCCTGCTGCCTGCTGCTGCTGCTGCTGCCTGCTGCTGCCTGCTGCCTGCTGCTGCTGCCTGCTGCCTGCTGCCTGCTGCTGCCTGCTGCAGCCGCTCCTGCCTGCCACCTGCCTGCAGCCTGCCTGCTGCCTGCCTGCTGCTTGCTGCCTGCTGCCTGCCTGCTGCTGCTGCCTGCTGCTGCCTGCTGCCTGCTGCTGCTGCCTGCTGCCTGCTGCCTGCTGCTGCCTGCTGCAGCCGCTCCTGCCTGCCACCTGCCTGCAGCCTGCCTGCTACCGTACCTGTTCCCCGATCTTTCCTCGTTCACCACTGCTGAGGACCTAGTTTCTCACCTACGTGCTACTGACTCTCGCTTTCGTGCCGCTCTTTCAGCCGAGTTCTGCGCCGCAAACCCCCCCCCCCCCCCCCCCCCCCCCCCCCCGATGTACTTCACTCTCTATTTCCTCGTCACCCGCCTCCCTGACACTCTTAGCTCTGTCAGGGACCACTTCCTAGCGCTAGACCCCACCACTCTCACTGTCGACGACTTCGAGAAGCACCTCCTCGCAGCAGAGAAGAACATCCTCGCTGTAGGTGCTGCTCGTGGCACTCCCCGCTCTCCCCTCTTTGAGGGGTGCTCCCCCTCCCCTCTCACCCCCTCCTACGCATCCGCAGCTGCTGCTCACGACTACCTTGGTGCTGAGGAGGTCGGAGCTGCTTCCGCTCCTAGAGGGAAGCGTTGCAGCGGCAGGGGCGGCAGGGGTGGCAGGGGCGGTGGGGGTGGCGGTGGAGGTGGCGGTGGTGCAGGTGGCGGGGAAGGTGGAGGTGGTGGGGGTGGTAGTGGGGGTGGAGGTGGTGGAGGTGGTGGTGGGGGCGGCGGAGGCACTGTGAGCGGTGCAAGGGGAAGCAGCGGCGGTGGGGGAGGAGGGAGCGGTGGTGGCAGTGGTGGTCAGGGCCAGCAGCAGCCGCAGCAGCAGCAGCAGCACCAGCAGCAGCAGCGTCAGCGCCAGACCCCCACTTCCCAGCAGCTTCTTGATTGGTATGCCAGGCGTGGGGTTTCTGGGGGTCCTGGTCGCTGCCCCTATATTATCCGCACTGGTCGCCAGTGCACAGGTTTTCACACTGAGCAGCGCTGCTTCGCTCGACTTAGCGACGCCTGGCGTGCCAAGTTTCCTGATGCTCCTGAGTTCCCCAACTGGGCAGACTTGCTTAGGCGTGATGTCCCTATCTTTGATCTTGACTATGAGGCAATTCTTGCTGCTATGTATGCATTGTCTGTTAGTGCTGAGGGTGACTGCTACTTGTGTGTGCCGCCGGCTCCTGGTATAGTCCCTGGTATAGCCCCTGCAGCACTTGGTGCTTGTGAGTCTGCTCCCCCTGGTACTGCGCCTGCACAGGCCTTGCACACCTTTACACTTGACTCTGGTGCTTCCCGCTGTTTCTTTCGCGACAGTACCACAGTCACTCCCCTCCCTGCACCTGTTCCTGTCTCACTGGCTGACCCCTCTGGGGGCTCGGTGCTTGCACGGTCTTCCACTGTGCTTCCGTGTCCGGCGGTCCCGTCTGGTGAGCTGTCTGGTCTCCACCTCCCCTCGTTCTCTACGAACTTGGTGAGTAACCTTGTCCTCCAGGATGCGGGGGTTGACACCTTCACCCCTGGCCGGCAGCGTGTGGCGATTTGCACGTGCTCCCAGACTGGTCGCCACCTGGCCACGTTCACTCGTGCGCCAGGATCCAGTCTGTACACCCTCACCACTGCGTCGCGCTCCGCCCCTTTGTCTCCCCAGTTGCACGCTTTTGCTCAGGTTGCTACACAGTGTGAGTGTCGCCGGCTGTCGCACGACACTCTCCTGTGGCACCACCGCCTTGGTCACCCCTCCCTGCCTCGCCTTCGTAGCATGCATTCTCGCTTCCTTGTTTCTGGTCTTCCCAGGTCTCTGCCTCCCCTCCCTCCCTCGCCTGCGCCGCCCTGCATTCCTAGCGTCGAGGGGCGGCAGCGCGCCGCTCCTCACTCCTCCTCGTTCCCTCCCACAGAGGCTCCACTGCAGACTCTCCACCTGGACGTGTGGGGCCCAGCCCGCGTCCGTGGACCGGGCCACGAGCGGTACTTCCTGCTGGTTGTCGACGACTACACGCGTTACACCACGGCCTTCCCCTTGCAGGGCAATGGAGATGTCCCTGCTGTTCTGATCCCCTGGATCCGCGCTACTCGTCTCCAGCTCCGCGAGCGGTTCCAGACGGACTTTCCTGTCCTGCGTCTACACTCTGACCGAGGTGGTGAGTTCTCCTCAGACCTCTTGGCAGCCTTCTGTGCGGAGCACGGCATCCGCCAGACTTTCACGCTTCCGGCCTCTCCGCAGCAGAATGGGGTTGCTGAGCGCCGCATTGGCTTAGTCATGGAGGTCGCTCGTACCTCCATGATCCATGCGGCTGCCCCCCATTTTCTGTGGCCGTTTGCGGTCAGGTACGCCGCGCATCAGCTCAACCTTTGGCCCCGTGTCTCCTTGCCGGAGACCTCGCCCACACTGCTGTGGACGGGGAAGGTTGGCGACGCGTCGCGTTTCCGAGTCTGGGGTGCTCGTGCCTTTGTCCGCGATACCGCTGCGGACAAGCTCTCCCCTCGCGCCATTCCTTGTGTCTTCCTTGGCTTTGTCCCTGACGCGCCTGGCTGGCAGTTTTACGACCCCGCCTCGCGCTGTGTCTTTGCGTCTCAGGACGTCACCTTTGACGAGTCGGTCCCCTTTTACCGCCTCTTCCCCTACCGCACTGCTCCTCCCCCCCCCCCCGCCGCTCTTTCTTGCCCCAGGTCCTCCCCAGGTAGACCCCCTCCCCGCGCCAGGTCCTGCTCCTTCAGGTGTCTCTCAGGTAGACCCCCCCGCGCCTGCGCCTGTTGAGGTCACTGGTGACTCAGGTCCTGCTGCTAGTGGTGATGTCCCTGGGGGTGCGGAGCTTGGGGGTGCTGAGTCTGGGGGCGCTGAGCGTGTGGAGCCTGGAGGTGCTGAGCCTACGCGTGAGGAGCCTGGAGGTGCTGCGTCTGGGGGTGCTCCGTCTGGAGGTGCTGCGTCTGGGGGTGCTGAGCCTGCGTGTGCGGAGCCTGGGGGTGCTGAGTCTGGGGGTGAGTCGCCTGAGGGTTCTGAGACTGCTGTTACGGGGTCTCCCTGGAGCAGTCGTCTTCGTTCGCGTGTGCCCCTTACCTCCCAGCAGCTGCACGACTGGTACGGTCGCCGTCAGCGTCGCACTTCTGCACCTCTGGGCTCTACTGCTGGGGGTTCTTCTGCTGGTGTCGCTGGTCCCGGAGGTGCTCGTACTGGGGGTACTGGAGCTGCTGGGGCTGGCGGTGTTGCTGCTGGAGGTGCTGGAGGTGCTGGAGGTGCGGGAGGTGCTGAGGGTCCTGCGGTTGCTGGCGGTACTGGACCTGCTGAGGGTCCTGGAGCTACTGGCGGTGCTGGAGCTGCTGAGGGTCCTGGAGCTGCTGGAGGTACTGGAGCTGCTGGAGGTGCTGGAGCTGCTGGTGGTGCTGGAGCTACTGGTGCTGGTGGCATTGCTCAGCCGCGCCTGTTCTTCGCTCCGCCGTCCCCGTCGTCTCAGCCACCACCTGACTCTGCACTTCGCCAGGTTCTCAGTCTTCCCTCGTCTACTGGTCTTCCGTTACAGCCTGGCTCACCGCTGCCTGCTCCTTCTCCGTACACAGAGCAGACTAGTGGCCTTGCAGAGCGTCGTGAGCCTGCGTCGCGTCATGTCTCACCTGTCCGTTCTGGTCGTTCCGGTCGTCGTGTTCCTAGTCAGAGACAGCCGACTGTCTCCGACCCTCACCTTGTAGTTCGTCGTCCTTCCTCTCCTTCGTCGCGTGTTCCTCTGCTGCCTCCCCCTGCGTCCTCTCTGCCTGTCGTTGCTGACCCTGCGTCTGACCTGTTTCGTGCTGAGCACTCTACTGTCCCGCGTCTGCTTGCCACTGTTGTCACTGACCCGTCGTTTGAGTCTGCTGCTGCGTCTGCCTTAGTCGCTGAGCTTGTTGACTTTGCTGCTCACTGTCGTCTAGACTACGCCGCCAGTCTTGTTGCTGAGTCTGAGTCTGTCTGTCCTCCGTCCGTCGGGGGTGAGTGTGCTCTTGGCACGGACGTCCTTGAGGACAGGCAGGAGGACCTTGAGTGTCTTGCAGCCGCTGCGCCTCATCTCGTGTCCATGCTGCTTGCCCCTGAGGGAGACCCGGATGCACCAGACATCCCTACCCCGTGCTCTTACGCTGAGGCGATCGCGGGTGAGTACTCCTCTCAGTGGCAGACAGCCATGGACGCAGAGATGGCATCCTGGAAGTCCACAGGCACTTACGTTGACGAGGTTCCCCCTCCTGGGGCGAACATTGTCAGTGGCATGTGGATTTTCAGGGTGAAGCGGCCTCCAGGTTCTCCGCCTGTCTTCAAGGCTCGTTACGTGGCTCGAGGCTTCAGTCAGCGAGAGGGAGTTGACTTCTTCCAGACCTTCTCCCCCACCCCGAAGATGACCACTCTTCGGGTACTGCTGCATGTTGCCGCTCAGCGTGACTACGAGCTTCACTCTCTTGACTTCAGCACAGCCTTCTTACAGGGCAGCTTGCACGAGGAGATCTGGCTGCGCCGCCCTCCTGGCTTCACTGGGTCGTTCCCTCCTGGTACCCAGTGGAGCCTCCGGCGGCCAGTCTACGGTCTCCGCCAGGCGCCAAGTGAGTGGCACGACACACTGAGGACGAAACTTGCGGCTCTTGGGTTTGCTCCGTCGACTGCTGACCCGTCGCTGTTTTTGCGCACTGACACTTCGCTGCCGCCGTTCTACGTTCTCGTGTACGTCGACGACTTGGTCTTTGCCACTGCTGACACTGAGGCTCTCGCCCTGGTGAAGTCGGAGCTGCAGAAGAGACACACGTGCACAGACCTGGGTGAGCTGCACAGCTATCTTGGCTTGCAGATCACTCGGGACAGAGCACGCCGCACCATCACACTGACTCAGTCACACATGGTGCAGCAGGTCCTTCAGCGCTTCGGCTTCACCTGGTCCTCAGCACAGCCCACTCCTCTGGCTACAGGTCACTCGCTCTCAGCTCCACCTTCGGACGAGTCCGTAGAGCCGAGTGGTCCTTACCCAGAGCTAGTGGGCTGCCTCATGTACCTGATGACCTGCACTCGTCCTGACCTTGCGTACCCTCTTGGTCTTCTGGCTCGCTACGTGGCTCCTGGTCGGCACCGAAAGGTGCACATGGATGCTGCTAAGAGGGTACTACGCTACTTGTGCAGTACATCGGGCATGGGGCTCGTGCTTGGAGGACGGGGTGACGTTGTCCTCACTGGTCACTCGGACGCCTCTTGGGTTGACGACCAGGCTACGCAGCGGTCGTCACAGGGTTACACCTTCAGCCTTGGTTCTGGTTCAGTTTCCTGGCGTTCTACACGTTCGTCTTCAGTTCTCGGCTCTAGCTGTGAGGCCGAGATCTACGCCACAGCCATGGCTGCGCAGGAGCTACGCTGGCTCACCTACCTGCTGACCGACTTGGGAGAGCGGCCTCGTTCTCCTCCAGTTCTGTACGTCGACAACAAGGCCGCCATCGCCTTGTGTCAGGAGCACAGACTGGAGCACAGAACAAAGCACATCGCTCTCTGTTACTTCCTTGCTCGAGAGCTGCAGCAGCGTGGCCAGCTTCGTCTTACTTACGTGGCCACTCGGGCCAACGCTGCTGATATATTCACCAAGGCGCTTCCGCCTGGTGATCATCAGCGTTTCTGTACTTTGTTAGGCCTTGTGCCCACGCTTCCTCACTTGCTGTAGGCTTTGTTTGTACTGTGATCTATATGTATACCTGCATGCTTGCTCTTGTAGGCTGATATCAATGTGCTGTTGTTGTTACACATATATCTCTGCATGTGAACTGGCCTCGTGGCCTCTTGCTTGTGCTCAGATTGCGTGGTGACGTTGTGATCCACCCTGAGCTTGCTTTGCATTTCCTGTCTGGCCTTGTGACCCTCTGTTCTCCCCCACTTTGCCTATGGGGGTGTGTCAAACATATGTTTATATGTTTAAGTTAGATAGGCTGTAGTGGGGTACTCACTGTGGGGTACAACCCCTTAGATTTTTCCTCTTGTACCAACACTCTCGATAGTTGAATCATCCATTGCCTAGCCTTTCGACACTCTCGCAAGCCAGTAGCTGAGAACCAGCTGGACATGGAGCGCGCCCTGCAGTACTTCATCTCCACACCTGATATCGGGCTCTCCTGCTCCACACTGACTACAACCTCCTTCAACCTCAACGGCTACATGGACGCAGATCATGCCGCTGATCCTGCGAATCGACGGTCCCGAACCGGCTTTGTTTTTCGCCTGGAGCCCACAGGACCAATCTCCTGGAACTCGCAGAAGCAGGAACTGGTTACCCTGTCATCGGATGAAGCAGAGTACATCGCCGCGACAGCAGCAGTTCGCGAACGACTTTAACTGCAAGAGTTGCTGCAGGAAGCGACGATTCCAACCTCGCCCACCTTTCGCCTTCACTGCGACAACCAGAGCGCCATCAAGATCGCGAACAAGCCAGGATTCGTGAACCGCATGGAGCATATCGCGCTTCGGTATTTCTTCAAGGACGAAATTGACCAGGGCAAAGTTGACCTCGCGTATTGTCCCACCACCGAGATGGCAGCAGACTTCCTCACCAAGCGACAGCCACGTCAGCAGTACAAGCACTGCTCTGACCTCACCGGAGTGGTCAAGCGAGTCTGCCCTCTGCGCGCCCAGGAATGAAGGGGAGTGTTACGATATGAAAGTTTATGAGAAGGCATTCCTGTATGCTGCAGGAGCCGACTCTACCGAGTACGAAGTCGAGGAGTCAGAAGAGTCGAAGCGATGTCGGTAACCGTCTGACCAAGACCGATGCAGGCAGAAACATTTGAAGTGAAAAGAGCGGGAACAGGTTCAAAACGGGTTCCCGCGCCGCACGGTTTTTAATTCGTTGTTATAAGGGAATGTTCCCCTTAGACTCTTAGAGTACATGGCTAGTCTAGGTCGTTTCGTATTCCCCTGTATTCTTATATAAACTCGATGTATGCATGTTTTTTATTATCTCAGTCATTTACATTCACTCTGACCTAAGGTCAACTCTTCCGCTGCAACACTACCCTGCGATCAACCCTGAGAACAATCCTTCGCTAAGTCCCACTTGGGATTGTAACAAATTCAACCTTCCTAACTTCAGTTGAGTGTGACCCTGTCGTCCAAAATCTTGGAAAATTGCATCTCTCACCAACCCAACCAACCTTCCTTAAGTTGAACTTCTTGGCCCGCAGAATAGAAATAAATATATTGTATAATAATAAGTTAGATCACCCTACTCATCCAGAGCAATGTTGCCGTACTTGTGCTTAGTGCACCTATCGAGGTCACCTGTAAGGAGAACTCGTCATTAGCCCCATTTAACCCTGATTGCGCATACTCTACAAACGCAGTCAGCTCTTTATCAGAGCGGTTAACGGATACCTCTGTAAACCCCGCACAACTGTACACCAGAGGCCTTGTTTCTGTCCATATACATGGCAAAGAGGTGCGCTGAATCCGCTTTGTGTTGCCCCCAGCATTGCCATTGCCACCACCGCCACTGCTGCCACCACCATTGCCACCACCCCCACCGCTGCTGCTGCCGCCACCACTCCCCGTCCCACTCCCACTGCCATTCCCATTCCCATTCCCATTCCCATTGCCATTGCCATTGCCATTACCATTACCGTTTCCACTACCACTACCACTCCCACTCCCATTGCCACCACTGCCACTCCCATTGCCACCATCACCACTCCCATTGCCACCATTCCCATTCCCATTACCATTCCCATTCCCATTTCCATTCCCATTACCATTGCCATTCCCATTGGCGCTGTTGCTGCTCATGATCACGCTGTTCAGTTTCCTGCCTCCTCCAGAAGCAGAGAGCAGCAGAGCAGCAGACTGGGGGCTGTTATCCGGTGCAACGAGGATGATTGTATAGGAGATGCGGACAAAGCTGGCCGTACTGCAGCAAGGAAGGGGGGAGAGAGTGGGAGAGAGAGACACACGCACAAGGAATGAGCAGGGATTGTTATTGGTACCGTGTCCTACAGATGATGCTGTCAACCCTGGTGTGTGCCCCGTCCCGCCCGGCACATGCAGACACGGATTGGGAGGAGGGGGGGGGGGGGAGGGGGGAGGGGGGAGGGGGGGGAGGAGATAGAGACACGCACAAGGAATGAGCAGGAATTGTTTTGAGTCGACTCAAAGCAGGAAGTGTTACTGGTATCGTATCTGACAGCTGATGCTGTCAACCCTGGTGCGAGTCCCGCCCGGCATGGGGTCAGCGAGGCTGTTGACGGAACATGCAAGTTGTTCTCAGACGCTACAGTGGCAGAGAAGGCATGCATGTGAGCTGTGGCAGAGAATGCATGCATGTGAGCTGTGGCAGAGAATGCATGCATGTGAGCATGTGCATATGAGCATGTGCATGTGAGCATGTGCATGTGAGCATGCATGTGAGCATGTGCATGTGAGCATGCATGTGAGCATGCATGGGGGACAAGAGACGTACAGGCTATCGACCCGGATGTGGCCGCCACCCGGCATGGGGTCTGTGAGGTTGATGGTGAATTGGGGGGATGTCAGTGCTGGCAGCGGGGCTGATGCTCGGTCTGCAGCATGGGAGGACGTAGGTAGGCAAGGGGAGGGAGCAAAAGAGAGCAGAGGAAGCGGGCATGGGGTCAGTGAGGTTGACGGTGATTTGGGGGGTAACTTTTGAGTCGACTCAAAAGTCAGCGTGGGGTTTGTGAGGTTGATGGTGAATAGGGGGGATGTCACTGCTGGCAGGGGGGCTGATGCTCGGTCTGCGGTTTGTGATGGCAGAGAAGGGCAGAGGGGGGCATGGGAGGGCAGAGGAGGGCAGAGGGGGCTAGTTTTGAATCGACTCAAAACTGATGCACGGTCTGCGGTATGGGATGGCAGAGGAGGGCAGAGGAGGGCAGAGGAGGGCAGAGGAAGGCAGAGGAGGGCAGAGGAGGGCCGAGGAGGGCGCAGAGGAGGGCAGAAGAGGGAAAGGGAGGGCAAAGGAGAAATATTACAGCCATGAAGCGCAAGAGAAAGAGCACGCGAGCACAAGAGAGTGCAGGACAACACAGGAAGTTGCTGGAGAGTGAAGGAAGGAGAGCAGACGAGAGGAGAGATGAGAAGAGGAGAGAGCAGTGCATACCGAATGCCGCGATTGTGCTCCCCATGTGATACAAGTGGTGTTTTGAGAGGGGTAGTGTTTTGAGACACGTACTCTCAAAACACTACTATCAGGAGAGCAGACGAGAGGAGAGATGAGAAGAGGAGGGAGCAGCGCGTACCGAATGCAGCGATCGTGCTCTTGGCAAACTCCCCAACAGCCAATCCCTGCGCGCCACCTGGACTGCTCGGCATCTCGTCATACTCCATCGCGATCAACGGCCAGGATTGCGCGGCACTCCCGCCTGACCCAGTTCCCCCACCCCCACTCGCCCCTCCCCCCACACAACCTCCGTTCTCCCCCCCAGTGCGAAGGGACGCCAGTGCTGCTGCCAGTGATGCTGGGCTCGGATCGAGAGGAGGGGAGGACGGAGGAGGGGTGGAGGGAGGAGGGGTGGAAGTAGGAGGGGTGGAGGGAGGTGGGGAGGAGGGAGGCAGGGGAGGGGAGGTGGATGGGGGAGCGGAGATGGGAGGAGGAGAGGAGGAAGGACTATTGCCGTTGCCATTGCCATTGCCACTCCCGTTACCAGCACCATTCACGTTGCCATTCCCATTCCCATTGCCAGTGGTATTAACATTGCCACTCCCATTACCAGCACTATTACCATTCCCACTCCCATCACCCGTGCTATTAACATTGCCATTGCCATTACCACTCCCATTACCAGCACCATTACCATTCCCATTGCCATTGCCAGTGCTATTAACATTCCCATTGCCATTCCCATTACCATTCCCATTGCCATTGATATTAGCACTGCCACTGCCGTTACTGTTACCATTGCCGTTCCCAGTAGGGGTGTCAGGAGGGGAAGGAGAGGAGGGGGGATTGGAGGGTGGGCTATTGTTGCCATTCCCATTCCCACTGCCATTGCCATTCCCATTCCCATTCCCATTACCGTTGCCGTTACTGTTACCATTGCCGTTCCCAGCAGGAATGTCAGGAGGAGGGGAAGCAGGGGGGTCAGGAGGGGAAGAGACTGGGGGAGACAGGGGCGGGGAAACTGGAGGATCGAGGGGAGGGGAGATGGAAGGAGGACTCTTGTTCCCGTTCCCATTCCCATTCCCGTTCCCGTTCCCGTTTCCATTGCCGTTGCCGTTGCCATTCCCAATGGTAGTAACAGTGCCATTCCCAAGAGCGGAGGTATCAGGAGGAGGAGAAACAGGGAGGTCAGGTGGTGGGGAGGAGACTGGGGGAGACAAGGGCGGGGGCGAGGGTGGAGGAGAGGCAGGAGGACTCTTGTTTCCATTCCCATTTCCATTCCCATTCACAATGCCGTTGCCGTTGCCGTTGCCATTGCCGTTGCCATTCCCATTGATAGTAACAGTGCCATTCCCAAGAGCGGGGGCGTCAGGAGGAGGAGAAGCAGGGAGGTCAGGAGGTGAGGTAACTGGGGGAGACAAGGGCGGGGAAACCGGAGGATCAAGAAGAGGGGGACTCTTGTTTCCATTCCCATTCCCATTCCCATTCCCATTCCCATTTCCATTGCCGTTGCCGTTGCCATTCCCAGCAGGGGAGTCAGGAGGAGGAGAAGCAGGCGGGTCGGGTGGGGAGGAGACTGGGGATTCGAGGGGAGGGGGGAGGGATGTCGGAGAGGGAGGAGGTGAGGAAGGTGAGGGTGGTGTCTTGTTCGCATTTCCATTTCCATTGCCGTTGCCGTTGCCGTTGCCGTTGCCATTCCCATTGATAGTAACATTGCCATTCGCGGAGGGGGGTTCAGGAGGAGGAGTAGTGGGGTTAGGAGGAGGAGAGGAAGGGGGGTCTGGGGGGGGGGAGACTGGGGGTTCGATGGGAGGGGGGAGGGATGGAGGAGAGGGAGGCGGAGAGGAAGGAGAGGAGGGAGGATTAGAGGGTGGGTTCTTGTTTCCGTTGCCATTCCCATTCCCATTGCCATTCACATTGCCATTCCCATTGCCATTCACATTGCCGTTCCCATTGCCGTTACTGTTACCATTGCCGTTCCCAGCAGGGACGTTAGGAGGAGAAGCAGGGGGGTTAGGGGGAGGAGAATCAGGGGGGTTAGGAGGAGGGGAAGCAGGGGGGTTGGGAGGAGGGGAAGCAGGGGGGTTGGGAGGAGGGGAAGCAGGGGGGTTGGGAGGAGGGGAAGCAGGGGGGTTGGGAGGAGGGGAAGCAGGGGGGTCAGGAGGCGAGGCGAGTGGGGGGGAGAGGAGCGGGGAGACTGGGGGGTCGAGGGGAGGGGAGGGAGATGGAGGAGAGGGGGGAGGAGGAGAGGGAGGAGGAGGGGAGGGAGGGGGAGGAGAGGGAGGGGGAGGAGAGGGAGGAGGAGGAGAGGGAGGAGAGGGAGGAGAGGGAGGAGGAGGAGAGGGAGGAGTGGGAGGAGGAGGGGAAGGGGGAGGAGGGGAAGGAGGAGGAGGGGAAGGAGTGGAGGGAGGTGGGCTCTTGTTCCCATTCCCATTCCCGTTGCCGTTACCGTTACCATTCCCATTCCCGTTGCTGCTGCTGCTGCTGCTGCCGCCGTTACCAGTGGTGGTAGTGGTGGAGGGAGGTGGAGGGGAGGCGGACGGAGGCGGTGGGGAGGGAGGCGGGGAGGAGGAGGGAGGCGGTGAGGACGGAGGCGGGGGGGAGGGAGGCGGGGGTTCCTTGACCTTGGCTGGAAACACCAGCAACGACCTTTGGGGCGCCTGAAGCAACGACCCGTCTGCAAGCGGTGCACTGCAGGCTTCAGCACCAGCATCACACGCCAAGGCACCACCAGCAGCACCAGACGCAGCACCAAAAGCAGCAGTTGCAGCAGTCATAGCAGCAGCAGGGAAGGCGGCCGAGAGAGAGGCCGTGCCAGCAGCAGCAGCGGTGGTGGCAGCAGCAGCGGCAGCAGCAGCGGTGGAAGCAGAAAGGGGCAGGATGAAGTGCCCTACGGCTTCCCAGAGAGTGGGGGTGGCGGCAGCAGGTTTTCTCCATGTGATGGCGTCTGGGAGTAGGGGGAACGGACACGTGCCCTGCGCGCATGGGGAGGCTGCACCGCCCCCCGTGGTGGTGCTGTTATTGGTGGCGGAGAGGAGGGAGAGCTGCGAGGGCGGCGTGTCCTTCGGTGTTGTGGCGGTCAGCTTGTATGCCACACATGCGCTGCTGCCACACGTGCTGCACATGGGAATGGGGGGAGGCGGGATGGGAGAGAGAGAGAGGGGAAGGGGGGGAGAGCGAGTGTGATAATAAGACACGGGCAGTGGCTGTCAGCTTGTATGCCACACACGCGCTGCTGCCACAGGTGCTGCGAATGGGGGGTGGGTGAAAAGGGGGGATGGGGGAAAAGGGGGGATGGGGGAAAAGGGGGGATGGGTGAAAAGGGGGGATGGGGGAAAAGGGGGAAAGGAGGATGGGGAAGAGCGCGACAAGGGCAGTGACTGTCAGCTTGTATACCACACATGCGGCGCTGCCGCAGGTTTTGCAGTTGGGGATGGGGGGAGGGGGGAACAGGGAATACCCGGATAGGGAAACGGGGGGGGAGGGAGCGGGAAGAACACGAGAGTGACGGTGATACACTGGGACGTCATGTCGGCGCTGTGCACATGTGCATGTGTAGCAAGTATGTGCGCTCATATGCGCTCATATGCGCTCATATGCGCTCATGTGCGCTCATGTGCGCTCATGTGCGCTCATGTGCGCTCATATGCGCTCATATGCGCTCATGTGCGCTCATATGCGCTCCTGTGCGCTCCTGTGCGTGAACGGAACGGACGGCACGGCACGACCCGGATCTCGAGTCGACCCAACAAAGCACGCCTCTCCGCACTACTGAGGCCGACTTTGTTGGCTGAATCAGTTCACTCCGTTAGGCACAACCGACTCTCAACACGGACGAAAAACAGACCGCGCGGCGGGTGGCGCGCGGTGGGTGGCGGAAGTGGCAGGTGGCGGATGTGGGGAGGGGAGTGGTGGGTGGAGGAGCGAGGCGCAATCAACGCACCCGAGTGCCAGGCTGATGCTGCCGCGTCCGTTGCCCCCGCACACCAAGGCCACGCGGAAAGCTGCGCAGAGCGGCATGCACAGGCGGGGGGAAGAGGGGGAAAAGGGGAAGGGAGGGGGGAAGGGGAAGGGGAAGGGAGGTGGGGGAAAAGAAAAAAGACGGAGAGACGAATTTGGGAGTTGGTGCAAAACGGGCGGAAATTATGGAGGAAACAAAAAAGAGAAGAAATTTCACGAATTTGGAAGAACAAACAAACGAAACCATAAGAACCCAGGAAAAACAAAAACAAACAAACAAACATATTAAAACAATCGAATACCAACAAGCGTCGCTGTTTTGAAACGACGATGCCAGCCTAACGGTTTTTTACATCAAAGTCGGCTTACCGTCAAAGTCGCCAGTCGCGGCCGGCAAGTGCAGGAGCAGCAGCGCCGCTGGTGGGACAGAGGGACGGGGGAGGGAGGGACGCGGACGGCGGAAAGGAAAGGGGATCAGCTGAACTGGGAGTGGGGAAAGGGGAATGGCGGAAAGAAGCGCGAGCTAGGGTTTGTGATAAGTAACGGCCGGTAGGCGCAGCGACCGGCAGGCGCAGCGGCCGGTGGGCGCAGCCGGAATGCTCAGCTTGTTCTACTTAACGAGGCGGGGGGGCGCGGAAAGCTGGCACGCGAGACTGGCGCGTTCCGCCAGCCGCGGAGGGCCGTTACGATGTTGTGGAGAGTGGTGGAAGGGGAGGGGAATCCGAGTGGTGTGGGGGAGAATCGGAAGGGGGAAAGGCGACGCAATTCGCAGCGGAATCGACGGTTGACGATGGTGCGAGCGCACGATCCGAGGATTGAAAGAAAACAGGCCGGTTGGTGCTAAACCAGGAAAGCGACGAGCAACGAGCGACGACAAAGCAACGACCACACGACGACGACGCGACGACAAAGCGAAGACCGCGCCGCGACGACGACGCGACGCGCCACCGCAACGGGGTGACGAACCGCCAGATCGTCGCTTGGCCAGGCAGCGCATCGCAACGCAGCGGGCGGCTCTTGCGGCATGGCCCCCTCGGTAAACTTCTGAGTCGAGTCGAGTCGCCTCAAAAGACACCACAGGTGGACACTATCCGGCAAATAGTTCAGCACACAATGACCCCAGAACCGCCAACACCCGTGAACACAACAGTCACCGCCGTTTCGATAACGACCACCCAGCGGTGCGGTATGCACCGCGTGACGGCTCAGACCTTAATCTGGCAGATAACGGACATCGTAACGGTCACCGCCGGTACGTCACCTCGGCGTTTGAGTCCAGCTTAGCGGCAATGACTCTTCGCGACAGCAGCCCAATCTAACTAGTAGATAGTAGATAGTAGCTGTAGTAGTAGTACCTAGAACGTAGCACCACGCGGGTCGAGCAGCCGCGTCGTCGCCAAGATGGTTAAGGTCGCGTCGCACGAGCCGCGTTACACTCGCATCTCGCCGCGTTACCGTCGCATCTCGCCGCGTTACCGTCGCATCTCGCCGCGTCACAGTCGCATCTCGCCGCGTTACAGTGATGCCGCTGGGCCGACACCCCCGGGGTGCCCTCCGAAGCCTCGGAGTCTCGCGGCAAGATCTCCAATCCCCGCCGCACTTTCCGCCGCCGCGGATCTTAGCCGCGTACCGCCGCATATCGCGCTGTGCAGAAGGAAACGGAGCCGCGCGTTGTGTCACGTGTGACCTCTTCGCAGCGCTTGAAATGGCCGATCTGAGGCCAAGAGGTTCTACGAGACTGCTACCACGAATCGTTCGGTGCGAAATGGAGGATTATGAGGAGGCGCGACGCGGGCTGCGGACCGCGACCATTGCCTAGTAGTAGTGCATGTCAGAGAGATCGAGTCCTACACGTCCTAGTACTTTCCCTCCTTGTACGAGAGTCAGGGGGCGCGATCCGATGCGAACCGCGCAGGACTAGAAGACTCTTCTCAGACTTGTGCGGATTGTTCGGTAGTACGAGAGTCCACAAACCCTAGCTTGTCACGAACGGGAACTAGTGGCAGGACGGAGCTTACTTCAATACATTGATGATCATCGTAGATTGATCAGTATTGTGCTGGACTATGGAGTCGGAATGACAGGAGGTTGGGCTTGACTCGGAACCATCAGGTTGAGGTGTAAAAATCGCTACATGGTGTACATGGATTGCACGCGAAAGCGTCGCGTGACAGCGGAGTTAGAACTGCACAGTGCTGCAGTGTATTGTACGGAAAGAAGTGGCGCTCCGCTTGAAACTGAGAGACCCTGCCTGCACTCTTGGTCGCCTCGCCACACCATCCCATGGAATGGAGTGAGAGGTGATGCGGAGTGGTGTGAGCGATGGGGTCGGTGGTGGGTGGGTGGTAGGCAGCGGGCAGGGCGGTGGGCATGCACCAGACAGCGCTGCAATGGCGGATTGGACGGAATGGATGCGCTCAAGGTGTAAAGGGGGGAAGGGGGAGGGAGTGGAGTGAGGCGGAGAAAAGGAGTTTGCTCGCTTCGCTTCTCTCGTTCTGTCCTATCTGACTGACTCGAGCGAGACCGAAATGGTGATGGTGATGATGTATGTGCTGTGCATCGATTTTCAATGCCTGCGGCTTGGCCGATTGGACGCAAGACTGCTCTCCGTTTCCCTGTTTTGGGTGTGCCGTGCTGCCGTGTCAGGCCGTGGCCTACCATGGCTGTCCTTTGCGGTGTCAGCTTCTGCCCGTGCGGTGCTGAAGGGGTAGTCGTTACTGCTGGCTATCCAGGCTAGGAGATTCTGGCGAAGAACGTTTTGTATGGGCTTGTGATTTGTGAAAGACAATGGTGAAGCGGAGGGGAAGGTTGGAAGGAAGGGAGAGAGGGTGAATTTTGACTTCTCGCTTTTCTACCTGAATTATTATGGGAACTTGTTGCAGTAAATTAACACTGGCTAGGTCAACCAGTATCTGTACATCAAATACAAATTTGGCTGCCTGCCAATTCATCGCTGTAAATTTTCCTGCCCATCATATTGTTCAAATTGACGAGACGCCACAGCCGTGGAGGCAGGTGGGTTACTGTTGCTGACAACAAAGCTTGGCGACGATTCTCGAAGAAGCGTCGTCAGTTCGGTCTCCTTGACCTGAAGGGGCTGACTGACAGACGACGGAATATCCCAGCGGAAACTGGTCGTCAAGCCTGACGACCCATTGACGACTTGACGACATGCTGCCCCGGGCAGGAAAAAACTAAAACCCTATCGGATGGCATGCCATCCGAGGGAGACATCAACCCTAAATCCATGCCTCCCCCGGGCGGACTCGCTTGTCCGCTGAGATATATTTGTCGACAAAGATGACGGAAGGATCGAGCCAGCGAATGGGAAGCGGACGCTGATTGTGGTCGTCAAATTCGTGTGGAGCAGGACCGATAAGTTATCAATCTGCATGTGGTCCAGAGATTGGCATGGCATTCATCCGTACATCTGTAACAACCTTTTATATTCGTTACAGTGTGACACAACATCAAATAATGTTTGGTACATGGAGATCACAAGGACACTCATAAGAACGCCAACGTGAGAAGCAGCACACGTTCTAGATGAATGCCGTAAACACTTCACTACACCCGATACCCTCCAGCAGATTCACCCCGGTATTTCCATCACACCAGCTGATAGCTTGCATTCAGCTAAGCGACCTCGCTATAACAACCGAGTCTTTTGATTCTATACCGGGTACGAGCATGGGCAAACCGGACGAGTCGTCATCTTCGCAACAAGACGAACGCACCTTTGATGCCGCAATACCCGCCGGAAGTGGCGCCGAGCCCTCCTCATCGGTGCCACGTGGCAACGACGAGGATCCGGAAAAAGAGGAAGACGATGGGTGGGTCTACGATTCGAACGAGGAGGAGGAGGACGAAATGATCCTAATCCGCGGTGCTGACGTCAGCGGCCACGGAGCCGCGCTGGATCTGCCCGAGGGGACGGAGGCGCTGATGCGCGCCGCGGAGGAGGGCGACTCGGACGCTCTGAGGGACGCGATTCGTACGTCCGTGTTTGGGCGCGATCGGCGCGCGCTGAGCGGGGGAGGGGGAATTGAAGGGAAGGAGAGGGGAAAGGAGAGGCTCGGGGGTGGGGAAAGGGGAGAGAGGTAGTAGGAAGGTAGGGGGGAATTGGGAAAGGGTACGAGAGAGGAGGCGAAGGAAGGAAGGTGAGAAATCAAATTTGAGAATTCTCAAAAGTGGCTTGCTGACTCGCGGTTCTACGACCGCTGACATCACCCTACTATGGATTGCCAAACCACATTATGGCTCCTCCCCCCTGCTGTCCCTCCCCTCTCCCCTAACCCCTCTCCCCTCTTCTCTAACCCCTCTCTGCTAACCCCTGTCCCCTCTTCCCCCGCCCCTGCCCCCCAATCAGAGGGCGTGTTAGTGGCGCTGGACTCGCCAGGCGAGGATGGCAAGCACGGCGCCTCATGCCTCCCCCACTGCCTCCCAACCCCCCTTTCCCCCGCGCCTCTCTGCCCTCCCTCGCCCCTCCCCTTCTTGCGGCCCCTCCCCGCTTCCCCCATCAGAGGGCGTGTCAGTGGCGCTGGACTCGCCAGGGGAGGATGGCAACACGGCGCTGCACCTGGCGTGTCTGTACGGCCACACTGCATGTGTTGAGGTGGGGATTGAAGCACTTTCACACATGCACGCATGCACCCATGCGCACATGCACAAGCGCATATTACTCTCCCCCCTCGCCTCTGCAACACGGCACTGCACCTGGCGTGTCTGTACGGCCACACTGCATGTGCAAGTGTGCCAGTGCACTGCAGACACGCCAGGTGCATGCACAAGTTCGCACATATGCATTTCGCTCCAACCCCCCCCCCCCCCTTCCCTCCGCCCAACACACACATGCAAGCGCACACACACACATGCTCCTCCACTTCCTCTCTCTAAATCACATGCTTTCTTCTCTCCCTATTCCGTTGCCCTCACCCTCGCCCTCTCCCGCCTCCAGCTGTTGCTTGCCGCTGGAGCTGCGATCGAGGCTCGGGACGAGGATGGGGCCATTCCTCTCCATGACGCTTGTGCTGGAGGTGGGTGGGTGGGAAGGTGGGAGGGCGGGTGGGTGGGTGAGTGGGTGGGTGTGTGGGTGGGTGGGAGGGCGGGTGGGTGGGCGGGTGGGTGGGTGGGTGGATTGGCGGGTGGGTGGGTGGATGGGTGGGTGGATGAAAGGATGAGAGGAGCCGTGTCCTGTCCTTGTCTCAACAGTCGTCACATCTCCTCCTTCACTGCACGGGCATCGGCTCCCCATCCCTGCCTTGCTTGCCCCTCCCTTCCTTGCTTGCCCCTCCCTTCCGCTCCCCCCCCACCAGGCTTCCCACACGTGGTTAGCATGCTCATGCTGCTGCTGCTACACACATGGTTAGCATGCTCATGCTGCTGCTGCTACACACGTGCCCTGACCTCACTTCTCCTCCCCTGCATCCCCTTCTTCTCCCCACTTACACTCCCCTTCTACTCCCCCCACCAGTCTTTTCGAATGTGGTGGGCATGCTCGTGCTGCTGCTGCTACGCATGCGCCCTGACCTCATCCCTGCCCCGCTTACCCTCTTCCCCCACTCCTCCCCCTCCCCCCACCAGGCTTCTTGAATGTGATTGGCATGCTTCTGGCACTCTTACCACGCACACACTATCATCCCCATCCCCTTCTCCCCCCTCTAGGCTTCTTGAATGTGATTGGCATGCTTCTGGCGGCAGCGAGCGATGCGGAGCAGCGGCGGCGCATGATTGCCGCACAGGACTGCGATGGGGATACGGTGAGTGGTTGAGTGGGAAGAGGAGGGGAGGATTTGATTGGAATGGAGGGTGTGAGTTGAGACCCATGATTGCCGCACAGGACAGCGATGGGGATACGGTGAGTGGTTGAGTGGGAAGAGGAGGGGAGGATTTGATTGGAATGGAGGGTGTGAGTTGAGACCCATGATTGCCGCACAGGACAGCGATGGGGATACGGTGAGTGATTGAGTGGGAAGAGGAGGGGAGGATTTGATTGGAATGGAGGGTGTGAGTTGAGACCCATGATTGCCGCACAGGACAGCGATGGGGATACGGTGAGTGGTTGAGTGGGAAGAGGAGGGGAGGATTTGATTGGAATGGAGGGTGTGAGTTGAGACCCATGATTGCCGCACAGGACAGTGATGGGGATACGGTGAGTGGTGGGATGCGGTGCAGAGGGGATGTGATGGGGGTATGGGATGTGCGCATGATAGGCGCACAGGACAGTGATGGGGATACGGTGAGCAGAGGTTTGGTGAAGTTGCAGGGGCGAGGAGCGATGGGGTATGACTGGAGACGCATGGAGGGAGCACAGATCAGTGATGGAGACACCTTTAGTGGTGGTGTGGGGTGGGGAGGGAGGGGGTAGGAGGGTTGGGAGGGTGGGGTGGGGGAAGAGGTGAGTGATGTGGAGCAGCGGAGGCGCATGGTGGGGGGGCCACAGGACAGCGATGGAGATATGGTGAGCAGAGGTTTGGTGAAGGTGCAGGGATGAGGAGCAGTGGGGTATGACTGGAGGCGCATGGAGGGGCACAGGACGGTGACGGGGACACGGTGGGCAGTGGGGTGGGAGGAGAAGGGTGTGAGAGGTGGGGTGTGAAAGGTGGGGTGTGAGAGGTGGGGTGCGAGAAATGTGGTGTGAGAGGTGGGGTATGAGATGTGGGGCGGGTTGTCGCTTCGACGAAATTGACCGCCTTACAATGTCCTCCTTTTCCCCCTCTCCCCCCCAACCCTCCAACCGCCATCAGCCCCTACACAACGCGGCAAGGGGCGAGCACCCTTCGGTCTGCCGCCTGCTGTTGGATGCCGGAGCCAACCCTGCCGCCCCCAACTATGCCGCCCAGGTGTGTGCACTGCCGCTCCCAACCATGCCGCCCAGGTGTGTGCGCTGCCGCCCCCAACCATGCAGCCCAGGTGTGTGCTCTGCCGCCCCAACCATGCCGCCCAGGTGTGTGCTCTGCCGCCCCAACCATGCCGCCCAGGTGTGCCCTCCTTTTTCTCCACGGTCCACCCTTCTTTGCTCCACACTGCACCATCCTACTTTTTCAACGTGTGAGTGTAAATGCTATACGCATCTCCTCATCTCCCACTCCCGCCACTCATCTCCTCATCTCCTACTCCCACCACTCTTCGTTGGAACCATCAAGCAGGCCTCAAGTCAGCTGAATCACACCACACCACCTGCCACTCCTGCCACCACCTGAGTTCCACGTCCCCTTCGGTCCGCTCTTCTCTCCCTCCCCACCAGATGCCCTGGCAGCTTGTGGGGGCAACAGCAAGCCGCCCCTTTAAGTCAACTTCATAATCCACTCCTCCTCCCGGTCACCTACTCCACTCTCTCTGCCACCCGTGTTGCCACCAGATGCCATGGCAGTTAGTGGAAGGCGACAGTGCGCTGCTTGTTAGGTCGACTCAAAAGATGACAGTGAGCTGCTTGCTGACTCCACTCCCTCCACAGTCCCCCTGAGCGTGTCACCTCTTGTGCCCCCTTGCTTCTCTCAACCTCCTCACCATCAGGTGCCATGGCAGTTAGTGGAAGGCGACAGTGAGCTGCTCGTTAGGTCGAATCACCAACCCACCCGTGCAGCATCGCCTCTTTCCCCCCCTGTATTTCTCAATGCTCTCACCACCAGGTGCCCAGGCAGCTAGTGGAGGACGAACGACAGTGAGTTGCTTGTGTAGTTGCCGCGACTCAATAGTGCACCTGTGACGCATCTCCACTTTGCCCTCTATCAATTCTCGTCGCTCTCACCACCAGGTGCCATGGCAGCTAGTGGAGGACGACAGTGAGCTGCTAGCTGACTCCTCTCCACAATCTATCCTCCTTTGCCACATCTCCTCTTTTGCGCTCCTGTCTGCTCTTCCCTCCTCACCACCAGGTGCCATGGCAGCTAGTGGAGGACGACAGTGAGTTGCGCTCCTTCCTGCAAGCTGCAGCTGCCTCTGCATCTGCTGCCTGAGGCGTCTAGAAGCGATGAGAAGTCTAGGAGCGGATTCTTGGAAGTGGGATTGCATAGGCGAGCGGAGCGGGATGTTCAGTTGGGAATTTCAGTACACGTTTTGTTTAGGATAGGGGTTGTTATGAAAATAGGATGTGTAGAGATGTTTAGGACTGGGCCCGCGTGGAATAATAGGGCCCGAGAGAGCACATGCAGAAGAAGCTGACGGAGGGATGACGAGTAATGGAACAGCTATGGTACATTAGTCAAATTACATTTGTATGTGTAGGCTGTAGTGGGATGCCTCTACTGAGTACAACACTTTAGGTCAGACCTAGTACTTGTACTCATCCTTGCTTGCTAGTCAATCATTCCTGCACAGATGATTCTGACATGGTATTCAGAGCATGAAACCTGTTAGATTTTTAGGGCCCACCGATCATTCCGATCGTTCCGCTAGTTCCTGCCCGAAGCGCCCTTGCGCTGTCCGGCCCTCTCGCACAGTGTCACGCTGCCCTGCAGCTACTCACACAGCCTACCCTAGCGCGCTGCCCTGCTGTCACGCGCGCCCCTGCTGCCCGCGAGCAGCTCCTGCCCCGCGCGCCCCTGCTGCCCGCAAGCAGCCCCTGACCCGAGCGCCCCTGCTGCCCGCGAGCAGCCCCTGCCCTGCACGCCCCTTCTGCCCACGAGCAGCCCCGCAGCCCAGCGCGCCCCGCAGCCCCAAACGCGCCAGCGCGCCCCGCAGCCCCAAACGCGCCAGCGCGCCCCGCTGCTAAGCACGCCAGCGCGCCCCGCAGCCTAGCGCACCAGCGCGCCCTGCTGCCCAGCGCGCTGCTGCTGCACACGCTGCTACTGCAACGCTGTGCCCTGCTGAGCAGCGCTGCCCAGACCGAGCCGCGCCGCCCAGCCCGAGCCGCCCTCCTGCTACTACTACTGCTGCTGCTGCTCGTGCTACTGCCGCTGCTGGTGGATGTGCGGCTGGGAGTACTGGAGGTGCTGCTGGTGCTAGAGGTGCTGGACCTACTACTGACCGTCACTGCCTGTCATGGCCACTATCATGGCAGTTGCAACAGCTAGGGGTGGACAGCAGTGGTCACTGCCTCTCCCGGACGACCCCACCCCTCAGCAGCTTCGTGAGTGGGTTATTCAGCGAGGTAGTCCTGGTAGTGGAGGTTTTGGTTTTATGTGGCCTCAGCGACCTCGCGACTGTGCTTCTCAGTGATGCGTCCCTGATCGTGTAGAGGCTGCTGCTCTCGGTTCTAGTGAGTCTGCTGTCGCTCCAGGTGCTGGTGAGTCTGCTGCAGCTCTAGGTGCTCGTGAGTCTGCCGACGCTCTAGGTGCTAGTGCGTCTACTGCCACAGGTCCTGCCTCAGCTGAGGCCTTGCACACTTTCACGCTTGACTCAGGCGCGTCACGTTGCTTCTTTCGTGATTGCACCACAGTCACACCACTCGCAGCACCTGTCCCAGTCTCACTGGCTGACCCCACTGGGGGCCCAGTAGTTGCGCGAGCCTCCACTGTCCTCCCGTGTCCGGCAGTCCCCTCCGGGTCTCTCTCAGGTCTCCACCTTCCCACGTTCTCGACGAACTTGTTGAGCAACGCAGCTCTCCAGAATGAATGGGTTGACACCTTCATTCCTAGAGGATAGCGTGTGGCGATCTGTAAGTGCTCACAGACTGGCCGTCACCTTGCTATGCTCACTCGTCAGCCTGGGTCCGGTCTGTACACCCTGACCACTGCGTCTGCACAGGTGGCTGAGTCAGGTCAGGTGGCTGCGTCGAGTCAGGTGTCTGTGCCTGGTCAGCGTGCAGCATCTTGCTCGTGTCGGGTACTCTCTCACCAGACTCTCCTCTGGCACCACCGCCTAGGTCACCCCTCGCTGCTGCGTCTCCGCAGCATGCACTCCCGTCTCCTTGTCTCTGGCCTTCCCAGGTCCCTGCCCTCCCTCCCGCGCTCGCCTGCCCCGCCGTGTCTTCCCTACATCGAGGGGCGGCAGCGCGCCACTCCTCACTCCTCCGAGTTTCCTCCGACCACTGCTCCTTTGAAGACTCTCCACATGGACGTTTGAGGCCCGGCCCCCGTCGGTGGGACGGACCAGGAGCGCTACTTCCTGCTGGTTGTTGACGACTACATACGCTACACCACTGTCTTCCCCTTGCGGCGCAAGGCAGGCGTCAGCGGTGTTTTGATCCCCTGGATCCGTACTACTCGTCGCCATCTGCACGAGCGGTTTCGTCGGGACTTCCCAGTCCTGCGTCTGCACTCTGACAGGGGCGGTGAGTTCTCTTCTGACATCCTTGCGGAGTTCTGTCGAGACGAGGGCATCGTCCATTCGTTCACGCTTACGGCCTCTCCTCAGCAAAATGGGATTGCTGAGCATCGCATTGGCTTGATCATGGAAGTTGCTCGTACCTCCATGATCCATGCGGGAGCTCCCCATTTTCTGTGGCCGTTTGCGGTCCGATACGCAGCGCATCAGCTCAACCTCTGGCCCCGTGTCTCTAAGCCAGACACCTCGCCCACACTCCGGTGGACGGGGAAGGTTGGCGATGCGTCGGTGTTTCGGGTCTGGGGCGCGCTCTCCCTTGTTCGCGATGTCAAAGCGAGCAAGCTCTCCTCTGGCACTCTCCGCTGTGTCATCCTTGGCTTCCCCACTGATGCCCCGCCATGGCAGTTCTACCACCCGCGCGAGCGTCGAGTCTTCTCCTCCCATGACGTCACCTTTGAAGAGCCTGTCTGATTCTACAGGCTACACCCGCACGCGTCCCACCCGGTCCCCCTAGCGCCTCTTTTCTTGGTACCAGTCACCCCCAAAGTAGACCCCCTCCCCCCACAGGGTCCTGCTCCCTCAGTTGTGTCTTAGGTAGACCCACCCCCCTTGGTTGAGCCTTTGGAGATCTCTTCTGACTCTTTTGGCCCAGCTGAGGGGGGTGACCCCGCCGCTAACGACATGGCGGCCACTCGCCGCTCTCCACGCTTTGATACCCCCCCTAGTTTTCCGCCTCGGCCGTCTTCGCTGCCTCCGCAGCCTGCTGCTGTGGACTTTGGAGCTGAGACTGCTGGTGCTGAGCATGGGGGTGCTGAGATAGAGGGTTAGGGTTCTGGGGGTGCTGGTTCTGGGGGTGCTGCGACTGGGGGTGCTGCGACTGGGGGTGCTAGTTCTAGGGGTGTTGCGACTAGGGGTGCTCGTTCTGGGAGTGCTGAGACTGGGGGTGCTGACTCTGGGGGTGCTGCGAGTCCTAGTGGTCGTGGAGCTGTGGGTGACCCTGCTGGAGGTCCTGGAGCTGGACAGCCACCGCAGCCTGATCTACTTGAGACGCTCTCGCCGCAAGTGATTTGTGCGTGGATCGTTCGGTGAGGCAATCCTGGTGGTGGAGGGTACGGTCCTCCAGGTGCATGAGCTCCTAGTCCTGGAGATACTGCTGGTGCTGGAGGTACTGGAGATACTGCTGGAGGTGCTGGAGGTGCTGCTAGTGCTGGAGGTACTAGAGGTGCTGCTGGTGCTGGAGGTGCCGGAGCTACTAGTCCTAGAGGTGCTACTGGTTCTGGAGGTGTTGGACCTACTAGTCCTGGAGGTACAGCTGGTGCTGGAGGTGCTGGAGGTGTTGCTGGTGCTAGAGGCGCTGGAGCTGGAGGTACTGGAGGTGCTGGAGCTGCTGACCCTGGAGGTGCTCGTACTGGAGGTGCTGGAGCTGCTGGAGCTGGAGGTGCTAGAGGTGCTGGAGCTGCCGGATCTGGTGGTGCTGTTAGTGCTGGAGGTGCTGGGGGTACTGGAGGTGCTGGCACTTGAGGTGCTAGTGCTACTGGTTCTGGAGGTGCGGGAGCTGCTAGTCCTCGAGGTGCTCTTACTAAAGGTACTAGAGCTGCCGGAGCTGGTGGTGCTGCTAGTGCCGGAGGTGCTACTGGAGCTGCTGGCACTGGAGGTGCTGGTGCTGCAGGTATTAGAGGTGCTGGAGCCGCTGGTACTGGAGGTGCTCGTACTAGAGGTGCTGGAGCTACCGGAGCAGGTGGTGCTGCCGGTGCTGTCAAATTAATGAACGAGAATGAATGAACTATGAAAGAGTTGGGTACAAGTACTAACCCTAATTGGGTTGTACCCCTTATGGGCTACCCCACTATAGCCTACACAAAGTAAGCACTATAACATTTTGACACACACCCATAGGCAAAGTGGGGGAGAACAAATGGTCACAAGACCAGTCAAGAAGAGCAAAGCAAGCTCAGGGTGGATCACAAAGTCACCACACATTCCGAGCACAAGCAAATGGCCACAAGGCCAGTTCACATGCAGAGTTATATAAAAGAGAAAAACCAGTACAGTGATCATACCCTAGCAAGAGTAAACATGCAGGTAATATATATATATATATACATATATATATATCACAGTACAAGCAAAATCACGCATTGAGCAAGTGAGGCAAAGTAGGCACAAGGCCTAAAACAGTACAGAAACGCTGATGATCACCAGACTGAAGTGCCTTGGTGAATATATCAGCAGTGTTAGCCCGAGTGGCCACATAAGCAAGACGAAGCTGACCACGCTGCTGCAACTCTCGAGCAAGGAAGTAGCGCAGAGCAATGTGCTTTGTTCTGTGCTCCAGTATGTGCTCCTGACACAAGGCAATTATGGCCTTGTTGTCTACGTGCAGAACTGGAGAAGAACAAGGCCGCTCTCCCAAGTCAGTCAGCAGGTAGGTGAGCCAACGTAACTCCTGTGCAGCCATGGCCCCTGCGTAGATCTCAGCCTCACAACTAGAACTGAGAACAGAAGACGAGTGGGTAGACCACCAAGAAACATAACCGGAGCCAAGGCCGAAAGTATAACCCTGTGACGACCACTGCGTAGCCAAGTCGTCAACTCAGGAAGCGTCTGCGTGACCGGTGAGGACAACTGGACCCCTTCCTCCAAGCACGAGCCCCATGCCCGACGTACTGCACAAATAGCGCAACACCCTCTTAGTGGCCTCCCAGTGCTCTGGTCGGTGTCTCCCGGGCGCAACGTAGCGTGCTAGGATGCTAAGAGGGTAGGCAAGGTCAGGTCGAGTGCAGGTCATCAGTTACATGAGGTAGCCCACAAGCTCTGGATATGGGCCGCTCGGCTCTACGGACTCGTCCGAATGTGGAGCTGAGAGTGAGTGACCGGTAGGCAGAGGAGTGGACTGTGGCAAGGAGTACCAGAATCCAAAGCGCTGAAGGACCTGGTGCACCATGTGTGACTGAGTCATGGTGATGGTGCACCGTGCTCTGTCCCGGGTGATCTGCAAGCCAAGATAGCTGCGCAGTTCACCCAGGTCATTGCAGGTGTGTCTCTTCTGCAGCTCCGACTTCACAAGGGCCAGTGCCTCAGTGTCAGCAGTGGCAAAGACCAAGTCGTTGACGTACACGAGGACGTAGAACGGCGGCAGCGAAGTGTCGGTGTGTAGAAACAGAGACGGGTCAGCAGTCAAAGGAGCAAACCCAAGAGCCGCAAGCGTCGTCCTAAATGTGTCGTGCCACTTGCGAGGTGCCCGGCGGAGACCGTATACTGGCTGGCTGAGGCTCCACTGGGTTCCTGGAGGAAACGAGCCAGTGAAGTCAGGTGGGCGACGCAACTAGATCTCCTTGTGCAGGCTTCCGTGTAAGAAAGTTGCGCTGAAGTCCAGAGAGTGCAGGTCGTAGTCACGCTGAGCTGCGACGTGCAGCAACACCCGAAGAGTAGTCATCTTTGGGGTAGGGGAGAAGGTCTGGAAGAAGTCAGCTCTTTGTCACTGTCTGAAGCCTCGTGCAACGTAACCAGCCTTGAAGGCAGGCAGAGAACCCGGCGGCCGCTTCACCCTGAAAATCCACATGCCATCGACTATGTTCGCCCCAGGAGGGGGAACTGCGTCGACCTAAGTGCCTGTGTACTTCCAGGATGCCATCTATTCGTCCATGGCTGTCTGCCACTGAGAGGAGTAGGGACCCGTAATCGCCTCTGCGTAAGAGCGCGGGGTCGGGATGTCTGGTGCATCCGGGTCTCCCTCAGGTGCAATCAGCATGGACACGAGATGAGGTACAGCAGCTGCAAAATAATAAAGTCCTCCTGCCTGTCCTCAAGGACGTCCGTGCTAAGAGCACACTCACCCCTGACGCACGGAGGACAGTCAGACTCAGACTCAGCAACAAGACTAACGGCGTAGTCTAGACGACAGGTGGCAGCAAAGTCAACAAGCTCAGCAACTAGGGCAGACGCAGCAGCAGACTCAAACGAAGGGTCGGTGATAACAGTTGCTAGAAGACGAGGGACAGTAGGACTGGTAGCACAAGCTAAGTCAGACTCAGGGTCCGGACCATCAGCAAGAGAGGACGCACTTGGAGACGACAGGGGAACACGCAGTGGAACAGTGGAAGGACGAAGTGCCATATGGTGCGTGCCAGGGACAGTAGGAGGACGCAGACGAGGAACACGACGACCAGTGGGAACAGCGCGAACAGGCGAGGCAGGACAAGACACATGCTCACGACGCTCTGTAAGACCTACGGTCTGCTCAGTGTAAGGAGAAGGAGCAGGTAGTGGGGAGGCTGTCAAGTGTCTCCAGAACCAGCACCAATAGCACCAGCATCCCCACGTTCAGCGCCTCCAGCTCCGGTGTCTCCAGCTCCAAGGTCCCCAACTCCAACTCCTGCAACACCACCAGCTCCGGCAGCTCCAGTACCTCCAGTACGAGCTCCTCCAGGACCAGCGGCTCCAGTACCTCCAGCAGCTCCAGCTCCAGTACCTCCAGCAGCTCCACCTTCAGTGCCTCCAGCGCCAAATCCTGCAGCACCACCAGCTCTAGTACCTCCAGTACCTCCAGTACGAGCACCTCCGGGACCAGTGGCTCCAGTACCTCCAGCGGGCCAGCTCCAGTGCCTCCAGCTCCAACTCCTGCAGCACCTCCAGCTCCAGCAGCTCCAGTACCTCCAGGACCAGGAGCTCCAGTGCCTCCAGCGGCAGACCCCCCGGCTCCAGTAGCGCCACTCCCAAGGCGGGTGCGCCGAGCAAACCACTCGCGCAGCTGCGGTGGGGAGAGAGGCTCCCGCCGCGACAAGGCACCCGGAGGACCTCCAGTAGACAAAGTACCCCCAGGCTCAATACGTTCAGGCTCAGCACCCCCATGCTCCGCACGCTCACGCTCAGCACCCCCAGGCTCCGCACGCTCAGGCTCAGCACCCCCAGGCTCCGCACCCTCAGACTCAGCAACCCCAGGCTCCGCACCCCCAGCCTCAGCACCCCCAGACCCTGCACCCTCAGACTCAGCACCCCCAGGCTCAGCACCCCAAGACGCAGCACCCCCAGCAGCACCTGAGTCTACAGCGACTTCAATAGGCACAATACCAGGGAGTGGGTCTACCTGAGACATACCTGAGGGAGCAGGACCCTGGGGCGGGAGGGGGTCTACCGGAGGGGGACCTGGAGCAAGGAACAGCGGCGGGGGTGGAAGACGGGCAGAGCGGTAGGGGAAGAGACGGTAAAAGGGAACCGACTCGTCAAACATGACGTCCTGAGAGGGGAGGACACAACGCGAGGTGGGGTGGTAAAATTGTCAGAATAGTGAACGTATGAATGAAATAGAGAAGAGGGGTTTTCACTAGCAAGCAGTTGAGTACATATAGCAAACCCTAAATTGGGCTGTACTCGCTATTGAGTACCCCACTGCAGGCTAGACAAATATAACATTCTGACACACCCCCATAGCCAAAGTGGGGTGTAATCAGCACAATAAGCAAGCAGAGCAATAGTTCACAAATATAAGCAAAGCTAGAGGCAGTCACAGACGGTAAGTGAGGAGGAGGAGGGACTGTGAGAGGAGTGGAGATAGGAGGCGACGGGTGAAGCCGTAGATACACGGGCAACAGGAGCGGCGCGCACTGTGGCTACCGGAGATTGTAGCCTCCGGACTATTGGAGTAACTGGCTCCACGGCTAACTCTGAGCGGCAGGAGCAACGGACCCACGGGCGACTGGCGCAGCAGGCTCGCTGGGCTACCGGAGATTGTAGCCTCCGGACTACTGGCGCTGCTGGCGACACGACGGCTACCTCCGCCCAACCTCGCCAACTGTCCCAAAACTCCCATTCACACCCTCTGCTGCACCCCTAGTTTCACTCCCATGACACCCCCCTAGCACCACTCCTTCGGCTCCCACACATCCACCCCCCTCAGCGGCAGCTGCAGCAGTGGGAGACAGAGGAGGAGGAGGAGCAAGAGACGACTCACACACCCGCCACCCCGCAATTGCACGTGGACAGGAGGCGGCACGGGGGCTGCAGGGGCGGCACGTGGGCCGCAGGGGCGGCTCGCGGGCTGCAGGAGGGGCAGTGCGCGGGCCCCCCGAGGGCGCCTTGATGGGCGACAGGAGTGGGGGCCGCGCGGGCACCCAAGGGCGCCACGACGGGCGACGGGAGTGGGCCGCGCGCGGGCCCCCTTGGGCGCCACGACGGGCGACGGAAGTGGGGGCCGCGCGGGCCCCCGATGGCGCCACGACGGGCAACGGGAGGGGGGGCCGCGCACGAGCCCCCCGAAGGTGCCGCGACGAACGACGGGGGGGGGGGGGGGGGGGGGGGGGGGGGGGGGTGACGCGTGGGCCCACGGGGCGCCGCGACGGGCGACGAAACCGCCGCACACCTTGGGGCGCACGACGGGCTGGGCACCGTCGCGCGCCACGGGGCGCACGACGGGCTGGGCACCGTCGCGCGCCACGGGGCGCACGACGGGCTGGGCACCGTCGCGCGTCACGGGGCGCACGACGGGCAGCGCAGGGCGTCGCGCGGCCTGCAGGGCGGCGCGACGGGCAGAAAACCGCCGCGCGCCCCGAGCGCGCGACGGGAAGAAAAAATGTCGCGCGCCATGACCGCGCGGCAGGCAGGAAAACGGCGCACGCCCGAGGCGCGCGATACGCAGGACAGCAGCGAAAGCTAACGGTGGGCCCATACACAGGATCGACCCAGGAGGGTCGACCTCCTCTGATAGCATGTCAGAATAGTGAACGTATGAATGAAACAGAGAAGAGGGGTTTTCACTAGTAGGCAGTTGAGTACATATAGCAAACCCTAAATTGGGCTATACTCGCTATTGAGTACCCCACTGCAGGCTAGACAAATATAACATTCTGACAAAAACTGCCAGCCAGGCGCGTCAAGGGGAAAGCCAAGGAAGAAGCAAGGAATAGCGCAGGCAGAGAGCTTGTCCGAGGACGTATCGCGAACAAGGCACGAGAACCCCAGACCCGGAACACCGACGCATCGCCAAACTTCCCCGTCCAACGCAGTGTAGGCGAGGTCTCCGGCAAGGAGACACGGGGCCAGAGGTTGAGCTGATGCGCAGCGTACCGGACCGCAAACGGCCACAGAAAATGGGGGGCAGCTGCATGGATCATGGAGGTACGAGCCACCTCCATGACTAAGCCAATGCGGCGCTCAGCAATCCCATTTTGCTGCAGGGAGGCCGGAAGCATGAACGACTGGAGAATGCCCTCCCCACAAAAAAATTCCCGCAAGAGGTCGGAGGAGAACTCACCACCTCGGTCAGAGTGCAGACGCAGGACAGGAAGGTCCTGGCCGAACCGCTCGCGGAGCTGGAGACGGACTGCGCGGATCCAAGGGATCAAGACATCAAGGACCTCACCCTTGCTGCACAAGGGGAAGACCGTGGTGTAACGCGTGGAGTCGTCAACAATCAGCAGGAAGTAGCACTCGCGGCCCTGTCCACTGACGTGGGCTGGGCTCCACACGTCCATGTGGAGAGTCTGCAGGGGAGCAGACGTCAGGGGAAACGAGGAGGAGTGAGGAGCGGCGCGCTGCCGCCCCTCGACTCAAGGAAGGCAGGGCGGGGCAGGCGAGGGCGAGAGGGGAGGCAGAGACCTGGGAAGACCACAGACAAGGAGGCGGGAGTGCATGCCACGAAGGCGTGGCAGGGAGGGGTGACCAAGTTGGTGGTGCCATAGGAGAGTCTGGTGCGACAGGAGGCGACACGAGCAGGGGGTGCTACCGGACCTGACGCAGACACCTGGGCAGACGCAGCTATCTGAGGAGGCTCGGTAGCCAGTGTGTACAGACTCGACCCAGGCCGACGTATGAACGTGGCCAAGTGACGGCCCGTTCGTGTACATGTGCAGATCGATACACGCTGACACCCAGGAGTGGTGGTAGTGACCATCGCATCCTGGAGGGCAGCGGTAATCACCAAGTTCGTAGAGAACAAGGGGAGGTGAAGACCTGAGAATGAGCCGCGAGTAGGCGGCGAGCGGGCCGCAAGGGCGACGCGCGGGCCTAGGGGCGGCGGGCTGGCCGCAAGCGGGCGACACGCGGGCTGCAGGGGCAGCGGGTGGGCCGCAAGCGGGCGACGCGCGGGCTGCAGGGGCAGCGGGCGGGCCGCAAGCGGGCGACGCGCGGGCTGCACGGGCGGCGCACGGGCCGTGAGCAGGAGGCGAGCGGGCTGCACGGGCAGCGCGCTAGCTGCAGGGGCGGCTCGTGGGCTGCTAAGGGCGGCTCGACGAGCTGCTAAAGGCGGTGCCGCTGCCAGAAGGGCCGCGCGTCAGTAGGGTAGGGCGTCAGGGCAGCTAGTGGGGCAGCTCTGTGGTGGGCCTTAAAAAAAAAAATCGGTCCTAGCGAAGGACCTGCTATGAAATCATGTCAAATTAACGAACGAGAATGAATGAATTATGAAAGAGTTGGGTACAAGTACTAGCCCAAATTGAGTTGTACCCCTTATGGGCTACCCCACTATAGCCTACACAAAGTAAGCACTAAAATATTTTGACAGGTGCTGGAGGTGCTGAAGGTGCTACTGGAGCTGCTGGCAGTGGAGGTGCTGGAGGTAGTGCTGGTGCTGGAGGCGCTGGAGCTGCAGGTACTGGAGGTGCTGGAGCTGCTGGTCCTGGAGGTGCTCGTACTAGAGGTGCTGGAGCTGTCGGAGCAGGTGGTGCTGCTAGTGCTGGAGGTGCTGGAGGTGCTACTGGAGCTGCTGGCACTGGAGGTGCTGGAGGTGCTACTGGAGCTGCTTGCACTGGAGGTGCTGGAGGTACCGCTGGTGCTAGAGGTGCTGGCACTGCCGGAGCTCGTGGTGCTGCTTGTACTGGAGGTGCTTCTAGAGCTGCTGGTGCTGGAGGTGCTGGTGCTGCTGGTGCTGGAGGAGCTGGAGCTGCTGGTACTGCCCCGCGCCGACTGTTTTTCTACCCGCAGCCGCAATCGTCCCTGCCGCCGCCTGACTCGGTCCTTTGCCAGGTTCTTAGTCTCCCGACTTCCACTGGCCTCACTCCACCTCTCCTGTGTCCACCGACAGACCAGTCTCAGCCACAGCTTCTGCCTGGCTCCCCACTGCGTGCTCCTGCTCCTCACACTGAGGTAACTGAGTCCCTGACTGAGCGTCGTGAGCCTGAGACTCGTGCTTCCACACCTGTACGTGCTCGGCGTGTCACCCGTCCTCGTCCTCCTGCTGTCCCAGACACTCACGGTATGACACTTTGTCCTTCCTCTGTTCTACAGCGTGTTGTCCTGCCTGAGCCTCTCGCGTCCTCTCTTCCGCACGTTACTGACCCTGAGTCCGACCTTGCTCGTGCTGCCAGTCCTACTATCACTCGTCTCCTTGCTACTGTCGTCACTGACCCTGACTTTGAGTCTACTGCTGCGTTTTCCGTAGTCACTGAGCTAGTCGACTTTGCAGCTAGGAGTCGTCTCGACTACGTCGCAAGTCTTGTTACTGAGTCTGGGTCTGTCTGTCCTCCGTCCATCGAGGGTGAGCCTGCCCTTAGTAGTGACGTCCTTGAGGACAGGCAGTTTGAGCTTGAGTGTCTTGCGGCCGCTTTACCTCGTTTCGCATCCATGCTGCTTCCCCCTGAGGGAGACCCGGATGCACTTGACATCCCTACCCCGCGCTCTTACGCTGAGGCGATCGCGGGTGAGTACTCCTCTTAATGGCAGACAGCCATGGACGTAGAGATGGCTTCCTGGAAGTCCACAGGCACCTAAGTCGAGAGGTTCCTCTTTCTGGGGTAAACATAGTCGATGGCATGTGGATTTTCAGAGTGAAGCGGCCGCCGGGTTCTCGGCCTACCTTCAAGGCGCGTTACGTTGCTCGAGGCTTCAGTCAGCGACAGGGGGTCGACTTCTTCCAGACCTTCTCCCCCACCCCGAAGATCACTACTTTTCGGGTGCTGCTGCACGTTGCAGCACAGCGTGACTATGAGCTGCACTCCCTGGCTGCGCCGCCCACCTGGCTTCACTGGGTCGTTTTCTACGGGTACCCACTGGAGCCCCCGGAGGCCAGTCTACGGTCTCCGCCAGGCGCCCCGAGAGTGGCACGACACACTGAGGACTACACTTGCGGCTCTTGGGTTTGCTCCTTCCTCTGCTGATCCGTCGCTGTTTCTACGCACCGACACTACCCTGCCGCCGTTCTACGTTCTCGTGTACGTCGACAACTTGGTTTTTGCTACTACTGACAGTGAGGCGCTGGCCCTAGTGAAGGCGGAGCTGCAGGAGAGACACACCTGCACTGATCAGGGTGAGCCGCGTAGCTATCTTGGCTTGCAGATCACCCGGGACAGAGCACGGCGCACCATCACCCTGACTCAGTCACACATGGTGCACCAGGTCTTTCAGTGCTTTGCCTTCCAATTCTCCTCGCCACAGCCCACTCCTCTGTCTACCGGCCACTCGCTCTCAGCTCCACCTTCGGACGAGTCCGTAGAGCCGAGTGGTCCGTACCCAGAGCTTGTGGGTTGTCTCATGTACCTGATGACGTGCACACGACCTGACCTCGCGTACCCTCTCAGCCTCCTGGCTCGCTACGTGGCTCCTGGTAGACACCGAAAGGTGCACTGGGATGCTGCAAAGAGGGTACTGCGTTACTTCTGCAGTACATCGTGCATGGGGCTCGTGCTTGGAGGATGGGGTTCAGTGGTACTCACAGGACACTCCGAGGCTTCTTGGGCCGACGACCAGGCGAGTCAGCGTTCGTCACAGGGTTACACCTTCAGACGTGGCTCTGGTTCTGTCTCGTGGAGGTCCACTCGTTCTTGTTCTGTGCTTGATTCCAGCTGTGAGGCCGAGATCTACACTGGGGCCATGGCTGCACAGGAGCTACGCTGGCTGACCTACCTGCTGACTGACTTGGGGGAGGGGCCTCGTTCTCCTCCAGTTCTGTACGTCGACAACAAGGCAATGCTTGCCTTGTGTCACGAGCAGAGACTGGAGCACAGAACGAAGCACATTGCTCTTCGCTACTTCCTTGTACGTGAGCTGCAGTAGCTTCGTCAGCTCCGCCTTTCCTACGTGGCCTCGCAGGCCAACATTGCTGATGTGTTCACCAAGGCCCTTGGTTCTGGTGATCATCAGCGTTTCTGCACTGCTCTTGGGCTTGTGCCCACTCTGCCTCACCTGTTGGTTGCTTGACTTGCTCTTGTTGTACACTGATATATATCTTTATTCCTGCTTGTTTACTCTTGCTAGGTTGTGATCAGTATATTGCCTTGCGATTATAACTCTGCATGTGAACAGGCCTTGTGGCCACTTGCTCGTGCTCAGATTGTATGGTGTCCTTGAGATCCACCCTGAGCGTTGCTTTGGTTTGTTCTCTTGCTAGACTGGTCTTGTGACCGTTCGTTGTGTTTGCTATCCCCCAATTTGCCTATGGGGGTGTGTCAAATTATATTTGTATGTGTAAGCTGTAGTGGGGTAGCCTCTACTGAGTACAACACTTTAGGTCAAAGCTAGTACTTGTACTCATCCTTGCTTGCTAATAAATCATTCCTGCACAGTTGTTTTTGATAGCTACTGTATGCCGAGGTGACTTTCGAGACAAAGAAGAAGAAGAATAAAACCTTCTGCATTGCAATTCCATTTGCCAAGGCTAGCGCGCCCATTTCTTTCCTCTAAAAACTGCTTGTTCATTGCAGATGATGCACTGCACCAAGTGCTCTGCAAAATCAGCAAGTGCAGTAGTTCATCTTCTCAGTTTTGAGACGTCTCAAAACTAAATCAGCAAGTGCAGCAGATTGTGAAAGTCTACTTAGGCTGACTTGCAAAGGCAGCGTTATCATTTCATATGGGTCTTCTGAGACAAGTGCAGTCGGGGCTGGCGGTGCCGTTCGATTGATAGCTGATGCGTGGTGGGGGAGGGAGCCGTCGAAGGATCCTGCAACTGCATGGATAGGAAGATGAGCTGATCCTGCGCGATTGTAACGTACATCTCCTTCGCGCTGTCGCTGCGCCATCGGCCCATGCGTTTGAAGAGTCGGTGAGGAACTCCGATGCTTGCCGCCGCGGTGGCTGCACCTTTGCGGAATGAGTGGGTTCCGATGTGCGCGACATCCAGTCCAGCCTGCCTGCCGGCCGCGAGACACCAATTTCTGATCGTGACGTAGGATGGCGAGTTGTCGTTTGGTGTGGCATGCGAGTTCTTTGGGAAAACCATTATCAGCGGTCCATGTGGCACCTTTGTGAGGCCTGTGATGCGTATGAATTTGCGTGTGCACCTCACCGGGCAGTATGGGCCTGGAATTGCCGCCACTGGGATCCAGACACCTCTCCCTTCTTGGTCCGTCTTGGAGTGCGGGATGAGCAGCCACATTGCCTTCTCTTCGAACTGTACATCATTCCATTGGAGTGATACGAGGTAAGAGTAGCGCAAGAATGCAGAAAACATGAGAAGAGGAATCAATCCTTTCTGGTATTCCGCCGGAATCGATGATTCGAGGAAGGGACGGGCCATGTTGTGCACTTGATGGAGACATATGGATTCTTTGGTCCTTGCAGGCCGGGGACCATGTCTCTTGGCGAACTCCTGCACTTGCAGGGTGAATGGACCGATGGTAGGGGAGGTTTGGCCTGTCATGCGATGGGCAAAGGCTACTTCCGAACATGTGAGGTTGATCGCGGAGAGAGTTGCTTTGTTGTTGAGCTCATGGATGAGATACAGCGCTAGCGTCAGGTCGTTTGCCGATAGGAACTCGAGCTTGACTTGGGTACAGAAGGTGCGAAATCTCTGCCAATAAGGGATCTTTGCTTTACTCGGAGTGTCCTGAGAGTACCACTGCATTTTCTGGTCTCGTATGGGTCCCAGTGAGTACTCTGCCACTCGCCTTCCACTTCTGCAATTGGTGGGCAACCGAGGTTGTGGGGGGGGGGGGGTGAGGACCAAGGTCGATTAGACGCGAGATTTATCGAGACGCTTTGTGGGGCAAACTATGTCGCTCGCCTGTCGCCTGTTACCGCCTTCGCGCCTCCCTGCACCCCCGGTTTTTTTTTTTTTTTTTTAACACTTTCCTTGACCACTCGTCAGCCATGATGTCCTTGCAGGGGTTTTTTTGTGTATGTGTGTGTGTGTGTGTTTTTTTTTTTTTTTTTTTTTTTTTTGGAGATTGCCTTACAACGAGATCGGCGCATGTGCGTCACTTGGTCCCACAACCTTGTTCATCACGATCTCTTCGTGGCTTCTCTCTCCCTCTCACTCTCTCACTCGCTCTCTCTCTCTCTCACTCACCCACTCTCTCTCTCTCTCTCTCTCTCTCTCTCTCTCTCTATCTCCCTCGCTCTTCGTCTCTCTCTCCCTTGCTTGCTCTTTCCCTCCCTCTATCTCTCTCTCTCTCTCTCTCTCTCTCTCTCTCTCTCTCTCTCTCTCTCCCTTTCTTCCTCTCTCTCTCCCTCACTCTCTCCCTCTCTTTTTCTCTCTCTCTCTCTTCCTCTCTCTCTCCTCTCCCTCATTCCGTGTGTGTGTGTGTGTGTGTGTGTTTTTTTTTTGCTTCTCTCGGTCCTTGCTTCGTAATTCACACTTGGCCAATTCTTCCTCCATGGCTGCCTTCCTCAAGAGGGGGCTGGCTTTTGACTTGCCGTGCCATCCGTCCTCCCTCCTCTTGTTGTCTCTCTTTCTCCCTTTTTTTTTCTTTTTTCTGTTTATAACAATATTCTTTTATTAATCCACACAAAGGCATACAAGCCTAGGCCTACACCATAACCAGCCCCTACGGCTGCCATTTTGTCCTGGCCCTCATGGCCTAACCAGCCTACGCACCACCGGTGCATCCACCTACGCCCCCCGGCATAGTGGCAAGGGGCGCCGCTCCATGGGTCCTCTCACACCACGGGTGCAGGACCTTGTGCTCCACGCCTTCCCATAGGGAAATTATTTGCCATATGGCCGGGCTGGCCGCAACGGAAACACACTCCCTTGAAACGGGGCTCGTGGCAGCCCGCGGGCGGCATGCCTTTGCTTTCCGGTTCGCCGTCTCGAGGGGGAAGGCGGCCTCCGCGGGCGAAGCCGGTGCGTGCACGCTTGAGGGCCGCCACGTCGGCTACCGCGAGCTTGTAAGAGCGGGACGTGAGCACACTCTTGGCTTGGTACAGCTGGAACCGCGCCTCGAAACCGGCCTCGAGGTAGCAAAAGGCTACCTACCTTATGATCTTATACGCTCTTATCGCCGCCTCGAAACCGGCCTCATCCGCCACCAAGAGCACCTCGAAACGTTTGTTGATCGACGTTTCGACTTGCGCCACGTTGGAGAGCGCGCCCTCGACATCGCCATGTTGGAGCTTGAACTCGACGTGCCTCATGTGAGCTTGAATTGCAGAGAACACCTCCGCCTGGTCACGCACTCCCTTGCGCATGAAGGTAGTAGCTGCGGGTGTAGGGTTGAGGGGGGGGAGGGGGGGTGCGGGTGCGAGAATGCGACGGCGAGCAAGGTTGTCGGGGGCCTCACCGTCTCCATTTTCCGAGTCGTCGTTCTGGTCGGGGATACGGGCTTGGGTTGGTGCCGGAGCCGGGGCGGGAGGAGGAGCAGCGTTGTTGGTGCGAGCGACCTTGGTGGAGCGAGGGGGCGCGACAGGTTCCTTCTGCTTTTCAATTTTAGCGGAAGCAAAAATATCTTCGGTCGATGTAGCTGTAGTCGATGGCGCGTGCTGCTGCAATAACGAGAGCAGCGCCTGCAGGTGCTGCGTAGTCAAAGGGGGGGGGGGGGGGGGCGTTGACCGGCGTGATGTCAGCGGAGGGTGCCGCGCGCTGGCGTTTCTGGGTCGTGGGCCCGGATGGCACCTACGTCAGCGGCGGTCAAGACGGCTGCCGTGTCAAGACGAGCTCTTCAGCAACAGTCACGTGCGACTGTACAACAGTCGCACGTTCCTCAGTGGGGGTCCGAAGGGTGCCTCCGAGCAGGAGGTCGACCGCCGAAGGTCCCTCGCTTGAAATTTCTTTGACGGGGCGTTTTCCGGGCCGGAGTCTAGGTTTCCGCCGCGTTACCGGGGCTTGAAATATTCGAGTTGTCGTGGTTCAGTGCCGGGTTGACCGGAGCCATCGTTGCGAGGTGGCGCTTAAGGATGTCGTTAAGGAGCGTTGACGGGGACGTGAAGCGCGGAAGCGACTGAGTCTTCGCCAGTGTGAAACGTCTCAAAACTAAATCAGCAAGTGCAGCAGTTCACCTTCTCAGTTTTGAGACGTCTCAAAACTAAATCAGCAAGTGCAGGAGTTCACCTTCTCAGTTTTGAGACGTCTCAAAACTAAATCAGCAAGTGCAGCAGTTCACCTTCTCAGTTTTGAGACGTCTCAAAACTAAATCAGCAAGTGCAGCAGTTCACCTTCTCAGATGTGTAGGGAAGCACAGATTCCATAATTATCACAGTACACAAATAATTTAACAGTGCCTACGCAAGAAACAGATGGGTGGAGATCCAGCGTGATAGTAACAGGACCCATTTTCATCAGCCCGTAGCCGGGCCATGGCTGGCCCACAGCAGCCTAGGTCCTGTCCTGGTTTCCCAGCAGGTCAGATTGTCAGACAGTCAGACAGTCAGGCCGTCAGTGCTGGCTCCTGAGGCAGCGCTCCCACCCGTTTTTTACTCGACTCGAGAAAGCTGCCTCCCAAGAAGGCTGCATGAGCGCGTGCGGTTATGTCAGTTGCCATACGGAGGGGAACGACACGCGGGGGAACTCAGCCTGCAGGCGAGCGATGGCCTGCCGGAAGTCCTTGTCTCCCAACAAGTCGGTGTCCGGCTCCTGAGGCACCGTGACCATGGTCTGTATGTAGCATGCGCTTCCAAGGCTGCTGCATGTTGCTTTATGGTATACCACCAATGGCCTGAGCGTGTGCAGTCAGGTCAGTTGCCAGACAGACGGGAAGGAGACACGGGGGAACTCAGCCTGCAGTCGGGCGATGGCCTGCCGGAAGTCCTTGTCTCCCAGCAGGTCGGTCCCCGGCTCCTGTGGCACGGTGACCATGGGCTGTATGCACCGCAGGCGGGGGCTGCCCCTCAGGAGCGCGGTGAGGAAGGCGATGACTGCCATGGCATGATCATGATACTCCACGTGAAATTCTTCTAGGCTGGGCGCCTGGAGTGTGGGGGGGGGAAAGGGGACGCGGTAGAGTGCGGTGGTGGCTGTGAGGAATGAGATGACCGCCATGGCGTGATCGTGGTACTCCACGTGAAACTCCTCTAGGCTGGGCGCCTGGGGGATGGGGAATGGGGAATGGGGAAGGTTGGAAGGAAGGGGTAACTGGGAGTTGAGAGCGGTCTCACTGTTACTGCCATGGCATGGTCGTGATACTCCACATGGAACTCCTCCAGACTGGGCGCCTGGAGAATGGGTAATGGGGAAGGTTGAAAGGTGTAGCTGGGGATTGAGAGCGGTCTCACAGTTACTGCCATGGCGTGGTTGTGATACTCCACGTGGAATTCTTCCAGGCTGGGGGCCTGGGGTGGGGTTGGGGGCAGGAGGAAGGGGGGACTAGGGATGTGTTCACAAGCCTGCCTGGGAGGAGTAAGGCGGTGAGGAAGGCGATGACTGCCATGGCATGGTCGTGATACTCCACGTGAAATTCTTCCAAACTGGGTGCCTGGAGAGCTGGGGGGGGGTGGGAGAGGGTGAGTTTACGGGGTGTGCTCACAAGCGTGGCAATCACGACGAATGGAGACGGAGGGGCGGATCAGCTGAAAGTGCAGCAATGGGCGCACAATGTACCTGGCCTTGGCATCACTGCCCATTGCCACTCTGGTATGCATACTCATACCCTCATGACCTTTGTGTCGCTCACTGTGGCAATCACAACGTAGTTAATGGAGCGGCAGAGCAGCAGGAAGCCACATCCACGGCCACCGCAAGGAGCGGGATTTGAGCCTAAGGCAGCAGGCGGATGGACACTCACCCGAATGACTATAGTGTTCTCCAGCATGGCACACACGTACCCTGATGACTTTTGTATCCCCTAGCGTGGCGATCATAACGTAGTAGACGGAGGGGCAGAGCAGCAGGAAGCGCAGCGAGGGCAGCGAGGAGAAGAAGGCCGATGCAGTATCGATGGAGGCCGCTGTGAGCGGGTCGATGTAGCACGTGAGGGACAGCTCCTCCAGGGAGAGCGCACAGAGATCAAGGATGGCTCGCACTGTGCCCCAACTCCAGTCGTCGCCTGTCAACTGGAACACGGAAAGGAAGAGGGGGGGAAGGGAGGTGTGGATGGAGGCGGCAGTGAGCGGGTCGATGTAGCACGTCAGGGAGAGCTATTCCAAGGAAAGAGCGCAGAGATCGAGAATGGCTCGCACCGTGCCCCAGCTCCAGTCATCCCCCGTTAGCTGGTGGAAGGGAGAGGGAGAGGGGAAGCAGATAGGAGCAAGGGGAGGGGGGGTCAAAGGAGGCGGCAGTGAGCGGGTCTCTGTAGCACGTGAGGGACAGCTCCTCGAGAGAGAGCGCAGAGATCTAAGATGGCTCGCACTGTGCCCCAACTCCAGTCATCGCCTGTCAGCTGGAGATAGGGAGACGGAGAGCAACGGGAGCAAGCAGGAGCAACATGAGGTGTCGATGGAAGCGGCTGTGAGCAGGTCGATGAAGCACGAGAGCAACGGCTCCTTGTGACAGAGCGCAGAGATCTAAGATGGCTCGCACCATGCCCCAACTCCAGTCGCCACCTGTCAGCTGCAAGAAAGGTAGAGGGGGAGGGGAGGGGTCGATGTATGTAGCACGTCAGGGAGAGTGTCTCCAGGGAGATACCACAGTGATTGAGAAACCTTGGCACTTTATTCTTGAACCTCCAGGCTTGAACTTGACCGTACCTTGAGCTCGGTGAGTTGACTAAAGGCGTCGGGGTTGGCGTGGAACTGGAAGCCAGCAGCGAGCTCCAGAGACATGCGCCTCAGCCGCCCCGACTCGATGCGAATGTCGCCCCACAGCTCGTGCTCCAACCGCCCCTCCGGTGCCCAGTCCACCTCCAACTCTAGATCCTGAGAGTGGCAGAAACAACAAGAGGCAGAATGAGGAAGGGGCCAGAGGAGACACGTCAGAACAAGCTGCTCCTCTCTCGCGCCCAGTCCACCTCTAGCTCTAGGTCCTGAGAGTAGCAACAACAAGAGGCAGTAGCATGGAGAGGAGGAACGAAAGGAGGAAAGAGGATGGACGAGGTGGTTCAGAACAAGCCACCCCGACTCGATGCGGACGTCGCCCCACAGCTCGTGCTCCAGCCGCCCCTCCGGCGCCCAGTCCACCTCCATCTCCAAGTCCTGGCAGTAGGCAACAGGGGTGGTGAGAAGGGATGGGGTTCAGGGTCTAGGCCCTAGGGTTCAGTATACTGGTTCAGGAAATAGGGTTCAAAAGTTTGGGTTTAAGATATAGGATTCAGGAATTAAGGTTCAGGATTAAGGGTTGAGGAAGTACACGGCCATACCTCAAGGTTGGGCGCATTCAGGCGAAGCAGCTCCAGGAAGGCGTCCTTCCTGGCGGCACGGTTGCTGAGCCGCAGTTCAAACCTCCTCAGCTCCGCACACGGTGCGTGCATGAGGTCAAGCGGGCCGATCCCCGAGCACAGCACAGCAGCACACGGGGCGCAGGTTATAGGGTTCAGAATCTATGGTACAGGGCCTACGTTCCACACCCTCGAGTCCAGGATCTAGGGTTCAGAGCATGGCAAACCCCAGCTGCACCGTACCTCGAGGTTGGGAGCATTCAGCCGGAGCAGCTCCAAGCAGGCGTCCTTCCTGGCAGCGCGGTTACTCAATCTGACTTCAAACCTCTTCAGCGCAGCACACGGCGCATGCATCAAGTCAAGCGGGCCGATCCCCGAGCACAGCAGCAGCGTCAGCTCCTGCAACCGGGGGCAGCACGCCAACAAATCCCCCACCATGTCCCCCGCTACCACGGCCTTGGCGAGGGTTAAGTGGAGGAGTGAGGCGAAGGGCGAGCAGCGGTGGAGCGTGGAGACGCAGTCGAAGACGGCGTTCTCGAGGTAGAGTTGGCGCAGGTTGCGGCAGCGTGATGCATGCTCCAGCTTCCACTCCTGCGGCTGCTCCTCCACCTCCTCTTCCTCCTCCTCGGCTGCCGACGCCTGCTCGTTTGCACGGTAGAAGTTGGTGTGGTAGGGTGATGGGAGTGTGGCGGCAGTGACAGCAGCAGCAGCAGCACCACTCCTGCCACCACCACCACCACCGCCGCCGCCCCCGCCGTTGCCGTCGCTGTCGCTGCTGTCTCGATCAGTATTTTCCCCGTTTTCAATGCCATGGCTCTGTCCTTCACTCTCTCTTTGCCTCAACCCAACACCAGCAGCAGCAGCAGCGGCACCAGTGGTGGTGTTGGTGGCACTAGCAGCAGTGCCGTTTCTAGCTGCTTCAGGAGCTGCTGCTGCAGAGAGAGCAGCAGGGGCGGCAGCAGCAGCCATGGCAGCAGCGAGGGCCTGTGCGCGCCGTGTGGAGGCATCTGCTGTGCCGTCAACGAGGGTGAGCTCCTCGAGAGAGTCACGGCATGCCAGACACCACGTCATCACCGCTAGGTCCTGACGGTCAGGGGAGAGGGGCGGTGGGGGACGGTGGGAGACGGTGGGTGAAAAGTGGAGGAAAAGAGGGGAAACGGTGGGGGAGGGTTCGACAGAGTGTCGCGACACGAGGCACCACGTCATCACAGCTAGTTTCTGCCAGGGAAAGTTACGGATGGTGGGGAGAAGGTGGGGGAAAGGAGGTGGGGTAAGGAGTACTCAAGGTGGGGGGTATGGAGGGGTAAGGAAGGGTAAAAGGGGTAAGGAAGGAGGGCCTATTGAACATGTTTAGCTAAAGATTGCTCACCTGGAAGGGGTCAGAGGCGGGCGGAGCTTCAACGTAGAGCGAGGTGACGGCGGCCGTGGCCTGCAGCAGCGCCTGTGTGATGCCCCTCTCCGCTGCTTCCCTGTGGGAGAAATCTTCCGCCAGAAACACCAGCGCTCCGCCCACCCGCACCACACGCTGGCGGGCGGGGGGTGAGGAGGGGGAGAACACGGGAATGGTATAGGGGAAGGGGTGGAGGGGAATACATGCAGCAGCGCCTGTGTGATGCCCCTCTCTGCCGCCTCGCGGTGGGGGAAATCCTCCGCCAGAAACACCAGCGCCCCGCCCACCCTCACGACGCGGTGGGGGAGGGAAAAGAAGAGAAGGGGGAGGGGAGAAGGGGAATGGGGGTAGGGGGAAGCGGGAAGAGAATGCAGGAATGGAGCTAAGGGTGTGGCTTGTTGGCGCCTATGGGTCGTGGCACACAGAGATCACCGCGTCTGCTGCCTCCCGGTGAGAGGGGTTCTCCGCCAGATGCACCAGCGCCCCGCCCATCCGCACACGCGCGGGGAGTTGAGGAGGGGGAGGAGGGGTGGGGGGGTCCATGGGAAGGGGTGAGTGTGGGAAGCGAAGGGGGAAGGGGCAAAGGGGGAAGGGGCAAAGGGGACTAAAGCCCCAGTGGCTGTCGATGGTGAACCACTGGTGGACACAGTGGCACTCATGAATGCTCCCATCCGGAGATACTGTCGTGTCATGGCTAGTGCTTCTACTTTTAGTTTTGTCAAAAGATATGGCTGCGCTCACCCGGAGGTACGAGCAGGTGGAGCGGAAGGCGACGAGGCTCTTGGCGTGCACGATGAACGACGCGATCTTGCCGCACAGGTTGTCGGGCAGCACCGAGAAGTACCCGCTCCCCCTCCACGCGCGCGCTGCTGTACCGCGCGAGTCGGACGAGCTCCGAACGGCGCTTCTCCTTAACTCAAAAGCCATTTCACGCGCGCACGGCTGATGCGCGACGTCGAACCCCGCGCACTCTGCTTCCGCGCGCTCCGCTCCCGCAGAGTCTGCCCCCCCGGAGTCCGCCCCCGCGGAATTTGTTCCCGCGGAGTCCTCACCCGAACACGGCGGAGCGCTTCGCATCAAGGTGCGGTCAGGAGAAGCGGCGGCATCGTCGCGAGGAGAACCCTTGACACCAATAGCGTCAGCACCGTCGTTTACCAGAGCGTGGTTTAAAGGAGCGTCGTCTATACCGCCATTGAACGGCTGCGATCTATCCGCGACCGGGTGTGCCTGGCCTCGGCGGTAGATTAAGGGAGGTTGCAAATCATCGAGCCGTACGCGTCCGGGATAATGGTGATTAAGAACAGCTGTCGATGGATGCGCCGCGTCGCCTCCGTCATCCGTAACCCGATCGCGAAAAGCAGCGGCGACCACGTCGCAGTCATCAGTAACCCCATCATGAAATGCAGCGGCTCCCAGACGAGACCCCGTATTCCTAGGGACAATGCCCGTGGTAGCTCCCGATTCAGATCCTCCTGGAATATAATTAGGATCTTCTGGCGGAGGGTCTAAGTTTAAGTCCATGAATGAAAGCGAACGAGCGGTTACTATCGAGTCGTTCACGTCCGCACCGCAGTTCGCAATACCACGGAACGAAGGTATCGTGTGGGATGCCACGGCTTGTACAACGTTCCCCGCCCAAGAGTTGAAAGATGGCCTACACTACACGTATCGAGCTGGGACTACAGAGGGACGAGAAGACATTAGGCTGGGGTAAAACACACATGATGAAAGTGCTTGGAGCATGCAGATTTTACACGGTTAAGAATGGTTGACAGGTTCTTTGCGAACAGAACTGTTTTTGGAGGGGAACAGAAAGTTTCACTTGGTCCACTGGGCCCGCTCGTCTCTGTCCGATTTCAGGGAATCCACAGTGCAGATTCTGCTGCAGTAGGCGATGGCGCGGCGGCGCCCAGTTCGTTGTGCACGTGTGGCCCACGTGAGCAGCATCAGTGAAAGTGGCGAAACGAAAGGGACGTGAGGGTGAAGTGAAGTGGGTGAATGCGAAACGCGCCGTTTTAGAAGGATGATCCGCTATCACAACCGAACGCGAATGGTCCGATTGCTGCTTTACCAAATGATTGTTTCCGGTTAATTGGACATACTGCTGTAGAAAGTGAGATACCAACGTTACCAATCTTTGCGCCCCCTTCATATGCATATCTACTTTACATCTTTGTAGGCCTCCATAATATATGCCAGGTGTTGTGATAATGAAGGATAGTAGTGGATAGAATAAGTCTGCTAAGTCTAGGAGAAGACAATGAAGTCTTTGTAATGACCTTGTTGATAAAAATTGAAAGAGAACAAGATAATTATGAGATAGAGATACAATGGTATAAATAGCAAACTAACTAGCCATGTACTATGAGGGGTACATTCCCTAATTAACTGTATTGCATAGCTACAGTAACTGCAACTACCGTAATACCCCGGATAGTAGCGCATATGCGCTTATAATAAATTCATTTTTTTTAGGGGGGGCGCTTGTAATTGAGTAACGGCCATAAGCGCCGGCGCTTTTATAAAGGCAAAACTGAATTTCAATGTAAGGGATATCATTCTGAAGCCCTCAATAAGGCGAATACAACACTGTACCATGCGCGCGGGGTCGTGCATGGAATGATAGCGAAACTTGCCACGGTTCGATTTCCCACCGCACAAAACCCGTCCCGGTGCAACGCACCTGCCAGCGCTGATGCAAAACCTGCCGTGCGGCCCAATCAGGTTGGCATGCGCTGCCAGGCAGGAGCATCTCGGCAGAACCATCCAGAACGTGATGGAATCTGCCGTGCCAGCGCAGCATGGATGGTGCCCCCAACCCTCCTCTGCGGGTTGGGGCAGGGGTGTACTCGTTTCTCGTCGACGAGGACCCCGAGCCACAAACCTGAAGGGGTCACCTTCAATCTCCCATTTCAACACCCAGGGTTGCTGTTTTTTATTCAGTCTCCTTGTTCTCGCCCGCCTGGCTGCGGAAGCCATGGCGGAATTCAGAGGCACTCATTTTCTCTTCAAGAAAAAACCTTCCAGTAGGCCCACGTACCGTGTTACAGCTGACGGGTGGTATAGCCGCATACCTCCAGACCCTCCAGAGCCACCACAGCCTCCTGCGCCTCCTGCACCGCCTGCTCCTCCGGCTCCTCCAGTGCCTCCGACTCCCCCTGCTCCTCCTGTTCCTCCATCTCCTCCGTGTCCGGTGGCCCCTCACATCGACAACCACCCTGTGCTCACGCTCCTGCTCCCATCGGCGTTCGACGAGTATCTGTCGGAACCGGATTATGACAAGGGCCCCGATGTTGACGTACCCGCTCCAGCGCCAGCACCACGTTGGTTCCAGCCAGAAGATTTCACGTGGGACGAATCTGCAGTCGGCGCTGACGACGACGTGCAAGACGCCGAGGAAGATTGGCGTGCTGAGGGCGACGCCGGCGCCGAGAGTGGCACTGAGGCCGACACCGAGGCCGCTACTGAGGCCGGCACTGCTGAGGATGTGTTTCCCGAGGGTGCGCCGGGCGGTGACGACGACGACGGCGTCGAATACTGGTCACGCGATGGCCTCCCCGAGAAACTCCCGATACCAACTTATCCTCCACGTAATCGAAAGCGACCTCACCCTTCTTCACAGAACCGTGATTCTCGCCCCCCCTCTCCCAGGCACAAGCCCAACGACCACAAGCGCCAGGACTATACTGCCGCCGAGAAGTTGAAGTGGGTCGCGCAGCTGGATGTGGCGATGTCGGTGCGCGCTCTGGCTCGCGAGAGTGGCATCCACCGCAAGTGCCTCGCCAACTGGAAGCGTGCCGCTGATTTCCTCAAGGAAGCCCACTCTGCCAGGTGCCGCATGCACGGTCGCGGCAAGGCGTCGTGGTACCGCCCGATGGAGATCAAGGTGTATGAGCGACTGCTCGACTGGCGACGCAAGGGAACTGCGGTGTCCGTCGGCCGCCTGCAGGAGTGGTCCCGGGAGTTCATGAAGATTCTCTACCCCCTCGTGAAGTGGAAAGGGAGCCAACGGTGGTCGGACCGGTTCCGTCGGCGGTGGAATCTCAGCGTGCGAATGAAGACGAAGGACGCCCAGAAAACCGCCGCCCGTAAGAATCATTTTTATTCTCTATGCCATGTGTATGCACTTGTTACTCACTAACCGTAACTGTGCTCAACCGCAGATGTCGCGGAGCAGTGCAAGAAGTTCTGGCAATTCGTCCGTGACAAGCGTCGAGAGCGCGGCATCGAGACGACGTGGATTATCAACGCCGACCAGACGCCGCTGTGGCTGGAGATGCCCGCCACCACTACCGTCGATCAAACCGGTGTTCGGTCGGTGCCCATCAGGAGCGCGGGGTACCAGAAGGAGCGCGTGACCGTGATGTTGGCGTGCACGGCGGACGGGATGAAGCTGAAGCCGTGGGTTTTTTTCAAGCGGAAGACCATGCCGAAAGGGGTGTTCCCGCCAGGTCAGTCATGATTCTTGTTTGTATGCTTTTCATCGGTCCTGTTTTTTACGAGAAACTTACAGAAGCTTCGTTGTTATGCAGATGTGGTCGTGGCGTGTCACGAGAATGGCTGGATGGACGCGGAAGGCGTCATACGATGGCTTGAGGAGAGCGTCAAGCCCTTTTTAAAGCCTGGGTTCGGGAGGCATGCGCGGAGCTCGATGGTCGTACTGGACTCGTACCGCGGTCACCTCACTGAGGGGGTGAAGGAGAAGTTTCGCGAGCTCAACTGTGTGCTGGCGATCATCCTGTCTGGCTGCACGGCGGAGATACAGCCCCTCGACGCGTGCATCAACAAGAGCTTTAAGGCGAGCGTCCGCCAGCAGTATCAGAAGTGGTTTCAGGAAGAAGGCCAAGAACAGCTAACCAGAGCAGGTATGATAGGCACGCGAGTCCCTATCTTACCGTAGATGATTGTCCCCCCATTTGTTGCGCTAACTAAATATTGTGTGATTCTATTGGTATAGGGAACTTGAAGAAGCCACCCCCAGAGGTGGTTGTGAGGTGGATCTCACGGGCCTGGAAAACAGTGCCCGCGGACCTCATCAAGCGCGCCTTCCTCACCTGTGGCATCAGCAACGCGCTTGACAGCAGTGAGGACGGCCTCGCCATGGCGCACAGGCGGAACCAGCTGACCGCGGAGGTGGACGTCGATGATTCCATCATCGCCGATGGCTTCTTTGGCAACAACTGCCAGGAGCCCGAATCCGACGAGGAGGAGTAGATTTTCTAGGTAGAAATGCTAAACTTAGCAATTTCTAGTTTAGTGTCAGTGTTAGTGTCTATAAAACTGTATGTTGTAGGTGAAAATTTATCATGTTCATGTTTAGTGTTAATTGTTGTTCATATTTCGTAATGAAACCTCCACAACGTGAAAGGGGTGCGCTTATAATAAGTACACCCTCTAGAGGGGGGGCGCTTATAATCATGCTCCAGATAGAAGCGCCGGCGCTCTTAATCGGACGGCGCCTATATCCGGGGCCATACGGTAATGCCATTCTCGATAGTTACCATATTGCATCGCGCAACCTCTGAAGCGGTTGCCGGACGGTCAACAGTCGTGACCGTTGACTGACAGGGACTGTTGACCTTCGGGTGAATCTCGATCTTCCGCATGCTCTATATGAGCTATTGCGGTACTGCTACAGACGCGTTACTTCGTTATGAAGTGACGCGTGAGTGGAGATCCTTCGGGAATGATACTTTGACCTTTCGGTTATTCCAACACTCCCCTTCATTCCTGAAGGTGAGCCACGTGGGATTTCTTCGAGATCCCGCAAAGGTTGGTGCAGTGCTGAAACTTCTGACGTGGCAGCTTCTTGGTCAAGAAAGCCGCTGCAATGTCACCAGTTGGGTAATACGTGAGTTTGACCTTGCCTTTGTCAAACTCGTCTTTAACGAAGAAGTAACGGAGTGCGATGTGTTTCGTGCGGTTCACGAAGCCGGGCTTGTTCGCGATCTTGATCGCGCTCAGGTTGTCGAAGAGTAACGTGAAGTGTCGGTTCATCGTCACTTTCGCTTCCGGCAGGAGCTCCATTAGATACAGTCCTTCACGAACAGCTGCGCTGTCGGCGATGAACTCAGCTTCGGCTGACAAAACTACAATGAGCTCTTGCTTCTAGGAGTTACAAGAGATGAGTCTGGCAGGTTGGAGTTGAAAAATGAATCATGTGTGGGAGCGTCTGTTGTCAATATCTCCCGCGTGGTCTGCGTCAACGTAGCCATGAAGGTGATGTTGAAACTACTGAACGAGAAGGATGGATTGAGTTGGGTACAAGTATTAACCCTAATTGGGTTGTACCCCTTATGGGCTACCCCGCTATAGCCTACACAATGTAAGCACTATATAAGTTTGACACACCCTCATAGGCAAAGTGGGGGAAAACAAGTGGTCACAAGACCAGTCAAGAAAAGCAAAGCAAGCTCAGGGTGGATCACAAAGTCACCACACATTCCGAGCACAAGCAAATGGCCACAAGGCCAGTTCACATGCGGAGTTATATAAAAGAGAACAACCAGTACAGTGATCATACCCTAGCAAGTGTAAGTATGAAGGTATTGTTAGAATAACAAGAATGATGCATTAGGTGAAAGGGGGAGGGTACAAGTAGAGTGTCGAGAGAAATACTGTACCCCCTAAGGCTAAACCCACTACAGCCTAGAGAAATATAAACACATGTTTTGACACACCCCCATAGGCGAAGTGGGGGATAGTAAGAGCAAGCAATGGTCACAAGACCAGTCAAGAGAAGAAGCAAAGCAAAGCAAGCTCAGGGTGGATCACAAAGTCACCACACAGTCCGAGCACAAGCAAAGGGCCACAAGGCCAGTTCACATGCAGAGTTATATAAAGAGAACAAACAATACAGTGATCATACCCTAGCAAGTGCAAGCATGCAGGTATATATATAGATCACAGTACAAGAAGAGTCAGGCAGTAAGCAAGTGAGGCAAAGTAGGCACAAGGCCTAACACAGTAACAAAGCGCTGATGATCACCAGGCGGAAGTGCCTTGGTGAAGACATCAGCAGTGTTGGCCCGAGTGGCCACGTACGCAAGACGAAGCTGGCCACGCTGCTGCAACTCTCGAGCAAGGAAGTATCGCAGAGCGATGTGCTTCGTTCTGTGCTCCAGTCTGTGCTCCTGACACAAGGCAATCATGGCTTTGTTGTCTACGTACAGAACTGGTGGCGAACGAGGCTGCTCTCCCAAGTCGGTCAGCAGGTAGGTGAGCCAGCGTAGCTCCTGAGCAGCCATGGCCCCGGCGTAGATCTCAGCCTCACAACTGGAGCTGAGAACCGAAGACGAGCGGGTAGACCGGCAGGAACCTGAGCCGGAACCGAGGCTGAAGGTGTAACCCTGTGACGACCGCTGCGTAGCTGAGTCATCAACCCAAGAGGCGTCTGCATGACCGGTGTGGACAACTGGACCCCGTCCTCCAAGCACAAGCCCCATGCCTGACGTACTGCACAAGTAACGCAGTACCCTCTTCGCAGCATCCCAGTGCACCTTTCGATGCCTGCCGGGAGCCACGTAACGAGCCAGGAGGCTGAGAGGGTACGCGAGGTCGGGTCGAGTGCACGTCATCATGTACATGAGGCAACCCACAAGCTCTGGGTACGGGCCACTCGGCTCTACGGACTCGTCCGAAGGTGGAGCTGAGAGTGAGTGGCTGGTAGACAGAGGAGTGAGCTGTGGCGAGGAGTACTGGAAGCCGAAGCGCTGAAGGACCTGGTGCACCATGTGTGACTGAGTCAGTGTGATGGTGCGCCGTGCTCTGTCCCGGGTGATCAGCAGGCCAAGATAGCTGCGCAGTTCACCCAGGTCAGTGCAGGTGTGTCTCTTCTGCAGCTCCGACTTCACAAGGGTCAGTGCCTCAGTGTCAGCAGTGGTAAAGACGAGGTCGTCGACGTACACTAGGACGTAGAACGGCAGCAGCGAGGTGTCGGTGCATAGAAACAGCGACGGGTCTGCTGTAGAAGGAGCAAACCCAAGAGCCGCAAGTGTAGTTCTGAGTGTGTCGTGCCACTCGCGAGGCGCCTGGCGGAGACCGTAGACTGGCCGCCGGAGGCTCCACTGAGTACCTGCAGGAAACGTCCCAGTGAAACCAGGTGGTCGGCGCATCCAGATCTCCTCGTACAGGCTGCCCTGCAGGAAGGCTGTACTGAAGTCTAGGGAGTGCAACTCGTAGTCACGCTGAGCAGCGACGTGTAGCAACACCCGAAGAGTAGTCATCTTTGGGGTGGGGGAGAAGGTCTGGAAGTAGTCAACTACATGTCGCTGGCTGAAGCCTTGAGCAACGTAACGCGCCTTGAAGGCAGGCAGAGAACCCGGCGGCCGCTTCACCCTGAAAATCCAGATGCCATCGACTATGTTCGCCCCAGGTGGGGGAACCTCGTCAACGTAGGTGCTTGTGGACTTCCAGGATGCCATCTCGGCATCCATAGCTTCCTGCCACTGAGAGGAGTAAGGACCCATAATCGCCTCTGCGTAAGAGCGCGGGGTCGGGATGTCTGGAGCATCCGGGTTTCCCTCAGGGGCAAGCAGCATGGAAGCGAAACGAGGTACAGCAGCTGCAAGACACTCAAAGTCCTCCTGCCTGTCCTCAAGGACGTTCGTGCCAAGAGCACACTCACCCCCGACGGACGGAGGACTGGCAGACAAAGACTCAGCAACGAGAGCAGTGGCGTAGCCGAGACGGCAGGCAGCAACAAAGTCAAGCAGCTCAGCAACGAGAGCAGACGCAGCAGAGGACTCAAAGTAAGGGTCAGTGACAGCAGTGGCAAGGAGACGAGCGACAGTGGGACTGGCAGCACGCGCTAGGTCAGACTAATGGTCAGGGACCTCAGGAAGAGAGGACTCAGGAGGAGCAGGCAGAGGAACACGCAGTGGAACAGAGGAAGGACGGAGTGCCATAGCGTGCGTGCCGGGGACAGGAGGAGGACGCGAATGAGGAGCGCGACGAGCAGTGCGAACAGGCAAGACAGGATGAGACGCAGGCTTACGACGCTCTGTAAGACCGCCGGACTGCTCAGTGTAAGGAGAGGGAGCAGGCAGTGGGGAGGCTGGCTGTAACGGCGGCTGCGACTGGTCAGGCGGTGGACACAGGAAGGGAGGAGGAAGACCAGTAGACGGGACACCAAGAACCTGCTGAAGCAGGGGAACGAAGTACGGTCGCGGTCGCACAGTGTCTCCAGCACCTGCAGCTCCAGGGTCAACAGCTCCAGCTCCTGCAGCTCCAGCGCCTCCGGCGCCAGTGCCTCGAACTCCAGCTCCTGCAGCCCTAGCGCCTCCTTCACCAGGGCCCCCAACTCCAGCTACTCCAGCTCCAGCGCCTACAGTGCCAGCTGCTCCAAGCTCCGTAGGGTCTCCATCTCCAGCGCACCCAACACCACCAGTCCTGACAGCTCCAGTAGGAACAGCAGCACCTCCAGCTCTAGTATCCCCAGCCCCTCCAGCTCCGGGAGCACCACTCCAACGGTGCGGGCGCCGAACAAGCCACTCACGCAGCTGCTGCGAGGACAGTCGCGGCGAAGCACCAGCAGGACCTCTAGACGAAGCAGCACCCCGAGGCTCAGCACCCCGAGACTCCACACCCTCCGACTCAGCACCCCCAGGCTCAACACCCTCAGGCTCAGCACCCCCAGACCCAGCACCCTCAGACCCTGCACCCCCCGGCTCCGCACCCCCAGACGCAGCACTTGGAGCAGCACCTGAGAAGACAGCTACCAGGGAGAGGGTCTACCTGAGACACTCCCGAGGGAGCAGGACCCTGGGGCGGGAGGGGGTCTACCGAAGGTGGACCGGGAGCAAGGAAGAGCGGCGGGGGCGGGGGAGGGGCAGAGCGGTAGGGGAAGAGACGGTAGAAGGGAACCGACTCGTCGAACGTGACATCCTGAGACGGGAGGACACGGCGCGAGGTGGGGTGGTAAAACTACCAGCCAGGCGCGTCAGGGACAGAGTCAAGGAAGACGCAGGGAATGGCGCGGACGGAGAGCTTGTCCGCGGATGTATCGCGAACAAAGGCACGAGAACCCCAGACCCGGAACACCGACGCATCGCCAACCTTCCCCGTCCAACGCAGTGTGGGCGAGGTCTCCGGCAAGGAGACCCGGGGCCAGAGGTTGAGCTGATGCGCAGCGTACCGGACCGCAAACGGCCACAGAAAATGGGGAGCAACCGCATGGATCATGGAGGTATGAGCGACCTCTATGACTAAGGCAATGCGGCGCTCAGCAATCCCATTTTGCTGAGGGGAGTCCGGAAGCATGAACGACTGGGTGATGCCCTCCCCACGACAAAAGTCCCGCAAGAGGTCGGAGGAGAACTCACCACCTCGGTCAGAGTGCAGACGCAGGACAGGAAGGTCCTGGCCGAACCGCTCGCGCAGCTGGAGACGGACTGTGCGGATCCAAGGGATCAAGACAGCAGAGACCTCATTCTTGCTGCGCAAGGGGAAGACTATGGTGTACCGCGTGTAGTCTTCAACTACCAGCAGAAAGTAGCGCTCGCGGCCATGTCCATTGACGCGGGCTGGGCCCCACACGTCCATGTGGAGGGTTTGCAGGGGAGCAGTCGTCGGGGGGAACGAGGAGGAGTGAGGAGCGGCGCGCTGCCGCCCCTCGACGCAAGGAAGACAGGGCGGGGCAGGCGAGGGCAGTAAGGGAGGCAGAGACCTGGGGAGACCAGAGACAAGGAGACGGGAGTGCATGCCACGAAGGCGTGGCAGGGAGGGGTGACCCAGGCGGTGGTGCCAAAGAAGAGTCTGGTGCTACAGGAGGCGACACGAGCAAGAGGCGGCTACCTGACCTGACGCGGACACCTGAGCAGACGCAGCGACCTGAGAAGGCTCGGTAGCCAGCGTGTACAGACTCGACCCTGGCCGACGAGTGAACGTAGCCAGGTGACGCCCCGTCCGTGTGCACGTGCAGATCGACACACGCTGACCCCCAGGAGTGGTGGTAGTGACCATCGCATCCTGAAGGGCAGCGGTACTCACAAAGTTTGTAGAGAACGAGGGGAGGTGAAGACCTGACAGTGAGCCGGACGGAACCGCCGGACACGGGAGGACAGTGGAGGAACGGGCAACGACCGGGCCCCCAGAGGGGTTAGCCAGTCTGACCGGGACAGGTGCAGGGAGAGGAGTGGAAGTGGTGCTGTCAGGAAAGAAACAGCGCGAGGCGCCGGAGTCCAACGTGAAAATGTGCAAGGCCTCAGCAGGCGCAGTACCAGGGGGAGTACCAGACGCACTAGCACCTAGAGCAGCAGCCGCTATACCTGGGTCAGGTGGCACACATTGGTAACAGTCACCCTCAGCACTAAAAGACAAAGCATACATGGCAGAGATAATAACATCAAAGTCTAGGTCAAAGATAGCAACTCCTGACTGAAGCAACTGCGCCTAGCGAGGGCGCTCGACGTCGTCACCAAACTCAGCACGCCAGGTGTCGTCAAGGCGGGCAAAGAAGCGGCGCTCAGTGTGAAACTTCCCGCATGTCCGGCCCGCACGGACACCCGTGCGAATGACATACGGGCAGGTCTCACTCCCCGCACCCGCCCCACGCTGAACCAACCACTCACGGAGCTGCTGGGGCGTCTGGGTCTCGCTCCGACGCTGCTGCTGCTGGCCCCGAACACCACCAGGGCCTCCACGCTGAGGTCCAGACCTGCCACCACCGGTCCCACCGCCTCCACTGCCGCCACTCCCTCCGCTGCCTCCACCGCCGCCACCAGAGCCTCCACCGCCGCCACCAGTCCCACCGCCGCCACCACCTCCACCGCCTCCACCTCCTCTACCGCTGCCCCCACTACCGCTCCCACTGCCACCTCCACCACCACCGCTGCCTCCTCCACTACCGCGACCACCCTTGCCCTTGCTGTTGCGGCGCTTCGCACTAGTCGAAGCAGCACCAACGTCCTCAGGAACAGAGACGTCTGCAGCAGCACCAGAGGCGAAGGAGGAGGAAAGGGGGGAGGGGGAGCACCCCTCAAAGAAGGGTGAGCGCGGAGTGCCACAAGCAGCACCTACAGCAACTGCACTAGTCTCAGCTACGAGGAGATGCTGCTCGAGGAGGTCAACAGTGAGGGAGGTGGGGTCGAGGGTGAGGAAGTGGTCCCTGACAGAGCGAAGGGAGTCAGGGAGGCGAGTGACTATGAAGTAGAGGGTGATGAACATGGGGGGCTGGTTCGTGGGAAGGAACTCAGCAGGGACGGCAGCGCGGTAGCGAGCGTCGCTAGTGCGCAGGTGGGTAACCAGGTCCGCTACTGTGGCAAAAGATGACAGCTCAGGGAACAGGTAGGGCAGTAGCAGCCTGCCAATAGCAGTAGTGGCAGGGGAGGAGTAGCGAGCAACGACAGCGTCGTACAGGGCCTGTGCTGTCCTGTGCTCTCCAAAGTGAGCACATTCGGTCGCGGGCAGGTGGTTGTGAATGGCTAAGCGGGCAGTAGCGTCACGAGACAGCCACTGGGAACGAGTCGAAACGTCAGCTGTGGCAGGAGGGGCTGGAGCAGCACCGGACACGTGGTCAAACAGTGAGACACTGTCCTTAAGATCGCTCAGTAGGTACAATTGTAGATCGTCATGCCACGTGTCAAATGCTACAGGTCTGCCCTCCGGGTCGAACGAGAGAACTCAAAGCGACGCCATAGTGGCACAGGACTCAGGAGCAGCAGTAGCAGCAGGAGCAGCAGGAGCAGTAGCTATGGGGCCAAGGGGCCAAACACGAGGGGCAGAGGGGCCTAGGGGCCAAGGGGCCGAGGGGCGTAGGGGGGCCGAGAGGCCTAGGTGGCCGAGAGGCCTAGGGGGGGGGCCGAGGGGCCAAACACGAGGGCCGAGGGGCCGAGAGGCTTAGGTGGCCGAGAGGCCTAGGGGGCCGAGGGGCCAAACACGAGGGCCGAGGGGCCTAGGGGCCTAGGGGGCCGAGGGGCCAAACACGAGGGCCGAGGAGGCCGAGCCTAGGGGCCGAGGCTAGGGGCCGAGGGGCCGAGGGGCGGGGTCGAGGTGCCAAACAAGGGGCCGGGCGCAGGCTAGGTACGGGGCCGGGCGCGGGCTGGGTACGGGGCCGGGCGCTGGGCAGGTACGGGGCCGGGCGCTGGGCTCTGAACTGGGGCCTAGGGGCCTAGGGGGCCGAGGGGCCAAACACAAGGGCCGAGGAGGCCGAGCCTAGGGGCCGAGGCTAGGGGCCAAGGGGCCGAGGGGCAGGGCCAAGGGGCCAAACAAGGGGGGGGGGGGGGGGGGGGCGGGCGCGGGCTAGGTACGAGGCCGGGCGCTGGCTAGGTACAGGGCCGGGCGCTGGGCAGGAACGGGGCCGGGCGCTGGGCTCTGAACTGGGGCCGAGGGGCCAAACAAGGGGCCGGGCGCGGGCTAGGTACGGGGCCGGGCGCGGGCTAGGTATGGGGCCGGGCACGGGCTAGGTACGGGGTCGGGCGCTGGGCAGGCACGAGGCCGGGCGCTGGGCTCTGAACTGGGGCCGAGGGGCCAAACAAGGGGGGGGGGGGGGCGGGCGCTGGGCGAGGGACGAGGTCTGGCGCAGGTGTCGACGGGCCGGGGCTAGGTACGGGGCCAGGCGCAGGCTAGGTACGGGGCCGGGCGCTGGGCGAGGGACGGGGCCGGGCGCGGGCTAGGGAAGGGGCAGGGCGCGGGGCTAGGAACGGGGCCGGGCGCTGGGCTAGGAACGGGGCCGAGCGCGGGCTAGGTACGGGGCCGGGCACGGGTGTCGACAGGGCGCGGGCTAGGTACGGGGCCGGGTCGCGGGCTAGGTACGGACCGGTCGCGGGCGTCGACGGGGCGCAGGCTAGGTACGGGGCCGGGCGCGGGTGTCGACGGGGCGATCGCGGGCTAGGTACGGGGCCGGGTTGCGGGCTAGGTACGGGCCGGTCGCGGGCGTCGACTGGGCGTGGGCTAGGTACGGGGCCGGGCGCGGGTGTCGACGGGGCGATCGCGGGCTAGGTACGGGCCGGGCGCAGGCATGAGACAGGGCCGAGCGCGGGCTAGGTACGGGCCTATCGCGGGCTAGGTACGGGCCAGGCGCGGGCAAGAGACTGGGCCGGGCGCGGGCTAGGTACAGGCCTATCGCGGGCGAGGTACGGGCCGGGCGCGGGGCTAGGAACGAGGTAGCAGATGGTGGGCCCAAAGGTAACCTGCTCTGATTCCATGTTAGAATAACGAGAATGATGCATTAGGTGAAAGGGGGAGGGTACAAGTAGAGTGTCGAGAGAAATACTGCACCCCCTAAGGCTAAACATGTCAGAATGTATTTGCTGTTTAGCCTGCAGTGGGGTACTCTGTAGTGAGTACAACCCAATTTAGGGTTTGCTATTTGTATCCCAACTTTCTATAGTGAAACCCCTCATTCTTCCTTCTCGACTTTCCTCACCCAAAATTCTCTCGACACTAATGCCCTGAACCCAAGCCATGGTTCCTAACTCACGCTAGTATTCTAACATGGTATTAAGAGCAACAATTTCCTAGGACCTAATCTTAATGGGCCCACCACCTACTGCCCTGCTAGCCTAGGCCCCGGCCCGTCGCCCCTTGGCGTCGCCCCTAGCCCCTAGGCTCGGCCCCTTGGCCCCGTCGCCTCGGCCCCTTGGCCCCGTCGCCCCTTGGCGTCGCCCCTAGCTGTGCCCCTCGGCCCCGCTGGCCCCGTCGACTCCATCGCCCCGCGCCCGGCCCGTACTTAGCCCGCGATCGGCCCGTACCTAGCCCGCGCTCGGCCCCGTTCCTAGCCCCGCGCCCGGCTCGTACCTCGCCCGCGCTTGGCCCCGTACCTAGCCCGCGATCGGCCCGTACCCTGCCCGCGCTCGGCCCCGTTCCTAGCCTCGCGACCGGCCCGTACCCTGCCCGCGCCCGGCCCCGTCTCTCGCCCGCGCTCGGCCCGTACCTAGCCCCGCGCCCGGCCCGTACCTAGCCCAGCGCACGGCCCCGACCCTAGCCAGCGCCCGGCCCCGTACCTAGCCAGCGCCTGGCCCTGTACCTCGCCCGCGCCCGGCCACGTACCCTGCCCGCGCCCGGCCCCGTCTCTCGCCCGCGCTCGGCCCGTTCCGAGCCCCGCGCCCGGCCCATACCTAGCCCAGCGCACGGCCCCGACCCTAGCCAGCGCCCGGCCCCGTACCTAGCCTGCGCCCGGCCCCGTACCTAGCCCGCGCCCGGCCCGTACCTGCCCAGCGCCCGGCCCTGTACCTGCCCAGCGCCCGGCCCCGTACCTGCCCAGAGCCCGGCCCCGTACCTGCCCAACGCCCGGCCCCGTACCTGCCCAGCGCCCAGCCCCGTACCTACCCAGCGCCCGGCCCCGTACCTGCCCAGCGCCTGGCCCCGTTCCTGCCCAGTGCCCGGCCCCTTACCTGCCCAGCGCCAGGCCCCGTACCTGCCCAGCGCCCGGCCCCGTACCTGCCCAGCGCCCGGCCCCGTACCTGCCCAGCGCCCGGCCCCGTACCTGCCCAGCGCCCGGCCCTGTACCTTCCCAGCGCCCGGCCCCGTACCTGCCCAGAGCCCGGCCCCGTACCTGTCCAGAGCCCGGCCCCGTACCTGCCCAGAGCCCGGCCCCGTACCTGCCCAGCGCCCGGCCCCGTACCTGCCCAGCGCCCGGCCCCGTCCGTAGCCATGGCCCCGTCGCCCCTAGCCATGGCCCCTCGCGACCTGCCGCCCCTAACCGCGGCCCCGGTGCCCTGTTGCAACATGGTGGGTGAGGGGGTGGCAAGAGGGGGTTCCTCCTGCCCACGTGCCCTACAGTCGCACGCGCAGCTCCGCCCCCGCCCCCCTCCCCCCCCTCCCCCCCCTCCATGGGGATGGCGGGGAGAGGGTGTGAGGGGGTGGCGGATGTGCCTCAGCAGCAGCAGCTGCCGCCACGCCTCCTCCTCTCTCTCTCCCTGCCGCACCTTGTGGTGGGAGAGGGGGGGGAGCTTGGAGGTTCAGGGGGAGGCAGGAGGGGATCTGCAGCACCAGCCCCCCCCCCCCGCCCCCCCCCCTTCTCCTCCATCTCTCTGCTGCGGGTGCAGCAGTGGGGGGGGAGGGGATCTGCAGCACCAGCCCCCCCCGCCCCCCCTTCTCCTATCTCCCCCTGCTGCGGATGCGGCAGTGGGGGGAGGGGACCTGCAGCACCAGCCCCCCCCCCCGCCCTCCCCCCCCCCCCCCCCCCCTTTTCTCCTCCACCCCTGCTGCGGGTGCAGCAGTGGGGGGGAGGGGATCTGCAGCAGTGGGGGGGAGGGGATCTGCAGCAGCAGTGGGGGGTGGGGATTTGCAGCATCAGCCCCCCCCCTCCCCCCCCCCCCCCCCCGCCCTTTTCTCCTCTCTCTCTCCCTGCCGCACCCTGTGTTGGGAGGGGGGGGGAGTTTGGAGGTTCAGAGGGAGGCAGGAGGGGATCTGCAGCACCAGCCCCCCCCCGCCCCCCCCCCCCCTTTCTCCTCCACCCCTGCTGTGGGTGCAGCAGTGGGGGGGAGGGGATCTGCAGCAGCAGTGGGGGGAGGGGATTTGCAGCATCAGCCCCCCCCCCCCGCCCTTTTCTCCTCTCTCTCTCCCTGCCGCACCCTGTGTTGGGAGGGGGGGGGGAGCTTGGAGGTTCAGGGGGAGGCAGGAGGGGATCTGCAGCACCAGCCCCCCCCAGCCCCCCCCCCCCCCCCACTTCTCCTCCATCCCCCTGCTGTGGGTGCAGCGGTGGGGGGGAGGGGATCTGCAGCCCTGTGCTGCCCTGCAGCCCTGCGCGCCTCGCGCGCCCTGCTGCCCTGCAGCCCTGTGCGCCCTGCTGCCCTGCAGCCCTGTGCGCCCTGCTGCCCTGCTGCTGCCGCTACAGCCCTTGCTGTTGCCGCTACAGCCCTTGCTGTTGCCGCTACAGCCCTTGCTGCTGCCCTGCGCGCCCCGCGCGCCCTGCAGCCCTGCTGCGCCCCGCAGCACCTGTAGTCCGGGGCTCTGCTTCTGGTAGCTCAGAGAGCCTGCTGCGCCTGTCGCCTGTGGGTCCGTTGCTCCTGCCGCTCAGAGTTAGCCGCAGAGCCAGTTACTCCTGTAGTCCGGGGATACGGCCCTGGTAGCCACAGTGCGCGCCTCTCCTGTTGCCCGAGTGTCTGCAGCATCAGCAGTCGCCTCCTATATACTCTCCTCTTACAATCCAGCCTCCTCCTCACTTGCCCTTTGTGAATGCCTCTAGCTTTGCTTGTACTTGTGAACCTGCTCTATGACTGCTTGCTGTGCTGATTATACCCCACTTTGACTATGGGGGTGTGTCAGAATGTATTTGCTGTTTAGCCTGCAGTGGGTTACTCTGTAGTGAGTACAACCCAATTTAGGGTTTGCTATTTGTATCCCAACTTTCTATAGTGAAACCCCTCATTCTTCCTTCTCGACTTTCCTCATCCGAAATTCTCTCGACACTAATGCCCTGAACCCAAGCCATGGTTCCTAACTCACGCTAGTATTCTAACAAAACCCACTACAGCCTAGAGAAATATAAACACATATGTTTTGACAGGTATATACCGTAAGGCCCCGGATAGAAGCGCAGACCTCGGATAAGCGCCGGCGGTTGTAAAAGGGTGATGGCGCTTATATCCAGTCTTCGATTATAAGCGCACCCCTGGAGGCTTGCGGATTATAAGCGCACCCCTCTATTATGACACATTATAAGCGCCTCCCTTTTTTATTTCGACTATTATTATCCTATCTTTTACAAGCTATTTTCACTACAACATAATATTTTTCCAATTCTACTACGGTACTAAATCCTACTGATAGTTTACCGCAACATTCACTGACCTTCTCTAGCATCCTATGCATTCTTTTCTTCCTAGCATCCTATGCATCACCATCAACAGTGGCGGAGCCATCTTGGTCGGCCTCCCCGTCCGACTCTGGCTCCTCTACGTTGTTGCAGAAGAATCCATCTGCTGCAATCTCGTCGTCAAGTTCTACTTCACCCTTGACGGCGTCCCGCTGGTGCTGCATGCAGAGATTGTCCTGGGACCCATCCAGGGCGTTGCTGATGCCACAGGTGAGAAACGAGCGCTGAATTAACTCCTTGGGCACGGCCTTCCAGGCCTTGGAGATCCACTTGAGCGTCAGCTATGGAGGTGGCTTGCGGATGTTGCCTGCCACACATGGAAACACTACAGCAAACAGAACAGGGTGGAAACAGTTTAAGCAGACACATCGTACACGTTGAGATTGAGCTCACCTCTTTCGGTCAGGCAGTCGCCCCCTCGCTCTCGAACCACTCCTGGTACAGTTGGCGGACTGCTGCTTTGAATGAGCGGTTCACCACGACGTCAAGAGGCTGGATCTCAGAGGTGCAGCCAGCTGGTATGACGGCGGGGACGATGTTCAGCTCCCCGAATTTCGCCTTCACAGCATCAGTGAGGTGCCCGCGGTAGGAGTCAAGAACCAACATCACTTTCCCGCCGCGTACTCCGAACCTGGGGTTGACATACGGGTTCACCGTCCCGTCGAGCCACGCGAGGACGCCGTCAGCGTCCATCCAACCGTTGGGATGTACGGCGACCACAACATCTGCACATCCGAACAAGGCGTACGGACAGATTAGCATCAGACATTAAAAAAAAATATCACATGCAAATGACACCGTCACTGCACAAGCTGCTCGGCTTACCGGAGGGGAAATTCCCCTTAGGAATTGTCTTGCGCTTAAAGAAGACCCAAGGCTTGAGCTTCTCGCCGCTGGCGGTGCAGGCAAGCATCACCGTCACGCGTTCTTTTTTATAGCCGTCGCTGCGGATGGGCACGGAGCGGATCCCCACCTCCTCGACCGTGCGTTCAGCTGGCATCTCGAGCCAGAGTGGCGTTTGATCGGCATTAATAATCCAGCGGTTGTCGATGCCGTACTGACGGCGGGAGTGTCGCACGAACTTCCAGAAGTTCTGCACCTGTGTCTCACACTCTGCAAGGGAAGGGTGGGAGAGACAAACAAAAGAAGTAAATTGGAATTTCGAAGGTCGTAAGCAGCCATAAACGAGAGCGACAGCACAAACACCGACTCACCAGACGACAGCTTCTGGCCGACTCTGGTCTTCGCTCGGGTAGTGAGGTTCCAGCGCCGTCGAAAACGCTCAGTCCACCTCTGAGATCCAGCCCACTTTACCTCAGGATGCAGGATCTTCATCACATCATGTGACCACTTCTGCAATCGGCCGACGGACATGGCAAGACACTATTTCCGGTGGGCAAGAACACGTGAGTACACCTCGATCTCCATGTCGCGGTACCACGACGCCCGACCATGCCCGTGAAGGCGCTTGCGAGCCCCATGCGCACCTTCCAGCTCACCCTTCCGCGACTTCCACTCTGACAGGGACTTTTGGGAGATACCAGTGTCGCGGGACATTCTCCGCACACTCACAGCTCCGGACTCCAACTTTGCAATCCACTGCAGCTTCTCCTGGGAAGTGTAGGAGTTGCGCTTGTGCGTTGAAGGCTTGCTCCTGGGGGGCGGGGGGCGGGCATCAAGATTCTGTTTGGAGGGGTGGGGCCGTTTCTTATTCGGCGGGGGGAAACTAGGGATAGGCAGGTCCTCGGGAAGACCGTCGGCCGCCCACCACTCAACATCGTCTTCAGCACCAGTGGCGGATTCGTCGTACGGGCAGTCTTCCGCGTCTCCCCAGCGTGGCGACAGACCGGGGCCGGATTCATCGTCGCCGCTGCGCTCGGGCTCAGAGATGTACGCGTCGAAAGCTGAGTAACCGCGAGGGAGGAGCTGTAGAACGGGCCGACCGTTGACGACGATGATAGGCGGAGTGGGAGGAGCAGGAGGCGCTGGAGGAGCAGGAGGCGCTGGGCGACTCTGCCACTAAGAGTAATCGCGAGTGTTGCCAACAACAGGTCGACGGCTAAATAGGAAGTGGGTGCCTGGAAGGCCCGCCATGGCCTAGGCAGGCCGAGGGAAAACAAGAAAACTGAAGAAAACGAAGAGAATGAGCCTCGTTTGAAACCCTCGCCCGAGACCCCTCCAACTTCGCGGCCCGGGTTCCTCTGCAAGGAAAGGGGGAAAACTGTCAAGATCCCCCCGCAGAGGAGCTGAGGTGGTGAGGTCAATGCCTCGGTGGAGTGGAATCTTGCCGGGGCTGCCAATTGCGTGGTTGTACAGAGTCGTGCCTGGCACGGCATGCGACCCTGATTGGGCAGTCGCACCCTAAACTACGTGTGCGCTAGCATGGGCCAGATTCATGTTCGATGAATCTGGCCAGGCCAGCAAGGCGTGATGGGCGTGATTCCATGCCTTGTTGGCCATTTCACACACTTTTCACGCACGGATATGAACGTTCTAGATGTGGATTGAATCCCCTTTTGAAAAAGCTTCAATTTCATGTTAAAACAATACATTTCATTTTTGCCATTTTATAAACGCTGGCGCTTATAAATTTCCTCGATTATAAGCGCACCCCCTAAAAAATAGTGTTTTTTTATACCCCCAGGGACGCTACTATCCGGGGGCTGACGGTATATAGACCACAATACTAGCAAAGTCACGCAGTGAGCAAGTGAGGCAAAGTAGGCACAAAGCCTAAAACAGTACAGAAACGCTGATGACCACCAGACTGAAGTGCCTTGGTGAATATATCAGCAGTGTTGGCCCTAGTGGCCACGTAAGCAAGACAAAGCTGACCACGCTGCTGCAACTCTCGAGCAAGGAAGTAACGCAGAGCGATGTGCTTCGTTCTGTGCCCCAGTCTATGCTCCTGACACAAGGCAATTATGGCCTTGTTGTCTACGTACAGAACTGGAGAAGAACGAGACCGCTCTCCCAAGTCGGTCAGCAAGTTGGTGAGCCAGCGTAACTCCTATGCAGCCATGGCCCCTACGTAGATCTCAGCCTCACAACTGGAACTAAGAACAGAAGACGAGCGGGTAGACCGCCAAGAACAGAGCCGGAGCTAAGGCCGAAGGTGTAACCCTGTGTTGACCGCTGAGTAGCCAAGTCGTCAACCCAAGAAGCGTCTGCGTGTCCAATGAGGACAACTGGACCCCATCCTCCAAGCACGAGCCCCATGTCCGAAGTACTGCACAAGTAGCGCAACACCCTCTTAGCGGCCTCCCAGTGCTCTGGTCGGTGTCTCCCGGGCGCAACGTAGCGTGCCAGGATGCTAAGAGGTTATGCAAGGTCAGGTCGAGTGCAGGTCATCAGGTACATGAGGCAGCCCACAAGCTCTGGATACGGGCCACTCGGCTCTACGGACTCGTCCGAAGGTGGAGCTGAGAGCGAGTGACCGGTAGGCAGAGGAGTGGACTGTGACGAGGAGTACTGGAAGCCGAAGAGCTGAAGGACCTGGTGCACCATGTGTGACTAAGTCGGGGTGATGGTGCGCCGTGCTCTGTCCCGGGTGATCTGCAAGCCAAGATAGCTGCACAACTCACCCAGGTCAGTGCAGGTGTGTCTCTTCTGCAGCTCCAACTTCACAAGGGCCAGTGCCTCAGTGTCAACAGTGGCAAAGACCAAGTCGTCGACATACACGAGGACGTAGAAAGGTGGCAGAGAAGTGTCGGTGCGTAGAAACAACGACAGGTCAGCAGTCGAAGGAGCAAACCCAAGAGCCGCAAGTGTCGTCCTCAGTGTGTCGTGCCACTCGCGAGGCGCTTGACGGAGACCGTAGACTGGTCGCCGGAGGCTCCACAGGGTACCTGCAGGAAACGACCAAGTGAAGCCAGGTGGGCAGGGCAGCCAAATCTCCTTGTGCAGGCTGCCCTGTAAGAAAGCTGTGCTGAAGTCAAGAGAGTGAAGCTCGTAGTCACACTGAGCGGCGACGTGGAGCAGCACCCGAAGAGTGGTCATCTTCGGGGTAGGGGAGAAGGTCTGGAAGAAGTCAACTCCCGTTCGCTGACTAAAGCCTCGTGCAACGTAACGAGCCTTGAAGACAAGCGGAGAACCCGGCGGCCGCTTCACCCTGAAAATCCACATGCCATCGACTATGTTCGCCCCAGAAGGGGGAACTGCGTCGACCTAAGTGCCTGTGGACTTCCAGGATGCCATCTCTGCGTCCATGGCTGTCTGCCACTGAGAGGAGTAGGGACCCGTAATCGCCTCTGCGTAAGAGCACGGGTTCGGGATGTCTGGTGCATCCGGGTCTCCCTCAGGGGCGAGCAGCATGGCCACGAGATGAGATACAGCAGCTGCAAGACACTGAAAGTCCTCCTGCCTGTCCTCAAGGACGTCCGTGCCAATAGCAGACTCACCCTCGACGGACGGAGGACAGTCAGACGCAGACTTAGCAACCAGACTAGTGGCGTAGTCAAGACGACAAGCGGCAGCAAAGTCAACAAGCTCAGCAACTAGGGCAGACGCAGCAGCGGACTCAAAAGAAGGGTCACTGACATTAGTGGCTAGAAGACGAGGGAGAGTAGGACTGGCAGCACGAGCTAAGTCAGACTGAGGGTCAGGAACGCCACGAAGAGAGGACGCAGGAGGAGACGGCAGGGGAACTCGCAGTGGAACAGAGGAAGGACGAAGTGCCATAATGTGAGTGCCGGAGACAGGAGGAGGACGCGGACGAGGAACACGACGACCAGTGCGAACAGCGCGAAGAGGCGAGGCAGGACGAGATGCAGGCTCACAATGCTTTGAAGGAGAGTCTGTCTTCTCAGCATAAGGAGAAGGAGCAGACAGTGGGGAGTCTAGCAGTAACTGTGGCTACGACTGGTGAGGAGGTGGACACAGTAAGGGAGGAGTAAGGCCAGTTGAAGACGGGAGACTAAGAACCTGGCAAAGGACCAAGATAGGTGGAGGCAGAGACGACGGCGGCGGCGGAACAAAAAACGGTCGCCGCTGCCTAGTGCCTCTAACACCAGTACCGCTAGCTCCAGCACCCCCAGCGCCAGCACCTCCAGCTCAAGGGTCTCCAGCACTTGTGCCTGTTAGAATATGGAATGAATGAACTAGAAAGCAGGTGGGTACAAGTAGGAAACCTAAAAGTGTTGTACCCTATATGAACTACCCCACTACAGCCTAAACAGACTATAGTATATAAGTTTGACAGTGCCTCCAAATCCAAGGCCTTCAGCGCCAGCGCCTCCAGCTCCAGCGCCTCCAGCTCCAGTGCCTCCAGCTCCAGCTCCTCCAGCTCCAGCGCCTCCAGCGCTAGTGTCTCCAGCTCCAGCATCTCCAGCTCCAGCTCCTCCAGCTCCAAGGTCTCCAACTTTAGGGTCTCCAGCTCCAGCGCCTCCAACACCACTAGCTATGGCAACTCCAGTACCTCTGGTACGAGCACCTCCACGAGCAGCAGCTCTAGCACCTCTGGTAGCTCCAGCTCCAGCAGTGACCCCAGCACCTCCGGTACCTCCAGCTCCAATTCCTCCAGCGGTAGAGCCTCCAGCTCCTGCAGCTCCACTCCTAAGGCGTGTGCGCAAAGCAAACCACTCGCGCAGCTGCTGCGGTGAGAGAGGATCCCGTTGGGGAGACAGTCGTGGCGAGGCATCCGCAGGACCTCCAGTAGACGCAGTACCCCAAGGCTCAGCACCCCCAGACTCCACACCCTCAGACTCAGCACCCCCAGGCTCCGCACCCTTAGGCTCAGTACCCCCAGGCTCCGCACCCCCAGACTTCGCACCCCCAGGCTCCGCACCCTTAGGCTCAGCACACCCAGACGCAGCACCCCCAGACGCAACACCCCCATACACAGCACCTCTAGCAGCACCTGAGTCCACAGCGACCTCGACAGGCACAAACCCTGGGAGTGGGTCTGCCTGAGACACACCTGAGGGAGCAGGACCCTGAGGGGGGAGGGGATCTACCGGAGGGGGACCGGGAGCAAGGAAGAGCGGCGGAGGGGGGCGGGGGGGGGAGAGGGGCAGTGCGGTAGGGGAAGAGATGGTAAAAGGGAACCGACTCGTCAAACGTGACGTCCTGAGAGGGGAGGACACAGCGCGAGGTGGGGTGGTAAAACTGCCAGCCAAGCGCGTCAGGGGGGAAGCCAAGGAAGACGCAGGGAACAGCGCGGGAGGAGAGCTTCTCCGCGGATGTATCGCGAACAAAGGCATGAGAGCCCGAGACCCGGAACACCAACGCATCGCCAACCTTCCCCGTCCAACGAAGTGTAGGCGAGGTCTCCGGTAAGGAGACATGGGGCCAGAGGTTGAGCTGATGCGCTGTGTACCGGACCACAAACGACCACAAAAAATGGGGGGCAGCCGCATGGATCATGGAGGTACGAGCCACCTCCATGACTAAGCCAATGCGGTGCTCAGCAATCCCATTTTTCTGCGGGGAGGTCGGAAGCGTGAACGACTGGAGAATGCCCTCCCCACGACAAAATTCCCGCAAGAGGTCGGATGAGAACTCACCACCTCTGTCAGAGTGCAGACGCAGGACCGGAAGGTCCTAGCGGAACTGCTCGCGGAGCTGGAGACGGACTGCGCGGATCCAAGGGATCAAGACATCAGGGACCTCACCCTTGCTGCGCAAGAAGAAGACCATGGTGTAACGCGTCTAGTCGTCAACAACCATTAGGAAGTAGCGCTCACGGCCCTGTCCACTGACGCAGGTTGGTCCCCACGCGTCCATGTAGAGAGTCTGCAGGGGAGCAGTTGTCGGGGGAAACGAGGAGTGAGGAGCGGCGTGCTGCCGCCCCTCGATGCAAGGAAGGCAGGGCGGGGAAGGCAAGGGTGGGAGGGGAGGCAGAGTCCTGGGAAGACTAGAAACAAGGAGGCTGGAGTGCATGCCATGAAGGCGTGGTAGGGAGGGGTGACCAAGGCGGTGGTGCCATAGGAGAGTTTGGTGCGACAGGAGGCGACACGAGCAAGGGGCTGCTACCGGACCTGACGCGGACACCTGAGAAAACGCAACTACCTGAGGAGGCTCAGTAGTCAGTGTGTACAGACTGAACCCTGGCCGACAGGTGAACGTGGCCATGTGACGGCCTGTCCATGTACCTGTGCAGATCAACACACGCTGACCCCCAGGAGTGGTGGTAGTGACCATCGCATCCTGGAGGGCAGCGGTACTCACCAAGATCGTAGAGAACGAGGGGAGGTGAAGACGTGAGAGTGAGCCGGACGGAACCACCGGACACGGGAGAACAGTGGAGGAACGGGCAAGAAATGGCCCCCTGAGGGGTCAGCCAGTCGGATTGGAACAGGTGCAGGGAGAGGAGTGAGGGTGGTGCTGTCGCGAAAGAAACAGCGGGAAGCACCTGAGTCAAGCGTAAAGGTGTCCAAGGCCGTAGCAGGCGTAGTAACAGGGAGAGCAGACTCACTAGCACCTAGAGCAGCAGCCTCTATACCTGGGTCAGGCGGCACACACAGGTAACAGTCACCCTCAGCAGTAACAGACAAGGCATACATGGCAGCAAGGATAGCATCATAGTCAAGAGCAAAGATATCAACTCCAGTCCTAAGCAGCTCTGCCCAGCGGGGGCGCTCAGCCTCCTCTCCAAACCCTGCGCGCAAAGCGTCGTCAAGGCGGGAGAAGCAGCGGTGCTGAGTGTGAAGCGTCTCGCATGTCTGACCAGCGCGGTCACCTGTGCGAATGACATACGGGCAGCGAACACTACCCCCAGACGCCCCACGCTGAGCAAAGCACTCACGAAGCTTCTGAGGCGTAGGGGTCTCGCTCCGACCCCGCTGCTGCTGCCTCTGGCCACCGCCAGAACCTCCCCTCTGAATAGCTCCACCCCGACCGCCACTATTTCCACCGCCACCACTCCCACTGCTGCCACCACCGCCACCCCCACCCCCACCGCTGCCACCACCACCGCCACCAAAGCCCCCACTCCCGCCACCACTCCCACCGCTGCCACCACCTCCGCCACCTCCACCGCCTCCACTGCCTACACCACCACCACCCCCGCTGCCACCGCCACCACTCTTGCCACCCTTGCCCTTGCTGTTGCGGCGCTTCCCACTAAGAGCAAAAGCAGCCCCAACATCCTCAGCACCAAGGATGTCAATAGCAGCAGAAGAAGCGTAGGAGGGGGCAAGGGGGAAGGGGGAGCACCCCTCAATGAAGGATGTGCAAGGAGTGCCACAAGCAGCACCTACAGCAAATACGCTAGTCTCAGTTGCACGGAGGTGCTTCTCGAGCAGGTTGTCAGTGAGGTCGGTGGGTTCAAGAGAGAGAAAGTGGTCCCTGCCAGTGCGAAGAGAGTCAGGGAGGCGGGTGACTATGAAGTAGAGAGTGATGTACATCGGGGGGCGGAGGGGGGGGGGGGGGGGGAGGGGGGGGGTTCCTGTCTAGGAACTCGGCTGGGAGGGCAGAGCGGTAGCGAGCGTCGCTAGTGCGAAGGTGGGTAACGAGGTCCTCGACTGTGGCAAAGGCTGTCAGCTCGGGAAACAGGTAGGGCAGTATAAGGCGGCCGAGAGCAGCAGTGGCAGGGGAAGAGTAATGAGCGACTATAGCGTCGTACAGGGCCTTTGGCAGTCTTGTGCTGTTCAAAGTGAGCGCGTTCGGCTAACGGCAGGTGGTTGCGAATGGCTAAGCGAGCAGCAGCGTCACGGGTAAGCCACTGTGAGCGAGTCGCACCGTCAGCTGTGGTGGGAGGGGCGAGAGAGGCTCCAGACGTGTGGTCAATCAACGAAACGCTGTCTCTAGAATCGCTTAGTAGGTACAGCTGTAATTCGTCGAGTCACGTATCGAACTGGATCGGACGGCCCTCATGATCGAACGTGAGTACACTGAAAGAAGACATTGCGGGTAGAGCAGGGTGGCGCGCGACCAGCAGAGCAGCACGTAGGTAGGGCGGCGCGCGAGCACTAGGGAAGTGCGCAGGGCAGGGCAGGGCGGTGCATGGCTAGGGCGGCCAGCAGAAAGGGCTGCGAGCGGGCTGCCATAGGGCGGCGCGCGGGCTGCAAGGGGCGGCGAGCGGGCTACCAGAGGGCGGCGCGCGGGCTGCAAGGGGCGGCGAGCGGGCCGCAAGGGGCGGCGAGCGGGCCACCAGAAGGCGGCTCGCGGGCTGCAAGGGGCGGCGAGCGGGCTGCCAGAGGGCGGCGCGCGGGCTGCAAGGGGCGGCGAGTGGGCCGCAAGGGGCGGCGAGCTTGCCACCAAAAGGCGGCTCACGGGCTGCAAGGGGCGGCGATCGTGCTGCAAGTGGGTGGCGAGCGGGCTGCAGGGGCGGCAAGCGGGCCGCAAGTGGGCAGCGAGCGGGCCGCAAGGGCGGCGAGCGAGCTGCAAGCGAGCGGCGAGCAGGCTGCAGGGGCGGCGCGCTCGCTGCAGGGGCGGCTCGCGGGCTGCTTTTAGGCGGCACGCGGGCTGCAAAGGGCGGCGCGACGGGCTAGCAAAGGGTGGCGCGCGGGCCAGCAGGGCGGCACACCAGGTAGGGCAGGGCGGCAGGGCAGCTAGTGGGGCAGCTTTGTGGTGGGCCCTAAAAATATATCGGTCCTAAGGAAGGACCTGCTCTGAAACCATGTTGAAACTACCGAACGAGAATGATGGATTGAACAGAAAGTTGGGTACAAGTTCTAGCCCTAATCGGGTTGTACCTCTTATGGGCTACCCCACTATAGCCTACACAATGCAAGCACTATATAAGTTTGACAGCTGTAGGGTAGCAGTGAGGTTAGCTTCGTAGGTTAGTCCGACGTCAAGAGTAGAAACGACTCCCGTCCGACGTCAGGAGTATTGAAGTGCTTGGCGTAGATCCAGTAGATTCTCTCCTTCAGGTCGCTTTAGGTACTTAGCGAGCTAGCTTGCGACGTAAGAGAGATCAGGCCAGCACGTGACGGCGGCGAACAAGAGACACCCCAGCTGCTGCTGATAAAGCCGATGGTTCTCGATGGAGACTGGTGTGGTGTCGGGTTCGTGGTTAGGAGGAGTGCGGAAGGGGGTGGTGAGGTTGATCGGGGCGATGGCGAACTTCTTCGCAAGTGTTTCCGAATATTTAGCGGCGGAGAGGTGAATGTAGGTGGCGGATTGGGTGATGTTGAGGCCCTGAAATTGTGTGACGTTGTGGTTGATGGTCACTTCAAGCTTCTCCTTGATATCTGCCTCAAACCGATCCAGCAGCTCCGTGTCGTCGCCGGTGTAGAGTAGGTCGTCGACATAGGCGACAAGGAGAATAAACTTGCCACGCGACTCCTTGAGGTACGTTCCAAGATCATGTGGTAGCTGAGTGAATCCGAGCTCCGTCAGGACGGTGTGAAGGTACTGCTGTCACAGTCGAGGTGCCTGCTTGATTACATAGAGGGATTTTTGAAGGAGGCAGACGACGTCGTCGGCGTCCTCGAAGGCATGCGGCTGCTTGACGAAGATGATGGCGTCGACGGGAGCGTACAGGAATGCACTTTCGACGTCGATTTGATGGAGCAGGCGCTGTTTAACGGCTGCGATGCAGATGAGGATGCGCACTGAGGTGTGCCTTCCGACGGGCGTGTAGGTGAGGTCAAAATCCACCATGTGAGTTTGCTCGAAGCCGCGTACCACCCATCTCGCTTTGTACTTGTCGATGGAGCCATCTGCAAGTGTTTTGATTCGGAAGACCCATTTGCCGCTCAGGATTTTTTTCCCCTTCGCTGAAGATCATGGAACCAGCTTCCACGTTCCGCGGCTCTTTAGTGCCGCGACTTCCGCTGCCATGGCTGCCTTCCATTTCTCACTGTCGGGTCTTCACCTCCCCTCGTTCTCTACAAACTTGGTGAGTACCGCTGCCCTCCAGGATGCGATGGTCACTACCACCACTACTGGGGGTCAGCGTGTGGCGATCTGCACGTGTACACGGACGGGCCGCCACCTGGCCACGTTCACCCGTCGGCCTGGGTCGAGTCTGTGCACACTGACTACTGAGCGTGCTCAGGTAGCTGCTACTGGTCAAGTTTCCGCGACAGGTCAGGTAGCCGCCCCCTGTTCGTGTCGCCTCCTGTCGCACCAGACTCTCCTTTGGCACCACCGCCTTGGTCACCCCTCCCTGCCACGCCTTCGTGGCATGCACTCCTGCCTCCTTGTTTCTGGTCTTCCCAGGTCTCTGCCTCCCCTCCCGCCCTCGCCTGCCCCGCCCTGCCTTCCTTGCGTCGAGGGGCGGCAGCGCGCCACTCCTCACTCCTCCTCGTTTCCCCCGATGACTGCTCCCCTGCAGACTCTCCACATGGACGTGTGGGGCCCAGCCCGCGTCAGTGAACAGGGCCGCGAGCGCTACTTTCTGCTGGTTGTTGACGACTACACGCGTTACACCACGGTCTTCCCCTTGCGCAGCAAGGATGAGTTCCCTGATGTCTTGATCCTTTGGATCCGCGCAGTCCGTCTCCAGCTCCGTGAGCGGTTCCGCCAGGACCTTCCGGTCCTACGTCTGCACTCTGACAGAGGTGGTGAGTTCTCCTCCGACCTCTTGCAGGACTTTTGTCGTGGGGAGGGCATTCTCCAGACGTTCACGCTTCCGGCCTCCCCGCAACAAAATGGGGTTGCTGAGCACCGCACTGGCTTATTCATGGAGGTGGCTCGTACCTCCATGATCCATGCGGTTGCTCCCCATTTTCTGTGGCCGTTTGCGGTCCGGTACGCTGCGCATCAGCTCAACCTCTGGCCCCGTGTCTCCTTGCCGGAGACCTCGCCTACACTGCGTTGGACGGGGAAGGTTGGCGATGCGTTGGTGTTCCGGGTCTGGGGCTCTCGTGCCTTTGTTCGCGATACTTCCGCGGACAAGCTGTCCTCCCGCGCTGTTCCCTGCGTTTTCCTTGGCTTTCCCCCTGACGCGCCTGGTTGGCAGTTTTACCACCCCACCTCGCGCCATGTCCTGCCTTCTCAGGACGTCACATTTGACGAGTCAGTTCCCTTTTACTATGTCTTCCCCTACCGCACTACCCCTCTCCCCCCCCCCGCCGCTCTTCCTCGCTCCAGGTCCCCCTCCGGTAGACCCCCTCCGCCCTCAGGGTCCTGCTCCCTCAGGTGTGTCTCAGGTTGACCCACTCCCCCTGGCTGAGCCTGTCGAGGTCACTGTAGACTCTGGTGCTGCTGGGGGTGGTGCTGCTAAGGGTGCTGCGTCTGGGGGTGCTGAGCCTGTAGGTGCGGAGCCTGGGGGTGCTGAGCCTGCGAGTGCGGAGCCTGGGGGTGCTGAGCCTGAGGGTGCGGAGCCTGGGGGTGCTGAGACTGAGGGTGCGGAGCCTGGGGGTGATGAGTCTGAGGGTGCGGAGTCTGGGGGTGCTGAACCTAGGGGTACTGCGTCTGCCGGAGGTCATGAGGGTGCCTCGCCACGACAGTCTCGCCGGCGGGAGCCTCTCTCACCGCGGCATCTGCGCGAGTGATTTGCTCGGCACACACGCGTTAGGAGTGGCGCTGTAGGAGCTGGAGGCCCTGCTGCTGGAGGCATTGGAGCTGGAGGTGCTGGAGCTACTAGTCGTGGAGGTGCTGGAGTTACTGCTGGAGCTGGAGGTACCGGAGGTGCTGGAGCTCCTAGTCCTGGAGGTGCTCGTACTAGAGGTACTGGAGTTGCCAGAGCTAGTAGTGTTGGAGACGCTAGAGCTGGAGACCCTAGAGCTGGAGGCACTTGAGCTGGAGGCGCTGGAGCTGGGGACCCTGGAGCTAGAGGCACTAGAGCTGGAGACCCTGGAGCTAGAGGCGCTGGAGCTGGAGGAGTTGGAGCTGGAGACCCTAGAGCTGGAGGCGCTGGAGCTGGAGGCGCTGGAGCTGGAGGCACGGGAGCCGGAGACCCTGGAGCTAGAGGCATTGGAGTTGGAGACCCTGGAGCTAGAGGCACTGGAGCTGGAGACCCTAGAGCTGGAGGCGCTGGTGCTGGAGGCGCTGGAGCTGGAGGAGCTGGAGCTGGAGGCACTGGAGCTGGAGGCGCTGGAGCTGGAGGCGCTGGCACTGGAGGTGATGGAGTGAGAGGATCTGGAGCTGGAGGCACTGGAGCTGGAGGCGCTGGAGCTGGAGACCCTGGAGCTGGAGGTGTTGGCGCTGGGGGTGCTGGAGCTGGCGGTACTGGAGCTCGAGGCACTGTGCAGCGGCGACCGTTTTTCGTTCCGCCGCCGCCGTCGTCTCTGCTGCCACCTGGCTCGGTCCTTTGCCAGGTTCTTAGTCTCCCGTCTTCTACTGGCCTTACTCCTCGCTTACTGTGTCCACCACCTCACCAGTCGCAGCCACAGTTACAGCCAGACTCCCCACTGCCTGCTCCTTCTCCTTACGCTGAGCAGACAGACTCTCTTACAGAGCGTCGTGAGCCTGCGTCTTGTCCTGCCTTGCCTGTTCGTGCTGTTCGAACTGGACATCGTGTTCCTCGTCCGCGTCCTCCTCCTGTCCGCGGCATTCACATTATGACACTTCGTCCTTCCTCTGTTCCACTGCGAGCTCCCCTGCCGTCTCCTCCTGCGTCCTCTCTTGCTGACGGTCCGGACCCTGAGTCTGACTTAGTTCGTGCTGCCAGTCCTAGTATCACACGTCTTCTAGGCACTGTTGTCACTGACCCTTCGTTTGAGTCCGCTGCTGCGTCTGCCCTAGTCGCTGAGCTTGTTGACTAGGCGGCAGCCTGACGTCTCGACTACGCCGCTAGTCTTGTTGCTGAGTCTGAGTCTGACTGTCCTCCGTGCGTCGGGGGTGAGTGTGCTCTTTGCGCGGACGTCCTTGAGGACATGCAGGAAGACTTTGAGTGTCTTGCAACTGCTGTACCTCATCTTGTGGCCATGCTGCTTGCACCTGAGGGAGACCCGGATGCACCAGACATCCCGACCTCGTGCTCTTACGCAGAGGCGATTACGGGTCCCTACTCCTCTCAGTGGCAGACAGCCATGGATGCAGAGATGGCATCCTCTAAGTCCACAAGCACCTACGTCGACTCAGTTCCCCCTCCTCGGGCGAACATAGTCGATGGCATGTGGATTTTCAGGGTGAAGCGGCCGCCGGGCTCTCCGCCCCTCTTCAAGGCTCGTTATGTTGCACGAGGCATTAGTTAGCGACAGGGAGTTGACTTCTTCCAGACCTTCTCCCCTACCCCAAAGATGACCACTCTTCGGGTGCTGCTCCACGTTGCCGCTCAGTGTGACAACGAGCTTCACTCTCTTGACTTTAGCATAACTTTCTTGCAGGGCAGCCTGCACAAGGAGATTTGGCTGCACCGCCCACCTGGCTTCACTGGGTCGTTTCTTGCAGGAACCCAGTGGAGCCTCCGGTGGCTAGTCTACGGTCTCTCCCAGGCGCCTCGCGAGTGGCACGGCACACTAAGGACGTTGCTTGCGGCTCTTGGGTTTGCTCCTTCGACTGCTGACTCGTCGCTGTTTCTGCGCACCGACACTTCGCTGCCGCCGTTCTACGTCCTCGTGTACGTCGACGACTTGGTCTTTGCCACTACTGACACTGAGGCACTGGCCCTTGTGAAGTTGGAGCTGCAGAAGAGACACACCTGCACTGACTTGGGTGAGCTGCGCAGCTATCTTGAATTGCATATCACACGGGACAGAGCACGGCGCACCATCACCCTGACTCAGTCACACATGGTGCACCAGGTCCTTCAGCGCTTCGGCTTCCGGTACTCCTCGCCACAGTCCACTCCTCTGCCTACCGGTCACTCGCTCTCCGCTCCACCTTCGGACGAGTCCGTAGAGCCGAGTGGCCCGTATCCAGAGCTTGTGGGCTGCCTCATGTACCTGATGACCTGCACTCGACCTGACCTTGCCTAACCTCTTAGCATCCTGGCTCGCTACGTTGCGCCCGGGAGACACCGACCAGAGCATTGGGAGGCCGCTAAGAGGGTGTTGCGCTACTTGTGCAGTACCTCGGGCATGGGGCTCATGCTTGGAGGACGGGGTCCAGTTGTCCTCACTGGACATGCAGACGCTTCTTGGGTTGACGACTTGGCTACGCAGCGGTCGTCATAGGGTTACACTTTCAGCCTTGGCTCTGGCTCTGTTTCTTGGCGGTCTACTTGCTCGTCTTCTGTTCTCAGTTCCAATTGTGAGGCTGAGATCTACGGAGGGGCCATGGCTGCACAGGAGTTACGCTGGCTCACCTACCTGTCAACGGGAGTCGTTGTTGGCCCCGTCCTCGCTTGGGCGGAGCCGACCATGGGGTCGGGTGTGAGGAGTGCAACCGACCTGCAACATTGGGCGAGCTGGTCGATGGGCCTTGTCGACCTGCACAAGGGCCACTGCAAGGGCGCCAATTTAGGCTGGTCGACTTGGGAGGTCGACTAGTGGAGGGCGTCGACTTGGGTGACGCCGACCAGGGGAAGCCGACAGGGTGTGGTCGGCTGACAGGTGTACTGGCCGACCAGGTGGGTTGTCGACCTAGAGTTGGTCGACTAGGGGAGTTGTCGACCTGGTGAGGTCGACATGCGGTGGTCGTCGACCTGGGCGGCTGACGAGCCTGGGATGACACACCTGGTCGACATGGTTGCCTGGTTGACCAGGTTACCCAGACAACGAGGTCTGCGAGGTTCGCTACTGTCGCCCAGGTAGATCTGCAATGTTGATCTACGGTTTGGTGGCACGTGGTCAACAGGTCTCTTCGGGTGCAACCGTCGACATGTGGTCAACTTGGCACCTGCGTAATGTGCGTGGCGGTGCATGTTATTATCGTCGCCTTGCACCTGCGAAGTAGGTGCGCACACATGAGCACATGATATCTTCACACATGGCAAGTCGCCTTCGTGCTGAGCCGGTGGTGGACTTGTATGCTAGGCTTCTGATGTAGTCTATCTTGCCAATCTAATTGCTATCTTTGTTCTCAACTTTTGCTAGTGAAACTCTTGTGGTTTTGCCTTGTGAACGCACAAGTGCTAGAGAACGACTAATTGAACGAACGAACGCAGAGATCCCTCCTACCCCGTGCCTAGCCCGTAGTTTAGCTCCCGTTGATAGAGTTTTCTTCGCTCTACTTGTTGACCGACTTGGGAGAGCGGCCTCGTTCTCCTCCTGTTCTGTACATAGACAACAAGGCCATGATTGCGTTGTGTCAGGAGCACAGACTGGAGCACAGGACAAAGCACATCGCTCTGCGTTACTTTCCTTGCTCAAGAGTTGCAACAGCGTGGTCAGCTTCATCTTGCGGATCAGCCAGCTTGATCAGCCAGCGCGCCGCCCCTGCAGCCTGCTCACCGCCCCTGCAGCCCGCTCGCCGCCCTTACGGACCGCTCGCCGCCATTGCCGCCCGCTCGCAACCCGCTTGCGGCCCACGCGCCACCTCTGCAGCCCGCTCGTCGCCCGCTTGCGGCCCGCTCGCTGCCCTTCGGCCCGCTCACCGCCCTTGCGGCCCGCTTGCCACCCCTGCAGCCCGCTCACCGCTCGCTTGCGGCCCGCGCGCCGCCTTTGCAGCCCGCTCGCCTCCCGCCTGCGGACCGCTCGCCGCCCTTCGGCCCGCTCGCCGCCCTTGCGGCCCGCTCGCCGCCCTTACGGCCAGCTCGCTGCCCTTGCCGCCTGCTTGCCGCCCGCTTGCGGCCCGCTCGCCGCCCCTGCAGCCTACTCGCCGCCCGCTTGCAGCCCGCTCGCCGCCATCTGGCAGCCCGCTTGCTCCCCCCTTGCAGCCGGCTCGCCGCCCTCTAGCAGCCCACACGCCGCCCTCTGGCAGCCAACTCGCCGCCCCTTTTGCTGCCTGCGCCGCCCGGCTACTGCCCGCCCTTGCAGCCGCCCCTGCTGTGCGCTGCCTCGCTAGCCGCCCTAGCCGTGCGCCGCCCTGCCTTGCTCTGCGCGCTGCTCTGCTGGTCGCACGCCACCCTGCTCTGCCCGCTATGGCTTCTCTCAGTGTACTCACCTTCGATCATGAGGGCCGTCCGATCCAGTTCGATACGTGGCTCGACGACTTATAGCTGTACCTACTGAGCGATTCTAGAGACAGCGTTTCGTTATTTGACCACACGTCTGGAGCCTCTCTCGCCCCTCCCGCCATAGCTGACAGAGCGACTCGCTCACAGTGGCTTACCCGTGACGCAGCTGCTCGCTTAGCCGTTCGCAACCACCTGCCATTAGCCGAACGCGCTCACTTCGGTCAGCACAAGACTGCTAAAGCACTGTACGACGCTGTAGTCGCCCGTTACTCCTCCCCTGCCACTGCTGCTCTAGGCTGCCTTCTACTACCCTACCTGTTTCCCGAGCTGTCCGCCTTTGCCACAGTAAAGGACCTCGTTACCCACCTTCGCACTAGCGTCGCTCGCTACTGCGCTGCCTTCCTAGCAGAGTTCCTTGACAAGAACCCGCCCCTGATGTACATCACTCTCTACTTCATAGTCACCCGCCTCCCTGACTCTCTTCGCGCTGTCAGGGACCACTTTTTTGCACTTGACCCCACAGACCTCACTGTCGACCTGCTCGAGCAGCACCTCCTTGCAGCTGAAACTAGCGTAGTCGCTGTGGGTGCCGCTCGTGGCACTGCTCGCACGCCCTTCTTTGAGTTGTGTTCCCCCTCCCCCCTTGCCCCCTCCTACGCCTCTGCTGCTTCTGTTGACATCCTTGGTGCTGCGGATGTCGGGGCTGCTTCTACTCTTAGTGGGAAGCGCCGCAGCAGCAAGGGCAAGGGTGGCAAGAGTGGTGGCGGTGGCAGCGGAGGTGGTAATGGGGGTGGCAGTGGAGGTGGTGGAGGTGGCGGAGGTAGTGGCAACGATGGGAGTGGTGGCGGGAGTGGGGGCTTTGGTGGTGGCGGTGGTGGCAGCGGTGGGGGTGGCAGCGGTGGTGGAAGCAGTGGGAGTGGTGGCAGTCGGGCTGGAGCTGTTCCGAGGGGAGGTTCTGGCGGTGGACAGAGGCAGCAGCAGCAGCGTCGGAGCGAGACCCCTTCTCCCCAGCAGCTTCTTGAGTGGTTTGCTCAGCGTTGGGCGTCTGGGGGTAGTGTTCGCTGCCCGTATGTCATTCGCACAGGTGACCGTGCTGGTCAGACATGCAGGAAGCCTCACTCTCAGCACTGCTGATTTTCCCGCCTAGACGACGCTTGGCGCGCAGAGTTTGGTGACGAGGCTGAGTGCCCCCGCTGGGCAGAGCTTCTTAGGTCTGGAGTTGATATCTTTGCTCTTGACTATGATGCTATCCTTGCTGCAATGTATGCCTTGTCTGCTAGTGCTGAGGGTGACTGTTACCTGTGTGTGCCGCCCGACCCAGGTATAGAGGCTGCTGCTCTAGGTGCTAGTGAGTCTGCTCTCCCTGATAATGCGTCTGCTGAGGCCTTGCACACCTTAACACTAGACTCAGGTGCTTTCCGCTGTTTCTTTCGCGACAGTACCACCCTCACTCCTCTCTCTACACCTGTACCGGTCAGACTGGCTGACCCCTCAAGGGGCCCAGTTCTTGCCCGTACCTCCACTGTTCTCCCGTGTCCGGCGGTTCCGTCCGGCTCACTCTCAGGTCTTCACCTCCCCTCGTTCTCTACGAAATTGGTGAGTACTGCTGCCCTCCAGGATGCGATGGTCACTACCACCACTCCTGGGGGTCAGCGTGTGTCGATCTGCACGTGTACACGGACGGGCTATCACATGGCCACGTTCACCTGTCGGCCTGGGTCGAGTCTGTACACACTGATTACCGAGCCTCCTCGGGTAGCTGCGTCTGCCCAGGTGTCCTTGTCAGGTCCAGTAGCACCCCCTGCTCGTGTCGCCTCCTGTCACGCCAGACTCTCCTGTGGCACCACCGCCTTGGTCACCCCTCCCTGCCACGCCTTCGTGGCATGCACTCCCGCCTCCTTGTTTCCGGTCTTCCCAGGTCTCTGCCTCCCCTCCCGCCCTCGCCTGCCCCGCCCTGCCTTCCCTGCATCGAGGGGTGGCAGCGCGCCGCTCCTCACTCCTCGTTTCCCCGACGAATGCTCCCCTGCAGACTCTCCACATGGACGTGTGGGGCTTAGCCCGCGTTAGTTGACAGGGCCGCGAGTGCTACTTCCTGCTGGTTGTTGACGACTACACGCGTTACAGCATAGTCTTCCCCTTGCGCAGCAAGGGTAAGGTCCCTGATGTCTTGATCCCTTGTTTCTGCGCAATCCGTCTCCAGCTCCGCGAGCGGTTCTGCGACGACCTTCCTGTTCTGCGTCTGCACTCAGACAAAGGTGGTGAGTTCTCCTCCAACCTATTGCGGGACTTTTGTCGTGGGGAGGGCATCCTCCAGTCGTTCACGCTTCTGGCCTCCCCGCAGGAAAATGTCGAATTAGCTTTTTGAACTTAGGAACCATAGCTAGGGTTCTAGATTCTAGCATGAATGTCAAGAGAGTAGAGCAAGGAAAATAGAAGAAAGAGGGTGGTTCAATATTGAGCGGGGGTACAAATAGGAAAGAGCATTCAAAGAAAGGAGGTGCACCACAACAACAAGGCATATAGCTACACTAAGTCTACACTACAGGCAGTTATAGAATAATGCATACTATTATATTCTGACACACCCCCTAACTGCCTGCAGTGAAGAAACATGTGCAGAAACACCCCCTGAAGGGGTACACCACCCGCAGTGGAAGACGGCAAGGAGGTAAATGAGGAAGAGGAGGCGAGAGAGAGAGAGGGGAGAGGACAGGAATAAGGAGAGGAGGTGGGGGGAGCCACGCGGCGAGCCCCACTTACGAACCCTCGTTTTACAAAAGGGGGAGGGGTTAGAGAGGGGTGAGAGAGGGATGAGGAGAGGAGGTGGGGGAGCCACGCGACGAACCCCTCTTAAGAACCCCCGTTTTACAAAAGGGGGGGAGGGTGAGAGAGGGAGGAGAGGAGGTGGGGGGAGCCTAGCGCGGCGAGCCCCACTTACTGACCCCCTAATTCCACGCCCCCTTTCAGCCACCCCCCTCAACCTCACCCCCCTTGTCAACCGCCCCCTTGAACCTCACACCGTCCACAACACCCTTCCTCCAACGCCTTCCCCACCTATGGTGGTCCCTGCTGAAGCCTTCACACGGCGGCCAGAATCACGCCACCCCCTTACCCTCCCCCCCACAGCGGCACGTGCGGCAGTGAGAGAGAGAGGAGGAGGGGCGGCAGCTGGGTGCTCACACCCGCCACCCCAAACCCACCCCCCACTGTTGCACGTGCAGCAGGGAGAGAGAAGGGAAGGCGAGCGGCAGCGGTAGTAGCTCCTCCCGCCACTCCCTCCCCCCCCCCCCCCCCCACCCCACAGCAACAAGTGCTGCAAGGAGAGAAAGGAAGAGAGGAGGGTAGCTGGTGGCGGTTTGCTTGTCACCCCCGTCACCATCTCACCCTCCCCCTCACGCCAGCAGGCGCGGCAGGGAGGGAGATGGGGCGTAGCGGCGCGCGGCTGCAGCAGAGGATGCACGTGCATCTGCTGCGCGCGCGCACGGGCGGCTGCTGTGCGTGCGCGTGCCGCTGCGCGTGTTGGCGGCTGGTGCACGTGCGCGTGCAGCTGCGCGTGCGTTCGCCTCTGCTGCTGTGTGCACTGCCATGCGTACTGCTGGTGTGTTCGCCACAGTCGATGGCGTTTTCTCCACGGTCGATGGCGCGTTCGCCACGGGCAGAACGCGGGACGAAGGCATGACGGAAGTGTGGTGGGCCCAGTATAGGAAGGTCCGTAGGAACTTATCGCTCTTAATACCATGTCGAATTAGCTAGTTGAACTTAGGAACCATAGCTAGGGTTCTAGGTGCTAGCATGAATGTCGAGAGAGTAGAGCAAGGCAAATAGAAGAAAGAGGGTGATTCAATATTGAGCGGGGGTATAAATAGGAAAGAGCATTCAAAGAAAGGAGGTGCACCACAACGACAAGGCATACATCTACACTAAGTCTACACTACAATCAGTTATAGAATAATGCATACAATTATATTCTGACAAAAAATGGGATTGCTCAGCGCCGCATTGGCTTAGTCATGGAGGTGGCTTGTACCTCCATGTTCCATGCGGCTGCTCCCCATTTTCGGTGGCCGTTTGCGGTCCGGTACGCTGCGCATCAGCTCAACCTCTGGCCCCGTGTCTCCTTGCCGGAGACCTCGCCTACACCGCGTTGGACGGGGAAGGTTGGCGATGCGTCGGTGGTCCGGGTCTGGGGCTCTCGTGCATTTGTTTGCAATACGTCCGCGGACAAGCTCTCCTCCCGCGCTATTCCCTGCGTCTTCCTTGGATTTCCCCCTCACGCGCATGGCTGGCAGTTTTACCACCCCACCTCGCGCCGTGTCCTCCCCTCTCAGGACGTCACATTTGACGAGTTGGTTCCCTTTTACCGTCTCTTCCCCTACCGCTCTGCCCCTCTCTCACCCCCGCCGCTCTTTCTTGCTCCAGGTCCCCCTCCAGTAGACCCCCTCCCCCCTCAGGGTCCTGCTCCCTCAGGTGTGTCTCAGGTATACCCACTCCCCGGGACTGTACCTGTTAAGGTCGCTATAGACTCAGGTGCTGCTAGAGGTGCTGCGTCTAGGGGTGCTGAGCCTGCGCGTGCGGAGCCTGCGGTTGCTGAGCCTGCAGGTGCAGAGCCTGGGGGTGCGGAGCCTGGGGGTGCTGAGTCTGAGGGTGCGGAGTCTTGGGGTGCTGAGCCTAGGGGTGCGGAGCCTGGGGGTGCTGTGCCTGAGGGTGCGGAGTCTAAGGGTGCGGAGTCTGAGGGTGCTGAGCCTAGGGGTACTACTTCTTCAGAAGTTTCCCGCGGGTGCCTCGCCACGATTGTCTCCCCGGCCGGAGTCTCTCTCCCCGCAGCAGCTGCGCGAGTGGTTTGCTCAGTGCACATGCCTTAGGAGTGGAGCTGCCAGAGCTGGAGGCTCTACCGCTGGAGGCACTGGAGCTGGAGGTGCTGGAGCTACTAGTCTTGGAGGTGCTGGAGTTCCTGCTGGAGCTGGAAGTACCAGAGGTGCTGGAGCTGCTAGTCCTGGAGGTGCTCGTACTCGGGGTACTGGAGCTGCCGGGGCTGGTGGTGTTGGGGGCGCTGGAGCTGAAGGAGCTGGAGCTGGAGACCCTGGAGTTGGAGGCACTGGAGCTGGAGGCACTGGCGCTGGCGACGCTGGAGCTAGAGGAGCTGGAGCTGGAGACCCTGGCGCTGGAGGCGCTGGAGCTGTTGACCCTGGAGCTGGAGGTGCTGGACTTGGGGGTGCTGCGTCTGGCAGTACTGGTGATGTAGGCACTGTGCAGCGGCGCCCGTTTTTCGTTCCGCCGCCACCGTCCTCTCTGCCGCCACCTGATTCGGTCCTTCGCCAGGTTCTTAGTCTCCCGTCTTCTACTGGCCTTCCTCCTAGCTTACTGAGTCCACTGCCTCGCTAGTCGCAGCCACAATTACAGCCAGACTCTCCATTGCCGGCTCCTTCTCCTTACGTTGAGCAGACAGACCCTTTTACGGAGCGTTGTGAGCCTGAGTCCCGTCCTGCTTCGACTGTTTGGGCTGTTCGCACTGGTCATCGGGTTCCTCGTCCGCGTCCTCCTCCTGTCCCCGGCACTCACGTTATGGCACTTCGTCCTTCCTCTGTTCCACTACGAGTTCCCTTGCCGTCTTCTCCTGCGTCCTCTCTTCCTGACGTTACTGACCCTGAGTCTGACTTAGCTCGTGCTGCCAGTCCTACTGTCCCTCGTCTTCTAGCCACTGTTGTCACTGACCCTTCGTTTGAGTCCACTGCTGCGTCTGCTCTAATTGCTGAGCTTGTTGACTTTGCTGCAGCCTGTCGTCTCGACTACGCCACTATTCTTGTTGCTGAGTCTGAGTTTGACTGTCCTCCGTCCGTCGGGGGTGAGTGTGCTCTTGGCACGGACGTCCTTGAGGACAGGCAAGAGGACTTTGAGTGTCTTACAGCTGCTGTACCTCATCTCGTGGCCATGCTGCTTGCACCTGAGGGAGACCCAGATGCACCAGACATCCCGACCTCGCGCTCTTACGCAGAGGCAATTACGGGTCCCTACTCCTCTCAGTGGTAGACAGCCATGGATGCAGAGAGGGCATCCTGGAAGTCCACGAGCACTTACGTCGACGCAGTTCCCTCTTCTGGGGCGAACATAGTCGATGGCATGTGGATTTTCAGGGTGAAGCGGCCGCCGGGTTCTCCGCCTGTCTTCAAGGCTCGTTACATTGTACGAGGCTTTAGTCAGCGACAGGGAGTTGACTTCTTCCAGACCTTCTCCCCTACCCCGAAGATGACCACTCTTCGGGTGTTGCTGCACGTCGCAGCTCAGCGTGACTATGAGCTCCACTCGCTTGACTTCAGCACACCCTTCCTACAGGGCAGCTTGCACGAGGAGATCTGGCTGCGCCGCCAGTCGCCTCCGGCTTCACTGGGTCGTTTCCTGCAGGAACCCAGTGGAGCCTCCGGCGGCCAGTCTACGGTCTCCGCCAGGCGCCTCGCGAGTGGCACGACACACTGAGGACGACACCTGCGCCTCTTGGGTTTGCTCCTTCGACTGCTGACTCGTCGCTGTTTCTACGCACCGACACTTCACTGTCGCCGTTCTACGTCCTCGTGTATGTCAACGACTTGGTCTTTGCCACTGCTGACACTGAGGCACTGGCCCTTGTGAAGTCGGAGCTACAAAAGAGACACACTTGCACTGACCTGGGTGAGCTGCGCAGCTATCTTGGCTTGCAGATCACCCGGGACAGAGCACGGCGCACCATCACCCTAACTCAGTCACACATGGTGCACCAGGTCCTTCAGCGCTTCGGCTTCCGGTACTCCTCGCCACAGTCCACTCCTCTGCCTACCGGCCACTCGCTCTCAGCTCCACCTTCGGACGAGTCCGTAGAGCCGAGTGGCCCGTATCCAGAGCTTGTGGGCTGCCTCATGTACCTGATGACCTGCACTCAACCTGACCTTGCCTACCCTCTTAGCATCCTGGCACGCTACGTTGCGCCCGGGAGACACCGACCAGAGCACTGGGAGGCCGCTAAGAGGGTGTTGCGCTACTTGTGCAGTACTTCGGGCATGGGGCTCGTGCTTGGAGGACGGGGTCCAGTTGTCCTCACTGGACACGCAGACGCGTCTTTGGTTAACGACTTGGCTACGCAGCGGTCGTCACAGGAATACACTACCAGCCTTGGCTCCGGTTCTGTTTCTTGGCGGTCTACACGTTCGTCTTCTGTTCTTAGTTCCAGTTGTGAGGCTGAGATCTACGCAAGGGCCATGGTTGCACAGGAGTTATGCTGGCTCACCTACCTGCTGACCGACTTGGGAGAGCGGCTTCGTTCTTCTCCAGTTTTGTACGTAGACAACAAGGCCATTATTGCCTTGTGTCAGGAGCACAGACTGGAGCACAGAACGAAGCACATCGCTCTGCGTTACTTTCCTTGCTCCAAAGTTGCAGCAGCGTGGTCAGCTTTGTCTTGCTTACGTGGCCACTCGGGCCAACACTGCTGATATATTCACCAAGGCACTTCAGTCTGGTGATCATCAGCGTTTCTGTACTGTTTTAGGCCTTATGCCTAGTTTGCCTCACTTGATTACTGCATAACTTTGCTTGTACTGTGATTTATATATATACCTGCATGCTTACACTTGCTTGTGAAGAATTAAACAGGAAAATGAATGAACTAGGAAAGTGTGAGATACAAATATGAAACCTGTACCCCTTAGTGTCTACCCCACTACAGCCTACATAGGCTAAGGCATATACATCTGACACACCCCCATAGGCAAAGTGGGGGAGAACTAGGGGTCACAAGACCAGTCAAGCAAAGCAAAGCAAAGCAAGCTCAGGGTGGATCACAACGTCACCACACAGTCTGAGCACCGGTTCAAAGGCCACAAGGCCAGTTCACATGCAAGTTCATATATAAAGGTAAACAAGCAAGTGCAGGTATATATAGATCACAGTACAAGGAAAGTCAAGAGGTAAGCAAGTGAGGCCAAGTAGGCACAAGACCTAGTAGAGTACAGAAGCGCTGATGATCACAAGGCTGAAGTGCCTTGGTAAAGATATCAGCAGTGTTGGCCTGAGAGGCCACGTAAGCAAGGCGCAGCTGACCACGCTGCTGCAGCTCACGAGCAAGGAAGTAGCGAAGAGCAATGTGCTTCGTTCTGTGCTCTAGTCTGTGCTCCCGACACAAGGCCAGCATAGCCTTGTTGTCTACGTACAGAACTGGAGGAGAACGAGGCGGCTCTCCCAGGTCAGTCAGCAAGTAGGTGAGCCAGCGTAACTCCTGTGCAGCCATGGCCCCTGCGTAGATCTCAGCCTCACAGCTGGAGCTGAGAACAGAAGACGAGCGAGTGGACCGCCACGAAACAGAGCCGGAACCAAGGCTGAAGGTGTAACCCTGTGACGACCGCTGAGTAGCCAGGTCGTCAACCCAAGACGCGTCTGCGTGACCAGTGAGGACCACTGGACTCCGCCCTCCAAGCACTAGCCCCATGCCCAAAGTACTGCACAAGTAGCGCAACACCCTCTTCGCTGCAGCCATGTGCTCTGGTTGTACACACCCCCATAGGCAAAGTGGGGGAGAACAAGGGGTCACAAGACCAGTCAAGCAAAGCAAATCAAAGCAAGCTCAGGGTGGATCACAACGTCACCAGACATTCCGAGCACAGGTTCAAAGGCCACAAGGCCAGTTCACATGCAGGATTATACATAAAAGGTAAACAAGCAAGTGCAGGTATATATAGATCACAGTACAGGTGAAGTCAAGAGGTAAGCAAGTGAGGCAAAGTAGGCACAAGACCTAGCATAGTACAGAAGCGCTGATGATCACAAGGCTGAAGTGCCTTGGTGAAGATATCAGCAGTGTTGGCCTGGGAGGCCATGTAAGCAAGACGCAGCTGACCACGCTGCTGCAGCTCACGAGCAAGGAAGTAGCGAAGAGCAATGTGCTTCGTTCTGTGCTCCAGTCTGTGCTCCCGACACAAGGCCAGCATGGCCTTGTTGTCTACGTACAGAACCGGAGGAGAACGAGGCGGCTCACCGAGGTCAGTCAGCAGGTAGGTGAGCCAGCGTAACTCCTGTGCAGCCATGGCCCCTGCGTAGATCTCAGCCTCACAGCTGGAGCTGAGAACAGAAGATGAGCGAGTAGACCGCCACGAAACAGAGCCGGAACCAAGGCTGAAGGTGTAACCCTGTGACGACCGCTGTGTAGCCAGGTCGTCAACCCAAGACGCGTCTGCGTGACCAGTGAGGACCACTGGACTCCGCCCTCCAAGCACAAGCCCCATGCCCGAAGTACTGCACAAGTAGCGCAACACCCTCTTCGCTGCAGCCATGTGCTCTGGTGGGTGTCTCCCAGGAGCAACATAGCGTGCCAAGATGCTCAGAGGGTATGCTAGGTCAGGTCGAGTGCAGGTCATCAGGTACATGAGGCAGCCAACAAGCTCTGGGTACGGGCCACTCGGCTCTACGGACTCATCCGAAGGCAGAGCTGAGAGCGAGTGGCGAGTAGACAGAGGAGTGGCCTGAGGCGAGGAGTACGTGAAGTCGAAGCGCTGAAGGACCTGCTGCACCATGTGTGACTGAGTCAGGGTAATGGTGCGCCGTGCTCTGTCCCGGGTGATCTGCAAGCCAAGATAGCTGCGCAGTTCACCCAGGTCAGTGCACGTGTGTCTCTTCTGCAGCTCGGACTTCACGTGGGCGAGTCCAGCAGTGTCAGCTGTAGCAAACACCAAGTCGTCAACGTACACGAGGATGTAGAACGGCGGCAGCAAAGTGTCGGTGCGAAGAAACAGCGACGGGTCAGCAGTGGAAGGAGCAAACCCAAGAGCCGCAAGCGTAGTCCTCAGTGTGTCGTGCCACTCATGTGGCGCCTGGCGGAGACCGTAGACTGGCCGCCGGAGGCTCCACTGGGTACCAGGAGGAAACGACCCAGTGAAGCCAGGTGGGCGGCGCAGCCAGATCTCCTCGTGCAGACTGCCCTATAGGAAAGTAGTGCTGAAGTCAAGGGAGTGAAGCTCGTAGTCACGCTGAGCAGCAACGTGCAGCAGAACTCGAAGAGTGGTCATCTTCGGGGTCGGGGAGAAGGTCTGAAAGTAGTCAACTCCCTGCCGCTGACTGAAGCCTCGAGCCATGTAACGCGCCTTGAAGACAGGCGGAGAACCCGGCGGCCGCTTCACCCTGAAAATCCACATGCCACTGACGATGTTCGCCCCAGGTGGGGGAACCTCGTCGACGTAGGTGCCTGTGGACTTCCAGGAAGCCATCTCTGCATCCATGGCTGCCTGCCACTGAGAGGAGTAAGGACCCTCTATCGCCTCTGCGTAAGAGCGCGGGGTCGGGATGTCTGGTGCATCCGGGTCTCCCTCAGGGGCAAGCAGCGTGGACACGAGATGAGGTAAAGCAGCAGCAAAACACTGGAACTCCTCCTGTCGGTCCTCAAGGACGTCCGTGCTAAGAGCACACTCACCCCCGACGGACGGAGGACAGACAGACTCAGACTCAGCAACAAGACTAGCGGCGTAGTCTAGACGACAGTGAGCAGCGAAGTCGACAAGCTCGGCAACTAAGGCAGACGCAGCAGTGGACTCAAAGGAAGGGTCAGTGACAACAGTGGCTAGGACACGCGTGACAGTAGGACTGGCAGCATGAAGGGAGTCAGACTCCGGGTCAGCAAGAGCAGGAAGAGAGGACGCTGGAGGAGACGGCAAAGGGACACGCTGTGACGCAGTGGAAGGACGCAGTGCCATCTGATGCGTGCCCGGGACCGCAGGAGGACGCTGACGGGGAACACGACGACTAGTGCGAGCAGTACGAACAGGCGACGCTGGACGCGACTCAGGCTCACGACGCTCAACAAGACCTCCAGTAGGACCAGCGTAGGGAGAAGGAGCAGGCAGAGGGGAGACCAGCTGTAACTGTGACTCGGACTGGACAGGCGGAGGACACTCTAAGGAAGGAGCAGGACTAGGAGAAGGCGGAAGATACACGTAACAGTCACCCTCAGCACTAATAGACACAGCATACATGGCAGCAAGAATAGCATCAAAGTCAAGATCAAAGATAGCTACCCCCGACCTGAGCAGATCTCCCCAACGAGGGATCTCAATGGCGTCTGGGAACTGGGCACGCCAGGCGTCCGTCAAGCGACCGAAGCAGCGCTGGGTGGCGTGCAGGCCGCCACACTGCTCTCCAGGGCGGTCACCGGTGCGCAGGACGTAAGTACAGGGACCAGCACCCCCAGACCCCTGGCGCCCCGCGTACCACTCACGAAGCTGCTGGGGCGAAGGGGTCTCACGAGAGCGCTGCTGCTGCTGGGGTCCCCGCTGCACAGCTCCGCCTCTGCCAGCTCCACCTCCGCCGCCGCCGCCTCCGCCTCCTCCACCCCTCCCGCCACCGCCACCGCCGCCTCCACCTCCACCGCCGCCACCGAAGCCCCCACCTCTGCCACCACCCCCACCCCCACCCCCTCCTCCGCCTCCACCGCCACTACCGCCGCCCCCGCCACCTCCTCCAGCTCCCTTGCCCCGCTTGCCCTTCCTGATGCGGCGCCTCTCACTAGGAGCAGACGCAGCGCTGACCGACTCGGTGCCAACAAGGTCGACAGCAGCAGCAGAGGCAACAGAGGGCAAAAGAGGAACGGGGGAGCACCCCTCAAAGAAAGGGGTACGGGGGTCACCACGAGAGGCGCCTACAGCGGTGATACTAGTCTCTGCTGCAAGGAGGCGCTCCTCGAGGAGGTCGACAGTGAGGGTGGTAGGGCAAAGAGAGAGGAAGTGGTCCCTGACCGAGCGGAGAGTGTCAGGGAGTCGAGTGACTAGGTAGTAGAGGGTGATGTACATGGGGGGGGGGGTTCTGGGCGCAGAACTCAGCAGGAAGCGCAGCGCGGTAGCGAGTGTCACTAGTGCGGAGGTGCGTAATGAGGTCAGTGATTGTGGCAAAAGCAGCGAGGTCAGGGAACAGGTACGGTAGCATGAGGCGGCTAAGCGCAGCAGTGGCAGGGGAAGAGTAGCGTGCAACTACTGCGTCGTACAGAGTCTTAGCACTCTTGTATTGACTAAAGTGCGCGCGCTCAGTAGACGGTAGGTGACTACGCACAGCAAGGCGGGCAGCAGCATCGCGCGTGAGCCACTGCGAGCGAACGGTATTGTCAGCATCAGCAGCAGGGGCAGTAGAGGCGCCCGACGTAAGATCAAACAGGGAGAGACCATCCTTGCTATCGCACTGAAGGAAAAGCTGCAGATCATCTAGCCAGACATCAAAGTCAACCGCTCGACCCTCAGCATCAAAGGTGAGAAGACTAGGACTAGCCATGATAGGAGCAGCAGCAGACTAGCAGCGGCAGCAATGCAACTGAGCGAGGCAGGACAGTGCGATTCGGCAGGGCAACTCGGCAAAGCAGTGCGGCTCGGCCGCGCGGCTCGGCCCAGCTAGGCTCTTACCAGGGGCGGAGCCGACAGGTCCGGGACTGGGTCGGGGCCGTGACAGGGCCGGGACAAGGTCGGGGCCGAGCAGGGTCCGAGACGAGGCAGCAACGGGGCCGGGACAGGGTCAGGGCCGGGGCAGGTCCGGGACAGGATCGGGGCCGAGCAGGGTCCGGGACGGGGCAGCAACGGGGCCGGGACAGGGTCGGGGCCGGGGCAGGTCCGGGACGGTGTCGGGGCCGGGGCAGGTCCGGGACGGGGCCGAGGTAGGGCCGGGACAGGGTCGGGGCCGGGGCAGGTCCGGGATGGGGTCGGGGCCAAGGCAGGTCCGGGACGGAGTCGAGGCCGGGGCAGGTCCGGGACGGGGCCGAGACGGGGCCGGGGTAGGGCCGGGACGGGGCCTTTTAGGGGCGGCGTAGGGGCCGCGTAGGGGCGGCGGAGGGGCCGCGTAGGGGCCGCGTCAGGTACGGGGCCGGGTCGGGCCGTTTAGGGGCCGCGGAGGAGCCGCGTAGGGGCGGCGTAGGGGCCGCGTAGGGGGCGCGTCAGGGACGGGGCCGGGTCGGGCCGTTTAGGGGCGGCGTAGGGGCCGCTTAGGGGCCGCGTAGGGGGCCGCATAGGGGCCGGGTAGGGGCCGCGTAGGGGCCGCGTAGGGGCCGGGTAGGGGCCGCGTAGGGGCCGCGTAGGGGCCGCGTAGGGGCCGCGTAGGGGCCGCGTAGGGGCCGCTTAGGGGCCGCGTAGGGGCCGGGTAGGGGCGGGGCCGCGTCAGGGACGGGGCCGCGTCAGGTACGGGGCCGCGACGGGGCCGTTTAGGGGCGGCGTAGGGATCGCGTAGGGGCCGCGTAGGGGCCGTTAGGGGCCGCTAGGGGGCCGCGAAAAAAAAAATTAGGGCAGGGCACGAGACGCGCTTCGGGCAGCTAAAAAAAAGTTGCTTATGGTGGGCCCTTAGGAAGGAACGGTCCCATGAGGGAACCCGCTCTATACCATGTGAAGAATTAAACAGGAAAATGAATGAACTAGGAAAGTGTGAGATACAAATATGAAACCTGTACCTCTTAGTGTCTACCCCACTACAGCCTACATAGGCTAAGGCATATACATCTGACATTGCTAGGGTATGATCACTGTACTGTTTGTTCTCTGTTATATAATTCTGCATGTGAACTGGCCTTGTAGCCATTTGCTTGTGCTCGGAATGTGTGGTGACTTCGTGATCCACCCTGAGCTTGCTTTGCTTTTCTTAATTGGTCTTGTGACCCCCTGTTCACCCCCACTTTGCCTATGGGGGTGTGTCAAACTGTTATAATGTTTATATTGTGTAGAATGTAGTGGGGTAGCCCATAAGGGGTACAACTTGTTGAGATAATATCAAGACTTAAGCACTTCAAGGAATTCGTGTAGTACAGTTAGTACAGTGCGAGACTTCGCACGTAATAGTAAAGTACCGATAGGCTGACATCAGCAAAGCGCTACGCGCCCTAGGATGACGTCAGCACGTAGCTATAGGCCTCGCAAATAGTCACGTACCGTTTCAAGAACACGAATAGCGTGAATAGCACAGTACAGTATGCGAATAGGTACTTTACTCTAGCTATATATTCTGTATGTTTGTCATTTTATTATATATCTGATTTCAGAGACATAGATCCTGAAACATATCACTACATGGGCTTATATTAAGCTCAGACAAAGCCTCCTACACTGGCTTTAACTCATACAAAGACTTCCGCTACAACAGGAAGCTACCATCCTAAGTATACGATCCTACTCAATCACTTCAAATGCTAACATGGTATTGCGAGCGTCTTAGGATTCTACAAGCTTCCAACTACATACTCTGCAACTATGTCTGGCTCTCCACGATCCAACAACGGCTCTTCTGTTACGAGCCCATCACGCCCAACAGCGTCTCCAACTGCTGACAATTCTCATCTGCAGCAACAACAATATCAGCAACAACCAATGTACGGCATGCCACTGAGCAAGCAATCCGTACACACAACCGCAGCAGCGGCATCATCGGCAGCAGCCGCAGCAACAGCGGCATCAGCAGCCACAACAGCTGCAGCTGCAGTATCTGGTTCTATTAATCAACCAGGACAACAGTCTAGTTTCGTACCAACTGGACCATATCAATATCAAGGGGCTTACCAGCCAATAAATCTTCAACAGCGTGTCAATGCTGCCGTCTTGTCACTTAACCAGATGTTTCCAACTCCTATGAGTCTTGATGGCTCCAGTTATCAGCATGGACAGTTACCACAAGGGAGCGACGGGTCAAACAACTCCTTCTCCTTTGTTCCTGTTGGACAAGGACAACAAGCATCACAAGGATCACAAATGCCATCACTTTATCAGTTACAGTCTGCTGACGGCACCGGAAACTATCTTCCTGCAACTGCAAATCCAACAAAGATTAAAACGACAATGCCATTTAATGGTCAAGACTTTTATACCTGGAGTTTCGAATTCGAGCTTCTTGTTCAAACTGCGGGATTCTGGCAATTGTTCGACGGTACAACACCCTTTCCATCTCACGGCTCACCACTTCAACAGGCCACTTTTCGATCGGCGTCGCTGACTGCTTACACAGTTCTCGTTCGCAATATGACACCGGCTGAACAGCTTGGTATTCGTCCTTTTCGTACCAGTACCGCTCCTACTGAAGCAGCTTGGTTATACTTGCAAGGGGTTTACATGGCAAAGGACACCATCAACCAGAGTAAAATCTTAACGCAGCTGTCAAATATACAGATGATAAACGGCGAGAAGGTGACGTAGTATATCAACCGCGCTCGAAATCTGCCCGACCAGCTTCAGAAGTGTGGAGGATACTTCCCCGTCGCTATGTTTCACACGGTGCTACTCGCGGGTCTCGGACCAGAATGGCGGCAGTGTCGCTCTATTCTTCGGATGCAAGCAACGTTGTCTGTGGGAGCACTCTGTGCCGCTCTCATCGCCGAGCAGCAGGATATGGACCTACACAACGCTCGAGGAGGGAAAAAGGTGGTTAATAACACAGTCAGTTTTTATTCTACTCCACGTCAGAAGCCCGTTTGTTCCTTTTGTCGTAGAGCAGGTCATACTATCGATACTTGCTGGTCGAAGGATAAACCATCTTGGAAGCGATCTGCATCGAAACACACCAAAGATTCTTCAGGTGAAGCTGAGAAGCCGGAAGCTGCGAAGTCGAACTCTGCGAAGCCGCCTGCTGCACCTGTCAAGACACAAGCGAAAAAAAAAATATTAATTGTATGACGTCAGTTTCTACCGTCTACGATCCTGACGCCGAAGACCGTGTTCATAATAATTTCAACGATGAACTCAATACGCCCATACCACCCGAGGTCTACGCCAACCTTGCACATACCTTGGAAGGTCCCAACACATGGTATCTCGACAGTTGTTGCGGCCAGCATATGTGTTCCTCAGAAAATCGTTTCGTCATCAATCAGCGTCGTCTTCAGAACCCATGCGTTGTCACCGTCGCCAACAATCAACATCTTATAGCACACTGGATGGGTAACATCATTCTTGATTCCGTTGAAGAAGACTTCAGTCTTCACCTTAACGATGTACTTCTCGTTCCTCAACTTGGCTTCAATCTGATGTCCTCTGCACAGCTCATGCGGAATGGGATTACTCTTCTTGGCGAACCTAGAAAATTTACTTTGAAATATGGAGACAGGAAACTCGGCACGGCAATCGAACAGAATGGTGTATTCGTCCTCAACTTCGTACCTGAGCGCACCACTGCCGACTCCGACAATATTCTCTCTCTCGTCCCATGGGAGCATCGCGATGACATTGATTACACCGATGCTACTATTCCTCGTGAGGGAGTTGTACCCACGTCTTCAACCACGGCTGCCACTGTCATGCTGACCTTCGACAATCAAGACCTGAATGACGTTCAGAACTCCCGCGACTATCTTGCTCAAGTTGGTGGTTGGGGAGATACGACGAATATGCCCACGGGTGAAGGCGCTTGGGGGGCACAGGAACCTGACGAGACCACTTGGGGAGAAACACCTGCTGATCGTGATCGACATCTTCTCACTGAAGCAGAGCAGCGTGTCGCTGACATGGAAGTCCTCGACTCCGGACGACTTGTCGGCGTTGAGCCTAAACCTGCAGCATCAGATCAAGAAAGCGGGGAGTTAGTTCTTTCACCTGGCGAATACGTCGACGTTGAAATAAAAATTCCACCACCTAACCTTACCAGGTTCATCCCGCCTGTCACAGATCATGTTCGCGCTGACGGTCATCGGCTGCTGTAGTCTTTCTTCGCTAACGCCGATCATTATCTGCGCGCACAGGGACACAAAGCTACTGCAGTCACATGGTATAAGCGTCTTGGTCATCCGTCGCAGTCCACGCTCAACAACACAATCAAAGCTGCTGTTCTCGACAAGAATTCGCTGCTCTTACCTGGCGGCCTCGAAATGAAACCGGTCAATCGTCCGTCACCCTGCTTAATCTGCCCAGCAGCAAATCTACCGCACGAACCGTACCCGTCTCATTTTCCTGGCGCTGAGGATTATCGCTTGATGGAAAAAGTTTACAGCGATATTCTAAACTTACCTGCGGAGGGTTTCAATGGCGAGAAATACATCATCACGTTTACTGAAGCTTCTACTCGATACTTCTGGACTGGTAACATGACTAACCGTTTTCTTGCCTTCACAGCGTTTCGAACATGGCTACCTCTCTCAGAACGTGATTCCGACACCACACTAAAGTCCTTCCAGTGTGATGGAGCCGGGGAGTATCGGAGTCTCGAGTTTACAACGTACCTGCAAGAGAGAGGCATACGGCGCCTATTCTCACTTCCTCACGCTCACCAACAGAGCGGTGCAGCAGAACGCCTCAATCGAACTCTGCAAGAAAAGATGCGAGCTCTGCTCGCCCAGTCCCAGCTCGGCCCGCTCTACTGGCCCTTTGCGATGGCCCATGCAACGCTGTTGCATAATCTTATGTCTTCATCAGCTCTACCCAACAATGTATCACCTCACTTGTTGTGGACAGGAAAATTGGGCACTACAAAACTTCTTCGAGTTTTCGGGTGTGTTGTGCAATACCGTCCTCCTACTGCTCCGCTCGGAAAGTTTGATCAACGTGCTAAGTGGGGTCTTCATCTCGGCCTCGAGAAAGAGTTTTCTGCCTGGCGCATCATGGATTATCGCAGTCGCCTTCTGGTTCCTGCCCGTGACTGTATTTTCTATGAAAATCTGACCCTTCCTACTTTCGAACAATATCTTGCCACGCAGCGTGACCCTGCTACTCTTTTCCACGGTGTTCGTTCATTCGCTACCACCGTCGCCGAACTCGCTGCCAGCGACGAACCTGACCTCAACGATGCACGTGAAGCTGCTCCCGATCCACCTATACCAACCACTTCTTCCGGATTTCCGGAATTCATTCCTCTCGTCGACGCTGATCCAGAGGACGTTCGTGATGTTCATCATGTCAGATTTATATGACATAGCTACTGTAGGCTATAGTGGGGTAGCACATATGGGGTACAGTTTTCTAGGGTTTACATTTGTACCCAACTTTCCCTTAGTCATTCATTCTCGTTTCTATTTTCACATGGTATCGAGCAGGTTCCCTCGTGGGAACTGTTCCTAGGGCCCACCAATTCGACATTTTTTTTCTGCCCGGAGCGCGCTCAGTCCTAGCCCGAGTCGCGCTCCCCCCCCCCCCCCTCCTTTTTTTTTTCTCGCCCCGTCGCGCCGCCCTAGCGGCCCTGTCGCCTGCCTTGCGGCCCTCGCGCCGCCCTTCCTGGCCCCGACCCGCTGCCCGGCGGCCTCGTCGCCTACCCCGCGGCCATCGCGCCGCCCTTACCCGGCCCCGATCCACCGCCCTGCGGCCTCGTCGCCTACCCAGCGGCCCTCGCGCCGCCCTGCGGCCCTGACGCCGCCCTTTCCGGCCCCGGCGCCTACCTGCGGCCCCGACGCCTACCTGTGCGGCCCCGGCGCCTACCTGCTGGCCCCGCCACCTACCCGCGGCCCCGCCACCTACCTGTGCGGCCCCGCCACCTACCTGCGGCCCCGCCACCTACCTGCGGCCCCGCCACCTACCAGCGGCCCCGCCACCTACCCGCGGCCCCGCCATCTACCTGTGCGGCCCCGCCACCTACCTGCGGCCCCGCCACCTACCAGCGGCCCCGCCACCTACCCGCGGCCCCGCCACCTACCTGTGCGGCCCCGCCACCTACCTGCTGGCCCCGCCACCTACCTGCTGGCCCCGCCACCTACCTGCTGGCCCCGCCACCTACCTTTGCGGCCCCGCCGCCTCCTCTCAGCGGCCCCGCCGCCTCCTCCCAGCGGCCCCGGACGCCGCCCTCTCAGCGGCCCCGCCGAGCCGCCCAGCAGCCGAGCCGCCCAGCAGCCGAGCCGCCCAGCCGCCGAGCCGCCCAGCAGCCGAGCCGCCCAGCAGCCGAGCCGCCCAGCAGCCGCGCCGCCGAGCCGCCCAGCAGCCGAGCCGCCGAGCCGCCAAGCAGCCGAGCCGCCGAGCCGCCCAGCAGCCGAGCCGCCGAGCCGCCCTGCAGCCGAGCCGCCCGAGCCGCCCTGTCCGGTAAGAGCAGCGCCTCTTTCACAGCACTGCCCTCACCCTACTGTTTGCGCTGCTAGTCTACTGCTGTCATGGCTACCCCTAGTGTCCTCTCTTTTGACGCTGAGGGTCGGGCCATTGACTTTGACGTCTGGATAGATGACCTGCAGCTTTTCTTACAGTGCGATAGGGCAGACGGCCTCTCCCTCTTTGACCTCACTTCTGGTGCCTCTCCTGCCCCCGCTGCTGATGCTGACGCCACTGTTCGCTCACAGTGGGCCACGCGCGATGCTACTGCACATCTTGCTGTGCATCGCCACCTGCCTACCTCTGAGCGTGCGCACTTTAGCCAGTACAAGAGTGCTCACACCTTGTACGACGCTGTAGTTGCGCGCTACTCCTCCCCTGCCACTGCTGCACTGAGCCGCCTCATGCTACCGTACCTCTTCCCTGACCTTGCTGCCTTTCCCACAGTCGCTGACCTCATTACGCACCTCCGCACTAGTGACACTCGCTACCGCGCTGCGCTTCCTGCTGAGTTCTGCGCCAAGAACCCCCCCCCCATGTACATCACCCTCTACTACATAGTCACCCGTCTCCCTGACTCCCTTCGCGTAGTTAGGGACCACTTCCTCTCAGTTTGCCCCACCACTCTCACCGTTGACCTCCTCGAGAAGGCCCTCCTAGCAGCAGAAAAGAGCATAGTAGCTGTAGGAGCCTCTCGTGGTGACCCTCGCACCCCCATCTTTGACGGGTGTTCCCCCTCCCCTCTTTTGCCCTCTGTTGCCTCTGCTGCTGCGGCCGACCTCGTTGGTCTCGAGTCGGTCGGCGCTGCGTCTTCCCCGAGCGGGAGACGCCGCACCGGCAAGGGCAAGGGGGGCAAGGGTGCTGGAGGGGCTGGCGGGGGTGGCGGAGGTAGCGGTGGCGGCAGTGGAGGGGGTGGGGGTGGTGGTGGGAGTGGTGGCGGGGGTGGAGGTGTCGGTGGCGGCAGTGGAGGCGGAGGCGGCGGCGGCGGTGGCGGTGGGAGCGGAGGTGGCGGAGGTGGCGGCGGTGGAGGAGGCGGCGGCGGAGGAGGTGGAGCTGGTCGCGGTGGCGCTGGGCAGAGGGTCGGCTCCGGTGGTGGTCAGCACCAGCAGCAGCAGCAGCAGCGGCAGCAGCGCACTCGTGACATCCCCCCCCCTCAGCAGCTCCGTGAGTGGTACGCTGCACGCCAGCGGGGTGGGGGTACTGGTCCGTGCACCTACGTCCTACGCACCGGCGACCGCGCGGGTGAGCAGTGCGGGGGTGCGCACTCCACCCAGCGCTGCTTTGGCCGCCTGACGGACGCTTGGTGTCACCAGTTCCCTGAGGCCACTGAGATCCCCCGCTGGGGCGAGCTGTCTAGGGCGGGTGTAGCTGTCTTTGACCTTGAATTTGATGCTATTCTTGCTGCCATGTATGCTGTGACTATTAGTGATGAGGGTGACTGTTACCGGTGTTTTCCGCCCGACCCGGGCATTGAGACTGCTGCTCTAGGTACTGGTGAGGCTGCTGCTCTAGGTGCTAGCGAGGCTGCTGCTCTAGGTGCTCGTGCGTCTGCTCACTCAGGTGCTGGTGAGTCTGCTCTCTCAGGTACTGCGTCGGCTTCGGCCTCCCACACCTTCACCCTTGACTCGGGGGCTTCTCGCTCCTTCTTTCGAGACCGCACCACACTCACGCCGCTTGGCCGGCCAGTTGCAGTCTCTCTGGCAGACCCCTCTGGGGGTCCTGTCCTTGCTCACTTCTCCACTGTCCTCCCGTGTCCGGCGGCCCCCTCTGGCACCCTGTCTGGTCTTTACCTCCCCTCGTTCTCTACGAACTTGGTGAGTGGTGCTGACCTACAGGATGCGGGGGTTCACCAGTTCACTCCTGCGAGTCAGCGGGTGACCCACTGCACGGACGCTCGGACAGGCCGACACCTGGCCACGTTTACACGTCGGCCGGGGTCGAGCCTGTACACACTGACCACTGCGTCTCCTCCAGTCACTGCGTCTGGTCAGGTAGCTGCGTCGGGATAGGTGTTTGCTGCAGCGTCCAGGTCTGGTCCTGAGTCTGCCCCCTGTTCGTGTCGCCTCCTGTCGCACGAGACTCTCCTCTGGCACCACCGCCTTGGTCACCCCTCCCTGCTTCGTCTCCGAGGCATGGCCTCCCGTGTCCTTGTCTCTGGTCTTCCCCGGTCCCTCCCTCCCCTTCCTCCGGGGCCCGGCCCTACCTGCGTCCCTTGTGTCGAGGGGCGGCAGCGGGCTGCCCCTCACTCCTCCCAGTTTCCTCCGACAGAGGCCCCGCTGCAGACGCTTCACATGGACGTGTGGGGCCCGGCCCGCGTCCGTGGACAGGGTCACGAGCGCTACTTCCTGCTGGTGGTTGACGACTACTCGCGTTACACCAAGGTCTTCCCCTTGCGCAGCAAGGGTGATGTCACTGAGGTGTTGATCGACTGGATCCGCGCAGCTCGTCTCCAGCTCAGGCAGAGCTTCGGCTCGGACTTTCCTGTTCTGCGTCTGCACTCTGACAGAGGTGGAGAGTTCTCCTCTGGCCTTCTGCGAGCCTACTGTCGTGCACGAGGCATCCGCCAGACATTCACGCTTCCGGACTCTCCACAGCAAAATGGGATTGCTGAGCGCCGCATTGGCATGGTCATGGACGTCGCCCGTACGTCCATGATGCATGCGGCTGCCCCCCATTTTCTGTGGCCGTTTGCGGTTCGGTACGCGGCGCATCAGATCAACCTTCACCCCAGGGTCTCCATGCCGGAGACCTCCCCAGCTTTGCTGTGGACGGGGAAGGTTGGCGATGCGTCTGCGTTCCGTGTCTGGGGATCTCGGGCGTTTGTCCGCGACTTGTCTGCGGACAAGCTGTCCCCTCGTGCTGCTCCTTGCGTCTTCCTTGGCTTCCCCCCTGACGCGCCAGGGTGGCAGTTCTACCACCCCACCTCTCGCCGTGTTCTGTCCTCCCAGGACGTCACGTTTGACGAGTCGGTCCCCTACTACCGCCTCTTCCCCTACCGCACTCCGTCCCTCCCCCCGCCACCGCTCTTCCTTGTGCCAGGTCCCCCCCCGGTAGACCCCCTCCCCCCTCAGGGTCCTGCCCCTTCAGGTGTGTCCCAGGTAGACGCAGTCGAGCCTGTCGAGGTTACTGGTGGCTCTGGTGCTGCTGAGGGTGCTGAGCCTGGGGGTGCTGACTCTGGGGGTGCTGAGCGTGTGGGTGCTACGCTTGGGGGTGCTGAGCCTGAGGGTGCTACTACTGGGGGTGCTGAGCCTGGGGGTGCTGAGCCTGGGGGTGCTACTACTGGGGGTGCTGAGCCTGGGGGTGCTACGCCTGGGGGTGCTGAGCCTGGGGGTGCTACGCCTGGAGGTGCTGAGCCTGGGGGTGCGGAGCCTGAGGGAGCTGGGCCTGCTCGTGTGGCGTCTGGTGGTGCTGAGCCTGGAGGTTCTCCGGGTGCTTCGTCTCGGCGGGAGCCACTCTCTCCACAGGAGCTGCGAGAGTGGTTTGCCCGACGCTGGAGGCGTGCTGCTGGAGCTGGAGGTTCTTCGACTGCAGCGGGTGCTGGTGCCGCGGGTCCCGGAGGTGCTCGTACTGGGAGTACTGGAGCTGCTGGGCCTGCGGGTACGCCTGGAGCTGGAGCTGCTGAGGGTGTTGGCGCTGAGGCTACTGCTGTCGGTCCTGGAGGCGGTCCTGCTGGGGGTGCTCCTGGTGCTGCTGGAGGTACTGGAGCTGGAGGTGCTGCTGGCGCTGGTGTTGCCGCTGGGGGTACTGGTGCTGTCCCTGCTGTGTCTGGAGTCGCCGCGCGGCCTCGGCCGTACTTCGTTCCGCTCCTTCAGCAGGTTCTTGGTCTCCCGCCTTCTACTGGTCCTCCTCCTCCCTTAGAGTGTCCACAGCCTGTCCCGTCCCAGTTACAGTTACAGCCGGCCTTCACACTGCCCGCTCCTTCTCCCTACACTGGTCCTACTGGAGGTCTGGCTGAGCGTCGTGAGCCTGCGTCTCGCCCTGCGTCGCCTGTCCGTCTTGCTCGCACTAGTGGCCGTGGTTCGCGTCAGCGTCCTCCTCCTGTCCCTGGCACGCACCGGATGTCTCTGCGTCCGTCCACTGCTCCTCTGCGTGCCCCTTTGCCTTCTCCTCCTGAGTCCTCTCTTCCTGCTCTTCCCGACCCGGAGTCGGACTCTCTTCGTGCTGCCAGTCCTACTGTCACGCGTCTCCTTGCTACTGTCGTCACTGACCCTTCCTTTGAGTCCACTGCTGCGTCTGCCCTAGTTGCTGAGCTCGTCGACTTTGCTGCTCACTGTCGTCTAGACTACGCTGCTAGTCTTGTCGTTGCGTCTGAGTCTGTCTGTCCTCCGTCCGTCGGGGGTGAGTGTGCCCTTGGCACGGACGTCCTTGAGGACAGGCAGGAGGAGTTCCAGTGTTTGGCTGCTGCTTCACCTCATCTCGTGTCCGTACTGCTTACCCCTGAGGGAGACCCGGATGCACTTGACATCCCGACTCCGCGCTCTTACGCGGAGGCGATAGAGGGTCCCTACTCCTCTCAGTGGCAGGCAGCTATGGACACAGAGATGGCTTCCTGGAAGTCCACAGGCACCTACGTTGACGAGGTTCCCCCGCCTGGGGCGAACATCGTCAGTGGCATGTGGATTTTCAGGGTGAAGCGACCGCCGGGTTCTCCGCCTGTCTTCAAGGCACGTTACGTGGCTCGTGGCTTCAGTCAGCGGCAGGGAGTTGACTACTTTCAGACCTTCTCTCCCACCCCGAAGATGACCACTCTTCGGGTACTGCTGCACATAGCTGCTCACCGCGACTACGAGCTGCACTCTCTTGACTTCAGCACTGCTTTCTTGCAGGGCAGCCTGCACGAGGAGATCTGGCTGCGTCGCCCACCTGGCTTCACTGGGTCTTTTCCTCCTGGCACCCAGTGGAGCCTCCGGCGGCCAGTCTACGGTCTCCGCCAGGCACCGCGTGAGTGGCACGACACACTGAGGACTACACTTGCGGCTCTTGGGTTTGCTCCCTCTACTGCCGACCCGTCGCTGTTTCTGCGCACCGACACTTCTTTGCCGCCGTTCTACATCCTCGTGTACGTCGACGACTTGGTCTTTGCCACAGCTGACACTACTGGACTCGCCCACGTGAAGTCCGAGCTGCAGAAGAGACACACGTGCACAGACCTGGGTGAACTGCGCAGCTACCTTGGCTTGCAGATCACCCGGGACAGATCACGCCGCACCATTACCCTGACTCAGTCACACATGGTGCAGCAGGTCCTTCAGCGCTTCGGCTTCACGTACTCCTCGCCTCAGGCCACTCCTCTGCCTACTCGCCACTCGCTCTCAGCTCTGCCTTCGGATGAGTCCGTAGAGTCGAGTGGCCCGTACCCAGAGCTTGTTGGCTGCCTCATGTACCTGATGACCTGCACACGACCTGACCTCGCATACCCTCTTAGCATTCTCGCACGCTATGTTGCTCCTGGGAGACACAGACCGGAGCACATGGCTGCAGCGAAGAGGGTGTTGCGTTACTTGTGCAGTACGTCGGGCATGGGGCTTGTGCTTGGAGGGCAGAGTCCAGTGGTCCTCACTGGGCACGCAGACGCTTCTTGGGCTGACGACCAGGCTACGCAGCGGTCGTCACAGGGTTACACCTTCAGCCTTGGTTCCGGCTCTGTTTCGTGGCGGGCTACCCGCTCGTCTTCTGTTCTCGGCTCCAGTTGTGAGGCTGAGATCTACGCCGGGGCCATGGCTGCACAGGAGCTTCGCTGGCTCACCTACCTGCTGACTGACCTCGGAGAGCCGCCTCGTTCTCCTCCAGTGCTGTACGTAGACAACAAGGCCATGCTGGCCTTGTGTCGAGAGCAGAGACTGGAGCACAGAACGAAGCACATTGCTCTCCGCTACTTCCTTGCTCGTGAGCTACAGCAGCGTGGTCAGCTGCGGCTTGCGTACGTGGCCTCTCAGGCCAACACTGCTGATATCTTCACCAAGGCACTTGCGCCTTGTGATCATCAGCGCTTCTGTACTCAGCTGGGTCTTGTGCCTACCTTGACTCACTTGCTCACCCCTTGACCTTGTTTGTACTGTTGCATATATATATACACCTGCTCTTGCTTGTCTAGCCTTATATATATATGTAATCCTGCATGTGAACTGGCCTTGTGGCCTTGAACTTGTGCTCGGAATGTGTGGTGACTTTGTGATCCACCCTGAGCTTGCTTTGCTTTGCTTGACTGGTCTTGTAACCCCTTGTTCTCCCCCACTTTGCCTATGGGGGTGTGTCTTTTTTATATGAGATAGCTACTGTAGGCTATAGTGGGGTAGCACATATGGGGTACAGTTTTCTAGGGTTTACATTTGTACCCAACTTTCCCTTAGTCATTCATTCTCGTTTCTATTTTCACACATCATACTTACCTGGTGGACGACCAACGACGTCCCATGCCAGCTGTAACTGACAGCAGCATCCGCGTCGATCCTGACGAAATTGGGGGGGCAAGTGGTGAACAGAGTGAACTTGTCAATTTCGCAGATCGGACCGAAGACAGTCCTAATTATCAAATTGGGCTTCAGATACTGGGACTCGCAGCAGCTGTACAGCACAATTCTACAGAAGTCGCAGAACCGAAAACTGCCCGACAGGCTCTTTCAGGACCACATTGTGAAAAATGGCGTGAAGCTATGGATCGTGAATTGGCTGCCCTGGAAAAACGGGAGACTTGGGAGCTCATACCCATCGAGAAAGCCGTAAATAAAATTATTCTTACCGGAAAGTGGGTCTTTAGGGTGAAGACGAAAGCAGATGGCTCTTACGAAAAACATAAGGCAATGTGGGTTGTTCGCGGTTTTGACCAAACTCATGGGGTCGACTACACGCTAACTTTTGCCCCGGTCAGCCGACACACAAGTGTTCGTCTCGTCATCTGCGAAGTAGCTGCGAATATTTTTCCGCTTCGACAAATTGATGTTTCCAACGCGTTTCTATACGCTGACGTCGATGCTGAAATCTATGTCAAATATCCGCACACCTATCCGACAAATCCGCCAAGTGTCTGCAAGCTCAAGAAGTCACTGTACAGTATCAAACAAGCACCGCGACTATGGCAGCAGCATTTGAACAGGAAACTTACAGAAGTTGGGTTCCGACAACTGCCGCATGATCCCGGGATGTATCGGCTAGACGACAAGGGGAGCTACGCGCTGCTCATGGCATACGTGGATGACATTCTCTACGTCAGCTCTTCGGCTTCCTTGGGTGATCGCATCGAAGCAGATTTGAAGAAATCTCTCGATTTAACTGTCTCCGCCGAAGTAACCTAATTTCTTGGGTTAAACGTTTCGCGAACCTCCTCCGCCATTCACCTCACCGCATCGAAGTATGCTGAGTCACTCGCTAAGCGTTTCAAAATTCCTACAGATTACGTCGCCACATCTTATCGATCTACACCCACCGGGCACGACCTAAACAACACCAAACTTTCAGTAGCTGGCCTACAACTGTACCAGCAGCAACTCGGGTGTCTTCTCGTCGCAGCAGTCACATGTCGTCCCGACCTTGCTTACGCCGCAAGCTATCTCGCACAGTTTTTACGCTGCCCAAAAGAAGAACACCATCTCGATCTTCAGCGCGCTCTACACTACTTTGTCGCAACACCAACAGTCGGGCTGATTTTCAACACAGGAAAACCGACTGACAAAATGTACCTCAGCGGATATGTCGACGCCGACCACGCTGGTGACACGTCAGATCGTCGGTCACGAACAGGCTACATCTTCCGTCTCGAGCCAATTGGCCCAATCTCGTGGAATTCATCAAAACAGGAACTCGTGTCACTTTCCTCGGCTGAAGCAGAATTCATTGCCGCGTGTGTTGCAACCCGAGAAGGATTATACTTACAGGAACTGCTCGACGAAGCAAAGTTCGTCACGCCGAATCAGTTTACGTTGCAGTGCGACAACAAGAGTGCAATTACCATCGCCAACAAGCCCGGCTTCGTCAATCGCACGAAACACATCTCACTGCGTTACTTTTTCGTCAAGGAGGCGATCGAGAAGGGGAGAATGCGCCTTGTCTACTGTCCCACTGGTGACATGGCAGCTGACTCACTTACCAAGAAACTGACACGACAGAAATTTCACCACTGCAATCAGCTCAGCGGTGTTTCTGAGGCAACCGGGTAACTACACCGAACTCCTAGAAATGAAGGGGAGTGTTGAGATAATATCGAGACTTAAGCACTTCAAGGAATTCGTGTAGTACAGTTAGTACAGTGCGAGACTTCGCACGTAATAGTAAAGTACCGATATGCTGACGTCAGCAAAGCACTACGCGCCCTAGGATGACGTCAGCACGTAGCTATAGGCCTCGCAAATAGTCACGTACCGTTTCAAGAACACGAATAGCGTGAATAGCACAGTACAATATGCGAATAGGTACTTTACTCTAGCTATATATTCTGTATGTTTGTCATTTTATTATATATCTGATTTCAGAGACATAGATCCTGAAACATATCACTACATGGGCTTATATTAAGCTCAGACAAAGCCTCCTACACTGGCTTTAACTCATACAAAGACTTCCGCTACAACAGGAAGCTACCATCCTAAGTACCTATACGATCCTACTCAATCACTTCAAATTCTAACACAACTCAATTAGGGTTAGTACTTGTACCCAGTTTCTTGTCAACGCATTCATTCTCGTTCAGTTTTCTTACACTTTTGAGTCGACTCAAAAGCCATTTCAAACAAGCCTTAACACATGATACCACCTACGCTTGCCGCAAGCTCTGGCTCGTGTTCCCAACTTCCTAGCCCCCACAAAATTTATTTCCTCTAATCCAGTCCAACCCCCTAAAGCTGCTCCTGCCATTTGCCTTCTACGATTCCCCGTCAATCACTGAGCAGCAGCACCAGCACCAGCAGAACCAGGAGCAGCAGCACCAATGCCAGTTGATTTTCTCAGCGCAGCAGCATCAGTACTGCAGCAGCCGCCACCATCAGCAACACCACCACTGGCGCCAGCACCAGCACCAGCAGCAGCAGCACCACTGGCACCACTAGCAGCACCAGCAGTGAAGCAGCAGCAGCAGCAGCAGGGGCACCACTCCTGTCAGTCAAATCAGCTAAAACTCAACTCAACACCCTTATGTCAGCACCAACACCACCACTTTAGCACAACGCCAATCACCACCACCACCGTCACCGTCACCGTCACCATCAGCATCACCAGCCCCAGTAAAACTGGTGCCTCGTGCTGCTGTAATCAGCCCTCCATTACTTGCCCAAACTCGTCCATCAATCCATCAGCATCACCCAAGCACATCACCAGACACCAACGCACCACTAGCAACCAATCCTGCTCAGCCCCCTCAACCTACCACATCACGCCCAAGCACATCACCATTCCTCTTAACTTTTGAGTCAATTCAAAAGTCACCTATCCTCCTCACCTTCCTCACTCTGCCACCCCCACCAAGGTCCTCCTCTTCCTCTTCCTCCCCTTCGCCCCCCATACCCCCACCATACCCTCCTGCCCTTCCCCCTCCCTGGCTCTCTGTCTCCCTTGCCCGATTCCGACTAATCTTGCGAACCGGCGCCTGCTGCTGCTGCTGCTGCTGCTCCTGCTGCGACTGCCACTGCTGCTGCGTCTCATACAACGTTCCCTCTGCCCCACCTGCTTCTCCTGCTTCTCCTGCTCCTCCTGCCCCCCCTGCTCCCGCAGCCTCTCCTGCCCCTCCCGCCCCCCCTGCATCTCTTGCTGCTCCTGCTCCTCCTCCCCGCCCTCCCGCTCCGCCTCCCCCTCCCCCTCTCCCCCCCTCTCGTGCAGTCATCACTTCTGCACCATCAGGCACTGCTTCGCACAGTTTCTGCAAGAAGAAGTGTGCAGTCAAAGGGACAGGAAGAGAGTAGACAAAACAGGCGTGATTACTTTTGAGCCGACTCAAAAGGCACAGTTTCTGCAACAAGAATGTAGTCAAAGGGACAGGAAGAGAGCAGACGATTCCTGCGTGTTAGACGAATCACTCTAGTGTTAGAGCTACAAATCTCCTACAGTGTGTAAATCACTCCATTCCCCCTCACCTTCCAGTCGTTGATGTCAAGGCGCATTATCAACTGCCCCTTCGGTTGCGCGCTGCCTTTTGAGTCGACTCAACAGTCATTTTTCCCTCACCCCACCCGGTCCCCTCACCTTCCAGTTGTTGATGTCAAGACGCATTATAAACTGCCCCTTCGGTTGCTCGCTGCCTTTTGAGTCGACTCAACAGTCATCTCCCTCACCCCACCCTGTCCTCCTCACCTTCCAGTCGTTGATGTCAAGACGCATTATAAACTGCCCCTTCGGTTGCGCGCTGCCTGATGCGGGCTCCGTGGGTGGGCGAAGGTCTGCCAGGCAGGTGGAATGAAATTATTCATGTGTGCATAACATTAATAACATTAATAACATTGGCTCAAGATAAGAAACTTTAATTCGAGATGGGCTTTCACTAAAAAAACACAACAAGCGAACAGAACCAGACCTAGTCAAACTCACCAACAGCAGCCCCAAAAGTCGGATCAGGCGTGAGCCCCACGCGGCCCTCTTTCACAAGGAATGAGAGCGCAAACATGTTCTCGACAGTGTGGGCAAAGGATGTGCGCGATAGCAGCAGCTGTGGCAGCTGCACGCGGTGCCGTGGTGCCCTCTTGAGCCGGCGATACATCTCCTTCACTGTCCCTTCCGTTGCCGTCTCCTTGCTGCCACTGCCACCCTCTGCTCCTTCGCCTTCCTTCCCTTGCTGCTTGTTCAGCTGCTCGAAAGCATGTGGAACAAAGGGACCAGGTAAAAGACATGGAGAAGCAAAGGGAGGGGCAGCAATGGGAGAATCAACAGCGGATGCAGTGAGAGAGCAGCGGGGGCACGCAGTGCCGTGGCGCGCTCTTGAGCCGACGATACATCTCCTTCACTGTCCCCTCCGTTGCTGTCTCCTTGCTGCCCCGTCCTCCTTCCCCCGTCCTTCCCTTGCTGCTTGTTCAACTGCTTGAAAAGCACATGGTACAAAGGAATCAGGTGCAGAAGGGGGAAAGGACATAGGGGGGGTGGCGGAAGAGGGAGAATGAGGAAGAAGGGATGGTGAGAGAGCTGCGGCAGGTGCACGCGGTGCTGTGGTGCCCTCTTTACCCAGCCATACATCTGTCCCTCTCCAACATCGCCTCCCTTCCCTGCTGCCACTACCGCCACCCTTCCCCCTCCCTCCCCCCTCTCTCTCCCCCCGCATCCACACCCTTCTAGTGAGCCGCATCCCCATCTGCGCAGGTGTTGCAGGCTCACATCAGCACCACAGCTGGTAACCAGCTCACCTGCGCTACTGAGGCGCCTCAAAGCTCACCTGTGTAGGCACCACGGTCCCCCCACCCCACCACGTACCTCTTGCGCCTGACTGCCTGCGCCCTGCGCTTGGGCGCCTCAAAACCCACGTGGTAACCAGCTTACCTGCGTAGGAACCACAGTGGCCCCCACCACGTCCCTCTTGCGCCTGACGGCCTGCGCCCTGCGCTTGGGCGCCTCCGCCTCCATTGGGCCCAGCCTGCTCCGCACCAGGCGATTGGGGAGAGACAGGGGGGAGAGCGGGAGGGCCAAGAGGGGAGGAAAGGGTTTGATTGGCAGGGGAGGGAGGAGGTATGCTGAGAGAGTGGAAGGGGGTGGGGGAGGGGTATGCCGGGAGGAGAGGGGGGGCGGGGTGGAAAAAAAAGACTAAGGACTCACATGGTTCCAATCGTCCAAGCAGGTCGCACCAGCTCCAAACCAAACTCCCTCCCCATCCTCGCCCAATCCATCCCCCCCTCCTCCTCTCCCTCTTCTCCTGTTCCTTCCCCCATCTCCCCACTATGCGTCTCCCCACCTCCCCGGCCCCTCCCCCGTCCGTTCCCTCGTGCGCCTCCCCCCCGCGCCCCATGACCGCACAGCCCCGCGCGGACGAGGTACTTGGCCCTGAGCGCGGCAACGAACTGCTCAGGCGTGGCAGCGTGGCGGCGCAGCAGCGCCTCCGTGGAGTGCGCCAGCACCTGCAAGGGGCCGCCCAGCACGTGTTACTATCGAAAACACAGGCGCAATACAAGAGTAGCTCTCATATGTGTCATAAAAAAAAACAGATAAGGTGTAATTTATATAAATAATGCAAGTGTAGTTATCACAGGTATTGCAAGTGTAGCCACCTGCGAGAGGCCGTCCAGCACATCGGCGTCCATGAGCTTCTCCCGCAGCTTCAGGTCGGAGGCCACGCCCGGGTTCGTTGTCAGCTTGTTGGCTGTCTCCAAAATCTCCTCGAACTTGCTCGACCCGATGCTTAGCTCGTTGCGGTTGGAGCACTCTGGTGGTGCGGGATGGGAGGAGAAAGAGGGTGAACATGATGCTATACGACATCAGCCTTACGACTTTCTGATACTGTTTCACTGTCAGGGTACTGACCGATTTGACTTCATTGTTTTTGTTGAAACTTCTCGTGAGAGAAGAAGGTAGACGTATGCTAGCCGTTACAAGCATGCATAAGCAGGTCACGAACAAGACGAATGGATGTCGGTATCAGACGAATGAGAATGCTAGTAGTAACAGCTGTATGCCAATCTGAAAAAACTAGGGTTATTAACGAGTGAATCTGGTGCCACCCACTACACCGAAACAGTGCAATTCTAAGAGCAAAAGCTAATGGAAATCATTATGCAACTAAGAACGTAACAACAAGAACCAATGTCAGTGTTCGAGAATGTGATGATGTGATGTCAATACATAGAGAATAGAACAAGTAACAGAATATGCCAACATTCAACCATTCCAAACAATTAGAAACCCTTGGCAGAAATCTTACCCGCAACTTGCGCTTGAAGGCCTCTTAGACGAACCCTAACCTCCCGGCGCCGTTTCAGATTATTCGCCATCTGCGCAGCTCCTTCGTTCTCCTGATTTTCCCGCCTGTCCCTTTGCCGATTCATCGGCCGACCTCGGTTCAGAGCGGTGCCGGTTGGCACCGTAGAAGGGCCGGAGTGCTGCTGCTGAAACGACGGCGGCATTCCCGTGAAGGATTATAACCCTAATGGACGGGTCCTCTAGTCTGACGAACTATTACTTACGTTATAAATGTTATTGAATCTGAGCCTTCAAAGGAGGCTGAAACCGAGGTAATAGGATCTTTTAGCGGCGCACTTCGAATGTTGGACCTTACCGAACGAATGGATGATAGTCGCGACAGTACCAACAACCTTTCGCTGTCCGCTCGTTCAGACTGAGAGCACGAGCACGTGAAAAAGAGGCTGGCGGAAAGATGAGTTCGCGTGGTGCAGAAAAGGAACTGACAAGGTAAAGATTGGGAAATGGATTTTTCGCGACCTAAATATTAGAAAATCGAGGTCCCCGAAGACACACACGGCTACTCGCGCGAACGCACGATATATCTTGCTCCTCTAACTGAAGTGCTGGAACCCTAGAGTCTACTGACAAGACGCAACCATAAACGTTCTCCGTGAGTGACAGTGCTGGACCATGCACAAAAGCATTATGACACGACTTTGCTCGAGGTCGCGAAATAAATTATTCTCAGCCTACACAGACTCTTCAAGGATACCTCGAAGTTACTTCACAGTGACGCCAGGCTTTCAAACGTTGCACCTTGTTTTGCTTCACACAGACAACAGTTGAACGAGCGGGAAAGAGCGAATGTTCGAGTAGGCTGACAAAATTTGTGTGTTCCAGTTTTTGCAGTGACACAGTCCTCCCAAGGTAATCGTGAAGTAGGAATATTCTTCAACGTTCAGGGTTTATTTTTGTCGGAACATTGCGTTCAATGCTTCAAAACCATACCTGGTTACACTTTGACGTCCGAGGGTTCCGGGTAGCGCACACTCGGGGGTAACACAAGGGGCAACTGGGGCAAAATTCCTGATGCTGGAGAATTGTAGATTTGGCGGGAAACGGTACCGCGTTTTCACATGGCGTCATACTGACATTACAGTTCAGATTTCTGTGTTCAGTTAGGAAATTCCAGAGTTTGAAAGCCCAATTCAGGCGACCTCGATAAGTGCATCACACAGGTTCGCGAACCCAACCACTCAAGTTTGCCAGCATATTGTAGTTCAGGAAAAAATTATCACTTCTAAATCTAAACGGCACCTCTATTAGTGCTCTACATGTGAATATCCTAGTCACAACAATCTAGCAAAAATATGTGTACATGAGGGACTTGATCGAAGATAGATATAACCAAGCTGGTTTGGCAACCAACCCTATTTCTTTCCCTGGTCAGCTTCATTTGACCTATAGTTACTACTAACCATGTGCTTTGGCTTATACTCGTACGGAGCTGACTTAGGACCCCACACCTGCCAAAAGGGGAAATGTTAAGACACAATGACCAGTGCAGGTTGTTGAGTACAAGACAAATACAAAGGCACATGGATATAACACACAGATGCGAACATACCTGCACCCCATCATCCTTGTAGCCTCTGTCCCAGCTGTGAACTTCTCCACTGCGAAATAGAGTAAGCTCTGAAGTGCACCGGGTAGCTCCGTTCTGCATGAGTAGCCAAGACAAGGCAGCAGAGTATCCCCCCACTCAGTCAACCCCTCCCTCCCCCCACCCCCACCCCCAATCCCACACCAGGAACAAACCATCGAACAAACAAATGAATGAGCTCGCTGTTGTCACATCCAGCAGCTGCACCAGTGAATGGAGCACAGTGAAGAGATGAAAATTGACAATCCGAATCTGTGAGTCTGCAGATCGGAAACGTTTATGCTACTATTCCTTACCCAGTTGTTTGGAAAGCCTCCTGGAGGTGTTGAGCCTTCATATGCACACTTCCGCCCTCCCTCACATCGCGAGAGGTACACTGTGGCAAGGTGCTCCGAAATATCCTGGTGCACAATGGGGTTAACGTCGTGACAACAAATTGAGCTTACAGTTCAACACATTGTCCCAGCAGGGCCTGGAACCAAGAGCATGCATCGAAACCTGGGCTTACCCCAATGACCTCCTCTGCTTGTGGCCGCTGATTTTTTGGGCGCTCACAGTAGTTTCGGTACTCTTCAACGTCTCGAAGAGCATAGCTGGCCACCTGGAAGTGAATTGTCAAGTTGATAATAATCCCGTCACATCATGTTTATATTGGCTGGACAGAATGGAAAAAGGCACAGGGTGCTTGCGCTGCTCTGCCCTTGGCAATCAATGTTGTTGGAAACTAGCTGACTGAGATTCCTCAGCAAAGTAGCTCACCTCAGCATCACACTTCATTTCTTTGGAGCATGGCCTCACAACATAGAAGCGCTGCAGCATGAGGAAGTCAGGCATAAGAATCAGGACTGAAACTGATATAACAGGAATGAAGACAGAGTGAGCACAAAGAATGATGAAACTTCATCCTTGTAACTGCTGGACAGAATGGAAAGGGGCGAAGTGCACCTGGCGGAAAGGCTTTTCAGGTGACCTCCAGAAGGCCTGCACAGATGGGCACACAACGAACAGTCGACCGCTTTCAGTTCTATTCAAGCGTCAGATTAAGACCATTGAAATCGGACAAGCAATCTTCTCGTGGTAACGGTGGGAGAGGCGGGTGGGGTGAGGAAAGCAGGAAGAACGTACTTGTCCACTCACAAAATGGAATAAAACGCTTTCGGCCTCTACCTAAGTAATATACCTGCTCGCAATAAAGGACACGAGAGCCATCCTCCAAAACGGCTGCAGGACAAGAATCGAGCCTGGGACGACGAAGCATTGCATAAAGAGGCAGGGAGAAGAAGAATGAGTACTGGACGAAGAACGTGAAGCCTGGAGCAAAGGAAAGAACCAGCGACTAGGAAATTAGGGAACGGCCGGGTCTACGATTTCCGTGTCGCCCAATTACGCAGCTCAAGACAAGTTCAGGCACCTGAGATTGAAAAAGTTAGCAGGATCGCGTGCTGCTTGGTCTGCTGAAAACTGCAGGGGAATAGAATCAATTTAAGTTAGCTACTGAGTTCAGTACGTTCGACGCAGAAAAAAAGGTACGCGAGTAAGCTACCTTTTCTCCGGTCAACAGATTAGTAACTTCGCGACAGTGATCCCTCCTAGCCCGACTAATCAATCTCTTCAATATGTACGCGCTGCCAAGCACGCACGCCGCCTTGATTATAACGCCTTGATTTAGCCATTTTGGTCCTCCGCTACCAGAATCTTCCGAACCCTTATTGCCGACTCCTGACTCACGCTGATCATGCTTTCCAGAGAGAGGAGGCCCAACGCCGGACTCCATCCAGCCAGTAAAAACGAGAACACGTCAGAGACGTAATCTGGCGCCAAACTATACCCGCGACTATAAAATATCAAGCTTGGGTCACTAAATCACGGAAAGCTGACGACTAATGGCTATTGTGAGTTTCCCGAGTCTAATCCTGATTTCTGAAATTGGCTTATCTCTCTGACTGTAGGATTTGGCTGGCACTCCAGGCTGCGAAAGGCTGAGTCATCTGCGCAATTCGTGAGCTGTTCTGTGCGAATCACGGTCTTTCGCGAAAGTTGTACATACCAAGCACTATTGGCTAATCTATGTCGTGTGAGTTACAAAATGGAAGTCAAGAACATAAATGTCTCTGCGTCTAAGAAATGGAACAAACATGTGAAGTTAAAAACTGCTGAGGCAATGTTGTACAAGATTTGAGTACATTTACTAATTAACCAAGCCCCTTCATTTGACCATACTGTCAAAGATACTGTACAATAGTTCGGTCTTCTAAAATTGTGCCGTTCCACCTTTTCGTAAATCACTCCCACCCCTCCCTTGCATCCCACCCGTTCGTGAGCGACTACCATTCGCATTGCCACTGGTCTCTGTTCCTCTACCACCACGGCCTCCTCCGTTCCTATAATCCCGTGCACCAGCAGCAGCACCACCAAATTTCAATGGCACCACAGGCTTCAAGGGGTAGGTGGATCCTTCGGCATCCACTTTGTATGCAGCTCGCTCGGAGGGAGACAGACGGTAGGGGCAGTGGCGAAGGGATGGAGGGAGAGCTGCCAGTTCAGGGATCCAATGAGCAACGTAGTCGCCATTGGGATCATATGTGGACGCCTGCATTACAGGATAGATCCAGGGAATAGGAGAGATGCGATGCATACACTCGGAGGATGAGAGAGGGAAGCACGCGCATGTGAGTAGCTTAAGTTGTGCACCTTATTAAACTAATAATGTGAGGAACACACACCAACCAAGTGAGGAGATGGATGACAGATGTTCAAAGACATACCTGCTTGGGAATGCTGAAGTATCGGTCCTCCCTGGGATCATTGCCCACTCCTGCAGTGGTACCAAGGGGTGGGGGCACAGCAGGAAAGGCAGACGTCAGAGCCCACGGAGCCATTATGACACCCAAAAAGCCACTTTCCCATCATGCCATCATGCCATAATCCCATCATGCAATGCGAATTACCTGCGTCATAAGCTGTAACCCCACCACAGGACAAGTTCCCCCACCACCCTGCACATTAACCTCATCACATAAACCTCAGCACATGAACCTCATCGCTACAGACCATACCAGCGCCATAAAGCTCCGAGCACCTTACCAGTAATATAGCCGTGTCTTACCACCATTGTAACCGTGTCGTACTCACCGGCACCATACCAACGCTGAACTGGCGTCATACCATACCGGCACCACTGAACTAGCACCCTACCAGCACCATACCAGCACCACCGTACCAGTGCCATACCAGCACCACCGTACCAGCACCACACCAGCAGCGTACCAGCACCATAGGTCCAGTTGCCGTAGTTGGAAGCAGGGTCGTGATCAAGGAGGAGCGACTCAAACCACTCAGGCCCCATGCGGCACATTAGGCCCTGTTACCCCACCAGCATACCACGGTCCCACCATACCACCATACCAGCGCCATACCAGAGCCATCACCGTAATACAACCGTATGTCCAGTTGCCGTAGTTGGAAGCAGGGTCGTGGTCAAGGAGGAGCGACTCAAAACACTCCGCCCCCATGCGCCAGTCCATGCCCATGTCCCTCACCAGGAACGAGCACACTATCTGTGGCACACGGCACACAGCACACTTGTACAGATGTATGGATAGTGACTGGGTGGGTTAGCGCAAGGGGTTATGCAGCCCGAACCACTCCGCCCCCATGCGCCAGTCCATGCCCATGTCTCGCACCAGGAACGAGCACACTATCTGCACCAACGCCGTGCAGTGTACAGAATGCATGGGTGGTGGTTGGTTGGTTGGTTGGTTGGGTTCACACAAGGCGGGGCATGCACCAAGAACGAGCACACTGTCTGCATACATGGAGAGGGTGAGGCATATGAGGGGCATGCATGCATACATGGGTTGTGCTGGTTGCTGAATTGGGGGAGATACAGTACCTGAAAGGGAAGCAACAAACCTCTGCAACCTCCTGACAAGGACGCGCTAATAAGAGGCTAGTAAACCTGCATGTGCACCTCAGTAACCCATGCACGGCAGGCTCGTGAGAAAAAAACCTGCGTGCCTTTTATGAGGTGCCACAAAAAAAATAGAGGCGCCTCACAAGTTGTAAGAAGTGGGTACCACCTGCAAGTGCAGCTGAGGAACGCAAGCAGGAAAGGCCCATGCGAAGAAACCTGCATGCCAAACCTGTCCAATACATGCCTGCCCCGAGCCTATACCGCACCTGTCTGCCTCGGTTGGACATGAAACCCGTGGCTGCAAGCTCCCTCATATTGGCATCCACCAGAGGGTACCTGGTGTGATAGTGGGTAGTGGGAAAAAAAATGAAAAAAAAAAAAAAAAAAAAAAAAAGGAATGATAATCACTTGAGCAAGTGATCTGAAGGAACATGTGTGGGTGGGTGTTTGTCAGTGTAGACTAGGAAGCAGACAGCAGACAGGGAAGAGGATGGAAGAGGATTCACATGCACGCATGTATGCACACACACTCTCTCTCTTCCACTCACTCACTCACTCACTCTCTTATAAATGCAAACATACTCACCCCGTTCGTCCCTCCCGCCACGAATCAAAGAGAGCTCTGTCCGTGGACCAATCTCGGCCGTTGAATTGCAGCTTGCGGGGCCCACCTGGCATGATCCAAGGGGATGGACACGAGGAGAGAAGTGAGTGGTGGAGAGGAGGCAGGGGAAACGGGGGAAAGAGATGTGATTGGCGGATAAGATGTACTTTGTGGAATGCAGTGTAACAAGATGGAGTGCGGTGCTAAGGGGTGGGGAAGATACCCAAGTGGAAGATGGAGTTGCTGCATTTAATGGAGAGAAATCTAAAGTAGTCCCTCCAAATCAGCTCAAACAACACCCTGCAGCGTTGAGGGTGGGCACATAAGGGATAAGGGGGGCATGCATGGTCCCGGGAAGAAAAAAGTGCAGTTGTATGATTTTAGGTGTTACGGTTTAAGAATCTAATATTCATGGGGGTATGATTTCCAAAGGGGTACAAGTGGAGCGTAGGAGTGGAGTAGCAGTGTACTTTTTGAGTCAACAAAACCGTTAGGTGTGAGTGGAGCGTTAGGGGGAGGGTATGAGTGCAGTAGCAGTGCGTGAAGCAATTGATGCACATAATTGGCGATGGCATGGCACATACCAGTATGTGGACTCGTTTGCTACTCGCTCCCTCTCGTACCGCAGCACCTGGGGGTGGGTGAGCGCAGCAGCACAGGGGGTGCGGCAGCACAGGGGATTGAAGCATGTGGCGAAAAAGGGTGAGAGTGAACACCCAGTATGTGGCCTCGTTTGCTACTCACTCCTTCTCGTACCACAGCACCTGGGGTTGGGTGAGGACATCAGCACAGCACAGGGTGGTGCGGCAGCGGAATGAAGCATGTGGCGAAAGGGGTGGAGAGTAAAATCCACTAAGTGAAATCGTTTGACACTCGCTCCTTCTTGTGTCGCAGCACGTGGAGATGAGGCGAGCACACCAAGACAGGCACAGCAAGACAGGGGCGCACATGCATTTGTTTCGTGCTTGAGAGGTGGCTGTGATGCGATTTGATTGCATTCGCTGCGTGTTTGAGGGGGGCAGCCCACGCTAACATGGTTGTACCAGGCTTCGCAGGAGCAGGCAAACGCAGGGAGACACAAGAAAGACGGAATTACAAAAAGACATCACACCTCTACACAAAACACACCTCTGCATGGATGAACAGTGCAAAAGTGCATCCATACGAGCCAAGGAGCTAGCCTGGTGCTTCACATCTGCACCCCGCATAGCAGAGCACTCCATTACTGACCTGCTTATGTAACTTGCAGAACCACGACCATCACCTTTGCACCACATCACACACCTCTGAATGAATGTATCGAGCAGAGATACATCCATGTGCCAGCCATGGGGATAGCTTGGTGCTGTAATCCGCCCCCAGCATGCCATTGCGAGTCAGCTTGTACTCCTTAATGCACTCCCGCTGCCACACATACTCCTCCACCCGACCCAATGCTGCTGTTTCACCACCCTTGAACGGCAGCACGCCCCTTGGGTCCTGGTTCAAGGAAGACGGGGAGCAGGAAGGCAAGCAATAAATAATTCAAAACAGCTGAATATGTCTCGTTTGTACTCTTTAATGCAATCCCGCTGCCACACATACTCCACTCGAGCCAGTGCTGCTGTCTCCCCACCCCTGAATGGCAGCACACCCCTTGGGTCCTGGTTCATGGGAGTTGAGAATTGGGAAGGGGGGTGATCAGAATACAGGCATAACAACTAAATGCATCAATTTGTACTCGTTAATGCAATCCCGCTGCCACACATACTCCTCCACCCGACCCAATGCTGCTGTCTCCCCACCTCTAAACGGCAGCACACCCCTTGGGTCCTGGTTTATGGGAGTTGATAATCAGGAAGGAAGGAGATGGAATCAATTCAGGGTTGTCGTATTCACTAAAAGCGCCCCCACTATCTTGGGTTCAATTAGGAAGCGCCACACGATGCACATCCTTTCAAAAAAACTAACGAGAGTGGGCACAGCCAGAGCAGAGCTACCTGTGGTGGCGGGTCGTCAATCCCAAGGTCTGCCAGAGAAGGCAGCGAGCCCAAACCGCCGATCCTGTCAACAGCTTCGGCAGAGAGGAATGGTCCGAGGCTGGCAGGCATGGTGAGGGGCGGGCGGACCTTGGCCTTGGTTTCCACAGCCTGCGGAGAGAGCAGGGGAAAAGGGTGGAAAACGGTAGGAACCGAGTGGGAGAGGAGGACAGGGTGAGAGCACTTCATTCCCGAACATGGTTTGGGGGTTTTGGTTCGGTGTTCCAAAGGCAGAGGGAGCCTGAATTGCCTCTAAAAACAATGCTTCACAGTAAGACAAAACACCACGACAGGGCTGTGCTGCGGCCCACAGAAGAAAGGCTTACTGAGAAGCTGCCTGTTGATATACCAGTGTATTCACAATGCTACAGTATCCACCCCCTTTACAGACAGACTCACCTTCCGGAAATGAGTGTAGACGTCAGGCAGGGCAGCAGGAGCGAACGGCAGATCATCCACGTGGTACATGGTCAGCCCCCATATCAGGTCCAGCTTCGGGCGGCGACCGTTGGCAGTATCTGCTGCGGGCCGTTCTTGAGCTGTTATTGGGCCTCCTGTGGCCCTCGTTATAGTCACATTGTTTAGCGCATGCTTGAGGTTCCTCTCCACCCTGAGCTCCTCGTCTGTTGTTTCCGCCCGAGCCACCACCTGGAAACTCCCCGGAAGGGAAGGCAACCCAGAAGACGAGTTGAAGTATGTTCATCTTCGCCCAGAAGGAGGCAACCCAACTGCTTAACCTCATAAACGAATGAACACAGAGCACAAGGACCGGACTATGCATGCAGCAGCACGCCACACATATAGCACATGGCACATGACATTTGGCATATGGCGCATGCCGCATGCCCCCCACATCGCATCGCACGTGCTACTGCACTGCACACTACGACGACACACACCCAGCCACAACACATTGATGTGCCCACCAGATGCGCGTTGAGAGCCGCCACCAGCTCGGGCAGCACGGTTTCAGGCGGCCCCACCCTCACGACCAGCTCCGACCCCATCCCCCGCAAGCCCTGCCTCATGTCCGCCACGCTCTCTAACAGGAAGCGTGCTCGGTGGGCTGGTAAGGGGTGCAAGGGAGAAGCAAAGAGAAGGAAACTCTCACAACCAGCTCCAGCCCCATCCCGTGCAGGAGGCGCGCTAGGTGGGTTAGTGGAGGGCTGCAGGGCGCCGCCTCACACCCGCCACGCTCTCCAGCAGGAATCGGGAATGGTGGGGGGGATATGGGGAGATGGAGGACGGGGAAGGCGGGGGCAGGGGGCGGAAGTGGGGGGGAGGAAGGAGAGGAGGAATGGGGAGGCGCGAGGGTGGGGTGGAGCGGAAGTGGGGATGACAGATCACCCCCCCCGAGTACTTATATGGGCTGTGTGCCAGGGGATCACGTCTAGCCGTGCCAGAGGATCTCGTCAGCCACCTTCTCTTTCCCACCAACGGCGAATACACCGTTTTTGCGTTAAGCGCGCACCTGCCATTTTCGGGAAGCCGAAGTGGTGCGTGGTGGAGAAGCAGCGCGGGTCGAAGCAGTACACGGGCACCGCGATCGCCGCCGCCTGCCACGCGCGCAGCAGCGCCTCGCTGTCGTGCACGCGCAGATCGCTGCGCAGCCACACGATCGCGATCCCCTCGCCGCGACCCTTTGCGTCCCCCGCCGCCGCCGCCATCCCCGCCGCAGCTTCCGCCGAGGTGAGATCTGATTCTATTTTTGTGCTATTCGTGCTGCTACTGGTAGCTGGGGATGAGCTGGAAGTTGCTGCGAAGGTGCTGACTGCGCGTGATGTGGACTGGGTGCTTTTGAGAGCGGGATTTCCGGGGAGGAGGTTCGATGCGATTGGTCGGGACGTGACGCGAGGCGCTACAGCTGCAACCTTGAGAATGACGACCGTTACTTTCTGTAACCGTTTGGGCGTATTAGCTGTGACTAGCGACAATTGACGTGGACCGCGTGAATAAATCTGCCGACGTGGAGATCGACTGGGCAGAAAACGGCTTCCGTTATTCCCGGAAATGCGAGCGGAATGCGAGGAACTGTGCAGCGTGGCGTAGACAGCGGAAGTGACGGCGGCGAGTGCGGGAGGGAGAGGTCGACAAGGCGGTGGGACTCGGAGCGGGATAAAACTCATGGTGTTGCTAAAGTTACTTACCGAAACAAACTCGCCGTCATTCCCGGGTTTCAAATGGAGCAGTTCAGGCGGAGCTCACGAGCAGCCTGTGCGAGGCGAATGCTTTCCGTAGCGCGCGTGGTGCGCGTGGCGCGAGTTGAAGCAGTGCACGCGGAGAGAGGTGACGTGGGGGTAGCGTGTGATGACTGCCATGCCAAGCCTTGCCAAAGCCTTGGGTGACCATTTGACTCGACTGTAAAGTAAGTCTTGGACGGAATGTTGCAAGGAATGCAAGAGCTTCATTTGGCAGCGGGACTCGTGGCGTGAAATTGGCCACGACAGGAGGGAAGTAGCGTGGCGCCATGGATGTCACTGGATTCGAAAACACACAGGGAACTGGAGGAACACAAGAATTGCGTTCCCGCACATGACCTTGGTCCTAATACAATACTAGTCATATTAAATACTTACAACGTATTATAACATAAATATTTCAGACAAGTAACATTTTTTGTTAAAAAAACATTTATTTTCTGTTAATTTGGTATATTTTTTTTAAAAGTTGTATTTCAGTCCTAAACAACCCTCAACAGAAACATCACACTATCTATTGCAAATGTTGGTGAATAGAACGCTTATATCACTAATGAAGTAACACATGGGGGAATTTACACATCACACTCACAATCTAACAGGTGGAATTATCAGTGAGTTGACTTGAGGGACCGCCAGTGACATCCAGAACTCTTTGACCCCAAGTCTGTAATCAAACTTGCCTACCTGGCACATCCTCCTCCAAACAACCGTCTCTCTAGCGGATCCGACGGGACGGGATCACTCTTTCTGAGGCGGAACAACTTTTGCGGTGGCAACCTTCCCGCAGCCCGAGGCTGCCGGTTTTATAGCTCGAACCTTCCATTTGGGGAACATATATAGATAGTCACAAAAACTGGATCTATATCACGAATGGTCGTCCGGCTATCGCAAACGGACACAGAATCTAGGATTCTATCACGGACGGTCACAAAATCTGGAGTTCTATCACGGGTAGTCACAACGTTGCCCCACGCACGACTCTATCACGTTTGGTCACACAATGAAACGCTCTATGGAATGATGAAATTACACGAGTGACTGTAGAGATTCGGGGAAAGGTATATCACGCGCGAAAAAAATGTTACCTCCGAAATAAGCTCGCGATCACTTTCGCAAACTCGTTCAAAGCAGGAAACAATTGTCTTTTTCCCGCAGCAGATTTACATCCGCAGCGAGTCGCGAATGGAAGCCTAAAAACAGCATAATCAAAAAAAATTGCAGAATTATAACCGTCCGCAAAAAAAAAAAAATCGTACCTTTGGACTTTCGGTATCAACCCTAAACACCTTGTCGTCAGGTGTTTAGTGTTGATGCCCTCTCGGATGGCATGCCATCCGAGTGGGTTTTAGTTTTTTTTTGTTTTTTTTTTTGGTGATTTTTCAATTTGCATGCAAGTTCTTGTAACTTTCGCCTCCACGACTCGCTACGGAATTAACTAGACTACGCATATATGACAAGACTAGTCACCTGTTAAATGTCCATAAATCTCAGCAGTTTAAGGCCGTTACAGCTTGTACACCGCGCGTTTCGACTCGTGACGAAACGTGATACGTTTTTGGGACAGCGTGTGACTATCCGTGATAGAATCCCAGATTTTGTGACCATTTGTGATAGATAGCTAGATTGTATGCCCGTTCGCGATAGCAGCGTAACTTTCTGTGATAACAAGCCCCTGTTTGTGACCGCCTATATATTGACCCTTCTGATTGGGTCAACCCCTGTCTTCACGGGGCGCGCTATGTCACTCGATGTGACTCGTCATGATGTGACTGGCTGACCCCCACCAGAGGTGTCTTTGCGACGTGACCAGAAGGTTTTTGTCACCGCTGCCCGCCGAATGAAGATTCATCCATGCTGCACTCCGCTTTGGTCTACTGGCAGCTGATTGGCGGGATTCTTTCGCGATGGCATTTCGTAGCCTTCTTGCTTCGTCGAAAAGAGTAGAGCTAGACATCGCTTTCATCAGTGGTCAACCACACTACAAAACTAGCTCGGTGATTCCCCAGGTTTCGCTAACCTTCGCTGGCCAATAAACCGGTTCATTGGGCCAATGAGGCGTTTGCAGAATCAGCACCCAAACCAAATGGGCTTGGACAAATGATGAAATCTTCATGGGAATCGACTGACCGCTGGCGTACTTTTAGAAGAGTTGAGGTGACGCGGGTGCGGTGCGTTGTGGTAATAGTTTAGGGAGGGTCAGAACGATTTGTGCGTCTTGCGGGCAGCATCATTATTGCAGGTTGCGGGCAGCACCGAAGGTGAACAAGTATAATTGTGCCTCACACGAGTTGTGCTGGTTGGTTTCCTTCCCCCCCATTCCCCCTGTCTCTCGCCTTGCCTGCATTGCTGATCAATTTCCTTCACTTCCCTCTTCTTTGCTTTCCCTTGTTCCTTGCTAAATCCCGTCCACTTTTACTCTTGCCACTTCACATCCGTTACGTCAGCTTGCCAATTGCGTCCGTTCGATCACTTCTTCCTCGTCTCCTCTCCTGCACGGAACTCCTTGGTGCATCGTCGCCTTATTTCTCTCTCCAGCTCCACGTCAAGCGTAATTCGGCACCTGACGAGTATTCTAGTTCCTGAGCGTTTCTTTCACGTCGAGCCCGAAAAGGCCAGTCTCCGTTAATATGCCCATTGTAGATTCGCTTCCTGCTATAAGCTTCGTCGATTCGCGTCGTCACCTCGTGCACAGCCGGAATCCGGCGGCTACTAGCAACAGAAGACCTAGTACCATGTCGATGTCGATTTTGACAACTGTTACTACTGCTGCCAATGTCAATGTCGGTGCTGATGCGACCATACTATTAGGCTGCGCATGCCCTTATAAGCCGCCGCCAGTAGCGGCGCACCCGCCAGAACTCCTTCTGGCGACGGAATCAGTCAGCATGACGTCAGCAGCAGATGCGAGCATGACATGTGCGAGTCGCGATACCTTACCGCTAGAAGAGCTGTCAGTTCAAGCAGCAGCAGCGCCAATCGCCGAGTCCTATTGTGTCGCAGCGCCTGAAAACCGGGCGACAGGAGCGGCAGCAAGCTGTTTTCATTCGTCAGCTGCAGCTGCGACGTCGCCAGGTCATCGTCGCCAGCATCGCGCGGTAGCCTTCGTTCAAGACTGCCTTTGGCTATCGTTACAGGTACTGTAGCAACCCGACGAATCTGTTCCGGAATGCAATCTTCTTCGTGCGAGCATCCCGCTCGACCGAGAGTCCTCCCGCTCCCTGCGCTCTCTTCTTTCCCGCACGCCCGCAATTTGCGCGCATTCCCCGCTTCCCACGTTCCCCCCAAATTCCCTCGACCCACCCTCTCCTCTTCCCCCACCCCCTCCGCCATTCCCTGACCCGCCTCTGCCCGCGCCGACACGCATTATCTCGTGTTCTTTGCAGACGTGTTTGGAGCTCTGCTGGATCGCTTTGGTCATCGTCGTCTTCGTTATAGGCTGCTCGCTCTCGCGCCGTATCGAATCCATGCGCGCTTCTTGTATCGGGGCTGGAGTACAACTCGTCTTCAGCGAGGTGAGCCGGGGAGAGGACGAATTCGCCGCGCATCCCGCCGTTCAGTACGCTGAGCCTCGCACCGTGATTCTCGGTTCCCGTGCACCGAACGAGCAGGAAGACTTTTTGCATTCGTCATCGCACAGCAGTTCAGGTAAGACGCTTTCCGGTCCGCCCTGCATGCGCAATGCTTCCTCCTCTGAATTCCCTTGCCCCTTACTAATGTCACGTCAGGTAACCCACCTATAAATTTCCAGATTCTCCATATTTTTCCTGCCTAGTAACCCGCTGCTTACAACCTGCCTTACACCCACTTTTTTTTTCTCCATAAATCGCTCCTCTCATAATTTTTTCTTGCCCGTTCCCACCAACTCCCTTCCCTGCCCCACTTTTTTCCGACCCCCCGCTTCTCCCATGCGCAGAGCCATCACATGCGCTTGATTTGATACTCGCACGCGACTGGACTCAGCGCCCCTTACCCAGCTGCAGCACACGCGACCACATCCACGGCAACCACACCAACTGTCGTGCGCCTGGCTTGTCGGATTGTAAATGTGATATTCAGGGAGAAGAATTGCTGCTGATGGCAAACGCTGCTGCGCTTGCGTCAGGAGTTCTGCAGACAGGCTGCAAACGGCGCAGCCTGCGCAAAGACGAGGTTGCTGACGTCAGCTGGTTGGATGAAGGGATGAGTTGGCTCCCGCACACCTTAAAGACCGAGGTGAGTTTTGTGAAATTCTGTTTCCCAAGGTTTCTACAAGTGCGTGATGTGGGATGTCGCAGGATAAGCATGTGGGAAGTAATAAGTATTACTGTAGGATTCACATTGTATTGTGTTCTGCTTCCTTCGCTATTCTGCACGCCGAAACAGGTGTCGCACCGTGAACAGGAAGCTACATCAGCATCAGCCACAGGTCCGTGCATGATTGCAAAAGAGGAGATGGCGACAGGGGATTTTAAGACAGGAGCGGACGAGTTACAATGGGACAATAAAGAAGCTCCTGGGGAGGAGAGTGGAATCAAGAATGTTGCTTACCTGGGATTGCTTCTAACGAGCTCTTCCAGTAATGAGTCGCATGCACAAAACGAGGAGTTCACAAGAACTGCCACAAACAGTCCTGGAGCGGTGCAGCAGGGAGATGGCATGCTGCTGGATAAACGAACGGGCGGAGCTGGGAAGCCAGACTCGCTGCACGAAGGATGGACAGCTGTTGGAGAACCTCAGCCCGAGCCTTTGAGAGCAGTCAGCAGCTGACCACGTCTTCTATGGTTACGTGCAGCTCGCTGTAACATGGTTTTTTTTTTTCAAGAGGTGGAGGGGTAAGAACATCCCCAACAACAACAGCTCCACTATGGAGGTGATACATATTGTTTCTGTGCTCCGCAGAAGGTGTGACAGCTGTGTTGCAGGGGCACGGTAGGGTACCAACTTTGGGGTGGTTTGAGATGTTAGAATTTGAAGTGATTGAATAGGATCGTACTAAGGATGGTAGCTTCTTGTCGTAGCGGAAGTCTTTGTATGAATTAAAGCCAGTGTAGGAGGCTTTGTCTGAGCCTAATATGTAAAGCTCATGTAGTGATACGTTTCAGGATCTATGTCTCTGAAATCAGGTATATTATAAAATGACTAACATACAAAATATATAACTAGAGTAAAGTACCTATTCGCCTACTGTACTGTGCTTTTCTTGTTCTGAAACGGTACGTAACTTTTCGCGAGGTCTATAGCTACGTGCTGACGTCATCCTATGGCGCGTAGCGCTTTGCTGACGTCAGCCTATCGGTACTTTACAGTACTACACGAATTCCTTCAAGTGCTTAAGTCTCGATATTATCTCAACACTCCCCTTCACTTCTAGGGGTTCGGTATAGTTATCCGGTTGTCTCGGAAATTCCGCTGAGCTGGTTGCAGTGGTGGAATTTCTGTCGCGTCAGCTTCTTGGTAAGTGAGTCAGCTGCCATGTCACCAGTGGGACAGTAGACAAGGCGCATTCTCCCTTTGTCGATCGCATCTTTGACGAAGAAGTAACGTAGTGAAATATGTTTCGTGCGATTGACGAAGCCGGGTTTGTTGGCGATGGTAATCGCACTCTGGTTGTCGCACTGCAACGCAAACTGAATTGGCGTGACGAACTTCGCTTCGTCGAGCAGTTCCTGTAAGTATAGTCCTTCTCGAGTTGCAGCACACGCGGCAATGAATTCTGCTTCAGCCGAGGAAAGTGACACGAGTTCCTGTTTTGATGAGTTCCATGAGATTGGACCAATGGGCTCGAGACGGAAAATGTAGCCTGTTCGTGACCGGCGATCTGACGTGTCACCAACGTGGTCCGCGTCGACATATCCGCTGAGATACATTTTGTCGGTCGGTTTTCCTGTGCTGAAAATCAGCCCGACTGTGGGTGTTGCGACAAAGTAGTGTAGAGCGCGCTGAAGATCGAGGTGATGTTCTTCTTTTGGGCAGCGTAAAAATTGTGCGAGATAGCTTGCGACGTAAGCAAGGTCGGGACGGCACGTGACTGATGCGAAGAGAAGACATCCGAGTTGCTGCTGGTACAGTTGTAAACCAGTTGCCGAAAGTTTGGTGTTGTTTATGATGTACCCGGTGGGTGTAGACCGGAACGGTGTAGCGACGTAACTTGTAGGAATCTTGAAACGCTTAGCGAGTGACTCAGCATACTTCGATGCTGTAAGGTGAATGGCGGAGGAAGTTCGCGAAATGTTTAACCCAAGAAATTGGGTTACTTCGGTGGAGACAGTTAAATCGAGGGACTTCTTCAGATCTGCTTCGATGCGATCACCCAAGGAGGTTGAAGAACTTACGTAGAGAATATCATCCACGTAAGCCACAAGTAGCGCATAGCTCCCCTTGTCGTCTAGTCGATACATTCCGGGGTCATGCGGCAGTTGTCGGAACCCAACCTCTGTGAGTTTCCTGTTCAAATGCTGCTGCCACAGTCGCGGAGCTTGTTTGATGCCGTACAGTGATTTCTTGAGTTTGCAGACACTTGGCGGATTTGTCGGATAGGTATGTGGATATTCGACGTAGATTTCAGCATCGACGTCAGCGTATAGAAAAGCATTGGAGACGTCAATTTGTCGAAGCGGAAAGTTCTTCGCAGCTGCTTTGCAGATGACAAGACGAACACTTGTGTGTCGACTGACTGGGGCGAAGGTTAGCGTGTAGTCTACCCCGTGAGTTTGGTCAAAACCACGAACAACCCACCTTGCCTTATGTTTTTCATAAGAGCCGTCAGCTTTCGTCTTCACACTGAAAACCCATTTTCCGGTAAGAATATTTTTATTTGTAGCCTTTTCAATGGGTATGAGATCCCAAGTCTCCCGTTTTTCCAGGGCAGCCAGTTCACGATCCATGGCTTCACGCCATTTTTCGCGATGTGGTCCTGAAAGGGCCTGTCGGGCAGTTTTTGGTTCTGCGACTTCTGAAGAATTATGCTGTACTGCTGCTGCGAGTCCCAGTATCTGAAGCCCAGTGTGATAATTAGGACTGTCGTCGGTCCGTCCTGCGAAATTGAAAGATTCACACTGTTCACCATTTGCCCCCCCAATTTCGTCAGGATCGACGCGGATGCTGCTGTCAGTTACAGCTGGCATGGGACGTCGTTGATCGTCCACCAGGTAAGTATGATGAACTTCATGAACGTCGTTGGGATGAGCGTCGACGAGTGGAATGAATTCCGGAAAGCCGGAAGACGTGGTTGGAATAGGTGGATCAGGAGGGGGTTCACGTGCACCGTCAATGTCAGGTTCTTCGCTGGCAGCGAGTTCGGCGTCAGCACTGGCGAATGATCGAACACCGTGGAAAAGTGTAGCAGGGTCACGCTGCGTGGCGAGGTACTGTTCCAAGACAGGAAGGGTCGGATTTTCGTAGAAAATACAGTCGCGGGCAGGAATTAAAAGTCGATTGCGATAATCCAGAATACGCCATGCAGAAAACTGTTTCTCAAGGCCGAGATGAAGGCCCCACTTAGCACGTTGATCGAAATTTCCGAGCGGAGCGGTGGGAGGACGATATTGCACAACACACCCAAAAACTCGAAGAAGTTTCGTGGTGCCCAACTTTCCTGTCCACAACAAGTGAGGTGATGCGTTGTTTGGTAAAGCCGATGAAGACAGGAGGTTATGTAACAGCGTTGCGTGGTCCATCGCGAAGGGCCAGTAGAGTGGGCCGAGTTGAGACTGTGCGAGGAGTGCTCGCATCTTTTCTTGCAAGGTACGATTGAGGCGTTCAGCTACACCGCTCTGCTGGTGAGCGTGAGGAAGTGACAACAGGCGCCGTATGCCTCGTTCTTGCAGGTACGCTGTGAACTCGAGGCTGCGATATTCTCCAGCTCCGTCACACTGGAAGCTTTTGAGTTTGGTGTCGGACTCACGTTCTGCGAGAGGTAGCCATGTCTGAAACGCTGTGAAAGCAAGAAAACGATTAGTCATGTTACCAGTCCAGACGTATCGAGTAGAAGCTTCAGTAAACGTGATAACATATTTCTCGCCGTTGAAACCTTCTGCAGGTAAGTTTAGAATATCGCTGTAAACTATTTTCCATCAAGCGATAATCCTCAGCGCCAGGAAAATGAGTCGGGTACGGTTCGTGCGGTAGATTTGCTGCTGGGCAGATCAAGCAGGGTGATGGACGGTTAACCAGTTTCATTTCGAGGCCGCTAGGTAAGAGAAGAGAATTCTTGTCAAGAACAGCTGCTTTGATTGTGTTGTTGAGCGTAGACTGCGACGGATGACCAAGACGCTTATGCCTGATGTCTGCAGTTGCTTTGTGTCCTTGTGCGCGCAGATAATAGTCGGCGTTAGCAAAGAAAGACAACAGCAACCGATGACCGTCAGCGTGAACATGATCTGTGACAGGCGGGATAAACCTGGTAAGGTTAGGTGGTGGAATTTTGATTTCAACGTCGATGGATTCGCCCGGTGAAAGAACTAACTCCCCGCTCTCTTGATCTGATGCTGCAGGTTTAGGTTCAACACCGACAAGTCGTCCGGAGTTGAGGACTTCCATGTCAGCGACACGCTGCTCTGCTTCTGTGAGAAGACGTTGGTCACGATCAGCAGGTGTTTCTCCCCAAGTAGTCTCGTCAGGTTCCTGTGCCTTCACCCGTGGGCATAGTCATCGTATCTCCCCAACCAGCAACGTGAGCAAGATAATCTCGGGAGTTTTGGACGTCGTTTAAGCCTTGGTTGTCGAAGGTCAGCATGACAGCGGCAGCCGTGGTTGAAGATGTGGGTACAACTCCGTCACGAGGAACAGTATCATCGGTGTAATCGATGTCGTCACGATGTTCCCATGGGCCAAGAGAGAGAATATTCTCGGAGTCGGCAGTGGTGCGTTCAGGTACGAAGTTGAGAACAAACACACCGTTCTGTTCAATCGTCGTGCCGAGTTTCCTGTCTCCATACTTTAAGGTAAACTTGCCCGGTTCACCAAGAAGTGTAATACCATTTCTCATGAGCTGTGCTGATGACATCAGATTGAATCCAAGTCGAGGAACGAGGAGTACATCGTTAAGATGAAGACTGAAGTCTTCTTCAACAGAATCAAGAATGATGATACCCATCCAGTGTGCTGTAAGACGTTGATTGTTGGCGACGGTTACAACGCACGGATTCAGAAGACGACGTTGATTGATGACGAAGCGATTTTCTGATGAACACATATGCTGCCCGCAACAACTGTCAAGATACCAAGTGTTGGGACCTTCCAAGGTATGTGCAAGGTTGGCGTAGACCTCGGGTGGTATGGGCATGTGAGAATTGAGGAATGAATGATGGAATAGAAAATGAGTTGGGTACAAATATGAAACCCTAAGAGACTGTACCCCATAGTGTCTACCCCACTACGGCCTAAACAGGCTATGTGATTAATGTTCGACACACCCCCATAGGCAAAGTGGGGGAGAACAAGGGGTCACAAGACCAGTCAAGCAAAGCAAATCAAAGCAAGCTCAGGGTGGATCACAACGTCACCACACATTCCGAGCACAGGTTCAAAGGCCACAAGGCCAGTTCACATGCAGGATTATACATAAAAGGTAAACAAGCAAGTGCAGGTATATATAGATCACAGTACAGGTAAAGTCAAGAGGTAAGCAAGTGAGGCAAAGTAGGCACAAGACCTAGCATAGTACAGAAGCGCTGATGATCACAAGGCTGAAGTGCCTTGGTGAAGATATCAGCAGTGTTGGCCTGGGAGGCCACGTAAGCAAGACGCAGCTGACCACGCTGCTGCAGCTCACGAGCAAGGAAGTAGCGAAGAGCAATGTGCTTCGTTCTGTGCTCCAGTCTGTGCTCCAGACACAAGGCCAGCATGGCCTTGTTGTCTACGTACAGAACCGGAGGAGAACGAGGAGGCTCACCGAGGTCAGTCAGCAGGTAGGTGAGCCAGCGTAACTCCTGTGCAGCCATGGCCCCTGCGTAGATCTCAGCCTCACAGCTGGAGCTGAGAACAGAAGACGAGCGAGTAGACCGCCACGAAACAGAGCCGGAACCAAGGCTGAAGGTGTAACCCTGTGACGACCGCTGTGTAGCCAGGTCGTCAACCCAAGACGCGTCTGCGTGACCAGTGAGGACCACTGGACTCCGCCCTCCAAGCACTAGCCCCATGCCCGACGTACTGCACAAGTAGCGCAACACCCTCTTCGCTGTAGCCATGTGCTCTGGTCGGTGTCTACCCCGAGCAACATAGCGTGCCAAGATTCTAAGAGGGTATGCCAGGTCAGGTCGAGTGCAGGTCATCAGGTACATGAGGCAGCCAACAAGCTATGGGTACGGGCCACTCGGCTCTACGGACTCATCCGAAGGCAGAGCTGAGAGCGAGTGGCGAGTAGACAGAGGAGTGGCCTGAGGTGAGGATTACGTGAAGTCGAAGCGCTGAAGGACCTGCTGCACCATGTGTGACTGAGTCAGGGTAATGGTGCGCCGTGCTCTGTCCCGAGTGATCTGCAAGCCAAGATAGCTGCGCAGTTCACCCAGGTCAGTGCAGGTGTGTCTCTTCTGCAACTCGGACTTCACGTGGGCGAGTCCAGCAGTGTCAGCCGTAGCGAAGACCAAGTCGTCGACGTACACGAGGATGTAGAACGGTGGCAGCAAAGTGTCGGTGCGAAGAAACAGCGACGGGTCAGCAGTGGAAGGAGCAAACCCAAGAGCCGCAAGCGTAGTTCTCAGTGTGTCGTGCCACTCATGGGGCACCTGGCGGAGACCGTAGACTGGCCGCCGGAGGCTCCAATGGGTACCAGGAGGAAACGACCCAGTGAAGCCAGGTGGGCGGCGCAGCCAGATCTCCTCTTGCAGGCTGCCCTGTAGGAAAGCAGTGCTGAAGTCAAGGGAGTGAAGCTCGTAGTCACGCTGAGCAGCGACGTGCAGCAGAACCCGAAGAGTGGTCATCTTCGGGGTCGGGGAGAAGGTCTGAAAGAAGTCAACTCCCTGCCGCTGACTGAAGCCTCGAGCCACGTAACGCGCCTTGAAGACAGGCGGAGAACCCGGCGGCCGCTTCACCCTGAAAATCCACATGCCACTGACGATGTTCGCCCCAGGTGGGGGAACCTCGTCAACGTAGGTGCCTGTGGACTTTCAGAAAGCCATCTCTGCATCCATGGCTGCCTGCCACTGAGAGGAGTAGGGACCCTCTATCGCCTCTGCGTAAGAGCGCGGGGTCGGGATGTCTGGTGCATCCGGGTCTCCCTCAGGGGCAAGCAGCGTAGACACGAGATAAGGTAAAGCAGCAGCAAAACACTGGAACTCCTCCTGTCTGTCCTCAAGGACGTCCGTGCTAAGAGCACACTCACCCCCGACGGACAGAAGACAGACAGACGCAGACTCAGCAACAAGACTAGCGGCGTAGTCTAGACGACAGTGAGCAGCGAAGTCGACAAGCTCTGCAACTAAGGCAGACGCAGCAGTGGACACAAAGGAAGGGTCAGTGACAACAATGGCTAGGAAACGCGTGACAGTAGGACTGGCAGCACGAAGGGAGTCAGACTCCGGGTCAGCAAGAGCAGGAAGAGAGGACGCTGGAGGAGACGGCAAAGGGACACGCTGCGACGCAGTGGAAGGACGCAGTGCCATCTGATGCGTGCCCGGGACCGCAGGAGGACGCTGACGTGGAACACGACGACTAGTGCGAGCAGTACGAACAGGCGACGCAGGACGCGACTCAGGCTCACGACGCTCAGCAAGACCTCCAGTAGGACCAGCGTAGGGAGAAGGAGCAGGAAGAGGGGAGGTCAGCTGTAACTGTGACTCGGACTGCACAGGCGGTGGACACTCTAAGGAAGGAGCAGGACCAGGAGAAGGCGGAAGGCCAAGAACCTGCTCAAGGAGCGGAACGAAGTACGGCCGCGGCCGCGCAGCGCCTCCAGAACCAGCAGAGACAGCACCAGCACCCTCAGCGGCAGCTCCAACTCCAACAGCACCACCAGTACCAGAAGCACCCCCAGCAGCTCCAGTAGCGCCAACTCCAGCACCCACAGCAGCACCGGCTCCAGCAGCACCTCCAGCTCCAGTACCTTCAGCAGCTCCGGCTCCAGCAGGACCCCCGGAAGACTCAGCAGCTCCGGCTCCAGTACCTCCAGTAGCACCTACTCCAGCAGCACGGCCAGCTCCAGCTCCACCAGGAGCTCCAGCACCAGTAGCACCACCACTCCCAGTAGCTCCAGTACCTCCAGTACGAGCACCTCTGGGACCCATGGCTCCAGCACCCCCGGCAGCAGTAGAACCTCCAGCACCGGCAGCACCACCAGCTCCAGCACCGAGGAAACCACTCGCGCAGCTCCTGTGGAGAGGGTAGCTCCCGCCGGGACAAAGCACCCGAAGGACCTCCAGGTCCAGCACCGGCAGGCTCTACACCCCCACTCTCAGCAACCCCAGGCTCAGCACCCCCAGACCCAGCACCCAAAGGCTCCGCACGCTCAGGCTCAGCACCCCCAGACCCAGCACCCCCAGGCTCCGCACGCTCAGGCTCAGCACCCCAAGACCCAGCACCCCCAGGCTCCGCACACTCAGGCTCAGCACCCCCAGAAGTACCAGAGTCAACAGCTACCTCGACAGGCTCGACTGCATCTACCTGGGACACACCTGAGGGGGCAGGACCCTGAGGGGGGAGGGGGTCTACCGGGGGAGGAACGGGCGTGAGGAAGAGCGGCGGGGGGGGGAGGGGGGCAGCGCGGTAGGGGAAGAGACGGTAGTACGGAACCGACTCGTCAAACGTGACGTCCTGGGAGGACAGAAAATGTCGCGAGGTGGGGTGGTAAAACTGCCAACCAGGCGCGTCAGGGGGGAAGCCGAGGAAGACGCAAGGAACAGCACGGGAGGACATCTTGTCCGCAGACAAGTCACGGACGAAAGCTCGAGATCCCCAGACACGGAACGCAGACGCATCGCCAACCTTCCCCGTCCACCGCAGATTAGGGGAGGTCTCCGGAATGGAGACCCGGGGCTGATGGTAGATCTTGTTGGTGCAACCCAACGGTTTTGCACTCGGCTTGTTGTCCGTGTGCGTGAATGTGTGTGTATATGGAATGGTATGAGGGCATGGGATAATATATATTTCATGCTTATAATTGTGTGTGAATGTTGAGTCATGATGTCGAGTGTGTGTGTCGAGTCAATAGCGAGTTATCGCTAGACGCGTGTTACGCGGTCGTTTGTGTCTCGCGCGCGGTTTCTATTTTGTCGTGCGCGGTTTCTATTTTGTCCTGTGTCGAACGTTCGGCGTGTCGCAGGTGTGTGCAGCAGACCCATCAAGAACTCAAGGATGAGTTTGTGATGAAGAGCCCGAGCCTTGGTGTCAAGCCTCAAGTGATTTCGAAGCTCGCCAAAAGGGTACACCTCAAGATATTGAAGATAGTTACATTACTTTGTGTAGTGTAACATTTCACTTGGTGTAGGCCCTAGTGAAGGGTAGTTTCGAGACCCTTCGTGGTTGGGGACAGTGTGGCACTGTTCCACATCACTGTACCTCGGCTCTTGGGGTTTGTAGGAGCTGGGAGTCATTCCCAACTCGTAACTCTTCCTATCTTGTGTTCTAAGACTATAGTGGCTGCCATAGTACCGTTCGTTCAAACCGACGCTGTGTCGTCAATTCTTTATCAAATCGTGCAATCTAAATTGATAATTGTAGACGACGTGAAGACGCTCCAGATCCAATTTGAATCAAGTCATTTGCAGCTGTGAGCAGAACGCTATCAACGTTTGAAGCCGCTGTGCAGAAATCCGTCTGTGCTCTCTATCTTTCGTTTTAGGCACATTCAAGCCTATTGTGACTATAACAAGTGGTATCAGAGCCCCTTGGAGCAGTTTCGACAATGTCTGGACCTGAGGAAAGGGGTGGCAGAGGTGCTGGTGGCAGTGGAGAAGCTCAAGCTCAAGGCCAACCCCGTGATTCAGCCATGGCGCCCATGCAACCAAGTCTTGGCCCACCTAGGGATGAGCCTAGGGTGTTTGGGCTTGACAAGTTCAACGGTGACAACTTTGCTGAATGGTCCTTCAAGATGGAGAACATCTTTGACCACTATGACCTGCTGGAGGTGATGGAAGGAACGGAGAAGCGCCCCGAGAACGACCCGGAGAAGAGCCCGTGGGTGCGGAAGAGCGCACAAGGCTATCTCTTACTTGGGCAAGCGTTGGGGAGCAGTCAGATCCGTCACATCAAGCCATTCCAGCGTGAACCAGAGAAAGGACCAAAGGCATGGGCTGCTCTCAAGGGTGTACATGCTCCTGCAACAGCGGCGGTAGCGGTGGTGTTGGAACGGCAAATGGCGGCACTACGAATTGAAGAAAACGAAGCGGTTGAAGAAGGGGTGCAGAAATTCTTCGACTTGTTGACGCGGCTTGAGGGAGCTGATTTGAACTACAGTGAGCTCCAAAAGAAGACCAAGTTGCTGGCCTTACTCCCAGAGTCATGGTCCTCGCTCATCATCAACCTTAATCACGACTTGCCCCGCCTCTCGCTTGAAGACGTGAAGCGAGCTATCCTTCAAGAGGATTTCCGCCGCCGTGAGTTGGCGAGTGCGGATGGCGCTGGGGCAGCGAGCATCGGCCGTAAATATGGTCGAGGAAGAGGCAGAGGACGAGGGGGAGGAAGGTTTGGTGGCAGCAACTTCGGCGGAGGCCGCAGGAGTGGCGGTTACGGCAGCGACGACAAGAGCTACGGACGCGGTCGCGGCCGATTCGACGGCGAGTGTCACTATTGCCACAAGAGCGGACACATGTGGCGTGACTGCTACAAACTTCCTGATGGTTGGACCCCTGCTCAAGGCCAAGAGGGTAGAGGAGCAGGAGGAGGGAGAGGACGAGGCCGTGGAGGCCGTGGCGGTCGCGGTGGCGGAGCTGCAAACATGAAGAGCGGAGACAACGACAAGGACCCGAGCGACGATCGATACCCGGGTCTATTCTACTTCGTGTCGACGCAAGTACCGGCTGGTCCAGAGAAGGATGAAGGCTTTGAGGAGCCAGCAGCTGTGGGGAAGGTGACCCTACACCCCCTGGACTATTGGGTGATTGATAGTGGCGCTACCTATAGCATGACACCTCGCCCGGACTTGCTCACCGAACTCGAGCCGTCACCGGTGAAGCATGTCACATCGGCTTTGGGGCAGCGAGCAGAGGTGAAAGGCATGGGCAAGGCCATGTTCAAGGGTGCTGATGGGAAGATGGTGGGCCTCAAGAACGTGCTTTG